>JANJGK010000008.1:55570725-55580725 GCA_039081455.1 Macrobrachium rosenbergii
AGGGTGATATGTGAATGAGAGAGAGAGAGAGAGAGAGAGAGAGAGAGAGAGAGAGAGAGAGAGAGAGAGAGAGAGAGAGAGAGAGAGAAGGTTTATCGGTTGTCCTTCAGGGTTTTCCCGGGCAGCGCCTGGTTGTCTATATACAGTATATATATATATATATATATATATATATATATATATATATATATATATATATACATATATATATATATATATATATATATATATATATATATATATATATATATATATATATATATATATATATATATATATATATATATATATATATATATATATATATATACGAGTATATATATATATATATATATATATATATATATATATATATATATATATATATATATATATATATATATATATATATATATATATATATATATATATTTGTGTGTGTGTGTGTATGATGGGAAGGAAGTTCCTTATTATCCAGAGCGCGTGTGAGATAGGTTGAAACGCACCATGTGTATATGAGGGGGCGACGCACTGTTAATAAGCCTCCTATGTGAGTTAGGATATATATATATATATATATATATATATATATATATATATATATATATATATATATATATATATATATATATATATATAAAACATTGAAAAGTGAGATTTTTGGAATTTGAAAAGGGAAGTAGGTGCGATTTTCCTGAGCTATTAGGAAGGAGTTGGGGTGTCTCAGGAAGGTATATTGAAATGTATGAAGGTACTGTTGAGCCGAATCTTTCTTAGTGCTACAGAAGGCAAGAAGTTTGAAGCTGGTGGGATGAGTTGTTTATGTAAAATATGTGGCTTGAGTAGGGCTGAAGGTGTGAAAAAATACAGTGATACTGTGATGGTTCAGTCATGTAGAAAGTCAGGGAGATCAAGACCTAGAAACAACGAAGTCGGCCTAAATAACGTCCGGTGAATGTTTCATCCCCTCTGAAGCAAAGCTTTGTCCCTTCGGTCCTTTTTAGGTTTTTCTTGGGTCATATTTCCCACCCTCCTTCAGAAAGCTTGTCGAACACTTCCTTCGAATTTCAGCCCAACTCGCTCTTCACACATCCGTTGGAGAGCAGGTCTATTTTACGAGCTCTGTAGAGGCACTAGGGTTACCAGTCCATTGACCTCAGCATCCAAAGATATATTGTTTTAGATAAAAAGTTTTTTTTTTTGACAGAAAACGCCAATCGTCATGAAAATTCCTATTCCCGCATATCATGGTAGTTCCAAATGGTAATACCTAAGATTACGCGAGGTAAATGCTACATCAGCGCAGTTGAATGCCCCATATTTCCACAATTTGGATTTGATTCCAGAAGTTTATGGCATAATTCGAGTGAATGGGAAGATTTCATCTCTTTGCGTTCCTAATGTAGGCAGCATGTTGGATATATTTTCTTTGATTGTTAAAAATGTAAATATTCCCATGGGGCAAGTATAAAAGTACATTACTAAATGCTGTGACCATCCGCAGAATAAAAATAATGTCAGTACGCGAAGATAGGAAAAAGACAGAGAAAGAAAAAAAGACGGATAGAAAAAATGAGGATAATTTAGTAAAGATATGTGCTCACAGAAAACATTAACGGCTATACGATTTGAAAAATAGGTAATTGTACAAGGTGTTTTAATGCAGACTGCAGCCCATCTTGAACTTATTAGCAACATGACACTCGAGTTTGAGTGCTATTTTCATCCATAATTTTGTCACGACGGGAGCCGAGATCGGCGAACATAAAGAACGTAATGACAATAAACTCCAAAATGACCCCCGTCACAGAATCACAGTTTTCTGACTGCAAGAACTTTTTTTTTATTAGGGTTCAGTTTAAACGGTGATATTTCCGGTAGGGAAAATCCCATCACTGAGTTTTATGTGCAATGAAGTGATAATGATGCCCAGGACGCTAGTGAAAATGATAATGATCATGTCAGTGGCCATCATCTGAAAGAGGAACAGGATATAAATAGCAACCCGATTACTGTGAGGGCGGTAATGATGATTAAAAACGATATCAACAGCAATAATAATAATAATAATAATAATAATAATAATAATAATAATAATAATAATAATAATAATAATAATAATAATACGTGTGATAGTAGTGGGCGTGATAGTAGTTAGGATATAGTCATCATAGGATATAGTCAATTGTTGCCAGTCAAGAGGCTCAAGTTTGGGTAGAACATGAAATAGATATAAAGCGGTAATCCATGTGTCATATTTCATATAACCATTGGTATGAGAAAGAATGGATATATAAGGTAACCCAGAACAACCCTCAATTATTCAGTAAGTCAAGACATGGTGATAACAAAACAGAACCGCTGCAAGCAATTCATGCGCTGAAGATTGGCAATAGAGAAAAAGTTATGTAGCAAGAACTATGTAAAGAGTGTTCAATAACGCAGTGGATAGGTTGTAAACTTGAAGTGCAGAATAAATCATAAGCGCTATCAAACAACTCTTATCTCGTGGTTGTTAGTGTGACATTTAAATATAAATATTAATTTGGTGTTTATAGGTGGCTGATATGGCAGTAATTTATAAGATTTTTCCATGCTATATTTAGTCTACAGTGTCATAATGTTGTCTTTTTAGAGATATTGATCTGTCATATTATTCTACTTGTTTCTAGGATAATTGCCTCCATGAATGCTCCGTGGGGCCATTGTCGTGGTAGGAAGTTTTACTGCACGCAAAATTATAAATTTAAGTGGGACATCATTAGAAAATTATTTGTTACCTTAAAGAAAATCAATTTAAAAAAATGACATATTATTCTACTTGTTTCTAGGATAATTGCCTCCATGAACGCTCCGTGGGGCCATTGTCGTGGTAGGAAGTTTTACTGCACGCAAAATTATAAATTTAAGTGGGACATCATTAGAAAATTATTTGTTACCTTAAAGAAAATCAATTTTAAAAAATGATGCAATAGATCTAATATTGTGGACTACATCTAGCAAATATTTTTTTAGAGTAATCGTCTAGTCACCAGTGGAAACAGTAATAGTCATATTCATAACTGGCCAAGAAAACAACCCTTCCAGGCTTTTAGAGTAGAATTGTTCTACCATTACTGACAAAAGTATTTTGTTTGATGAAAGCAAATGCATTTCACTTCCATGGTGCAGTGTTTTATTGTAGTTAAATCTATGACTTTCATTACAGCTCGTTATTGTTGTGAACACATGCTTTCATGTTTATTGCCCTTCACATTTTGCTGCAGTAATTAGTTTTATAACTTGTTTAGACACTTGGGTAAGAAAATAAACTACTTTACAAAATAAAATTTTTATTTAAAAAAGTTTTTACTACAGGGGTACGGTTTGCTATCAGATAACACAGTATAAGAACTTAAATCAAAAAACAATTGCCGAAAGGACTGCATTTTTATGAAGCACTACGAGCCGACTTAATAGAAAATATTAATAGACAAAAATTGATAAAAGTACATTAGTAAATGTCACAACAGTATTCAATAAATCTCATTGATAAGACATCATTGACGCTTCTCAGTTACGAGAGCCTAAAAGTTTCATGAAAAAAAAGTAAAATCTAATTTTAACATAATAGCTATGTTATAAAACATTCAGATACGATAACTAAGGCTAAAACTAAACATTGCTAATTTAAAAAAAAAACGGTTTCAACACATTGGCGACTAAAGCAAACAAATAATTTGGGTCATTAGCCAGTTGCTAATACTAATGTTATAACTGTATTAAGATCATTTTAATCTTAGTTCTATCTCCGCTTATTTTTAAAAGTCAACTGGCTGCCATTTTTTTTAGGTCACTAACGTACAAAACTTAAATTTATAATAAACTATTATGCTGTAATTTTCTCCACATCAGTAATATTAGTAATTTATTAGCCTAAAATTAATTTGATTAAACCAATTGTTGCCACTGTCAGTTCTCCTCCGCCAAGAATTGGTGTTCCTCTCTCGACGGCACCTCTGAACGTCAGAGCTCTCAAACTTCTCCTTCCCTGAGATGACCTTAACCTCAGAGAAGCCCTCAGACCTCTGAAGCTCCTCCTTAGTGAACATTCTCCGGGCCTTCTCATCAAACTTCTACCGTTCACGGTTGTTTGATTCGTGTTACGATTCAATTGAAATCTCCGACAAAACATATGCCTTCTACAATTCACAGTTTCCCTCCCTGTGTTGCAGAGATTTCTTCTTGAAGCACTCGCAACCCTCTGAGAATATTCGTGCCCATCTCTCGTGAAATGTAGGCCTATTTGTGGCAGCGTCATTACCATACAGCCACCGTTCTCAGGTGCGGTGGCAACTTGGGAGGCCTCCACATTTACAGACCCAGCAGGAGAGTTCCCTTTTTCCTGAGAGTTAGTACCGTTCCTTGTCATGGGAATTTCACTTTCTAGATAATTTTTCACACATTCCAATGCAGTATTTGTTTCGTTCCTTGTTTTGGGAACACCAATCTGTACATAGTTTTTCACACCTACCGTTGAAGGCAAGCCTGATCTCTTGCGTTCTCTAATTTGCTTCCTAAAATGGTATGCAACATTTTTATCGCAGACACAACACAGATCTACTCCTTGGTAGTGTTTTTTCTTCTCAGAATATATTTTATCTTTAGTAGGAAGGAGTAGGGTTACCTTTTCGTGCTCAGTCACCCCATCTGTGGCCGGTTCGTTGGAGCTGTTAATTTCATCAGAACGTTCGTTATTTACACCAACGTTTTCTAAATGTTCGTCTAATTTTTGGTTCAAATCCACGTCTTTCTTTTTCTGCTCATCAATCTGAAAAATTATTTCAGATAACTCATTCTTTTCACAGTCTTCCTTGTCTAAATGTGACCCTGCTCCTTCATTACTTTTGTTCGTATACTGTACGACAGCATTCTGCCCATCTTTCAAATCACTTTCTATATCCAGTCCTATCTGACTGGGCTCTGTTTGGTCAGTTTCATCTGATGGTTTCAATGTATCATACTTTTCCCTTTCCCTCCTGTTTTCATAGTTTATTTCACTTTTTATATGGCATAAAAAGTTTATTTTCAGGTTATGGGTCTCAGTTTCTTCAACACTTTCAATTGACGAAATATCAAAGGATTCGTTTGTTCTTCTGTCTGAACTTTCCTCTTCCACTTCGGGTTCTGTGCTTTCGCTTTTGGTTGGTTTTCGTTCTTTCCGCCCATCTATTTCCATACTTATTTCATTTGACTCTTCCTTTTCAGGGATGGTGTTACCCAAAGTTGGAGTAGCCATTTTTTCGTTGTTATCCTCCCCAGGTGTTTTATCTCTCAGTGCATTTGTTCCACCTTTAATTTTTCGAGTTAAGGAAAGACCTCTTCTGTTTTTCACAGCGACAGAAACGCCAGTTTGTCCTTCGCTTGATTCTTTTTTATTCCCATCAACCAGGGTATCAGTTAAACCCTCTTCATCGGAGGTGTCACTGAAACGCCTTCTAGGAGGTTGGTGCGAAGGGAGAGTCAACTGTATGCGGTAATTGTTCTCGCAGGTGTCACACAGACATGACGGGTTAGGTTCGTAAATTGAAGATGGCCACGTCGGGTTGAAGTCACTGGCTTTCTTCCATTTCCTGCGCGGCCTGTTCCTTTCGAAAGAGCAGCAGTCCTCGCTCCTTTCGTCATCAGTCACAGTAGATGTTGGTGCGTCTGATGGAGCCGCCATTTTTATTAAGATTATGAAGTAGTGTCTGAAAGAAACCACATTTCTTATTCACTGAATTTATAGCCAGCAAATTAAAATTTTGCAGAGTCTTAGAATGAATGAGTTTTGGTACACAAAAAACAAGTTATTGAAAAGAAGTGTTCAGGTAACCTTTAGGAAAGTAGCTGGAACACGACTAATGACACTGAACATGTAGATAATGGGCTAAAGTTTGATAACGTCTTACTATAAAACTCGAAATTAAATATAAAACTCAAAATTTACCTCAGTGTCAAGATTGCAGTAGAGACATCAAGGAAGTAGTTGTCAAAAAGGCACCTTTTCCTCGCTATCATGAACTACCTGTTTTGGAATTTTGACATCATGAATAACTAAATAAAACGTGTAACCATTTGTGATTAGGACAGAGCAATTCCCCATTAAGACAGGATGTAACCTGGACTAAAAACACTAAAACCTTAAACGATATTTGGTATAAAGCTGTGTATATATATATATATATATATATATATATATATATATATATATATATATATATATATATATATATATATATATATATATATATATATATATATATAATACTAGACTAGAAAACATTGTATATGAGGTCATTATACAGAGGTCAAAGAACAGCCGCTAAAAGTGTTTGTAGGTATCAAAATTCAAAGGCTTAATTAGGACAACGTAGAATCCTCACTAACAGGGCCCAGCAACAGTAGTAGCATTAAAAAAAGCCAGTGACAAACTAAGGATGTTAACCGATGAACACCTTATGCTTATCACAGATCAGGTATCAAAGTATGTAGTACACTTAATCAAGATATATACAGTATACTCTATTAGGTGATGTCATTTGAGGCCAAATCGGAGCCAATATATCTGCTACAAAACTTCTACTAAACATGACACCATAATGAGTTATGATAGGGTCAAAACAGAGCCTGAAATATTTTTATATCCACTGAATAGACAGAAACGCAAATTTAGAGTACTATTTCATGAACACAAGAACATGACTGATCAAACATTAAACAGTGAAAATAGGATATAACTTGAATATTGATGCAATGAATTTTATATAACCTCAAGACTAAGCTTATGTAACATTCCATAATAGTAAACCAAATAATTTACTTAAGTAACAGTATAATTAAAAACAGCCAGATTGAAAATGAATATAACCCAACTGTGCTACCTTGATTACCTATTGAAACAAGATTGGAATATAGTGTTTATGACGTACATGAGGAAAGGAACGAAAAAAATATACCGACACTAACAAAAACACGTAGAAGCTTGTGAAAACAAAGATTAATGGAACTAAGATGCAACGCAGATACTGGAAAGGAACCTTTTCATTCACGGAACAAAGTCTGGTCAGTAAGTTGCACTAAGATAAGAGTTAATAACCAAAACTATAATCTGTAACTTGACATGAAAATGATGGCCACCAAATAGACCGCAGAATTCCTCCAGAACTAAACAAGGGCGGTGAGGATGAATACATTTTAATGCAGCCAAGGTACTGACAAGTTACTGAGAGAACTCCAGAGTACACAGCACTCGGACTAGTCATTAAGCTGATCAAACGAGATAATTTGGAACACAACAGTAAACACAATATTTGTCGAAGTTATTCTTCCTCCTTCAGTGCTAAAACCCAGTAAGTTGGACTAAACTCGATAACTTATTCCCTACTTAACAACTGCACATGCTAAGATACCTTCAAGATACTCCCTCATTCGGAGAATTTAGATTGAATAGAAACTGTAATTAACCTTTTCCACTCATAATAAAAATGAAATAAAAATGAAACAACACCAATAAGTATAAACTTTTACCTTTCGATAGTCAATATATTCACACTGGTATTGTACTGTAGACTGCTTTCTAAATTCTAATCAGTCTAAGTCAACACTTTTTTGCTCTGTATAGAGGAAGAGTACAAAAAAAAGGGAACTGTTACAAATTGCTTAACAAGTAAAGGGGCTCTGTTTCTGCGGGAACTGTCACAATAGCTCTTTAGTATAATTAACGTCAAAGGAAGGTTAATAGCAATTTGCATATTCTTGAGTCCATTTTACAAGGAACAGTGGTTGTTTAATAAGCAAAATGTAAAATATCGCTTTGCAGTTAACTACAGAGGCATCACATAAGGGAAAGAGGCAATGCCAAACTAACCTTGTTTCAGTGAGCAACCTACTTCATAGTTTTTGCGTCCGTAGTAACTAATGCCTAACGACTGTAAAACCAATGGAGAGTAACAAAAAGAGTAGTAAATGAAATCTGAAATGACAACGTAACTGGTCAAAACGACTACATAAATGAAGGAAATGTGAATATCAAGATAAGTCTTGCATATACAAGCATTGAATCTACAAAAATAACCTTTGCACTTGCTTCTAAGGTCAGGGGTTATGAAAGTTATACAACATAACTTTTTATTCTTTCTTATAATTGCAAAGATAGCAGTAACCCCAGGCAGTGTTAAATATATTGATAATTCTCTAGCTGTAGTGTCCAGCGTATTATATTAGAATATGAATAGTGAAATAGTTTTTGGCCTCATGCAGTATATTTCATAATATTGTATATATGAGTTTAATGACCTCATCATTTACAGATATTGTTAGATAATATTAATCATGTTCAACTTTAAGAAGACGTTGAGATCATTGCCCAGTTAACTTTTCTGCTTCTGGTTGAAGAAATAAATAAACTTTGCTCTCAGTTGTGACTGACACTGAAAAATTTTTCTGTAATACCATAGCGACATTGCTGACGCAACCTCACATCGGTTGAGTTTCGTATGTGTTATTTTCATCTTACTGTACGTTACCAAAGTATCTGTGAGAGAATAATTTTTTAAATCTATTGATATACAACTTTTCAGTGTTGCAGCTTTCCATTTTACCGTGGAGGTTGTTATTTCTTTTGACAAGAGGAAATCCCCTTACTTAATTTGAATTGGGAATAAAAGTTTTTTAGAGTATATATTTCAATATAGTCTTCCTCGACAGTACAAAGTTGTTGTTTATTTTATCTGAAATCATTTTTAAAGATACAGAAAATAATCATACTTTCTAGAGGATAATTTCAGTGTTCCGCTTCAGCAGGAAGTTGAATTTTAGGTGGAAAGTTGTCCAGAATTTTTGCTTGAGAGTCATTCATTCCTTTCACTTTAAGAATCTTGTTTGTACTAAATCACTCAGCCTACATTTTTTTTGTGACGCAAAAGGGTGCTCATTTGTACAGCTTTGCCCGCGTCGGTTCATTATAATGAATGTAGTACAATTAATAAAGGTTCAGGTAAGATGATGGGACTCTATAACAGATTTATTGAAAATGTTGACTAGTTTTTTCCCATTGGTAACCATACTGTAGCCAGTAAGAAATGTATCTTTACGTGCAAAATTTTTCACAAAGTCTAAATATGGGTAAAACTATTTTCTATTGCCGTAACCTTTATCCCAATCTCATTATTTCGGAATGAATACTCGAATAATAAAAAGTTTAAGAGAAATATATGGTGTTGCTATATGCAAAAGGATGACCTAAAGACGCCCTTTTCATTTTTTATTTGTTAATTACTTTGAGATGTCTATTAATCATAAGAAAAAAAAATAGCATTGGACAACCTCCTACAGAACGTTACACTCATTAGCAAAGAGGAAAAAAGAACTAAAGGAAAAGGTATTTGTGAAACATTGAAGGAAAAAGACCAGAAATTTGAAACTTGAGTAAACAAATTATATGAATAAACAAAAATTTAGACACAGAAACACTAAAATTCCATCATAGAGAAAAATAGTGTCCTTACGGGACCCTATGTTTGTATGTTTGTTTACATTTGGTAAAAGACTTGAGTTGCTATTTTCATCGATAACACCTATATATATATATATATATATATATATATATATATATATATATATATATATATATATATATATATATATACATATATATATGTGTGTGTGTATGTATGTATGTATGTATGTATGTATGTATGTATGTATGTATGTATGGCCGACTGGTTAGTGTGTCACTGTAGTCCTGATTCCTCGTCCGTCGCTGGTTCGATCCCACGGGACGGTGGACTTATTATCACCTAAAAATTCCCCTTCGGTAACATATATGAAAATATATTACTTCCGAGGTACAGTGAATTGGATATTAAAGGACGTTTGTAGCTTTCTGATTGTATCTGAATCACGGTGATGTGATAAATAGTCATATATATATATATATATATATATATATATATATATATATATATATATATATATATATATATATGTATATATATATATA
>JANJGK010000008.1:55583225-55588225 GCA_039081455.1 Macrobrachium rosenbergii
TTCCGTGTACATTGCATATTTCAAAGAGGGGGCTATTGTGATGAATCCTCGAATACCTTGATTTACTTCTGAAGTAGAGGATTGAAGTATTTTTTTTAATATAGTTATACAAAGCTTGCGGTATGCCATAAATAGTTCCCTACTTCGATGAGGCCGAATATTAGAAATGCTGAATAACTGCGGTCACTGAAAATCATTGATGGCTTAAGTACTTTCCAGGAGGAAAACATCTAAAGGAACGCTGAGTGAACTGCATGATTACATTCAGGTTATTGTATCTAAGAGTGCGTTGAATAATTTTTTTTTAATAATGAATGTCTGTCAGTCATGAATAATTTTCCTATATGTTTTGTTTACTTTTCCTTCAGTATTAAGGAATACCTCGCAATGACTAACAGCAAGTGTTGAATACGTAACTGATAAGTAACGACGATGGTTTCCTTCCTTTGCTACCGGAATATCTTAAGGAACTTGTAAGTACATGATGTTCTCCCAGTGTTCATTTCTCTAAAATCATGAGTAAAACGACTCTCATTTTTTTTTACTGCTTTTTCTCCGTTGTTGCGTAGAAAATAGTTTTTAACAGCGTTCCCTGCAAATAGGTTTGTTATAGCCTTCTCTATTCCTTACGTCTTGCAGCTTTTCCTATATTTCACTCACAGAAGCCACATAGATCATTTCGATTACTTGGAAAGTCATAGCCATCATTAATTTCTCATCACTTACCATATTTACGCTGCTGTTAGAAAGGAAAATAAAAATTCAAAGTGATTGTGGATAAATTTTTTTTTATTTTGGTTCGAAAACTTTTATGTGGCTTTCATTTGCAAATGAAGTAACTCGCGAAAAATAAAACTTAATACTTGAGTATCTAATATTAACGAGTCCTCTCGTTTCGCAGCCAACAAATTTCTTTGCAAGAAACTTTCCCGTAACATATATTTTCGGTTTCAGGATCGGAAAAGAGACGCTTAATGTAATAGTCTTCTTTTGTTGAAGAAATGGCTGATTTTCCAAGACCCATTGAGACCAAAGCAGATAGTTACTGCGGGTATTGGGGTGGCGGACCAATAACCCCCAAGCAGGACCTTCACTTGGAGATCAAAAATAAAACGTCCAGCTCGAGCGATGTATCTGATGGGAAGTTGTACAAAGGAGATTATATTAACAGCAAGGATGAAGGATCCTTTGTGAAGCAAAGGTCTTATAATAAGAATAGCATAAATGCACCTGATCAGAATGAATGGAGAAGCATCAAAAGTAAAAGGGGATATGATGAATGCGTAAAAGAACCATTCGTAGCGGAGTTTGAACATCATTTAGCGTTCAGTGGCAATAGTATCTACGCACTCGATCAAGAAGGTTCCGGTAGGAAGAACGACTACGATCATCAGCGTATGAAAAGAAGTGCTGAAAATGCTTTTTTATCGCATCTTAATACAGAAGGGGCCACAACAAGCAAGGAAAGTCCCTTGCTTATAGGTAAATATACAAATGGAAATACCCGGGAAGTTGGAGAGTGTAATAGCTCATTAAATCTTCAACCAAATGAATCTGAAAAGCTAAATGCTTATGAGTATTCAAGTGTGGGGAGGAAAAGAATGAAAAGTAAAGTAAATGCTGCGAATCCCAGGGCTGTCATGACAGTTCTTCAGCATGAAGAGAGGCCCGCTGTTGTAAATTCTAAGGGTAGTTCTAATTTGCCTAGTACCGGTGGAATGGCTGCACACAACAGCCAACCCTTCATTGTTGACACATTAACGGACGAGCAGATATATCAGAGAATGTCGTTTGAAATCACGAGAGACTCCCTGTTTTATATAAGGCATCAGGATATTCGTCCCAATTCACCTAAAAGAAAATGGATAGAGAGAAACGAATGTAGCCCTCTAGTTAGCATGGTGCCTAGTACTTCGAGACCATCTGTCTCGGGCCGGGTCACAAATGACATCGGATACCATTCATCTGCGAAAAGACCCCGTCTTGTGGGTGACCCCATGTACTCGGGTATTGTTGGTGTCAACTTCCCAGGTTTAGGATTACCTACAACTGCGCACGGCTCAAACTATTCCCCTACGAGAATGCATTCCAGATATGCAAGTGGGTCTTCAGTTGAAGCGGAGCTTCCTGTCCTAAATAATTCAAGACGTTTAGTTGAGAATTCTCATTCCACTAAGGAAATCAGTGGAAATCCTCATACAAGAAATGCACTGGGACATCCAGTAACGGAAAACCCTACTTCTACAAATGGCACAACCTTTTCAGTCAGTAGGAAACCAGATTTCACAAAAAAGCCCAACCACCCAGTTAAGGAAACCAGTGTTACCTATCCAAGTCTCCATCCAGTTTTCGTTAGTAATAATATAAAAAATAATTGTGGTTACCCAGTTTTACGAAATCACGATTCAGTACAAGTTCTTAGACGTCAAACTACAGAAGGCCATAGTGCTTTCAAACCTCATTGTTCTGCAACTACAGGAACTGGAGTTCCATACTCAACCGTAGGAACTGGAATTCTACATCCAGTAACCGAAGGAACTGAAAATTTTCATCAACTAACTGGAAGGTTAGATTCTACGACTGCAGGGCTTTAGTTGTACATCCATTAAATAGAAGAATTGAAAGTGTGTATCGAGTAACTATATTGCTTTTCCATCAGACAGTAATGATAGTAGAAATCATAACCTATCAGGTCAGATGTTCTAGTTGTTGGGTGAAGATTACAGCAAAAAAAATGAACAACAACAACAACAGCAACAACAACCTGGCGCCTTCCATACTCGTTGTATTAAGCACTTAGAGAAAGAAAACCTCCGCCGAGTGTAACTGTAATACAGTTATGGTAATGATACTGTACGCAAACGCCCAATCCCTTTGTATCTTCTTAATCAGTGCGCAATCGGAGGGATTTTGTGTGAAAAGTCATGACTACATAAACATTATTTTTAATCAATATTACTTTTTCTGTTTAATTATTATATACAAGACAAATTCATTGAATAAAATGAAAAATAAGTATAAAAGCGTTGCTGAACTTTGATTTTAGAAAGTCTTTTATCATCCTGATATTTCAGTTGGCTTTCAAAGGTGATCTTAATGTTTAACAAAAGTTAATCTATTGAATAATTCGTTGATATTCTCCTAAAGATTTTAGAGGATGTAATCAGAATTGGGATACGTTTAGAGGAAAAACACCTGTTAGATACTTTTATTATTCATAATGAACATACATGCTTAACTATTAAGTCGAAAGCCCTTGAATTTTCATATTAAGCCTTTATAGACTGAAAGGAGTACAAATGAACATGCAATTTAAATAGGTATTAGTAGATTTGCATGTAAATAAATATATGAATAGATAAGAATAGATGAATGACAGAGGGAAAGAAAGTGTGAATAAGTGTACCCCCTGTCTAAGGAGCTCAAACCCAATACTGTGGAAAGCCCTGATGCAGAGGCTGTAGTACAGGCCGTGGTTTGAGAACATTGCTTTTATGGTCAAGTGTGAGGAAACTTTGTACGACGCCTGAGATAAGGCAGTAGCCACAAATAGCAGAAATTAACTTGAAGAGGCATTGAGAGTCCCTAGTAGCCCACTCTCAAATTTGATTTTCAGTATCCAAAAAATTTTCCCGTGAATTTTGTGCAGACATAGACTTATAAACAGTCTATAAAACATTTCTGAGTAGGAAGTCTAAGGAAATAAAAAGTGTGTATTATACGAGGCGATTACCTCGCTTTTTATTGGCCGTGTGTGTGTGATCCTTCGTCGTAAAATTCGCTCTCGAGTTTTATGTTCGGAACAAATATAATTTCACAATTGAAGAATGCATATAACGCATGTGAACAAAGACTCAGACACCTGAGGCGTCTGTCTTATTTATAAAAAAAATGGTTGAATCTGAATACGAAAAATGTCAGTAGAAAATTCTCAGGTGAAAGGAAAAGTCGGGACTTCAGAAAATAAACATAGAAAACATTATTTGTAGGTATTGGAATCGTGGAAAATATTTTCAAAAAGGAAAAATAACAATATCTCTCTTCGTTTACCTTGTCACTCTGCTTTTTAGTATGTGCCAGGAATAGCTTAATAATTCTTTTAGGCACACACTTTTCGCTAAAATGTAAACAATAAAGTGCATGCCAACACACAAACGTTCTTTCGAAATGTTACCTCGGTTGATTTGGAAACGATAGAATTCTGAGATGACAGAAATCCTTCGGGTCTATAAAGAAAGGATGATTTCCTACTGGGATTTCGTCGAAAACAGATTTGGATTATATTGATTATTTATTCAATACCGATATGCACCATCTACACCCAAAGGCCACCATTGATTTCAACTGCTCTTTTGTCTCCACCTCTTTTAGTACATTAACGAAGCTTGACCAGAACTCCTTTAGTACCTCTTTAGGATAATCCCATTTTTCTTTACTCCACTATTAATATGCTTTAATGATCTTAAAACCTTAAAACCGTTTATCACTCATCCTATGCAATTGAACCATATATATACATATATATATATATATATATATATATATATATATATATATATATATACATGTATATGTGTATATATATATATATATATATATATATATATATATATATATATATATATATATATATATTATATATATGTATATGTATGTATGTATATACACATGTATATGTATATGTGTATATATATATATATATATATATATATATATATATATATATATATATATATATATATATATATATATTCACACGCATACATACATAATGTGTATATGCATTCATACACATCTGTGTATCCGTGTATTCCTGTGTTTGTGGTAGTTTTATGTTCACTAGAAAAGGAAGAAATATAAAGGGGAGGTCGACAACCAGGGGGGAAATAAACGTTTATTCCATTTTCAGTGTTTGCCTGGAGGCAGGATCTGTACCACAGCAAAATATAGTTTGTTTATTCGACTCCCTTTTGTTTCTTTGTTTTCCTTTTTCACTTTAG
>JANJGK010000008.1:55593225-55613225 GCA_039081455.1 Macrobrachium rosenbergii
AGTCGCGGAGGATGCTCCATTAAGGTATCGTGCTTATGTGAGGACCTCATACGAAGTTTTTCAAAAATAGGGAACTGGAAAAGTGTCATTAATGATGTTGAAGACGTTACTGCTTCTCTTTTCATATTGTGATGATGGAAGGAGGTCTGATCCTCTCAGCTATTCAAGACGTTTATAAGTGTTTGAAGTGGAATAATGGCATTAAATTGCTATTTTTTTCCATTTGCTTTATGGCATTATGAGTTATATTTTATGGTTTTCGATATTCAATAAGGTTTTCATCTTTCTTCCTGGAAAATGAGCTTTTTATTACCTTTTGAAAATGGCCGCTTCACGAGTAGGTGAAAGACGAAAGACGACAGCATACGGAAATTAACGAAAACATATTCCATGAGATACGATTGAAAAATATTGTTCAAAGGGAAACTGTACAAGATGGTGGAGCTGGAAGTTTCTATTCCCTTGAGCAAGAGAAAAATGACTGAATGTTATATCTGAAAGGGACAATAAAGAAGAAGAACCAACCATAAAACATCCTTGTACATAGATAGATAGATAGATAGATAGATAGATAGATAGATAGATAGATAGATAGATAGATAGATAGATAGATAGATAGATAGGGAAATTAAAGCTCCAAATACTCATAAAATATTTCAATGAATATGTCATCGTAACACATGCTTGAGTGCGAAGGGACACATACATACAAACTTACATACATACCCACACACACACATTTTATATATATACATATATACATACACACACACGTATACACGCACACACACACACACACGAAAATTACACATTTATGAAGACAACATACCGGACGCTGAAAAGCAAAAATGTATAATCTAAGCAGTTTGCCGTCCGTTTCATATTAAGCATTGAAGCGTTTTCTGAGCCGGAATAAATGATCAAGAGAAAAGGGGGAAGAGAAGACAAAGCCTCTAAAAGCTACGAGAGCATAAGCTCGGGAGAAACAGAGATCATGAAAGTAAAAAACGCATTAGGGTTCAGTTTGGAAGAGGACTTGTTAGGGGATTCAGACAAAACCCATTTCGTGATCTGTATGAATGCTTGCAGAGGGAGAGGATGTACTAAGGGTGATCGAGTGATCGTTCATTTATTCTCTCTCTCTCTCTCTCTCTCTCTCTCTCTCTCTCTCTCTCTCTCTCTCTCTCTCTCTCTCTCTCTCTTTTCTAACGCCACACAGTAATATATATATATATATATATATATATATATATATATATATATATATATATATATATATATATATATATATGTATATATATATGACTTTTTATCACATCACCGTGATTCATATACAATCAATAAGCTACAAACGTCCTTTAATATCCAATTCGCTCTACCTCGGAAATAATATATTTTCATATATTTTACCGAAGGGAAATTTTTTAGTTGATAATAAGTTCGTCGTCCCATAGGCTCGAACCAGCGAAGGACAAGAACTCAGGACCACAGTGGACGCATTAACCCACACGGCCAGCAAGTGAGGTATAAGTGGATATCGGTTCCCATATACAAATCCCCCGTCGAACTCTGACAGCGAAGGACTAGAACTCAGGACTACAGTGGACGCATTAACCCACACGGCCAGCAAGTGAGGTATAAGTGGATATCGGCTCCCATATACAAATCCCCCGTCGAACTCCACTGTAGTCCTGAGTTCTTGTCCTTCGCTGGTTCGAGCCCACGGGACGACGAACTTATTATCAACTAAAAAATTCCCCTTCGGTAACATATATGAAAATATATTATTTCCGAGGTAGAGCGAATTGGATATTAACGGACGTTTGTAGCTTACTGATTATATATATATATATATATATATATATATATATATATATATATATATATATATATATATATATATATATATATATGTGTGTGTGTGTGTGTGTGTGTGTGTGTGTGTGTAAATACATATATACATGCACACTTAAATTTCAGTACGAAAGTGGAAAGGAAATACAAAAACTACTCATTACTGATATGCAAAACAACTGGGAAAAAACTGGTCCACGGATCTGGTATTGTTGAGTAATTTATTCATTATCTGCCTAAAATATTCTTATTGACCGTGTTTAAATTGAAATTGCTTTATCAATAGAACTTTTATGGTTTCCGTATGTGCCTACCAAAAGTTAATTGGTAACACGGTGCCCTTTGGCACCAGAAGGTAAGCATTACTGATCTTTGAAACAGATTTTAGACGTCTAGTTTAAGGAGCAGTGGATCACCATAATGTTTGAAAGTTCATAAAGAAAGAGAACGACCGATGCCGGAAGTAGATGATTTATTCAGTTAATCAAAGATGCAAAAATGAATTATCTTGCCGATTTTCCAAGACCAAGAGTAAAAGGTCTGTATGTTACTGAATTTTTAAAAATTTCTTTTATGTTAATTGAGCTTAGACCACGTTTATATTGGTAGCTCATGACTATTTATATATATCCTACTCGATTATAGTACGCTGCATTTGCTGTTGAGAAAGCCATCAACAGCTAATGAAATATTCAGCAAGTGTCCTGAAAAGCAGACAAGCCCTAACTATAAAATAAAACTTGCATATCTGGAAAGCATCAAACAGGGAACAGAACGTATCAGTGTTGATATCCCTTGCATTTTTCGTACTCCGAAACTCAGCTGGAAGTCGCTAATGAAGCTAGCTTCCGGGTTTAGAAAATTCACGGCAAAAATTGTTCCAGAATTTCTGTCGTGGAGACCATTAAATCTATTTATACAAGGTTACTTGAGCACAAGCGAGCTGTACGACACGGGTAAGAAGAGTTCAGGGATCTGCTTACACTTGAAAAATTAGTGCCAGATTATTATTTAGAGTGGGGTTTCATTGTTTTTTTCAAGAGCATCTGTACTTGCATAAGAGGATTATATCCTCGTAGGGGAGTAGTCCCGTCAGCGCACCTCACGCGATGCACTGTAGGCATTACTTAAGGTTCTTTGCAGTGTCCCTTCGGCCCTTAGCCGCAACCCCTTTCATTCCTTTTTCTGTACCTCCTTTCATATTATCTTTCTTCTATATTATTTTCCACCCTCTCGTAAGAATTGATTCATAGTGCAGTTGCGAGGTTTTCCTCCTGTTACACCTTTCAAGACATTTTACTATCAATTTCCGTTTCAGCGCTGAATGGCCTCATAAGTCCCAGCGCTTGGCCTGTGCCTAAATTCTATAGTCAGTTCTAATTTCTATAAGAGGATTATGAAATCCGGCATCATCCATGAGATCTACCGTATATAAAGCAGTTGGTTGGAGAATGGAAGCCGGATTGTATTGAGGAAAAAATTTGGAATCAGTCTTACACAGAGAAAGACACTGAAATTATTTCACTTGATAAGCAATTATGTTAAAGTAGGTAGATTGCTCGAAAACATCTGTATTTTGCAATCGGCAGTACCGTGAAGTAAATCTTACTGCTGATGATTTGTTGAAGTCGGAACACGTGTGTAAGCTTTCGTGATGTGCTCCATATATTCTCCACCTCTAAGTTTGGAAAATTCTGCATTCATTTAACTCTCCTCTTTTTAAGAGACTGTTTTGATCATCTCCAGTTACGCAGAAAAGTCCTTAAAATCCCTTTAATTTTGAGGTGTCGTGATTATTTGTGCAAGAATACCGGGTTCGATCTTTTACCAATGAAAGGAAATAAAGAAAAAAAAATACGAGAAGGTAACCTGCGATCTTTTCACACTAACTTGTTTGAGTTTGCAAGAATAGCTAATGGGAAATGTTGAGCAAAAAGCAGCAGCGTACCTCGTTAACAAAGGTAAACCTCGCCCAATCACACTCCCTAAAAGACTGAAGAAAAGTGGACACTAATAAATGAACAGCGACCATGTTTCCATATTTTCACTTTTCGTGAAATTCATAGAACCTTTCTCCATGTCAGTCAATAAATCGCTCTTTCACTGTTCTCTTTAGCTGTTCTGTGTGTTCATTGTCATTGGAACCATCGTTTACATAAATGTATATATATATATATATATTATATATATGTATATATATATATATATATATATATATATATATATATATATATATATATATATATATATATATATATATATATATACATAGCAAATATTCACAAATTCGTGGACAGACAAAAAACTCGGGCTTGAGAATTAATCAGTACTTACTGTTTCTCATCCTAACATAGACTATTAGTCCTGATTACCCTGATGAGAGAGAGAGAGAGAGAGAGAGAGAGAGAGAGAGAGAGAGAGAAAGAAAATTTTAGATGTCCTGTTATGTTACTTCAATTTGTAGAGGAGCAATCGAACGTGTGTGTGTGTACACACGCGCACACACACACACACACACACACACATATATATATATATATATATATATATATATATATATATATATATATATATATATATATATATATATATATATATATATATATATATATATATATATATATATATATATATATATATTGTTACGTGTGAGGGTCTTGGCTGATCATGTATTATTCAATTTACGTAATTTTTACGGCCCTGCAAACCAAGATTACACGTAACCTGCCACTTGAAGCCAAAAGTTAACCTCAAAGACAGTCGTTAATTAGCCAAAGGTCGCCAGTTAAGGGGTAATTAACCTTAACAAGAATATTTGAGATGAATTTTATTTTAAACGCAACGGTTCTTCCAAACATTCGGACGCGAGGCATACAAAAGCGTCGAGACTTAAAACTGTGTTGCTTACCCTAACCTAGGTATTTTACTGGAATAACGGGGTTGAAGCTAACAATATAATAATTTGGCTTAATCTAGACTTCGTAAACACATATACCCTAAGTGGGGGATGAAGGAGGAAACAAAAGAAATGCAAAATACAGAAAAAGATAAAAGAATGGGCGAAGTTTTGAACAAAAAGCGACTTTACCTAAGGACGAACGTTGTGCGCACCAACCACTTCGAGAGTAGTCTTCGCAATTGCTTCTTCACTTCACTAATAGAATAATAGACAAAGAAAGGGAGAAGAGGCCCCGTCGGACGTGTGGTCTCTCCGAATGCTCCAGTCTCTCTCTCGTTCCCTGACCGGTGCTGGGTCAGAACAGTCACCCCAGGTGTCCGCAGTTCCTGTTAAAACATTCGCCCAAAGACAGGTAGAAAGGAAAAAGGGACCTTAGGACCACCTATTTTTAAGGCTGATATGGGAATTTTCCTATAGGGGAAAAATGGCTAAATGCTACTTATCTTTTTTTCAACGGACGTTAGTTTGAACTGAGCTGCTCCCAGCGTGGGACAAAGCAATTTTCCTGTCTTGATCAGGCTGATATTACTATCCCTAAATGTTCGAGGGTGAACAGCGTAAATATTTATAATATATATATATATATATATATATATATATATATATATATATATATATATATATATATATATATATATATGTGTGTGTGTGTGTGTGTGTGCGCGCGTGTGTGTATGATGTATATATATATAGATAGATAGATAGATAGGCAGATATATATATATATATATATATATATATATATATATATATATATATATATATATATATATATATATATATATATATATATATATATATACATATATATATATATATATATATATATATATATATATATATATATATATATATATACATATATATATATATATATATATATATATATATATATATATATATATATATATATATATATATATATATATATATATATATATATATATATATATACATATATATATATATATATATATATATATATATATATATATATATATATATATATATATATATATATATATATATATATATATATATATATATATATATATGTATATGTATATATATGTGTGTGTGTGTATATAGCATCTCTTTGCTGTAACTGATAAGCCTCATCTGCTTATTGAAAGCATGCTAATGTAGTGATCATTTATGAAAAAATTATAGTCGTATAAAGTGGCGCCCTCACTTATTTTACAATCTCAGCTTCTTCCGAAGGACTCGACTTTTATCATGCGTATTACTATCTAATATTTCCTTTAAACGTATACTTTTGGAATCTCTATTTACCCTAGCTGGTCTTTGGGTCTTGAAAATACTGCGGCTTCCAATTTATTCTGTTTTCGCAAGAGAAAGATTTCATAATATCCAGGTATACAAATCTCTCTGCTTTTCAAACAATCATTGAAGACTATTATGATCTGATCACTATCCAGTTGCAAATAGAAAGAGCGATATTGAAATGGTAATATTCTTAATGAGTATGCTCTTGTTGACCCTCTTTAGCTCATACGTCATGCTATTGTCGTTTATAAATCGTGTGTAACAATATTGCATTTGTTGTATGTATGTTATTTTAGTGTCCTTGGTATATATAACTGGCAAATTAGATATTCTTTCTAAAACCGTCCAACGTAATTTTCCACAAGCAAGCTTCCACAGATAAAAGTTCGATGCATAAAAGAGAATAAAAGAGGTATAATGAAAGAAGTTTACCCTTGTCATAAATGATTGTAATAATATGTATATATATATATATATATATATATATATATATATATATATATATATATATATATATATATATATATATATATATATATATATATATATATATATATTCACGTACTTAGAAAATTCGTCATTCCAGCCCGTTAGCTAGGAAATCAAATTTAATGGCGGCTAGAGGAGACTCGGGGGGGGGGGGGGGTGACCTTAAGTAGGCCTACCCCCATATCGCCTGTTTTTGGGGGAACCATACCGACCCCTTAGTCCCAGCATTATATGATTTTTGGGGGGGAGAAAGCCGTTAGGGACAGAAGGGCTAGCTAGGACAATAATTGGGCTGCTGTGCTGACTGTAGTAGTCTTACCCATAAGACCCATTTCCATTCGACCTTTCTGCTGGCTGAAATTGCATTTCAGATCGACTGATGTCTTCATGCCCCGCGCTGGAAATCGAATGGGAGACGCATCCCGCCCTGGCTGGACACACAGTCTTCTGAAGGGACCAAGTGCACACATCGTTAGTGCGGTCCTTCTGCTATTCACACTGGCAAGGTGTCAGACTTCTGCGGCCGAAATTCGTTTTTTGCAAGCAGGCTCCATGCTCAGATGCAATAAGGTACATCTGAAGTAGGAATTTACCGCCAGTGATCTTTCTCTTCTCGTGAATTTCTTTCCATTTTCAGTATTTCCAACTTTCCATTCTCCTAAAACAAAGCCCCTTTGCTTCCCACAGCAACCTGACGAGATCGACTGTTATATTCTGAGGCCGGACGGAAGAATGAAACTGGATTTTTGTCAGCTGCCTTAAGTCAACACCTAGCACTCAGAATATAAGCAATAGATGTAATGAATAAACTGACTGCCGTGATATCACATCTAAGAAACCAGAGAGGTGGAGGTCGCCTTTAAAACCAGTCAATGACTTTAAATTGAATTGATTTACAACCCAAGCAACCAGGAAATTAATATGAAAGGCTGACTAAGCAGCAAGCAAGGTACATGCAATGTGCAATAAAAGCGAGACAATGCGTAGCAAATAAGGGAATCTGAAAGGGCTACAGCCCTGAAATAGTTTGACACACAAATGAATTTATGGCTGTTGAGACTGGTTGAATGATTTTGGGTAGTTAGCGCAACATTTTTGCAAAGGAGGAACTGTGTCCAACGCCCCTGGACCACTGAATCAGAAGACTCTTGAACCAGATAACAAGATTCTGGAAGAGAATTCCAGGTTAGCATTCAAATCAAATGACTTCCTCTCACATGAAAATACTTATGCAGGACGGATGAATATATCAATTAGATTTAATTATCACCTGGTAACACTATGGTAGGACTGCTCTAATTATTATCACTGAACTAAGTTAATTTGATCTTGGGACAAGTCACGAGGGCCAAATGGAAGGAAGATGAACTGAGGAATGATATAATTCATAAATAATTTAATTCCATTATTCACAAGGCAAAAATATGAGGGTGACAGAACCGAAGTTCAAGATAACAAGGCAAGGGTTATTATTATAATTATTGTAAAATTAAGGATACGTTAGGAACAGATTGGGAAGAAGTGTTTTAAAATGAAACGATGTTGCAAAAATTTTATTTAGAATATTATAAGGATAAAGGCCAGAGCGCAAAAAACGTCTTAAGTAAAGTAACGGCATTAATGATGTTTCAAGTTAAATAATCCGATTCTACATATCAGCACCAATAATTCAGTCAGAAAAGTTGAGTGTTCTTTTTCTCAAATTTTAAATCATCGATTGTTGCATCACTTGATCGACGACACCAGTAGCCATCAGCTGTTTCTCTCCCGTGCACCCAATTCCACTTCTCATCGTTCACTCGCCGATCGAAATACCATTTCTTTTCGCCCCCCAACGTAAAACCTAACGAAATATTTTGATAGTAATTTGAAAACCCTTTCCACCATATACTCGTAACTTGTCATGACGGGAGCTAGATACTAAATTACATAAATACCAAAAGTACATTTTAGAAAAAAAAAGTAACTTAGCATAATTTTTCAAAACGTAATTTATCATAAGAAGGAATTAGAGTAAATTAAATCACACAACGAATACGTTCCCATACAAATACGCTCTCAGAGAGAGAGAGAGAGAGAGAGAGAGAGAGAGAGAGAGAGAGAGAGAGAGAGAGAGAGAGAGAACTCTAATATTCTTCCATTATACCAAGAGGAATACTAAAATTAATAAATGAGTATTGGAAAATAAACCTACTAATTCATAAAGCCAAGTACAATAATTTTATTTTTACCCAAAACTTTGATCTTTTAGATCCCCTATCAATTCTTCCTTTTACTCATTCACACATAATGTACGAATTTACATATGCGCCTGTGTTCACTGAATTATCTCCCATATCTATTTTCACATTAAGTTCTTCAGCCAACGGAGTGAACTCTCGTGCGTTTCACAGAACGAACGTACAACCATTTACTAACAGTCATCAACTGTCGTGCACGAGTGGGTTCCATTATCCAAGAATTGCGTATACCACAAGTACCAAATCGCGCATTGAGTGCAAACCCCAAAACTTTCCTTTCCGCCCAAGGTTTCCACTTCCACATTGCCACTAATCTGAGGCACTGCCAACGACTTAAGTTACTGAAGTGCTTGCCTTTCCACTTTCCCTTTTACTCATTACTCACATTCTGCCTCGGGCAGAGTGCCATTTCCTTAAGTGCAGTTTGGTTGCACTGCCTCTTACTGTTGTTCTCCGGAACACACCGGCACCCCAGTGCCACCAAGACATAGCCCTCACATATAAGTCACTGCACCTGTACCTGAGATACAGAGTGCCAACGACAGTGTATCCACCCATAAGGACCTTTGCTCCTTCAGGATCACTCCCACTTTACCAGCACATCTGCCCAAAAGGATCATTACTCCTTCAGGATCACTCCATCAGTGTGACCTTTGCATGGCACACCCAACTCCAGTGCCACCTTATTGAAAAGGTGCCACACCACTGAAGTGCCACCAAATTACGGGACACTTCCCCACTGTCACAGACCATTTCCCCTAGTCATTCTAATAGACTATAACCATGTCATTAGAACAGCGCCAAGCCCTCATGAACATGGGCAAGGAAGCAGGTTACACAGGACGGAAACTTGCCCGGTGGGTGAAAGAACAGCTGGATGACATACTCCAACTGGAACGAGAAGAAAGAGAAGCTCATAGGAAGTATGAAGAAGCAAAGACAGCAAGAGACCCACCTCTCAAGGAGAAAAGGAGTTCGAGTTGTAGAAGGCTGAAAAAGAAAGTGCTGAAGTTATGGCGATCCAACAAGACTCTAACCCCACACCTGCTGCGCCAAATGAACCGATCTCAAGCATTAATTCCCTAGTCCCCAAGGGGACTGAGGAAGAGCCAGAAGCATGGTTGTAGGAAATAGAGGCACTCTTTGAAAATTACAACACCAAGACAGAGAGGGCCTTAGTGCTTGCCAAGCAAATGGAAGGAAAAGCTAAGGCAGTCTTCCGCTCACTGGAGAAGGGTCAAAAGAGGCAACATGGTCGAAGTTCGTATAGTCATCACGAAAGGCTACAAAATAACCCTGGAGAAATGGAGACAGCGGTTCCGAGGTCTTGCCAAGGAAGTTGGCTGGTTCTGGACGGAATGGGCCTGTCACAAGACCCGGTCTGGTACCCGTTGGTTTGACTCCCTGTCGTGCACTACCTTCGAGGACTTATTCAATCGGACCATGCTGGAGGATCTTTTCCAATGTGTGCCTGTGCCCCTTGCTGTGTATCTCAGTGATAAGCAGCCCACCACACTTATGGAAGCCTGCCATATGGCCGATTCCTGGGAACCTACAACCAGTCCCACAGCACATCTTACCGGCGCACAGTGCCACCTAGGTACCTCTCAGGCTCGACTCGCCTGAAGAATGGACTGCCTAGCAAGCCTATGTGCACCCATTGTAAGAAGTTGGGGCACACTGAATCTGATTGCCGCTACAAGTTGGGCAACAATAGGCAGCCTCCTACCAACAACCAGAACTCCTCTCCCTCTACGCCCTCTCAATCTTCTCCACTGACAGTCACCATAGGGAAATCAGCCCATTCAAAGGGACCCTGCCGAGACTGTGGAACTCCAGGGAATTACACTACTGGGTATCCTGGTTGCCCAAAGCATATCCCCCCTAACAAGCACATCAACCTGATTAGTACCATGACCTCCACAGCCATGCCACCAAATATGTCCCACTCTGAGTGGGTGTGGACTCACTCCATCTCAGTGGCACCCCTGGTTGGCTCTAGCTTATCAGTGAACCTGCCAGTTATGGTAGACAATGGCTCAGATATTAGCCTGATTGACCGGGCCCAAGTGCCAGCAAGTGCCACTGTTGACGAAAAGACCAGGTGGATGATGACTTGGAGAGAGGAGCAGACCAAGACCATTCCCACAGTCAAGCTTCAGGTGACCACCCCCTGGGGCCCGCAACCTCACAGCCTTGGCGTGGTGAGCAAAATCAAGCACGGAGTGTAGTTCCTGTTTGGACAAGACCTCCTCTGGGGATGTCCTTCCCCAGTGCCACTCTGTTGCTTAGCTACCTCCACCAGGGAGGTTTTAACTCAAAAACCACCTGACTGGAACAATGCCACCATGATAGGCATGCCACCATCAGCCCAACCTTCTGCTCACCGAGGCGTTCAACAGAAGGGGCACTCTTCGTGCAACTCCAGGCCTAATCCTCAATCCTCGCAAAAGGATGGCCACTGAAAGTTTCCTCCCTCGCCACGAAAGAAAATCGCCAGGTACTGCTGCTAGGCTTGTAATGTAACAGGGCACTCTGCAAATTGGGCAAGGTGCCCTAGGAAGCAAAAGGCAGCGGCCACCACACCCTGAACCATTTCAAGAGGCTCTGCCCTCCACCTAAGACAGGAATCTCTGTCTCACACTACCTCAGGTACACTGAGGGGTTTTGCACCCCGGGGTCCCTCGTCAGCCAAGCCTGACTCCAATTTTCTGCCAGTGCCACTTGAGAGCCCTGAGCAGTGACAAGCTCTGTCTATCGCGGATATAGCACCTCCACCAACCTTAACCTCTGTGCCTGACCCCGAGTTAGTGCCAATGCCAGATCCAAGTCATGTCACGAATCCTCCTAAGGGAGATCCTCCAAACCTCACTGAATTGATCATTGCAAATAGTGAGCCTCTGACCCTGAACATTTCTTCTTCTCAATCACCTTCATCTGCCGAGTGTGAACCTCTGGCAGACCTTAACGCTCCACCTTCTATGGTCGACCAGGAACTGTCCAGCTGGGATGCAGATGCTGGTTCTACCCTAACGACAGTTGTCGCAGCAGCCAATGTAGGGAGCCTTCCTGTAGCTCCTAGGGTTACCTCTGGTCCTGCTCCTGATGGCACTCCTGGGATTTCCCCAGAGTTGGTGCCCTCATCACCTAGGAATGGCATAGCCAGACCTTGGAGGGACCCAAAGAAGAAGAAGAAGGGTAGGAAGAGATCCAATTAACCAATAAGAGCT
Organism: Macrobrachium rosenbergii; assembly: GCA_039081455.1. Taxonomy (NCBI): domain Eukaryota; kingdom Metazoa; phylum Arthropoda; class Malacostraca; order Decapoda; family Palaemonidae; genus Macrobrachium; species Macrobrachium rosenbergii. Next base: position 55,605,285 of record JANJGK010000008.1, read on the forward strand.
ACAAGCTCTCCTTGGTACTTGTGTCCCATTGGCACAGTTCCATTTTGGTCTCAGAGTGATCCTGGCACCTACCCAGAGGAGGTAGCATGCGTGATCTCTGCCCAAGTAGACTAACTTCTAACACCCTAGGCATCTTGTAGTACTTACCTTGTTAATAACCTTATGATAAAAATATCCAGTACTCAAGCCGGTACACCCTTGACTGTTTACCATAATTAAGCCTTCAGGTTGCTCATATCCAAAGTTATTGCATGTCATTCCGTAAAGAATTGCGTAATCCATACTTCATTGCATTTAGTTAGGCCAGTGTCATTTAATTTAGTGCCAGGGCCATAGGATAGTAGACCATGTCAACAAGACACATTTACCATGTACCTGTTGCCTAGGAGTAGAGTTCCCTTGTCATCAGAGACAGCCAGTAGAAGTCTGTATATACCTTTGCATAGGCAATAGGCTCTGCTGAAGTAAGTAAGCAAAATCAGTATCCCTTCCTAGCCGTTAGGTAGGTCCTTTTAGCTAGCTGCAGTGCAAAAGTACAACTCATTCAGGGAAGCTAACTGACTAGTCGATACAAATAACTTACTTAGCCAAGGCCTTCATGCCCAAAACTGAGTGAATGCCTTATTAAAGGGGGAAGCTTTCACTAGAAAATTCCTACCTTTAGCCCGTTAGCTAGGAAATCAAATTTAATGGCGGCTGGAGGAGACTCCACTGGTGGGGGTGAACTTATGTAGTCCTACCCCCATATCGCCTGATTTCGGGGGGACCATGCTGACCTCTTAGCCCCAGCATCCATGATTTTTTTGGGTGGGTGGGGAGAAATCCTTTAGGGACAGAAGGGCAAGCTAGGACCACAATTGGGCTGTTATACTGAACCTAGTAGTCTTAGCCATAAGACCTATTTCCATTCGACCTTTCTGCTGGCTGAAATTGCATTTCAGATCGACTGATGTCTTTGTGCACCACGCTGGAAATTGAATGGGAGACGCATTGCGCCCTGGCTGGACGCACAGTCTTCTGAAGGGACCAAGTGCATACATCGTTAGTGCAGTCCTGCTGTTATTCACACTGGCAAGGTGTCAGACTTCTGCAGCCAAAATTCGTCTTTTGCAAGCAAGCTTTATGCACAGATGCAGTAAGGTATGTCTGAAGTAGCAGCTTACTGCCAATATCTTTCTCTTCTCGTGAATTTCACTCCATTTACAGTATTTACAACTTTCCATTCTCTTAAAACAAAGCCCCTTTACTTCCCACAGCCTAGCACACAAATTTGGCCCTCATGACTTGCCCCAAGCTCAAATTAACTTAGTTCAGTGATAATAATTAGGGCATTCTCATCATCGTGCATAAGTAATTTCACGTGAGAGAAAGTAATTTGATTTGAATGCTAACCTGGAATTCTCTTCCAGAATCCTGTTATCTGGCTCTTCGAGTGGTCTGCCCCTGCCCCTGTGAACCAAATAGCCTTAGACGTTTGACTGTCACCTTGCTACGTCCAAGAGTCTTTTGATTCAGTGGTCCAGGGGCGCTGGACACAGTTCCTCCTCTGTAAACTCTGCCTATAAAAGAGTATAAGCTCATATTTAAATTTTAGGATGAATTTATCCTTTTCTAGTGGAACAATGTTACACATGTAATATAATTATATATATATATATATATATATATATATATATATATATATATATATATATATATATATATATATATATATATATATATATATATATATATATATATATATATATATATATATATATATATATATATATATATATACACACACACACATATGTATATATACATGTATATGCATATATATATATATATATATATATATATATATATATATATATATATATATATATATATATATATATATATATATATATATATATATATATATATATATATATATATATATATATATATATATATATATATATATATACTAGCTGATGTACCCGGTGTTGCACATTAAAAACTCAAATCATAGAACACACCCAGACCGTAGAAAACACCCAAAGCTTAGAACACGCCCAAAACGTAGAACGCACCTGGATATTTATTTATCCCAGCCTTTTATTAGACAGAAAAAGGAATCAAAACTATCTATATTGTAATATCAAAGAATTTCTATTGTAACGAACCGAGCTTTTCGGCCCTTAAGAAAAACACAGGATCTAGATGGAAATATTATTGGGGCTGCTCTGGCTAATCGACAGCTCGCACACACAAAGGAGGAGGAATAACAAAAATACAGGAGTTTGCTATAAAAATAGATTTATTAATATTAAATCTTAATAAAAATCTATAACAAAAAAAAGGCCATAACAAATGAGCCAGGTCCGGGCCACGAAACACAAAAAATAAAGCAATATTACTTTATATCAAAAAAGAAGTACCAGCAGCAGTCGATACAAAAAAAAAGCCATCTCCAGCGAAGTCCACCAACTAACGACAACAGGCCGTATTATCACGACGTCCTGCTGCCGTCTCGCCAAAATACAAAGGACACGGGGCCACTGCACCCGAGCCAAAACTGCCGACAGGGTCTCCACCTGCGGCCAACAAACAACCATCTTCGTTGGTGCGCTGCTCCAGCCTGGGCCCAAACATCGGCTGCCCAAGAAACGTCCTCAAAGTCGAACTGCTGCTGGTACTCAAAAGTTCTCTTCCCCAAGAGAACAACCTGTTCGCTACTGCTGCCCGAACCTGACTCAAGGTTGGCGCCACGCCAACACAGACGTAAACACTCCTGTGAAAATAAGAGGAGGGGGGGGAGGATTAGCCAAACAAACAAACTACCATAACGCCCATAAAACAACCAAAGATCCTAATACCTTCCCTCTCGACAGAAAAAAAAAATTACAAAAATTTTTTTTTTTTTTCAAAATAACCAACCTCCCCCTCCAATGTGGTGAAAACTCCGACAACCAGAGCAGAGCCAATCCTGTCACGGTCGCCAATGTAACGACCCGAGTGGGCCGTTATGCAGGTTCTTTAATATACTCAGGACGGGGCTGTCATGACTGACGGCAGATGCAACAAACAAAGGAGGGGAAAACAACAAAAACAATAAAATGAGCTTAAAATTAATTTATTTACAATATTTACAAGTGAGTCAGGTCTGGTAAAAAGATAAACCATAAATACAAAAAATAAGCCAAAAGGCAGCACTAAACAAAAGCAAGTTAAATAAACAAAAAGTAGCATTAAACAAAAAAAAGGCAAAAATAAACAACAGCAGGCAGAAAATAAAATACCAAACATACGCCCTCCATCGGGGCACCAAGACAGCCCTCAGCTGTGCAACAGGGACAAAAACCCACCAACCAGAATACCCCGATGGAGACGTCAGGACAGCCTCACGCTGTCATCAAAGATGAGCAGCTCGTGGTCACACGACTACTCATGGTCACACTCCACCTCTACGTCGTGCTCCACTTCGTAGCCGTGCTCCAATTTGCTGCTCAAAAACTCGACCAACGTCGACTCCAAAAACTGCCTGCTGCTGCTGCCACTGCTGCTACTCTCGCTGCCCTACCAGACCCGACTGACGAGAGAAAAACGGCAGCTCACCAACGAGAACATCAAAACAAAAAAAACTTGAAGGTAAGGAGGCAGCAATCCACAAAAGGGAACGAGCGGGGAACCAGCAGTTCCCGCAAAACCATCACTTAACATGACATCTATCTATAGATTTTTAAAAATATAAATACAGTATACAAATTATAAAAAAAATAATCTTTCACAAATTCACTATAATGCTACTTTAACACAAAACTTGATTGTAAACAACATTTTTAATTTCACTACCAGGAGCAGGTATAAATAAATTCTTTGGTGAACCCACCCTTGAGTAAGCAACATAAAGTTGACAGTGGGAGAGACATGGTGATCTGAAATCCACTCCACAGTACTTAATAGACTGTCCCTGTGCCTTGTTGTTCGTGATCAAGAACGCAAGTCTCACGGGAAATTGCAGTCTCTTAAAATTAAAGGGGAGATCCATTGGAATGAGTGGTATCTGTGGGATAAAAGCTGTTTCATCTTCTCCCTTTCCTGTTAAGATAGTTGTTTCTATTACATTGCCCAAAATTTTTGGCATTTTGTATTTCACCCCTTCTCACCCCCCCCCTTTTCCTATCGAGGCTGAACTTGGACTTAAAAGGCATCAGGAGTATGGGTATCAGTATTCATCTCAGCGACCTCGAAAATTATGGATTAGACACTAATGTCTGTCGTTTTTGGTTATTTTTACATGTCACCCCCTTCAAACCCCCACCCCACTCACTTTGATGCCAGTGATGGCTTACCCCACAGTATCCTTTTCCAGATAGTAAGCCATATGTATGCCAAGCTTGTTTGAAATTATTGCTCTATATGTCTCAGAGTTATGCTTGAACATACAAAAACACACACACATACACCCATTTGATGTACACACACACATACACACACACACACACACACACACACACACACATATATATATATATATATATATATATATATATATATATATATATATATATATATATGTATATATATATATATATATATATATATATATATATATATATATATATATATATATATATATATATATATATATATATATATATTTCTGTGAAACACATTCCCATGTGTTCATTATTTCCATCGTATCAAAGTGAAGGGGTAATTCAAATGCAATGATACAGACTGAGACTGAAGGGTTGGGGAGTTGGGTAAAATTTGCCTCTATGTTGGGCTTCAGAAGCCTGCAGGGCAAAAACCTCAGGTTCCAACTTGTTTTACGACTTTGGCAGTTGAGTCGGTACCACCTTGGCATGTCACTCGGGAAACTGAGGTTCGTTCCTGGTGTAAGTCAGAAATTTATTTCAGTGAAACATTTCCTCATGTTCATTATTTCCTTATGTATATATTACATGAAACATACGTACCGGGGTCTAAGCGATGTCAGGCAGGGCAGCCGATCGAGACCACAGGTCTACCCCAAAGCCAAATCAAAAAGTCCTTCAAAAGAAGGCATCGTGCTTACCCCATACAAAAATGGGAATAAAAGCACGTTAAAAGAAAAAGAAGAAGAAGTATATATATATATATATATATATATATATATATATATATATATATATATATATATATATATATATATATATATATATTCACTCTCGTTTATAGTTTTTATTTTATTTTAAATTTATGGATGTGTTGAGATATATCAAAACGCTCCATTTTCTTCTTCTTCATCTTTCTAACCTGTATTCCTTCTTCCTGCGAATTCGACCATTTCAGTACTCCTCCCTTTATTTTGAGTCTTCAGGTATAGTTCAAATTTTAAGTTTATCTAAAAGTAGTTTAGAACCTCCGAATAGAAATACGATGTTGTTTTGACGTACAGATGAATATATTTTTATTATCACATCAGAAACTTGTAATTATCAAGAAAGTTGTCTACCTTCATAACCATCAATGTGTCGTTTTCTCCTCTTTTTCCCTCGTAATCTTCATTCCAGCTCTCTAATGACAACCCCCGCCCCCACCCCCCTAATGGCCGTAAACGCGACATGGCTCATTTCCCTTATGTCCCGTCTAGGCTTCCTTTTCATTAACCATCATCCTCCCTTTTATTATCTTGCTTCCCTTCTTGTAATACCGATAACCACATACTGGAGGTTTAAAGATGTTGAAGATCATCGAAATGATGGAGAGAGAGAGAGAGAGAGAGAGAGAGAGAGAGAGAGAGAGAGAGAGAGAGAGAGAGAGAGAGAGAGAGACCAATAAAGTCAACACCATCATGTTCATAATGTCCTTAGAAGCCCTTTTTTTTTAAATTGCTTGCTTCCAAAATCATTTTCGATATATATATATATATATATATATATATATATATATATATATATATATATATATATATATATATATATATATATATATACAGAGAGAGAGAGAAAGAGAGAGAGTAGATGGCGTTGGCAGAGGCAATCACTTAGAGATTATATTGCCCAGATAACCGTCACCCTTATGTGGAAAATATATATAATTTTAACATTTATCATGTTACCTGCGGCGGCAATAATGATAGCAGAATTACGAACAATGTTAAATATATTCTACGTTATCCGTTTTTAACGGAAATCTATCAATAACCTGTTAATAATTTTTGTGTAGTTGCTAAATACAAACTATATGCTCTGTTAATACAACGCTCATCGTTCCCCCCTCCCCCCTTCTCCCTCCCATTTCATCTGATCTGATACCCGGATGAGAGTGTAAACTCTCCCGGTATACATATCATTATATAAAAAAACAGAAGTTAATGTCACTGTTTTCTATAATTACTAGAAAGAGCATGCTTGTATCGGAAATTTACGATACCATTTAACATTGTAATAACTTGATACTTTGCTCTCTAAAAGAAACATGCAACTGATATGTGCTAGTGAAAGCCTTGCAAACGTATTGTATACTTAGCTTTTAGTGAACCTTGACACATCAAATGATTGTACGACAGGAAATGAGCTTTAGAACATTCGTAATAATGGAACACATTATTACTCTTTGACAGGGAAAAATATCTGTTCCAAACCAGGGACGAAATGAACCCTGTTTGTGTGTGTGTGTTTTGTTTTATTTTTATTTTTTCATGATATGAGATACGGAACAAATGTAAGGTTGACGGCAGTTGGTATAATTACTCAAGCATTTTTGTAAAAATGTTATTTATTATTCAGTAAAATTTTAAGAAGATAACGTTTGGCAAATAATCATAAAATTTCCATTATTATTAGGTTTTTTGGCATCAATAAGAGCACAATCCATCGAAAAAAAGTGCTCATAATGAACTTCATCCAGTAAAATGGAGATAGAACACCGCTTGAAAATAGCTGTGTTAATCGATTCGGGAAATACCATTGAATGGAGAGATATCCGCATTTTATTGGATGACGAAATCGGTTGATCCTTAACGCTGCGACTTCCACACGGTATCTGGTTGACCGTGATCCCTTATCTACAGTTAGTTGCAACAGGCTGTGGATTCTAATGGCATTTTGAAAAAAAATATATTTATATAAACATGGTTCCCCGTGTTCACTTAATCCTTTATGCAGACAACCAAACAGAGAAACAAACAGAGAGTGACAGACTGACAAACTGAACCGAAGACGTAACTTATTGATGGATATTAAGGAAGAGATTTGTTAAAATCTGTTTATGATCAGTTATCAGACGATATGAAATTACATTCAGATTTTAATACGACGAAAGAGGGCGCTAGTTTCACTTCCAGTTAGGGTCCACAGCCTGTTGCAACTAACTGTAGATAAGGGATCACGGTCAACCAGATACCGTGTGGAAGTCGCAGCGTTAAGGATCAACCGATTTCGTCATCCAGTAAAATGCGGATATCTCTCCATTCAATGGTATTTCCTGAATCGATTAACACAGCTAATTTCAAGCGGTGGTCTATCTCCATTTTACTGGATGAAGTTCCTTATGAGACTTTTTTTCGATGGATTGTGCTCTTATTGATGCCAAGAAAACTAATAATAATGGAAATTTTATAACTGTTTGCCAACCGTTATCTTCTTAAAATTATGACAAAGAATAAATAAAATTTTTACAAAAATGCTTGTGCAGTTACGTTTACTGCTGTCGTTTCATTTCTTTTTATTGTCACTGATGTTCATTTAAAGAAAATGGGATCTGCTCTGCCTTTGTAAAAAGGAAACTGAAATATAACAGATATATAGGTAATTGCTCTAATTACGTCATATCGTTCTAAAAGAAAATGTAAAACTGAATACCCGCTCAAGAAACAATTATTAGCTTCTGAAAATCACCCCCTTTCTCATGACCTTTATGATCTTTTTTTATTCAATCCTCAGTTTTTTTTTCTTGCATTTTTTTTTATTTCCGCTGTATATAAAA
>JANJGK010000008.1:55615725-55618225 GCA_039081455.1 Macrobrachium rosenbergii
TTTACTAAGGGCACCCGCACAAAATTTACTCGTATAATGCATCTCTTGGCAATCTATGTAAATTTCACCATTGCTGAAGTTATAATTACGACAATTAACTCCAAAGAAAAACTATCCTTGAATAACGTATTCTTCGGAAACCGATATCGTATCGGTGTTTCCATTTGTGTATTTTTTAAAATTTATTTTGTTGTTTAGAGGGGGATCAGCAACACAGATTTCAGTATTTGATATTGACTTGCGAATTAGATTTTTGTTTAACTAATGTTCATGATTATTATAATTTTATCTTTTTTAATGGATTAAGACTAAGTAAGTGATTATTTAAATAACAGACCAACGTCTTCTGTGCTGCATTTTCACCCATTACAGCCCACATCGATCAGAGAGAGAGAGAGAGAGAGAGAGAGAGAGAGAGAGAGAGAGAGAGAGAGAGAGAGAGAGAGAGAGATGAATCATAGGAAGACAACTGCTGTTATTTCATTCATTCTCATTCAGTTGAGAGAGAGAGAGAGAGAGAGAGAGAGAGAGAGAGAGAGAGAGAGAGAGAGAGAGAGAGAGAGAGAGAGAAGGTCATTCAGTAATTAAGCTGAGTGAGAATCTTCGGTGTCCAGGTATAGGAAGAATGAGACTTAAATAGTAATTGTTATGGAATTTCAGTCATTTTTATTTTTTATCATTTGTTTTAATGGGAAAGGGTTAACTATGGATCAAGGATAAACGGACGAGGGTTTGAAATATACTTAAATACGGACACGGATGTGAGCATCGACCCAGAATAATTACCACGAAGTAATGAATTAATTCGTAATAAATGGTAGAATCAGAAGAGTTCATGAGATCTTGACAGAGATCAAATCAGAATCCAGAGTTGTTTCTAATTTCGGGGACGTTACGTACCAGAATATTTATTTTTATATTTTCCCAGAAAAAAAAAATATTTTGGTAGAGTTTTTATTTTATATTATGAAATTCATTGATGGTGATGGGATTTGTTTTTTTGTGTTTTTTTTTTTCATTGATATACTTGTGCATTATGTTTATAACCACCAATATAATGGAAATTTTTTAAATGAAAGGTTATGAAAAACAACGAGTAACAGTAAATTGTCATGCAAACAAAGTCTGAGTAAACTGAGAGAATTGACATTGCAATTCTCATTTGAAAACGGGTATTTCATATTTTGTATTATTTATATTTCTCTAATTGATATAATCCCAGACAAAGTCTGAACTAATGTTATCAATTTCAATTCCATACATTTTTCGTACTTTCCCCCAGTTGAGGCTAACCACCTAGAGTGTCTTTGGAGGCGCACTGTAGCCGGTACTGAAATGTTTTTTTTTTTTTTTTTTTTTACAGAGGAGTCCTTTCGGCCCCCAACTAACCTTTGGGGAAAGGAAACTGCCTCACGAAGATATCGCTGATTAACATAATTTACTGGCAAAACAATATAGCAAAGTGTAAATAATGCTTTACAGGTGAGATAGTTTGAGAAATTTAGCGAGATAATGAGAAATTTACCGTCCTTGTGTATGTTTTACGTTCTTCCCCAAGGGGTTGGTACTAAACAAGACGGAAGCTCCGCATGGCCCCGTGTTTAGTACCAGTCCCTCGGGGATGAGCGTAATGACATACAGAAAAGACGCTAAATTTCTCATCGTCTAGGTAAATCTCTCAAACTACCAGACCCCTACTACATTATATACACTCTTCTGTATTATTTGGGCAGTGAATTTATATTTATGAGCTACGTCCGTCTCCTTTACATTTACCATCTTTGTTATGATTCTAATGAGAGTCGAGGCGAATGACTCATTGGTCTTATTTGTATTGTCTTTTCGATATTATGAATCCTTGTTTTAATTTTTCCGTTTTTTTTTAACTATATAACACCGTTAGATCAAAGCAACATTATGTGTAATTTCCACTTATTAGATAATATTTCAATTTTTTTCCTTATTTTTAATTTTTGTGATGTTTAACTGTATGACATTAACACAGGTATTAAAGTAGCAATCTGTTTAGTTACCACTTGTTAAATATATTTCAGTTTTTTCCTTGTTTTAATTTTTGCAATGTTCAGCTGTATGCCATTTGCACAGTTAGATATGAAAATAAACAATATGTTTAATTTCCACTTGTTAGATGTATTTACATTTTCCGTTGCGTTCTATTGATACAAATTAGCCTTTTGTCGCATTCCATGGGGATGTATTTTACTAAGTCATGATAATAATGATGACAGTATTAATTACCCTGTAGTTATCTGTCTACTTACCATCATAAATCACGTTTCATTATGGCAAAGACTTTCAGGTGAAATATGATTCTAAATTGCAAAGTTAGATAATACAAATTTTGGGGGGATATTTTATGCTGTTTTTATTTCTTCTTAACATGTACATTAGGTCGATTCAGAATCATCTGAGTAAAATCTACGGGCGTTCATGGGTACCTCCCTGTCAAATTTAATAAAATAATGGACTTCTGCACAGT
>JANJGK010000008.1:55620725-55643225 GCA_039081455.1 Macrobrachium rosenbergii
TACTGCTTAGGTTAAAGTTTTTCTTTTAACTGAGAAGATTTGAGGTCTTACCAATGGTTCGTTGATTGCTAATTGATCGCGATTCCTTCATATTCTTAAATGTAGTAAGTGCCGCCGCCGTTTGGAAGTTGGTAAGTTTATGTCAGTAAAGGAAAGATGGTTATTCTCAATCAAAACTTTGATGATGACGTTAACATTACGACTTTCACGATAAGAATACAAGCTGAAACAGCTTGTCTTTTTTGTTTTTCCATTGAAAGGCAAACTCGCAGTAATATTTGGATTAATATGTTAGTCTTGACTAATCTCGATATCTTCAATAGAATATATAATTATCATGCTTTCGCTTAGTCTTTTAATTTTACTTAAATGCTTATGAAAGTAGAAAACTACATACAAACTTCACACGTTACTAAAGCTTTATCTGATTTACATTATAGACGAAAATGCTAAAAGAAGGGTCTGTTAATTAATTCGGTTCATGATTGAATTATTTTATTATTCACTCTGTCAAAGGAAGCGAGACATGAGTGAAGGAAAATAACGAAGTTGCATGACAGAAAAGTTAAAGAATAACTTAAATACACAACAAGGAATAATTATATCTGAGTGCAAATGCAAATGTAAGTGATACCATCCACTCCATCTTGACATAAAAATATTAGCGACATTAATGCAGTGAGTGGACATCTGTAAAATGCTTGATCGCGTAATTCTCAAAGAAAAGGGAGATAATATGCAACAGACAGTTGTCAACATTGCATCAGATTTTGGAGATGACGCCAGTGGACAAAATGTAGGAGAGGAAAGAGTTTGTTGTTTCCTTTTATCAATCTTCGTTTGCTTAAATGAATTATTGCCAGACTCCTTAACTTTCTATTTGGTACCTTCGTATTACATACAGTTCCCCCTTGGCAAACAGAAAATTATTTTATTAATTTATTTATACGTTATGTTTCAATATTTCTTTAGGAATAATTTAATTCACTGTTAAAGGTAATAGGAAACTGGATAACGTGATACATAGATTGATAGATTTTGTTGTTATAAAGTTTTGTTTCATGTCAGAGAGAGAGAGAGAGAGAGAGAGAGAGAGAGAGAGAGAGAGAGAGAGAGGAAAACTAAATGGATGATAAGAATTCTGATTTGTTATGCACTAATTCTTACCGTAACTAGCGGCACGTGTGTGCGTGTGTGTGTATATATATATATATATATATATATATATATATATATATATATATATATATATATATATATATATATGTATATATATATATATATATATATATATATATATATATATATATATATATATATATATATATATATAGAGAGAGAGAGAGAGAGAGAGAGAGAGAGAGAGAGAGAGAGAGAGAGAGAGCCTCGATGGCCAAGTCGGTTAGAGCAGCAGCCTCGGACTTCTTAGAAGTCTGTGGCGCGGTTTCAAATCCACAGCCGACAGGTCGGAGAGGCGGACACTTTGCTATCCGTGTAGACACCCCGGGATTATGTATGTAATCAACGAATAGGTTTGCTTAAAAGCAATTGTTACAGACTAATACACACAGAAACAAAGCCACTCCAACATCTTCTAAAAACATAACAGACACCTCACACGTCTCGACTGTCGACCTAACCGCGCAACGACTCTTCGCTGCTGGGAGAAAGGGCGCTGGTGACCGGTACAATACATGTACATACACTACTGGAGTCTAAGCGGTGACAGGTAGGGCAGTCGATCAAGACTGCAAAGCCAAATCAAAGTCCTTCAAAAGAAGGCATCGTGCTTACCCCATACAAATGGAAATAAAGCACGTTAAAAGAAGAAGGTATATATATATATATATATATATATATATATATATATATATATATATATATATATGTGTGTGTGTGTGTGTGTGTGTGGGTGTGTGTGCATATATATATATATATATATATATATATATATATATATATATATATATATATATATATATATATATATATATATATATTATATATATATATATATATATATATATATTATATTATATATATATATATATATATATATATATATATATATATATATATATATATATATATATATATATATATATATATATATATATATATATATATATATATATATATATATATATATATATATATACGTGTGTGTGTGTGTATGCTGCACCTGACAGTTGCATGATAATGCTGAATTTCAGCTCTCAAGCAGGATTTACAGTAATTTCATATGTGCATCCCAATATACAAACGCTACAGCAGGCATGCATATATGTAGCATTTACTTCCGTAGTGGGGTCGGTAAAACTTGTGTTTGCCGCTTCTTCACCGCCTATACATCTTTGGCTGTTACTGGAAAAAAGAGTTGGCTGAGTCGGTTGAGCTTCGGACCGTCACTCGATGGGCCGGAGTTCAATTCCCCCTGCCGGCTGATGAAGAGTTAGAGGAATTGCATGTGGTTCGGATTCCACAATAAGCTGTAGGTCCCGTTGCTAAGTAACCAATTGGTTCTTAGCCACGTAAAATAAGTCTAATCCTTCGGGCCATCCCTAGGAGAGCTGTTAATCAGCTCAGTGGTCTGGTAAAACTAAGGTATACTTAATATTTTAACTGGAAAAAAGAAAAACCTTTCTCAAGGATACGTTATACTCAAATTTTCTAAAGTACTTCATTCTAGGATGGAAAACAAAAAAGAGACCTCCAGTCTTTTGTTTACTCACTTTGAATTTTATTATCAACTCTGATATCAAGCGCACATGCATGTTTATCTAAGATATCTCTGGGTTATTTTCAAGTCTGTGTAAACAGCTTGTTACAGCTGCATTCAGAATCTGATTCGGTGAGCGCTTGGCAGTTGTACAAGGACTGCATTCTATTATGTTTCTAATCCTGTCGTCATTATTCCAGCTTGTTATAGGAATTGTGTGGACTTGTATACTTGGTGCATTGCTTCGAACTATTCGCTAGAAACAGTGAAATTGGATGTTAACATTCTTTCAGATGCACATAATTATTGTTTTATATGAACGTGCTCTGCTGAATATAACAACAGTAAATTGTACTGTTCCTTACGAAGATTTAGGAATTAGCTTTATGTTTATAATAATCTTTAATCCAGGATTTGGTGTTAGAAAATCTAGGGCCGTCGATGGGAAGGGTGGGAATTTGGTATTCCCGACATGAAAAGATTAACCTCGGAAGCCTTGACGGTGTAAAATTCAACTTTGTAATGTATTGTAATTAATACAATACATTGCTGAATGTTGCACGTCTTTAGTATTATATATCTTTTCACAATTGTTTCACATTTTCTCAAATCTAAAACCAAGCAGATTTTATCGTACGTGGCAAACGACCTTTTCTATTTGGAGGAAAGCGTAGGAGAACAATGTTCCAGCAGCGATGAAGGAAAATACAGGAATTGAGTCGTGTTAATTCTCACCATTTTACACGTGAATCAAATCTTTTAGGCAACATACTGTTTTGTGGCACTAACATATGGTTTTCATTCAACAATTTCAATGTATTGAATTGCTGTGAAATCAACACCTTTGGCAAACGTTGTTATGATCACGGTTAGAAACTTGGGTCGGGTGCTTTTTGGCGCGGTTTTTTTGGCGCCGTTTTTTTGGCGCCGTTTCTTGGGCTCCAGATTTTTTGGCGACAAGTGTTTTGGCGCCCACACTTTTGGCGCACCAAATTTTTTCACCAAAATAAGAATGAGAATATCAAGAGGATTACATTAAAATAAGAAGAAAATTTGAATGTTCCATCACAATACCACACGTCAGAATCTCGTAAAAACACAGTCCAGCTCTGTCTTCCGAAAATTAAAATTCTTTCGTCTGATCGACCATTGTCACCAATTAAAAAGTTTTCATGCTCACCATTGTTTTTCATATAAAGTTTGTATTCATCTGGGATCACTAATTCACAAACATTGACAGGATTAGGAGGAGCGAGGCTCAACTGATTTCTCCTTCTCTTTATTATTTGCTTCATTAAATCTAAATTTGGAAGTGCTCCTTGAGCGGCTTGAGAAATATTCTCTGTACAAGAACTTATAATTACCGAAGGGTGATCTTGGCAGTCTTCAGCCCGATTCTTTAAACTAGTTTTAATAGCAGCTACTTCTACACTTGCTATTGAAGCACCATGAGAATGTTCATTTATTTCATTTATCATTTCATTGTCTTGAGTGTGGATACGGGCTTTGCACTCATTCTTATTTTCACATCTCCAAAACTTTGTACTAGGGTCCTTCTTGCTATGCTTATCGAACACATAAAGATATCCATTATGCGAATATTTGGGTTTATTTTTCTTACTTAGAATAAGTTTAGCCATTTCTGTAGATGGGTTCAACTCAACTATTCTTAAATTTTAACATGTAGGCGGTAGTAAAAAGCTGTTTCTGTACTGTGGAAATTGCTGTCAAGTTAAAGAGAAACAGATAGATAGATAGGCAGTTAAAGAGAAACAGATAGATAGGCAGTTACAGAGAAACAGATAAATAAGCAGTTAGTAGTAACAGGCAATTTCTATTCTCTCAGAATATTTTAACCTGAGAGAGAGAGAGAGAGAGAGAGAGAGAGAGAGAGAGAGAGAGAGAGAGAGAGAGAGAGAGAGAGAGAGAGAGAGAGAGAGAGAATTATTTTCTAATTTTTGGCGCCAAAAAAATCGTCGCCAAAAAAACTCGTCGCCAAAAACCCTGGAGCCCAAAAAACGGCGCCAAAAAAACGGCGCCCAAAAAACGGCGCCAAATAGAACCATTCCGTAGAAACTTACCACAGACATCAACACTTACAGGTTTGCAGAGCATTTTAGATTGTGAAGAAGCAATTAATCATTTATCAGTGACGGTGTTAGAAATGGTTAAGTTTACTCGGCAAGTAATATATATATATATATATATATATATATATATATATATATATATATATATATATATATATATATATATATATAATGTGTGTGTGTGCACGCGCGCGCGCGTGTGTGTGTGTAAACAACGACTGAAATGAAGATAAAAGTAATGCTCAAATTTCCCTGTTCCCTGAATTCAGTATGAACTACAGATTTATGTGTTACTACGCCAAATTTTTCGAACAAAAACAAGATTAACCAATATCGGTTTCCGAAGAATGGGCTATTCGTGCACAGAGTGCTTTTTTTTTCCTTATTAGCTCACTTCTGAATTATTACTTAGGCACTGATGATATTTGAGCAGATTATGCAATATTGAATTGGATGAGAAAATTTAAAGTAGATAACGATTTAAAAAAAAAAAGAATAAGTCAAAAATATTATCAAATAATCCATTATTGCTTGGGATTCTATTATGCAGAAATTTGCGTTATTATTGTACAAGAGTAACTCTTCCATGCAGTCATGATGATTACTTTTTATCTAGTCAACGAATAGTAATACAGCTTTCCAGTATAATAGATTTTTGAAAAAAACGAAGATATTAGAAAAACGGAAGTACGAAATTGAGAAAGCAATTTCATATTTCACTTCGGAAATGTGATATCAGTGAAAATGGAAGACCACTTCAACAAAAGTTATGAGTAATATCAGTGAAAGTGAAATTTCACTCCTTCAAAAGATACTCGAATTAATTGCGTAATTCAAGACAGCGGTGAACACAGTTGCAGATATATGATCGACTAAATGGATATAAAACTATAAAAATCAGACATCTGAGGGCGTTATGTAAATGTAACGAGAGGAATATTGAAGAAGTAATTGTATTCGGTGCACATTTCTATTAAGTCATTTTCTCAGGCTACTCGAACCCTGAAAAACTTTCTGATAGTGAAGATTAATTTAGGTCTGGAATACAATTAAGTGGCGTTTTGTACTTGGAAAAGATTAGAGAGAGAGAGAGAGAGAGAGAGAGAGAGAGAGAGAGAGAGAGAGAGAGAGAGAGAGAGAGAGAGAGATTACTAAGCATATACATATCAAAATTGTTCACCAAAAGATTCTGGCAATCTTATATGAAACAGAATATGTAAGAATCTATTTTAAAAAAGCAGACCCAAATGGATTATAGAGCTAGATTGATATGGTGAATGTATATGTCTTAAAATTATTTGTATAATTAAAAAGATTCGGTATTTGACCCATTAAGAAACATTAATCTTTCCTCACTGGATGATTGGTAAGTGATATGAGTGACATATTTTAATGAGGTCCTTGTGTTTTAATGATAATAGAAAAATAAAATGAATTACTTTGTAACCTGTGTACACCAGATCCCAAATTATGAAACACGAGTCAAACTAACATTTTGTTGCTTATTTATGTTTTTGGTTGCTTTATATTTATGTTATATTAGATTTTCCCTTCCTCCCCATTTCACTTATTCACGTAAGGATATTCTGATTTGTTTGCCTAACCTCGAAAATGAATAATAATAATAATAATAATAATAATAATAATAATAATAATAATAATAATAATAATAATAATAATAATAATAATAATAATAATAAGTACTGCGGAAGATGGATGGTGGGTACCAGCCCAAGAAAGGAGGCAACAGAATTATCCATCAGGCCGTATGGTAAGAGCATCAAGGAAATAGATACCCTAATCCAGACTGTTAGAATTCTATCTGGGGACATTAGGATGGAGTATGGAATAGAAAAATACACCTTGGTCAACATACAAAAAGGCAAAGTAACAAGGACTGAAGGGATAAAGCTACCAGAAGGGAATAGAAACACATAGATGAGACAGGATACAAATGCCTGGGAATAATAGATGGAGAGGATACAAAACACCAAGAGATGAAGGACACGATCGGGAAAGAATATATGCAGAGACTTAAGGCGATACTCAAGTCAAAACTCAACGCCGGAAACATGACGAAAGCCATAAACACATGGGCAATACCAGTAATCAGATACAGCGCAGGAGTAGTGGAGTGGGTGAAGGCTGAACTCGGCAGCATAGACCAGAAAACTAGGAAACACATGACAATACGCAAAGCACTACACCCAAGAGCAGGTACAGACAGACTATACATAACATGAAAGGAAGGGTGGTGGGGGGGAGGGCTACTAAGCATAGAGAACTGCGTCAACATTGAGAGCAGAGCACTGGAGCCATATCTGGAAACCAGTGAAGGCAAGTGGCTAAGGAGTGCATAGGAAGAAGGGCTGATAAAAGTAGACCAAGACCCAGAAATATTTAGAGACAAGAGAATGAAAAACAGAGGAATGGCACAACAAACCAATGCACGGACAGTACATGAGACAGACTGAAGAACTGGCCAGCGATGAAATTCCGGCAATGGCTACAGAGGGGCGAACTCAAGAAGGAAACAGAAGGAATGCTAACAGCGGCACAAGATCAGGCCCTAAGAACCAGATATGTCCAAAGAACAATAGATGGAAATAACATCTCACCCATATGCAGGAAGTGCAATATGAAAGATGGACCATAAACCACATAGCAAGCGAATGTCCGGCGCTTGCGCAGAACCACAAAAAGAGGCATGATTCAGTAGAAAAAGCCCTCCACTGGAGCCTGTGCAAGAAACACCAGCTAGCTTGCAGTAATAAATGGTACGAACTCCAACCTGAGGGAGCGGTAGAAAACGACTAGGCAAAGATCCTCTGGGACTACGTTATCAGAACAGATAGGGTGATATGTGCTAATAGGCCAGACGCGACGTTGATTGACAAAATCAAGAAGAAAGTATCACTCACTGATGTGGAAATACCATGGGACACCAGAGTAGATGAGAAGAAAGAGAAAAATTGATAAGTATCAAGGCCTGAAAATCGAAATAAGAAGGATATGGGATATGCCAGTGGAAAGTGTACCCATAATCATAGGAACACTAGGCACGATGCCAAGATCCCTGAAAAAGAATATGGAAAATATATTAGATGCCGAAGTAGCTCCAGGACTCATGCAGAAGAGTGTGCCACAGCGCACATAGTGAGGAGAGCGATGGACTCCTAAGGAGACAGGATGCAACCCGGAACCCCACGCTATAAAAACCACCCAGTCGAATAGGATGACTGTGATAGACAAAAAAAAAAAAATAATAAAAAAATAATAATAATAATAATAATAATAATAATAATAATAATAATAATAATAATAATAATAATAATAATAATAATAATAAAGTGACGCGCTTCTGCCTTATCATTTGAAAAACGGACATCTTTATGTTTTTTAAGTTATTTACTTCAGATGTAATGGTAAGTAAATTGTTTATCAAATATCAACCTTTTTATGGAGTATAGTTAAGCATAAACCATTAATAAAACAAAATGTTTCCATGTTTAATACAAAGATCAACATTCAGTACTGGACGAAATTCTTGTTTTTTTTTTTATATTAGTCCAGTAGTTTGTAAGTACTTGTTATGACTAATTGCATGAGTCCATTAAAGGCCTTACTGCTGTAGCACAGTTTAAATTAAGATAGAACGTGCGTCTTTGATCCAAGAAAGAACAGTATTTTGTCAGCAGTAAAAATACAGTTTTTTTACCAATAAAAAAAAAGCTTTTCACCAGAAATATTCAAAGAATATTTTTTCCAGTTTCGCAACGTAAAACAGTTAATCCTTTGATCTGTTACCTCAGCATTTTATGTAACTCGGCCGAGTGCTGAAAAATAGGTTCTAAGGAAAATAGTCATTATACTATTTGGTTATAACTGCTTATATTTTCGATATTACATACATGTATGCGATAATAGCTTTCATAACTTCCAGTCCCATTTCAAGATATTCTTGTATGAAGAACTGGCGGTTTTTAACCTATTTAGCTCACCTTCTACCATATACTTTTCCTTTTACTCTCCAAATTCACATTTAACTATGTCATAATAAATACTTGATGCACACGCCAGACATTCCAAAATAAACTCTTGACACACACACAAACACACAGAGTTCCTTGTCAGAACACACACTGCCGTTCCCTTGTCGATCCCATTATCTTGTGCTGTATATGAGTCAAAATTGTTCCATACACCTTTCTATGCTGTAGGAGTGGTTTCAGCCGTGCCCCACGCAGTGACAGACCAGAGTTCAATCCCAAGGAGGTGAAAAAATTAGATTAACTCCTTGGAAAAACAAAATTGTGTCTGTTGACTTGAACAAGAAACGAGGTACGTGATGGGTAACAGACTATGGTGATGTGGCATTTGACATGCAACCTTCATCCATATGGGGTATATACCTGGAGTTGCGATCCCTATACCTGTACAATGTGGTTCGACGGTCTTAAACCAGGGCGGCGCTGCAAAGCCTTGCGACTATCTTTAAAGGTCTGGTAACCTGCAAATTGAACATACCATATATATATAAATTGTGTAATTATGCAGCAAACGAGCTGAGCCGACCATTATCAGGGAGAAGCCACATAGGTCTAAGAAAGCTAAACGACCATTGTCCTTTTGTTACCACATTTTTCTCGATCTAGGGCGTTGCCATTGAAAAAAAAAGGGACTGAAATCAAGGGCAAAAATGGTGAAATCACAAAAGGGGTAGTAAAGCCCAGCCTCAAGAGACAGATATGGAGGTCAGGGGTTACAAAGGAAGGGATAGGGAGTAGGCCTTTACTCCGCAACCTGATAAATTATGATGAAAACGAAAAGTAGAATTAGGAGTCTTACTCAATCAGTATAGAAAGTTAGTGTCATTATAATACGCATATTGAGAAGGCTTCGGTTTGGACGAACCACCGCTGGTGATGTGAAAATTAAGCAAGAGCGCCTGATTCCAGTACCATCGAACACTGACCCGGCCCAGGTTTTTGTTGAACATTAGTCTCTGCAACAGCAACAGCAACAATCAGGATGAGTTCACCTTATTATTCTCGACGACAAAGAAGAATATAAAAGAAAAAAATTTGTTACCCAAAAAGAAGCGTTGCATTTATATGATCGCGCGCTTCTGAGTGGAAACATTTGCTATATGTCTTCAAATTGTATTGCTTGAAGAAGTGCCAGCATCTATCTCTTCAGGTATGATTAGCATTATGCGTATTTTAATTATATATATGTATCTCTCTCTCTCTCTCTCTCTCTCTCTCTCTCTCTCTCTCTCTCTCTCTCTCTCTCTCTCTCTCTCTCTCTCTCTATATATATATATATATATATATATATATATATATATATATATATATATATATATATATATATTGAAGCGCTAGAAGAAACTGGTCAACGAAGTGGAGCCGGTACACCTTGTAAGGCAAATAAGAAACCAGCCAAGCTTGCCACAACAACTGGTGGAAGGAAGTCGGGATGGATTAAGAAATTAAATTATAAAATACCCAGAAGGAAAAATTTGGTAAAGAAGAGGACGCTTTCCTGTTAATTCACCAAGGAACATTTACTTTCATATCAACCTCTCCTACACACTTTCGAAAAAACGGGAAAGTGAGCAAAAAAAGAGGAAAAATGCCTGTTTGTACCCTCCCAAGAGTAAGGGAACTCAAAGCCAAGACCATGGAAGGCCATGGTACGATGAATAATACACAGTCCAAGGTTGTATAACAAGGTTTGCATGCAGAGTAATCTTCTTATAGAAAGGTTGCCTACCATGGCTAAAGGGTCCCTTCCACTCACCAGTTTGATTTCGGAGTGTCCTTCTCACAGAGGCGTTGCTTCCAAAGGTTAAAGAGTCTCTTCTAGCCTAAGTCGTGTTGGCAGGGACGGCGTACCCCGAAGAATGTTGCTAAGGAAACATAAAATTAAACCTCGAAACAATATACAGCCATATAGATATATATGTATATACAGTATATATTATATATATATATATATATATATATATATATATATATATATTTATATATGATGTATATACATATAAACACACACACACACACACACACACACACACACATATATATATATATATATATATATATATATATATATATATATGTATATATATATAAGGACGCCAGTCGAAAGCCTCGCAGCACTTCAGTGTTTCTCTTTCCTTCGTGGATTCTGTCTTTATTTATATATTCATCACGTTCCATACTTTCGTGTTTCAGTTATACGTACATATATATATATATATATATATATATATATATATATATATATATATATATATATATATATATATATATATATATATATATATATAAGTATACCTTAGTTTTACCAGACCACTGAGCTGATTAACAGCTCTCCTAGGGCTGGCCCAAAGGATTAGACTTATTTTACATGGCTAAGAACCAATTGGTTACTTGTGGAATCCGAACCACATTATAGCGAGGAATGAATTTCTATCACCAGAAATAAATTCCTCTTAATCTTCATCAGCCGGGCGGGAAATTGAACTCCGGCCCATCGAGTGACAGTCCGCAACAAGGAGCTATATATATATATATATATATACATATGTATAATTATATATATATATATATATATATATATATATATATATATATATATATATATATATATATATATATATATATATATATATATATATTGCTGCCAAAGGGGCATCTAGGAAAAGGCATACGTACATCATGTCACACTTTATTATTGCCGACGGCATTTAGCAATGTCACATTGCATCATCAAGGCTAAACTGAGCTAGAAAGAATAGAGTCATTTTAGCTCAGTTTAGCCTTTATGATGCATCGTGACATTGCTAAATAATAAACTGTGATATGATATACGTATCCCTTTTCCTAGATGCCCTCCTTGATTGCAACTAAGAAGCCTACAGCTCAATGAACTTTTTACACACACACACACACACATACACAAACACACACACGCACACACACACGCATGTATATATATATATATATATATATATATATATATATATATATATATATATATATATATATATATATATATATATATATAGAAATCATCAACACACAATCACGTGTGGAACAGAAATAAATTTCTGACTCACGTCGGGATCGAACCCAGGTCTCTCAGGTGGAAAGCAAGGGTGTTACCCACTGGGCCATACAAGTCTAAAAGAAGTTGGAACCTGAGAGCAACTGCACCCAAGGAATTACCTGGGCAAGCTAACTGCTTGCATACCAGCGAGTTTTCCCCAACTTCCCGACTCAGCAATGACCCAGTAGACAACATTTCATTCGAATTATCCCTTCTGAGTGAATAAGATAGAAATCATCAACACACAATCACGTGTGGAACAGAAATAAATTTCTGACTCACGTCGGGATCGAACCCAGGTCTCTCAGGTGGAAAGCAAGGGCGTTACCCACTGGGCCATACAAGTCTAAAAGAAGTTGGAACCTGAGAGCAACTGCACCCAAGGAATTACCTGGGCAAGCTAACTGCTTGCATACCAGCGAGTTTTCCCCAACTTCCCGACTCAGCAATGACCCAATAGACAACATTTCATTCGAATTATCCCTTCTGAGTGAATAAGATAGAAATCATCAACACACAATCACGTGTGGAACAGAAATAAATTTCTGACTCACGTCGGGATCGAACCCAGGTCTCTCAGGTGGAAAGCAAGGGCGTTACCCACTGGGCCATACAAGTCTAAAAGAAGTTGGAACCTGAGAGCAACTGCACCCAAGGAATTACCTGGGCAAGCTAACTGCTTGCATACCAGCGAGTTTTCCCCAACTTCCCGACTCAGCAATGACCCAATAGACAACATTTCATTCGAATTATCCCTTCTGAGTGAATAAGATAGAAATCATCAACACACAATCACGTGTGTGCGTGCGTGCGTGCGTGTGTGTGTATGAATGAATGAGCATGAATACGAGCGTTTATATAGGGTAAAATGACATTGCTTTATTAATTCCATTTTGTGTTCGTAGATATGAAGCTCTTAACTATTTTATTCAATGGTTTATAAAGTAAATTTAATGTGAGACACAATACTTAAGTAATTTTTAGGGTTGGTCAGTATTTTTAGAGTCTAGATTCCGAGTCCATTTCTGTAAACATGTACAAGAGACAAATTCTTTTCCTCTGGAATCTTATTCCGCTTGAACTGAAGACTTCAATGCTTTTCTCAAAACATATTTTGGAAATTTGTCTTTTTCTCCCTTTCTATTCCAGTTTCCGTTAAAATCATCAATGAATAAAATGATATGCATTGAAGAAATAGAAGGAAAGGTACCATGTTTCCAGTATTGAAAAGCGCTTGTGCTTAATTGTTGGCCATGAATCTTTTTGGATCAGTGTTATTGCCTATAAAGGGAGTTCAAAACTTTGGACATGATTTATTAAAATGCTTTTGGAGTACTAAATAGCCATCTACATGGAAAGGCCAATACGATTAATTCTGCTCTCAGAAACTGATGTCACCATTTGGAAGGAAGAATTTCTTATCCAAAAGAATGAGGATTTAGAGAAGGAGTTAAGAGAGAGGAACTGCAAATTGTCTCGTCGAAGGAAAAACTCAGCGACGAAAGAGGGAAAATTGGGTTCGTTTGAGAAGAGGCCCAAGTGATGAAGAACCTCTCTACCGAATTGGGAAGTGGAAGGAAAAAGCGGAGAAAGTCCAGACGGCGAAAAAACAAAGCAAGAGGAACAATCACCCAAGTTAAGCAGAACTGTGGAGGATTCTGACTAGCCTGTTGATTCTGCTGCGTGTTGCTCTGGAGGCGCTGCCATCTTCTGGGTACTTTCGACGTGATTTGCTGGGGTCCCTAGCCAGCCCCTTCGAATGGGCCCAGAAGAAGCAGCCTCTGGGTCGGACCCTTCCCTTCAAGGCTGCCCTCAAGAGACTGGCGAGTCTTGGGGGCTCTAGGGTCCCATCCTTGAAGATCTTGGCCCCTCTCCAGGCCCACTTCCCCAGCCTGGCAGGATACCTGCCTGCCTCCAAGGAAACAGCCTCTAGGTCGGACCCTTCCCTTCAAGGCTGCCCTCAAGAGACTGGCGAGCCCTGGGGTTTTTTGGGCCTCATCCTTGAAGTTCTTGGGCCCTCTCCAGGCCCACTTCCCCAGCCTGACAGGATACCTGCCTTCCTCTGGGGAAGCAGCCTCTGGGTCAGACACCTTCCCTTCAAGGCTGCCCTCAAGAGACTGGCGAGCCTTCGGGGTTTTTAGGCCTCATCCTTGAAGTTTTTGGGCCCTCTCCAGGCCCGCTTCCCCAGCCTGGCAGGATACCTGCCTTCCTCTGAGGAAGCAGCCTCTGGGTCAGACCCTTCCCTTCAAAGCTGCCCTCAAAAGACTGGGAAGCCTTGGGGGCTTTTGGGGCCCATCCTTAAGGGGCTTGGGCCTTCTCCAGGCCCGCTTCCCCAGCCTGGCAGGATACCTGCCTTCCTCCGAGGAAGCAGCCTCTGGGTCGGACCCTTCCCTTCGCCATACTCTTTGCTTTCTCATACCCAGCTTTTCAGATATGATACTTGCTCTCTCTGAAGGCTTCCAGACGATTTGAAGCATCTCAGAGATTGTTCCTGGACACTTTGGAGTTTGGCACATGCACGAATGGCATTTCTCTCATTCTTCCAGGAGCTGGAGACTGAAGGATTCCAGAATGTCTTCAAGGAAAATCCAGAAGGTTTTATATCATTTTAACATCGCGTTAACCATTACTTAGAGTTCTTTTTCTGACACATAAACAGTTTCTTTACTTTGACGAGTCGTCTTCTTTAATCTTGGGGATTCCCTCTTACTGTTTTACATAGATATGTCCCGACGACGAGAGAAGACTTCTGGGTATTGGTATTCTTGGAGACGTCTTCACGACCGCAGGATTCTTTGAAGCAATATTCAGCTCCTGAAGCATTCCTGGGGAATCTAATGGGCGTTTCCAAAGATCATTTTGAAACCTTTGGAAGCCCCAGAAGCCTCCGGAATTCATCTCGAAGAGTGTAGCCTTGCTTATTAATCTCCAAAGATGTGGGCTTCCCCCAAAGAAATCTTTTAAGCCTTTTGTCTTCGATTACTCCTCCATAAAACTTTGTTCTTTAGTATTGTGCAAGAAATCCAAAGGCTACAGGGACTGAAGATTGTCTTGAAGCCTTTGGAAGCCCCAGAAGCCTCCAGAATTCCCAGAAACCTTCGGAATTCCCAGATTCCCTACTGTTACCCCGGGGATGACAAGAATGATCCAGACAAGATCCACTTGTAACATAGAGGGTATATACCTGGAGTTGTGATCTTTATACCAGTACTATGTAGTTCGGTAGCCTTCCACCAGGGCAGCACTACAAAGCCTTGTAGCCATGTTTCAAAGTCTGGTAACCCACAAATTGAACAGGGGCTTAGTGCAATTGTGAATTTCTTTTATCATTAATGTTTAATGAGTAAGTGTTTAGCGAATGTTTAGGGTTTAGTGAGTAAGTGCTTAGTGAAAGTTTATGAGTAAGTGTTTAGTAAATGTTTAGTTTAGAGTTTAGTGAATGTTTAGTTTAGGGTTTACTGGATGTTTTGTGAATGTTATTGAATGTTTATGTGTAAGTATTGAGTGAAGTTTTAATGAGTGTTTAGAGTTAGTGAATGTTTTGTGAATGTTAATGAATGTTTATTGTGTAAGTATTCAGTGAATGCTTAGTGAGTCTTTAGGGTTTAGTGAATGTTTTGTGAATGTTAGCGAATTTTTATTGTGTAAGTATTCAGTGAATGTTTAGTGAGTCTTTATAGGGTTTAGTGAATGTCTTGTGAATGTTAGTGAATGTTTAGTGTGTAAGTATTCATTGAATGTTAAGTGGTTGTTTAGTGAATCTTGTGAATGTTAGTGTTTAGTGAATGTTTAGTGCGTAAGTATTCAGTGAATGTTTAGTGTGTAAGTATTCAGTGAGTGTTTAGTTATTGTTTAGGGAATGTCTTTTGAATGTTTATTGAGTGTTTAGGATTTAATGGGTGTTTCATGTGGAAGTGTTTAATGAGTGTTTAGGGTTTAGTGAAGATTTAGTTCATGTTAGTGTTTAGTGAATTTTTAGTGTGTAAGTATTCAGTGAATGTTTACTGTGGAAGTATTCAGTGAATGTTTGGTGAGTGTTTAGGGTTAATTGACTGTTTTGTAAATGTTAGTGAGTGTGTAGGGTTTAGTCTGTGCTTAGTGGGTGCTTAGGGTTTAGTGAATGTTTAGTGTGTAAGTATTCAGTGAATGTTTTGTTAGTGTTTAGTGAATGTCTTGTGAAAATTAGTGTTTAGTGAATGTTTAATGTGTAAGTGTTTAGTGAGTGTTTAATGAGTGATTAGTGAATGTTCATTGACTGTTTAGTGTTTAATGAGTGTTTAGGGATTTAATTAGGTATTTAGGGTTCAGTGAGTGTTTGGTGTTTAATGAGTGTGTGGGGTTTAGCGAGTGTTTAGTGTATAGTGAGAACTTAGTGAGTGTTTAGTATATAGTGAATACTTAGTGAATGTTTAGTGTATAGTGAGTACTTAGTGAATGCTTAGTGAGTGTTTAGTGTTCAACGAATGTTTAGGATTAAGTGAGCATTTAGTGAATGTTTACCGAGTGTTCGAGGTACAGTGAGTATTGAGCGAGTGTTTAGTGTTTTATGAGTGTTTAGTGAGTGTTTGTGTTTAGTGAGTTCCTAGTAAGTGTTGAGTCTTCAGTGAGTGTTTAGTGTTATTGAGCGTGAATGTATAATAAGTTTGAGTGTTTAGTGAGTGTGAGTGAATAGTAAGTGTGTGTGTTTAGTGAGTGTGCATGTATAGTAAGTGTGAGAGTTTAGTGAGTGTAAGTGTATTGTGAATGTTACTGTTTAGCGATTGTACGTTACTGTTTAGTTGATGTTTAATGGCTGTATGCAAAGAAAGTCCTGTAATTTACAGGAACCATTTATGCTAAGTTCTGCTTAAAAAACAAGGGCAGATGCTTAGGCCTTGACCACAATGGTTGGAGTGCTTAGGCCAACCTGTTTTTGTAAGGTAATTTTTCTCTGTGAAATTGGTCAAATAATAATAATAATAATAATAATAATAATAATAATAATAATAATAATAATAATAATAATAATAATAATAATAATAATAATAATAATACAGTATGCGACTATGAACTGGACTGAGACCTTTCAATATGGCCGCCCCGAGGTCACACGCTCGGCAGGGAGATCGCCACTCCAGTGACTGACATTCTATGCCTTTATCCCAAAGGAATGTCAGAAACCCGGATGGTTAACGCCTTCTGGACTCGCCTCTCACAAACTTAAAAAAAATGTATTTTTGTGTTTGTATGAAAACAGTGTGAAGTAAGAAGCAATAAACGTTAGCGTTAAATGCGACACTCAGTTCATCTATTAATGAAAATTCCTTAAATGAAAAGTAATAGCTGCCGAAGTTCATACACACCCTGTAACTAATTATAAGTTTTAGAATACAGAATAATACTAGGCCATAAATAAACTCTTTATAAAATGTCTGGAAATATTGATAAAATGTCAGTAATGATCAAAATCTATTTATATTGTCCGTTGCATATTGTTGATGAATATTCCAAGGTAAAAATGTTGCCCGGATGTGAGGAATTTTCTGTCCAGGGCGATCCCGCATTGATGTTTCTGATTAGTATTTTTTCTTTACCAAATACCAGAATTCACTGTTATTGGAAGGGCATAAACCATTATTCTTGTTTTTGAACGATAAAACTGATTTGAGGAATAGAGTTGCCAAGGCCATTGCATTACTGTAGGATCACTGTTAGTCTGATTTTGCGTTCATATCTGGAGGCTATTTGTTATACTGCTAGTCTGTTTTCTCCCAGTTATGCAAATGAAGATTAAATGATATGAACTATGCTTTACAGGCTAATGACCTCTTAGAATTACGCCAATTACATATTTGCATATTTGAAAAGTAATATAATAATTTCTGTAGTAATAATAAAAATCCTCATTTAATTTTTTTTATATTGTAATGGTACTTGTATGGTACCTGTAGAATTAATTAGCTTTAAGTACACGTCCAAGACACCAAAATGTATAAAAAATTATGAGCAGCCATCATATATATATATATATATATATATATATATATATATATATATATATATATATGTGTGTGTGTGTGTGTGTGTGTGTGTGTGTGTGTGTGTGTATGTATGAATACATATATGTATATATATATATATATATATATATATATATATATATATATATATATATATATATATATATATATATATATATATATATGTCTGTTTGTGTATACATATATTTCTCAACATCGAACACAATAATTTGATTTTACTTTAAATAGTGGGAAGACACTTTATTTGGGGTTAGTTAATTTATTACCAAGACGCTTTGGGGATTGCCCTACATACAGTAGGAAATTGAAAGATAGTTATTTGTTTATTACCAAATAAACATAAAATGAAATTTATAAAATGTTGTCATATACGAGACCCCAATGTTATCTAACATTTTGCCAGAGTATGGAAAAGCTTTTAGTAATATACAGTAACGCAGCTATTCAGGAGACGTTAATGTTCCTCATGATGATTCGGATTTTTGTGTAAAGGTATTTAATTAGCTGATGCTACATTAGGTCTCGTCCTTTATTAACAAATGGACAAATAATGCCAGTAACTCTTATCTTTTTTTCTCTGGCAATCCCTTTAAATATTATTATTGTTATTGTTAAACTGTTATTATTATGAGTTAAGCAATTGCCTTCTGGGGATAAATCCGCACTTATTGTTCGCTTTATTTATGTCCCACTACAATATAAAATATTAAGCAAACATTATTACGATGAATATATAAAAATATACCGAGTTTCTTTGAAATTAGTAGTAAATAAAATGTACGAAGCATTTATAGAATACTCGTACTGATTTTGAGTACTTTTATTGATACCTGTTCCAACTTTTATGCAATGAGAAAAAAATATCCATGGGATTGAAGTATATGGGAAAACAGTAAAATAAAATAGAATATATTCATAAAATGCAGTGCGTCCAGCTGAGGATTTTTACATTGTTTCTCTGATCTCATTGCATGTAACAACAACAACAACAACAACAACAATAATAATAATTATAATAATAATAGTAATAATAATAATAATAATAATAATAATAATAATAATAATAATAATAATAATAATAATAAAGTAAAATGGTTGATATTTAAGTGAATACAACAATTTGAAAATATAATGACTTTTTGTCGCATAATATCTCAGTATGAGTGCTTGTGATGTAAATGTTTATAAAGTGCAAACCAATCTCTTGCGAACAGAAAACTTGCCTGAATAAGGCCGAGACTTAATGGAAGAAGAAAATGATCAGGAGTGCAAATATGAAGGCTGAAAGCCTGTTAAGCATCGACACGGAAAATCATTTAAAGGTTTCAGTACTCGTGGGTCAGTGAAATCCGGAAATGATGCTCTCTCTCTCTCTCTCTCTCTCTCTCTCTCTCTCTCTCTCTCTCTCTCTCTCTCTCTCTCTCTCTCTCACACACACACACACACACGCACAAATAGTGGGATACCTTTTGTTGTATAACAAAGAATAAATTAGTGGATTAAACATGTTTTATGCACCACTATGCAGAGTTCATTTCGTTATTGTTAATGTTGTCTGAGTAGAGTAATTCATTGTTTTCTGATTAGTCATGAAGGTCTTTGTTGTATATTTTACACCACAAAACAGAGAGAGAGAGAGAGAGAGAGAGAGAGAGAGAGAGAGAGAGAGAGAGAGAGAGAGAGAGAGAGAGAGAGGGAGAGAGAGAGAGAGAGATTACTAACTGAATGACTGGAGAATAGCTCCAGCTTCCGTGGATCAACTGAGCATGATGAGAGAGAGAACGAGAAAGGATTTCTAAAATATATGATCTCACGACCACCAAGAACTAAATTTAATTTAAGTTGGGAATGGTATTACGTTTATCTGTGACCAGGGATTTTCATTCAGCTCTCTCATATTTTTTGGTGTGTCGCACATTGCTGAAAATGAGGATGGGTTTCGGTTTTAAGCTGCATGGAATGCGAATTTTATACACAAAAACGTATTTTTATGGTGAAAACCTAATAATGCATGGAAATTAGATTATTTGGCTATAGGCGTGCCGCATTACTTGTTTCGTAGAGAGAAGGTTACTCTATTATGTATAAGTTGATTTTTTTTCATACACCATTAATTTGCATATTGCATATATATATATATATATATATATATATATATATATATATATATATATATATATATATATATATATATATATATATATATATATATATATATATATATATATATATATATATATATATATATATATATATATATATATATATATATATATATATATATATATATATATATATATATATATATATATGTTATATATGTGTCACATACACCGTGACAATTTTTCTATTCAGAAATATTAAGCAACAAGTATCGTTTAATATCCAGTTCAGTACACCTCGGAATAACTTACACTCAAGGGAATTATAACTGATAAGTGCTACGTTGCCAGTGGGATTCGAACCCCTGCCTGATTAGAAACAAAGATGTAGAGGGGCTCTGATCTCTGAGCCATTAAGAGAGGTATAAATTGATACCGCCTCTGCTGCACAGGTATATTTTTTTTTTTTCAGTAACGCATAATATTTACTTTTCTAGCTTCCTTTAAGTAATGGCTCCTATAGCTTCAGTATCGATAACTTATTCATATCCTTTATTTTCCTAAATTGTGTAATACAAAGGTTAGAGAGAGAGAGAGAGAGAGAGAGAGAGAGAGAGAGAGAGGTTATTATCATTCTAGAGTTCTTGTTCGCTTACAGCTAAACTTCTGAAATTCAACCTAGTTCCTGTTATCCGTGAGGAACGGGAAAACTGAAAGACAGATATCCTTCAGGGATGCTTCAGCCTGTTTTCCATCGCAGCTTTTGTGATGCTGTATTACACGTAGTTTCCAACAGTTCAAGCACTGGACGCAGTACTGAAAAATACACGTCTTGCAGAGTCCTTCTAATTGCACAATCCTTGAGGATAACGAAGAGGTCCTTCGCATCGGCGCACGGGCTGAGTAATGTGCTTAAGACTCACAAATTAAATTACCATGATGAATTCTCTGTCATTTACTTGATTGCGGCGTAATGGGAGCAGGGATTTGCTTCAGCGATATGTCTTACGATTCAAATACGACTGAAAAGATTCTCGTTGCACATTCCATTTCGCTCCTTACGTTCTGTGGTGATTTATTCATTTTAATTTTCTGTAAAAGAGAACTAGTGAGATGGCTATTTGCCTGCCCGTCCGCACTTTTTCTGTCCGTCCTCAGATCTTAAAAGCTACTGAGGCTAGAGGGCTGCAAATTGGTATGTCGATCATCCATCGTCCAGTCATCAAACTTACTAAATTGCGGCCCTCTAGCCTCAATAGTTTTTATTTTATTTAACTTTAAAGTTAGCCATGATCGTGTCTGGCACCGCTATTGGTACCAACAACGCAGGCCATCATCGAGCCGTGGCTAAAAGTTTCTTGGGTCGCGGCTAAGAGCTCATGGCCCGTGGCTGAGAGTTTCATACAGCATTATACGCTGTACAGAAAACTCGATTGCGCCGAAGAATCGCATTTTTTTTTACTTCTTTACTTCTATCCTCAACTATTATTCTTTTTTCTCTATTTTGTACTCACTTTCTAGGCTCCCCTTATAAGTGAATAGTTTTTCTTGGAAAAAAATGATAGTCATTTGCATTGTTGAACACAAGTGCAATCATGGTCAGTTTACAAGCTTTACAACAAGTTGTAGTCCCTAGGTCTAGATAAAATGTTGGTAGTTGAGCTTAGGTTAAACATTCATTTGTTTTAAAATACTCAAGAATACTGCAGTTTGCAGCATAGAATCAAATACACATGGCATTTTGTTCTAAGGGATTCGAAGTTCAAGGGACTTTGAATAAGTATTCTGTCTATACTTTTTTTTTTTTACTTTTTAAATCATCAGTGTTAGAATCAAAGCATTAAGACATTATGAGACGGCTGATTAAATTTACGTTGTTCATGGAAATGAAATATGTTAATGTAAAAGTTATTCCAGGAAAAAGATCTCTATATTTCTTGGTTGGTGATCATTCATTACCTTATGAAAAAGTCTGTTTATAAAAGTGCACCACTTCGTTTATCTTGGGAAAAGTAAAAATATTTTTTTTAATAGCGAGACTAGTAAAGTATAAGTAGAAGGAAATGTCCGCTTTTGGTTTCTTGATCATCCAAAGTAGTAATTGTCATTGGCTTACAATTGGCTTATAACCAGTTTTCTCAAACTTTTGGCCGCACCAATCGTTCTGTTTCATGGAAGTCCACTGTCTTTGGTTTGAATTGGCACTGAAGCACCCATTCCTGTATTTGTATGTTAGGTAGTATTCGTCCCAGTGAAGTATATTCCGTCCTATTGAGTTTCAGTATATTTTAACATTCAGTAATTGATTGCGGATTTTATAATATACAAACTGCCACTATTTTATTTAAGTTTTCTGGACAAACATTTATTTTGTTTAAGAGGTCCTTATTCTCCTTTTTCGATATTAATTTTGGATATTCTTTCCTCACACATCCATTTTTAGTTTTATG
>JANJGK010000008.1:55650725-55658225 GCA_039081455.1 Macrobrachium rosenbergii
ATCTATATATATATATATATATTTGTTTGGAGGTTAAACAAAATTAAGAACGACATAATTGATCGTGAGACGACTGTGATGTTAGTAACCATAATATAAAAATGCCCCGAAGTTTATTCGGTGCAATCAAGTTTTCTGTACAGTGCATAATCAAGGCCACCAAAAATAGATCTATCTTTCAGTGGTCTCGTTATAATGTTGTATGAGCCGCGGCCCGTGAAACTTTAACCACGGGCCGGTGGTGGCCTATCCTATCACGTTGCAAGATGCACGATTATGGCTAACTTCAACCTTAAATAAAATAAAAACTGCTGAGGATAGAGGGCGCCAGTTTGGTATGTTTGATAATTGGAGTGTAGATGATCAACACACCAATTTGCAGACCTCTAGCCTCAGTAATTTTTAAGATCTGGGGGCGGGCAGAAAAAGTGCGGACAGAAAAAAGTAAGTGATAATATGTTGACAGCTGTATCCCAAAATACACTTGCTGAGAACCGGAAGGTTAATAATAATAATAATAATAATAATAATAATAATAATAATAATAATAATAATAATAATAATAACAATACAGGTGTATATTGGATAACGGTCTTATCCAACATCTGACTAAAACGAGCACGGTATTGAAATGGATTTTTCGTTCTTAATTGTGCCATAAAGGACTTAATTTTACAGTGCGATGAACAGCTGTAATTAGTAACAGTGGGGGTTGGTATTTCTTCCTCTCATTGCGTACATTTGCGTGTGGGTGTGGGTGTGTGTGTGTATGTGTGTGTATATTTATATACACAATACATGTAATATATATATATATATATATATATATATATATATATATATATATATATATATATATATATGTATGTATATATTCCGAAGATAACTGAATTATTTGACCTTACATGAATACTGGTATCCCTCCTCCTTTATCTCTCAACATTTCATGTACTACAGTAATTGGTAAAACCTTAAAGCAAAACGATAAAAATCTTGGTGTACACAGTACTAAAAGAGAGAAACTTCACAAAGGACAATGGCAAAAAAAGAAAAAAACATTCCCTGTATCCTAAATAAATCCCTGAACAACTACTCTTCTATTGTGAAGGTATTATGCTTTGTAAAGAAGCCAGTAGTTTTATTAAATAGCATCCACGCTTGTTGCCAAGTGAAAGAGAAGAAACGACTAATAACTGTGAAAGCTTAGAACTGTTGTTTCTTTTTCCTGGGAGTAACAGAGCAATTTTTTCTTACTAATCCTACTTCAAAGGACTGAAAAAAGTACGACATCCGGTCTTTTAAAGTGCGATCAGATTAAAAAAAAGGTAGATGCAGTTCTTTATAAGTTATTAGAGTTAGAAGGAATTCGTTCAGAAAATGTTATCTTCGCAATATGATTTAATTTTTGACGTTTTTCATTTGTTAATATTTTTTTTTATTTAAGTTAGTTTTTAATATAGCCGTCCAGATATAAAGCAAAAATGAGAATATTCTCTCTGGAACTATGCCGGCAATCACGAAGTCAACAATAAGACACCTGTGTAAGTAGAGCTAAAAATAGCACACTGGGTAAAGAAGTAAATGACAGCTCTTTCGATACGATCGATACCTCATTAAACTCATGCAAACATGTAGATTCTAGACTCTGAGAATACCGAATGACTTTGGGATGAGTGACAGCAAAGTAATGATCTTGCATAGTAAGTTTTATTTTTATTACTTGAAACCTTGAAAGTTTGAATCATACAGAGTTTGATTCTATTTGAATTTAAATTTTTGTGATAGAAAAGATATTCTATTTCAAAGGGAAGGCGTGATAATTAGGCTTCGCGAAAACTATTAGGGTATCGGTAAAGGCACTTTAAGAGTAAGAATGTTTTCGACAATACTAAAAATCATGTGTGTCGGATTAAAGCTGATGAATGCTCTTCCACTGAAAAACGTTATGCAAAAGCTGAGCAAATGCGTTACTAGAATGTGATCTGAGTAATAGTTAATTGAAACATATTTTCCAGCAGTTAGCAGTCTCACTTAAAACCACCACAAAAAATTATGACCTACTTCAAAATGTTATTCACCAAAGCTAAACCAAATCAAAGTTAATGAAAGATGAATATAATTGTGAAATGAAACACACACTCAATTGTATATTAATTCTTGATGCAAAGTAAAGAAACGAAATGCACGTTTTATTGTAATCTGACTGGCTACTAAATGGAGAATAAGAGGTAATAAATGATGAGCAAGTTGGAGATCGAATGAAAAAAAAAATTGTGAAAAGCTTGGTGTATTTAAAAAAAGTTATATCAAAGAGTTTTGTGTGGAGAGAAAATTCCTTTTGCTCCTAGTATCCCATGATTCAGTAGGCTCTTTATTATAGAGGCAAGGTTTTTCTTGACGTGGTCAAGAAATTGTGTAAACAGTCAGAACATGGGTATTTTTCAAGATTCATAAGTAAGAATAAACGCGTCTTTTTCGACGCATATGTAAATTATCGACACTGCAGCAAATTAACATTTATCATGAGAAATCCAGTTTTGTGTATTTTCAACTCCTAAAGTCACTCTTGAAACAGTTATTGTATGGCAGAATTTTAATATTTTGTAATAAATGCCAGGTCTTCCTATGTGGCCCATTGCCTTAGGGACCTGAATGCCAAGGTATGTTTCAAGATATATCAGTGTTTTCTTAACTGCGTCTCCTAAGCTGAAGTAAGTATATAAATACTTGTAACTTAATTGAGTGAATGTTCAGCAGTACCCATAGATAGTAATTAAGGCTAATTATTCAATTTGAAGAGGTATAATTAAAGCAAATATAAAATGAATAAACGCGAGAACAACCACAGCGATCCAAACCCCTCGTTAACGTTAATAAAACCGGGGTAAACCCAACGAGTATCTTTGCAGCAATATTTGAACAGCAATAGAAGATTATGCAGAGCGCAATCCCTTCCCCCATTCATGGGACAATCAGGATAATGACGGGGAATTCGTCATGGCGATTCAATTTGCGTTTCTTAAACACGTCACTTAGTCCGTGCATCGAAGCATTTCCTAGTTTTGCTTGCCATGCCTGCATTGATCGACGTTAAGTGTAATACGTCATTACACAAGCTAGGGTGGAACAGAAAAGCTTGCCAGAAAAATATTGGTTATCTTTTTCGTTGTGTATATACTTATGCGCAAAATAATGTACATTTATACGCTCTCACGCTCGCTAACACGCACACCTATATCTATATACACACATATATATAATATATATATATATATATATACATATATATATATATATATATATATATATATATATATATATATATATATATATATATATATATATATATATATACTGTATATATATATATATATATATGTACTGTATATATATATATATATATATATATATATATATATATATATATATATATATATATATATATATATATATATATATATATATATATATATATATATATATATACGGAAGGAGAAGCCACGGCTAAAATATACACATCCTCCAGGAACAAAGGAAACGAAGACCTCCATTCATACAAATTTATTGCCGACGTTTCATGACACATGTCACATTTTCAAGGCTAAAAAAGAAAATAATTTGCACTGCAGATAGAATCACGGTATTAAAAAAATTAAAAAATTAAAGTATTTAAAATTCACAAAAAAGGCAATGCAGCGTTAAAATTAGGTTTATAAATGAACATAAAACAAGAAATAAAAAAAAGGACCACAAAAGATATAGGTCAAGGGAACCAAGACACAGACTCTCCAAGCGAAATGAAAGAATAATACTGAGAGAATACAGAAAATATGCATAAAGGAAAAGCTAGGCAACATATAATTGAGTTGGCGACAATTGAGTGTTTAACAAGGGAACAGTTCTTTTTATAATAATATACTCTAGGATAGTTGGATCGTGATGGTTGGAGACCCGTCCTACTATTGAAAAATCTTCATCTCTGATATTTGTTGTGCACCGTACAGCATGATTTCTGATGTTAGAGGCCTCTGGATTCGATAACTTCCATCCTGTACGGTAGCTTAAGCCTCTGTGAGAGTCAGTTCGTACCCTCAACAGCCTTCTCGTACATCCCACGTATGTTCCGTGATTACGTTGCGGACAAGTGTATTTAAATACAATATTGGATGTGAAGAGGGGGCTGAGACGATCCTTGACTGTCTAAAATGAATCAATGGTTAGAGGATTCTTTGGTATTACTCTAACATTTAAAGCAAGAAACTCTTTCCGAATTAGGGAAATGCAGTTCTTACGAAAGTGGTCGTCGTGTAGAAAGGAAAAACTGGCATAAAATTTCATTTTTGGGGCAGTCAGCACTGGTAAGGAAACTCTCTTACTCCGCATTTCTCTAAGTTGTTTGTAAGAAAGATTAATTGCGTAATAATTTTGTTTAAAATAACTGGTTAAAAAAAAGCATTTCTTCGTGAAATAAGGACCAAAACGCCCTGTGGAGGAGCGTAGAAATAGCATTACCTATAAAAATTCATACCTACTAGTAGTCCAGTAAAAGTTGTCTTCCGGAAAACACCAGTAATAAAACCAGTGATATCCCTGGATAAGTATACCTTAGTTTACCTAGACCACTGAGCTGATTAACAGCTCTCCTGGGGCTGGCCCGAAGGATTAGATTTATTTTACGTGGCTAAGAACCAGTTGGTTACCTAGCAATGGGGCCTAATATCATTATATCAAGAAAGGGAAATTTATTGTCAGTTTCTTTTTCCAAAGTGAATTTAATATTAGGGTGCAGTTAGTTGACGAACTGCAAAAAGGATTCGGCATTGTGTTCGTCTCGGAATAAAACGAAGGTATCGTCGTACAGGATGGAAGTTATCGAACACAGAGGCCTCTAACATCAGAAACCATGCTGTACGGTGCACAACAAATATCAGAGACGAAGATTTTTCAATAGTAGGGCGGGTCTCCAACCATCACGATCTAACTATCCTAGAGTCTATTATTATAAAGAGAACTGTTCTCTCGTTAAGTATTCAATTGTCGTCAACTCAGTTATATGTTGCTTAGCTTTTCCTTTATGCATATTTTCTGTATTCTCTTTGTATTATTCTTTCATTTCGCTTGGTGAGTCTGTGTCTTGGTTCCCTTGACCTATATCTTTTGTGGTCCTTTTTTTTTTCCTTTCTTGTTTTATGTTCATTTATAAACCTAATTTTAACGCTGCACTGCCTTTTTTTGTGAATTTTAAATATTTCAATTTTTAAAATTTTTTTAATACCGTGGTTCTATCTGTAGCTCAAATTATTTTCTTTTTTAGCCTTGAAAATATGACATGTGTCATGAAACGTGGGCAATAAATTTGTAAGAATGGAGGTCATAGTTTCCATTGTTCCTTGAGGATGTGTGTGTGTGTATGTATATATATATATATATATATATATATATATATATATATATATATATATATATATATATATATATATATATATGTTACGGTCATTTTGAGGAATTGGTCATTTTGCAAACTGCCCGGTCATTTTGGAAAATGACCAAAATATCTGTCAGTATGCAAAATGCCCAAATAATTGTGGTCATTTTGGAAAATGACCAGAAGTTTGGTCATTTTGCAAAATGACTATTAGTATCGTTGGTCATTTTGTAAAGTTACCCCAATAGCTGCTGGTCATTTATTCAACATTAAAAACTTACGTTACACATTACAAGTATATTAGAATATTGAAAGAACTAAAACTGAACTTGAAAATTATTTCAACAATTATCAAAATTAGCATTATCTGACTTGTTTGAACAAGAGTTGCTGCATTTACATCTGCTGTTGCACAATACTTCGTTTTTGAAGCATTTACAGCGTCTGCTCCGACATGACTGGGTGCAGCTAGGCTACACTTACTGATGCCCTTACCTGGCCATGTCCCATCGAGTCTGCAATAACTACCTCTCGCAGACTGACTTTGCGATCCTTTATTACCTCTTCGAGTGACATAAATTTTTCTGCGCATAAAGTGAACTGATTCCGACTGTACACCTGTTTAAGTAAATCATGTTTTGTCCCTAGTTTGTAAGTTCCGCCATCCATTGTCTCAGTTATAATTGCCTTTGCATTCGCAAACTCCGCTCGTCCACGGTCAACAAGTGGAATAGGAACCATGACAGTGTCCCCTGCAAGGGCTGGCTTGAAACGCTGTACTCATTTATCCTTCATTTTTTTAGCTTGCTTCTCTTGTTGTATTTTCGATTCCCTTCGTTCAGCCTGAATGCTACGATTTCTATTGCATAGGCAACAGAGCACAGGATCATCAACATTGTCATTTACAGTTGAACAACACTGACCAGAAGGATGACATGGAATGTTTTGACCACACGAGTTGCAATTTATGGCACAACTTTCAGCACTTCTCCCGTTCTACATTTTGATCTTCTTCATTAACTAAACAAAGTGCTTCTGCAAGCTGCTCCTCTGTCTCCATGCCTCCCATTATTTCTTCTGGTATGTTGACAGCAGAAATACCAAGATGAGCCTTTTCTCCGTACATGGCTTCATAAGGTGTCCTGCCAATTCCTGAATGGAAGCGCGTGTTTCTCTGCCACTTAACAAAGCGCAGTCCATTTGACCATTGTGTAGTGTTGTTATCTTTCATCCAGCAAGCGAGTATTGCTTCAACATCTCTGTTTGCTCGTTCCACGGAACCCTGTGATTGAGAATATCTTGGTTTCCCATGAACTAGCTTACATTCTGGCCACATAGCAAGAACGTCCTTGATTACCTTATTTGAAAATTCTCTCCCATTGTCAGATTGAAGAATATGAGGAGCTCCTTTATCACAGAAAATGTCAACCAGGTGAAAAGCTACCTCCTCGGCAGTCTTAGTCTGTAGGGCTCGAAGGCATATCATCTTGGTCAAGTGATCCTGGTAATTGAAAATGAAACGGTACTTCCCATCTGGTTGACTCTGCATATCAATCAAGTCAACCTGCAAAGACACAGTACAAGACAAAATTATAAGTAATGTAAATACATCATCATAATTATTATTGTCAGCAGAATTATTATTATTATTATTATTATTATTATTATTATTATTATTATTATTAGTAGTAGTAGTAGTAGTAGTAGTAGTAGTAGTAGTAGTAGTAGTAGTAGTAGGGTCATGCATATAATTTATAACATTAAGGTTAGATTGGAAGGCTAGGAAATGCCTACAATAACTTAGTGAATAATAATGTTTGTTTGTTTCGTTACTAACCTGAGCTCGAGAATTCATGCTGTTCGAGCCGATTGGCTTGACAACCACACACTTCCGCACACTACTTTTCTTTAGCTGACATTCCTCACAATACTGCAAGAACAGCGTTATCTGATCACGTGAAATGTTTGCATATTTTTCTTTGGTTGCCTTACACATACTAGTTCTTCCTCCGTGGCCAATTATGCGATGAATAGCTAGAAGTACATCAAACACATCTTCAGCACAAACGAATCGC
>JANJGK010000008.1:55660725-55664944 GCA_039081455.1 Macrobrachium rosenbergii
TCAGAGTAACTGAAGATGATTTATGTTGCCCGTTTTATGCATTGGGAAATATGCAGAAGAACATCCTAGCTTTTGAAAATGGCAGCAGCATCTGTCGTTTTGAGTCCATGTGGAAATCGCTTATAATAAATGCGACCTAAAACGCTCCTCATGACAGCAAAGTGCGGCAGAGCAAATATATAAAAGAAAAGCGAAGAATGAAAATTTTTGGAAAAAATAGACGTCATACCATTCCCAAGTTTAAATTAAATTTAATTTTTGGTGGTCGTGAGATGGCACATTTTGAGAATTGTATGACTTTCTCTCTCACTCTCTCTCGACGAGATTATACCCGTCGTGGAATCATTTTACCGACAAAATAGAATTATATGTACTCTCTCTCTCTCTCTCTCTCTCTCTCTCTCTCTCTCTCTCTCTCTCTCTCTCTCTCTCTCTCTCTGTGTGTGTGTGTGTGTGTGTGGGTTAGTCTGATTGCTGAAAGTGTTCATATATAAAATGTTTTAGTTAAAAACGGAACAGAGAAACATTAATTCACCATCGATGTAACATTAACGATAATGGAAAATAGGATGCACAGTTGCATGGAAGTTTTTGCTCACCTAATGTCTACAGTTTTACTTTATAAAACATGTGCCTTATCTTTTGTTTATACTCGTAAATGTGCCTTAGGTCAGAAACCATGCAAACATCTTTTCGGATCTATATGA
This sequence comes from Macrobrachium rosenbergii, assembly GCA_039081455.1. NCBI lineage: Eukaryota > Metazoa > Arthropoda > Malacostraca > Decapoda > Palaemonidae > Macrobrachium > Macrobrachium rosenbergii. Next base: position 55,661,433 of record JANJGK010000008.1, read on the forward strand.
AATCAAATTTACTGTGGGCTCTAAATATTTTACTTTTTGAAGTGTAGCAGGATTTGAGCTTACTGTGTTTATTTCTCATTTGTTAAGTTTTTTTGGGGGGGTGGGCTGTAATTTGCCATCATTTATGTTAGCGCCGCCCCTCCCCCGCCTCATTTATCACATGGAAGGTTTCGTAAGCTATTGGCCTCCATGGCTTACGCTATACGAGTATGCCCACATCATGAATAGAAATGCTGAAAGATGAATAAAGAAAGGTATTGCATTTTTTCCAGCGCTTTTATGCAAAGCTAGTATTTTTTTTATGCATGAAGGGGGAGGGGTTGAGAGGGAGGTCAGGCATATCACTTTCTAACCACTGAATCATTGATGAATCCCATAAAGAAAACTTACACAGTAGCAGACTTTTCTTATACCTACAAAGAGGACTTTCTGTGAATCCCTTGGTGGAAGGGAAAGTATGAAGGATGAGCCTGTTCCGTTGAGACCAACGCAAACCTTTTTTTTTTTTTTTGTATTCCTATAGGATACCAGAAGATAAAACTTTACTCTTCTCCACGCTGTGTTTACTGGAGTTAAGGCGTGTGCAACTTTACAACTTGTACTGAGTCAGAATAAGTACATTGTTCAGGATATATAATTGAAAGTTGTGGGATAAGAAAATAGCGCTGAAAAGCTGCAGTGATTGGTAAAGTGTCTGAAAATTGTTTCGACAAAGGAGTAGACAGTAGATTACAAGAGAAAGATAATGTGCATAAATTGAAGCCAGAGAGATGGAGAAGTGAATTTTAGTATAGATTGATGTTGAAGGAATAGAAGTGGTTGTCCTATACAGGTGTTTGAGAGTATATGACGCAGTTGATAGGAAGACTGAAAGAAGAGGCGAGTGCCAGAATAAGTGAAGAGATTATTGCGGCAGGAACTCTGCAAAATGATCAGCGTTTAGACCAGAGCCTAGACTGGAAAATATTGGGAAGAATGAAGTAATTTTTAACCGGTTCTCCTTTATAAGGAATTAAAGTCTGATTCCTGAATGTAGACGAGAGAAAACAGTAGAAACTGTTGAAGTGGACTGTTCGAAAAGTATAGTTGGAGTAAAAAGAATTGAAAATTAGAAAAATGTAAAGATACGTAGCAGATGCGGTTTGGGAGGTTATTATAAATGAATAGGCAGATCAGAATGTTTTGAGGTAACTTGTTTTTGTTCGGGGAACAGAAGACGATAAGTTAACGAACATACTTCGTGAGTTTTAAAATGAAAGAAGAGAAGGGGCGACAGAAATTGCTGTATTGGTGGAATGAAAGACAGATTGAAGTGGAAAAACTTTAGTGCCCAGGATGCCTGAATGTTTGAATACCCCAGATCAAGATGTGAGGAACAATATGTGTAGAGAGACGGAGCTGAATAGGGTAGGGGCCGATCTGAGGTATTTACGACAAAGGGCAAATGAACCATCTTTAGAGGAAGGATGAAAGTCAAACGTAGTGCTGAATTTCTGCAATGTATATTTGCCCTTAATTCACACACACACACACACACACACACACACACACACACACACACACACATATATATATATATATATATATATATATATATATATATATATATATATATATATATATATATATATATATATATATATATAAATATATGTATGTATAATATGCATGTGTCTGTCTTTCTGTGTTTATGTGAGTTCGTGTGTATGCCTAATTGCGTATATGTGGGGAAATGCTTTTGTCCGTGAATATAATTCCAAGAAAAGTTGAAAGCTTGGTAATAGTCAAACGTATAAAATGCAATGCAATTTGAATATTCGCGTCAGTCTTCGTGAAGAGTCATCGAACTATAATTTTCTTTTATGACCTCGAAGATCCTCCTGAAGCAGAAATAATGAAATTACTTCGATATGATGATTCTATTAACGAAGGGAAACTCCTCCAGACTTGCTAAATGCTGTTAGCATAATTTTTCGTCATATTTAACAACTTCGTTAGGTATTTTTCAAAAATATAAGTTTCATAGAGCTTTCTGCATTAAGAATATCGGGGGAAATTTGTCTGTTTCTTAATTTAGAATATAAGCGTAATCTCTCTCTCTCTCTCTCTCTCTCTCTCTCTCTCTCTCTCTCTCTCTCTCTCTCTCTCTCTCTCTCTCTCTCTCTGCCCTGTCAGCTAAGTATTTCTGAAAGTTGTATTTTCCCCGTTGCCGGAGAAGTAAAAGAAGTAATGTTTTAGGTAGATAAATTCATATTGCGGAGAACTATTAAGCAGATTATTCAAGTCTGATTTTTTCTTAACCTTTAATATACGACTTGATTCTGTCACCAACGGCGATATCAGAATATTTCACTCCATTCTGATATTCCATTACTTCAGATATATGTTGGCATTTTCATACAAAGATGAATGAGTAATTACGTTGCGTTATTTGTTTCTCTCACATTTTACAGGTAAACCGTATCTCATGAAATATTACTGTGTTTATCTCTTCCTCTGCAGCCTTCAGAAATATTATGTCGTGAGGAAAAATAGCTTTACAAAAATGTCACAAGGGATTATAAATTGGGTTTGAAAGGGTTTATTTTAAAAAAATAAGTAAATGCAACTGGAAGCACGCGTGAACGCTGTTACATTTTGTCAGTATTACTTTGGAGACCGCTGATATTCATGATCCAAACAGATCGTTGGCACTATGGATTATTTTTAAATTGAATTATACATCGAACAGCCACGTGTTAGTTATACAAAATAAGTAAAAGATATGTTTCGCTTTCAAATGAGCTTGTGTCTCGTCTTATTATAATCTGTATTACATAAATAATCTTATGATTTCAAGTTGAAAGATTTTAGAGTCTCTTTTCATTGGCTTCCCCGTCATCATGAGAAGGGTGAAGTCTGTTGCAAGTTTCTAAACATTGATATTTGGGATCAGTGACTAGCTGCATGTCCCGACCACTGCGGGTGGCCTTAAGTAGCATTCCTTAGTGTTCATTAGCATAGGTAGAAACGGGGTTCACAAGTCTCTGCTCGTATTTTGGATATTGCTCTTAATTTAGAATTCCATTTCTGTGTCCTTGATGAATTTGTAGAAGTCAAAGATATGCAAATAAAATTAAAGTGACTACGGAGACAATGGACGCCAGGGATGTAGGTAACTTTTTTTTTTTTTTTTTTTTACCTCGTGAGTCATTCAAAGAGGTGAATGTTAATTTGGGACACAAATGAAATGTCAGTAAATTAAAAAGTAGGTCACACAGCCTAGATTGTCAATATGCAGATACTGGGAGAGACAACGAACATAATTGCAAATATGTAAAGATAACTCTTGCGCCTCTAATGAATTTGATCAATCACAAGCAAAAATTCTGATTAATGTCTTTCGGTAACAGTAAATTCAATTATTGGGTAAAGAATCACAATCAGAAACGCCGATGCGGGATTGATCCAAACAGAAAAATCTTTACAAATGTCGAAAGTTTTTTCCGTGATATATTCATCAAAGCTAATGT
>JANJGK010000008.1:55665044-55670044 GCA_039081455.1 Macrobrachium rosenbergii
ATTTTTTATATTTTTTGTCAAGTGGAATTTCAAATGGTTACTCAGTTACTCTAATCACTATTATTTCATAATTCATTTTTACTTTACTTTCATAATTTAATTAGAATTTTTTTTCTTCTTATTGAAATGGACTTTCATTTAGGAAATAATTTGTTCATCATCATCATCATCATTATTATTATTATTATTATTATTATTATTATTATTATTATTATTATTATTATTGTTATTATTATTATTATTATTATTATTATTTTTATTTTTATTATTATTATTATTATAACAATGAATATATCAACAACTGTCCTTTACTTGTAAAGCATTGCCTTTTCTATTATGTTAACGTGAATCACGACATATTATTATTATTATTATTATTATTATTATTATTATTATTATTATTATTATTATTATTATTATTATTATTATTATCATATTCCTTGAGCATACATTCTCATGGAATAAACCGAAAACCAGATTTTCATTCAATAAAAAGTTCCTTCCTTTAAGCTTAATATAAATAAACAAAGGAGCGAACTAATAAAGAAGGAAGAAAACACCAGTTCCTGAAGCAGCATCATCTAAATAAGGAAATGAATCCAGGAAGCAAGGACCGGGCAACAATGATTGACGTGGCATTAAACTGTGGACGGTTGCAACACAGTGCACAAGCCAGTTTCCAGCACTTGCACGGACGACCGAATAACGAACAGAGCAAGGAAAAAATCTTCTGATGAAATTAGGAAATGATGAAACCTCCAGCCAGAGAGATGAGAGGAAAGGAAAGGAAGTCTCATCATCAAGGCTCACGTTGTTAAAGAATTAAAAGTGGTCTCGTTTTGATTCTGAACTGGTATGACGAAGGTATGAATGGCATTCGCTGGAGTTGTTCAGTTACGCATTAGTTTGTTATTGCAGGTATCCCCCCTCCCTTCTCTCTCTCTCTCTCTCTCTCTCTCTCTCTCTCTCTCTCTCTCTCTCTCTCTCTCTCTCTCTCTCTCTCTGAAATTAAACAATATATATATATATATATATATATATATATATATATATATATATATATATATATATAATATATATATATATATATATATATTGTCAAGTATTAAAATTCCCCCCTCTTATTTAGCTGCTATCTAGCTACCATCTAGGGAAAAATCATCATTTAAGTTAACTTATAATTGACGCCAATATGGCGGAACCCAGTTGTTTTCCACTTACATGGACCGAGGACGCATGCCTTCGTAGACTACAGGAAATGCCTGGGCATGCTATACAATAGGTCTCCTTCTTTCAACCCCCCTGCTACCAGCACACACCTACAGTAGATTCCCCACCCCCCCCCTTTGGGGTAATGTTTTCAAAGTAGGCGCAGGAAGGAAATAAGCGTTAGGGCGTAAACCACTCGGGGGGAAGCTAGCACATTAAATCTTAGGCTTATTATCTTTAAAGCCGCTATTCCTTTGATCCTTTTTACTGGCAAAGAATTCGCTTTCAGGTAGAAGCCTATCGCTCTGACGCCCCCGCTCGAGAAAGAAAGCAAGCAGACTCACTCCAGCCACTGGTCAGACCGCATCTCTGTCTCAGGTGACGGCCCAACTTCACGATCGTACACCCAAGACATGGTATTTCGGAGCTCAAATATTCGTCTGAAATAGGTAAGCGGAGAGTGAATTTGGCGCCAGTCACCCCAGTCTCTCTCCACTAAATTCCTTCCATTTCTCTCATTTACCTTCAAGCTTAATCCCTTCCTTTTCCAAGCTTCCACCTTTGTGTGACAGCGAGCAGGTGTTCCTTGTTTCAAAAGCCCAATCCAATCGATTCCAAGAGTGGGGATTAAGTGATTTCTTACATTTATCATCTGGGCTACGTAATGTTTAGCATTTAAGAACGTGCATTTGTGTAATACTTTTATGAGGAGATTTCATTTCCCTTTTGTTTGGTATTAACTCCGGACCTCTCTTATAGGAATCCTGTCCTGCCAGTACGTAATCATATGCCCTTGTTCATGACTGCCATCCACCTTTCGCAACCATTCCTGATCGCAGCCTGAAAGCGGTAATCCCGTTGCTACAAGTGCATCATCGTAATTAACTGAGTCCATTATCCTGGAGCTCACCTCCTTCAAAGAATTGCCACCAGAGACAATTTAATGTAATTTAACCTAACTGAGTTATTGTTATAACGGGGATGATTGTACCTTGGCCCCTTCATATTTAAATTGCTTGCTTGCCAAGTACTGCATTATTGCTCTACTGCATATATTCTGTGTGCCTGTACATTGGTTACAATTTACATTCTGTGTTGTCTTCTTGCATATTTGCCCCAGTCTCTGTAAATAAACCCCCTTTAATTGTAAAAGAAGTCTAATTTCAAATGGCGACCTTAATCATTTATATGTAAATCCAGGAAAAATCTAAGGTGAGTTTCAAATAACTTTCTTTTGTTTATAAACTCAGGCCTCCTTGTTTCTTTAGCAGTACATTATAATAAGCTGTTCCAGTTCTCTCCCCAACCAAGCCCCCAGTTTATAACTATATATATTGTTAAGAATAAACATTCCTAACTCCCTTGTAAAGTAATTTTAGCAATCAAATTCGAATTAATATTTTGTTCCTCTGTCTTTCGAATCGGTGTCTCGGGGAAAACCGCGCTTTTTGAGCCAGTACACAACCGTTAGGCGTCAGTATTCCTCACCTACCCCCCCCCCCCTTAAGAATCGTACGATGCGGAAAACAATACTCCCAACCCCCTTTCCCCCATCGCGCGATGGGGTAGCCATGTAGAGATTAGGAAGGGCAGAAGGGCATTTAAGGGCTGGTGGAACAGGTAAGTTTGCTTCTATAGGCATATAAAGATAAGTGTGCTTTTCCCATACCCTCCTTGCTGGCTTTCTTGGCTTGCTTGCAGGTACAGCTGGCCCCCCCGCCCCCCCCCCCCCACCCCCCCCCCCCCAATGTCGAATGCGATCTGCTTTTCCAAGAAGCAGAGAGAGAACTCCCTGACCTCATCTCGAGTGGATGCTCCTTTCTCTGCTGGTGTGGCGATCTTCGACGACAGCCAATTCGATTGTAGGCGCCTATAACAATCTGAACAGGTTCGTATGTTGCAAGTAGTCATTTAGCCAGCCCTGTCCCTTGTACTACACTCCTTCATTTCCCTCTCTTTTTAACTTTTAACCTATTCCTCCACAAACAATCTTCCCTTTGTCCAAATCTTGCCTGTATCCCTGCCTTGCCATTTATGTACTTTGAATTCGAGTAACGATCCTGATAAACAATCATTTATCCCTCCACCAGTGCAATCTAAGGGCTATTCTAGTTGTTTAAGTAAAAATAACCAAGCGGTAGTTAACTTTGGGCGCATATAATTATGTGTCCATTGTTAACGCACTCATGATTTCGAGACTCAGATCATATTTACGGGCTTTCATCAAAAGCACCTTCTAGGATAATTTATGTGTTGTATTTAAGAATGTGTTGTGTAATCTGCAGTAGGAAGATTCCCTTCCCCCTAGTTTGATCAGGGCTAACGAAACGTCTCTTTCAGGAGGAAATGAGATACTTGGCACGATTGCACCCATTCCTTGCTTCCATTCTGCCTGCCACCATTTCCTGGGCGTAGTTAGAGAAGTTCCGTTGTGCCAACCATTTTCATGAAGTATTTCCTCCATCCTGGAACCCCATCATAGACATTATTATTCCACGTAGTCAGGGCAGACTGAAAATGATCACTATCATTGACTGATTATTGCAGATTGGCCCGTTTTATCCACTTATTTGTTTGCCGATTCATGTCGTTATCGTTACTGTGCCTATTTTGAATCTGTCCCTCAGTGATCATGTCGTATGGTGTCTAACTGTTAATTTATTAATGTTAATTTGTTAAATTTCCCTGAATAAACCACTGTAAATTGGCAAAGAATTCTAAATTCCAATATGGCGACCTTCCACCCTAAATTATAACTCCAGGAAAATTCTGAGGTAAGTCTTCATTAACTCCCTTTTTTGTTTACAAATTGGACTCCCTTGGGTTCGTGGCAGCATCAATTATAATTTTGTGTGTAAATTCTCATCAAACCCAGTCCAGTATGTAACAGTGACGACCAAATGCCAGGATATAGTCAAAATAGCTGAATTAGCTTCGCTATAAAGCTAGACTAAAAAAAGCCAGGAATATATAAAATCGATTATTTCATTCACGATAATCATTTCATTTTAAAGGAGCAAAGGAAGCGATCGTGCCGACGTCTTTTGGTAAAACAGTGCGTGTGCATGTCCTAATATTAAGGAAATAAGTCATATTAATATTTCTGTTTAAAAACGCAAGGATTCTCGTAGCATTAAAAGCGTTCATAACAAGGGAACGTATAGGGCTCTTATGTTAGTGAAAGACAGAGGAACAAAATATTAATTCGAATTTGATTGCTAAAATTACTTTACAAGGGAGGGAGGAATGTTTATTCTTAACAGGTCCCCCCTTAAAAAAGCCCCTTCACACCCTTTCGGGTGTGAGGGTCTTAGCTAATTCCTCCCGACTGGCCTGGGACCCTACATAAGGTGGATTGTGGCTCTGCACATCTAAAGGAACCTACCTAACTGCTAAGAGGGGTTCTGAATTGGCTAATTTACAGGCCTAACCTACCTAAGGATATAGATACTTCTACTAACAGGCGAGGATGACGGGATAAAACTTCGCATAGACAAATGCACACTGTACACTTAACCTAACCTAACCTACTATCCCACGACTCTGGCACTGCACGACTTGCACTAAAGAATGGCACGCACTGAGTTATGATCGGCACTACGTTTTACGACTAACACACAACAAATTGAAACTTGCTTAACCTGAAGGGTAATTCACAATGTATGGTTAAGTAATATATCAGTTTGAGTCTAGAGTGGGTTGGAAGGAGGTTAGTTGGAAAAGGGTTAGTATTACAAAGGCCTAGGTGGTTAATGGTTAATGCTACGGGCTCAGAGGTCACACAGGCTACC
>JANJGK010000008.1:55675044-55700664 GCA_039081455.1 Macrobrachium rosenbergii
ATGATTTATATGAAAATATTTCAAAACTGATAAAAGCTACAACCAGGATTTATTTTTTGCTGTATTCTACATGAAATTGCGCACATTTTCATATATAAAACTTTATGTAACGACTAATATAAAACTGTGCAAACATTACGACAAAGTGACGAAAGAACTTCTGAGATGTTCGGCCCAGTTGCTGCGCGGGCGTAAGGAAAAAGTTTTTTTCAAAAATTCACCATAAATCGAAATATTATGCTAGAGACTTCCAATTTATTGCAAAATGAAGGAAAATGATTGAATATTACTAGAATGTAAGGGTTTTAGCTTAAAATTGCGTTTTTCGGCCATTTCGGTCGAGTCAAAGTTGACCGAAGGTGGAAATTTGGCACTTATCGTGATTTATAAGAAAATATTTCAAAACTGGTAAAAGCTACAACCATGAGTTATTTTTTTGTATTCTACATGTAATTGCGCACATTTTCATATATAAAACTTTATGTAACAACTAATATAAAACGGTGCAAACATTACGACAAAGTGACGAAAGAATTTCTGAGATGTTCGGCCGAGTTACCGCACGCGGATGTAAGGAAAAAGTTTTTTTTTCAAAAATTCACCATAAATCCAAATATTGTGCTAGAGACTTCCAATTTGTTGCAAAATGAAGGTACATGATTGAATATTACTATAATGTAAGAGTTTTAGCTTACAATTGCGTTTTTCGACCATTTCGGTCGAGTCAAAGTTGACTGAAGGTTGAAATTTTGGCACTTATCATGATTTATATGAAAATATTTCAAAACTGATGAAAGCTACAACCATGAGTTGTGTTTTGTTGTATTCTACATAAAATTGCGCACATTTTCATATATAAAACTTTATGTAACGACTAATATAAAACGGTGCAAACATTACGACAAAGTGACGAAAGAATTTCTGAGATTAACTGTGGAGCATCACTATATTGTGATCGAAAATAAGTAAAAAAGCCACAATAATATAAGTGATAAATTGTATATTTTAAGATACAAAATATACAAAAAAGGGGATAAAAACGAGGGAGCTTTCGACCGTTTGCGCAACGGTCGAAAGCTCCCTCGTTTTAATCCCCTTTTTTGTATATTTTTGTATCTTAAAATATACAATTTATCAATTATTGCGGCTTTTTTTACTTATTAATTTCCGAGATGTTCGGCCGAGTTACCGCGCGCGGAGGTAAGGAAAAAAGTTTTTTAAAAAATTCACCATAAATCGAAATATTGTGCTAGAGACTTCCAGTTTGTTGCAAAATGAAGGTACATGATTGAATATTACTAGAATGTTAGAGTTTTAGCTTACAATTGCGTTTTTCGGCCATTTCGGTCGAATCAAAGTTGACCGAAGGTTGAAATTTTGGCATTTATCGTGATTTATTTGAAAATATTTCCAAACTGATAAAAGCTACAACCATGTGTTGTTTTTTGTTGTATTTTACATGAAATTGCCCACATTTTCATATATAAAACTTTATGTAACGGCTAATATAAAACTGTGCAAAAATTACGACAAAAGGACGAAAGAATTTCTGAAATTTTCGGCCGAGTTACCGCGCGGACGTAAGGAAAAATATTTTCCAAAAATTCACCATAAATCGAAATATTGTGCTAGAGACTTCCAGTTTGTTGCAAAATGAAGGTAAATGATTGAATATTACTAGAATGTAAGAGCTTTAGCTTGCAATTGCGTTTTTCGACCATTTCCGTCGAGTCAAAGTTGACCGAAGGTTGAAATTTTTTGTAGTCGACGTACGGTATGTCTACTCGTCACCCGACAGACAATTTTAGTCGACTTACGATATGTCCAGTCGGCGTTTAAGGGTTAACTTTTATAAAAAAAAGCTAAACTCAGGTCTTTTTAAGACATTCTCAAAGACAGCACTGCCAAGTCACAATCATTTGCACCTAATTAGTAACATATAGTTAGCAGCAAGACACATTAGAACTCACTATAAGAAATATTATCAATCTCTTATCAAAATAATAATTCTCTATAACAATAACAGCACAAAACATATCAAGTAGGAATCTTACTTTCTTCAACAGAAAATAGTAAAACACATTTTCACAATGCTTGCACAATATAAATACCTTAGATCACTCTTACAAAATGTATACACTTCGTGGGTGAATTTATCAAAACTTATACATATAGGAGAGCAACCAGTATAACACCCTTATACATGAATGGTAATTGAGAGAGAGAGAGAGAGAGAGAGAGAGAGAGAGAGAGAGAGAGAGAGAGAGAGAGAGAGAGAGAGAGAGAGAGAGAGAGCCTTGTGCCAGCAACCCCTTTGCCTAACTAACTGTTTTCCATTCAATACTCCTCTTTTATCTTCAAGCCCTCCCATAATACATGATACATAAAGTATACATACATTGTACATATAGGTATACATATGCAGTATACATACAGGAATGGAACTTCAAGCTCCTTATCTGTATGATGGACATCATCTGCTCACTCAAAACACCTGGGCAAACAGAAAGAAGTATTTTGGACCAAATTCTGGGTCGGCTGTCAACGTGTCAACTTTATCTCTCTCACTTACTCATCCTTTTACTCAGATTATGGAAAATATAATAAACATAGACAAAGATAATAACTTCAGAATAGGCACACAGAACAAATGTGTAACAAGCATTTGGCCGATAACTGTCAACTCATCAACGATAAACAAAGTGGCCCTTGCCTTTCTTCCTTCACCCCAAACACTTATGTCAATACAGGATGCAGCTAAGTGATAAGAATCTTAACCTTTCTCTCTGTTTGCATTAACACTCAGTATTCATTTTAATATACTGCACAATATATTAAAAAAAAAAAAAAACATATCAAAACATATTTCAGAATCACATGATACACAATTTTTCTGTAAGAAAAAGACTTTTAAGATCATATTATCATATCTCACAACAAATGACAAATCTGCAAGGAAAACATCAAAGTTTTCATAGACACATATCATATTTGTAGAATGGTTTTATATATTATAACACATTATAATATATATATATATATATATATATATATATATATATATATATATATATATATATATATATATACATATATATACGAGTATATATATATATATATATATATATATATATATATATATATATATATATATATATATATATATACACTCATACATTCGAATGCCTATTATGGCTTGTGGAGGTTTCTATGCCCAGCAGATGCTGACACCAATTCACATCAAATAGGACTGGTATCAAAGTTGGTCTTTGGAAATATGAGCACAACTCATGTTTGTACTCAGTTTGCCTAATTGCCTCTTCTAATATAAAGGTAGCTTGTAGGGATGCCTCATCCGTACGTCAGTCATCCCAAAACCTCTTAACTACTCGAATTCCTCGCAGCTTTCTGACTCATAAACTGAAAGCCCGGAATTCTAGGGGGAAAGAAATGATTTTGCCTCGTCCGTGATGATATTCAAACCACTACTCCAAGTAGCAAACTGAGGACGTTCTAAAACACCATGCCCTAATATCGCCTAATATCATATTCACTGAGCTTAAAATGTTCCAGAGACATTATGTTAAATGACATCTGTACCTTATGATTATGTATATATATATATATATATATATATATATATATATATATATATATATATATATATATATATATATATATATATATACGAGTATATATATATATATATATATATATATATATATATATATATATATATATATATATATATATATGTATATATATATATATATATATATATATATATATATATATATATATATATATATATATATATATATATATATATATATATATATATATATATATATATATATGCACATAATATATATTATGTATATACATATATATGTATATATACATATATATACATAATATATGTTATGTATATACGTATGTATATGTATGCATGTATGTATGTTCAAGATTACGAAGATTGAAATGTAATGTGTTTGTAAACTGCAAAGTTTATAGTTGCAGAGGTAATGTACCTATATATTTAATAATCCTAACGAAGGGTTTTCCAATCAAATTAAGTAGTAAACGGTTCACAGGAAGTCTGCAATAATCATTTAGCTTAAACTTACCTAATATAGTAATTAAAATCATGTTAGGAAAAATATTTTCACCTAGAGAAAAAATGTTTCCTTTTTGGTTTCACTGTAATCATGATAATCACAAATTCCATTGTTAATATTGTTATGATGGTGAATTTTATTATCATTATTTCTAGAATTGAGGACAGATCCTTTTTTTTTTTTAAGGCTGCCTATTTAGTTGATTAACTGAGCAGAGGTGAATTCAACCACCAGAGTTTTGTAACAAAAGTTCCAAAAAATTAGCAAATGTAATGACGTACGTCCCTCTGTCTGTCTCTCTTATATATAACAAAGTTCCAAAAAAATTAGTGACTGATGAAGTACTTCCCCAGCCACCCCCCCAGCATTCTCTCTCTCTCTCTCTCTCTCTCTCTCTCTCTCTCTCTCTCTCTCTCTCTCTCTCTCTCTCTTAACAAAGTTCCAAAACAGTCAGTGACTGTAATGAAGTACTCTCTCTCTCTCTCTCTCTCTCTCTCATATCCATCAGTTTGATGATTTCCGACGTCTTTAAATCTCCAGGAATTTTCTTCCTGTCTAGAATATTCTCAAACCCTTTTGAAGATATGAGCCTTAAATGAGTGGAAGACGAAGGGTAATAAAAGTACGAAGAGGGTAAGTGAAATGGAAGTCTAAATGGGACAGATGGGGGAAATGAGGCATGCTAGGAAAGATGGCCTTTAAAGTTGGGGGGGTGGGGGGAACGTTGGCCAGGGGTCGTTTGAGAAGAGTTGGAGGGGGATTAGGGTGAAATAAAGAAAAGAAAAATCATTGACTGATGATGGCTGCAGGCGTAAGCCTTAGGGCGTAGCCTAATCTTTCTTTCTTAACGGGGTATCACACGAACACGTTTCCCGTTAGATTTTTAATAGTTTACTGCTTTTTTATATGTATATAACAATGAAATGACCCCGACTCGAAGAGAATAAGAGAAAGGAGGAAGATCTATAATGAGTGGTCTTAGAGGAACAAGCAGATAGACCTGGTTCTTGAAGGATAAAATGTTTTGAGCGTGAGAAAGAAGATATTTTTAAAGAGTTCAAATCCTTGTATTTTCCAAAAAAAAAAAAAAAAAAAAAAGGGTTCTAAACCCTCCAATCCGAGGTTTACGGATTTCCTCAGAATAGCTTATGGGAAGTGGTAGACGGGTTTTATGAGGAGATCTGAGAGAATCATGTATACAGTAGTCAGTATTTGCGGCTAAACAAAAGGTACATGATAGTTTACGCTATGCCAGATAGTATTAAATAGCTCAGTCACATGGGTACCGTCTTTTCTTTGCTTCCCCAATGCATGTCTGGTAAGTCTGTAGTTATTGTTTTCCATGATCTTTTACCATCTGATGACATAAGAGGAAAAAACACACTAACAATGAGTTCTCTATATGCTGTTATATCGTCATATCTGGCGATTACATATGAAGAAAAATTAGGTATCAAAGCCAGAGTAAAAAGGCTATTAACACAGGTAAATAATATTCTTTCCTCGTGGAAAAAGATGTTATGTATATTTACACATAATTAGAAAAAATTGCTCCCCAAAAAATTAACATTAAAGAAAGATTTTAACCAAAAGTGCAAACAACCGAGATAGTATGCATATGAATTGCCGGTGAACTCATGAATATTTCATGATGAGTAAAAGGCTAAGTTTGATAGCAGAACAATAGCGGTCATTTATATGCAAATTATTGATTCACCGATGTTGGGTATTCCAACAGCTATTAATACTATTACTATTATATAATGAAATGATACGTTTTTACTACCAATATACACTTGATGGCACGTGCACACACACACACACACACACACACACACACACACACACACACGCACACACACACACACACACATATATATATATATATATATATATATATATATATATATATATATATATATATATATATATATATATATATATATATATATATATATATATATTATATATATACATTACCTGTTCGACCTCTCTTCCTTGCTTTAATCAAATCAAATACAAGGGTGTAGCGAGCGGGAAGCAGTCAGTGTTTTCAAATTCCATACGCCAACCGCCGAGACATTAGCTTACAGGGCCGTAACTCAGGGATAGGTTTTACTAGGACAGACCTTAGAGGTACTGTTCCTACAGCTCAGTTTCTCTATCCTATGGACTGGCGAGTCTATAGTCATTTCAGGTCAAGCCCTGGGTAGGCGGAGTTTTGAAGCAAATGCCCAGACGATGCACCCACATCGGTACTCTACACATCCGTCACAGCATCAGGACGTGACCAGGGCTGCCATCCAAGTATCCTTTGCTCTTTCCCTCCTTTGTTCAAACCGAGGGGAAATTTACTATTTCGACGGACCAAGGAAACTCATGCAACTGATCACTGCATTAGCTAGCCCAGCGGCAAGTCTGAATTGACAGTTGATCGTAGTTCTCTTTACCTCCAACTGAAAATCTCATTTTCCTTTGTTCAGATTTTCCTCTCTTATATAGCCACTAGCTAAGAAGTCCTAGTAAAACATATCCCATTTATAAGTTATCCATCAATTACAATTATTGTTGTCTAGTGAAGTCACATAACTTATCCTCCGTGGTGTTAAATGTGTTGTTTTTGAACTTAGAAGCATCCTCTTGTGATTAGTATTGACAAGTGAGAGTTTCTGTAAGGCAAGATTGTTATCTGCATACGTCTTTTTTCCAGAATTGTGTATGCCTTGGGGCTGCGCAACATCCTCTTTCTGGGAGAAGCATCTGCATCATTAGTATCAAGAAGCCTTAATTTGACCGTGCAGGAAGTTCCTGATACAGCTTCTGAGAAACCTAACTCTGTTGTGTTCATTCTATGTATCATTGAAGTGTTTCGTAAGACGGACTATATGCTGAGCTGCTGTTAGCTCCTGTAAATAACCCATTTGATTTTTTTTTTTTTTTTTTTTTTTTTTTGCTGGAACTATTGTTCCAGTAAGTTTTCTGAATTCATTCATGTGGTTATGGATAAACCTCTGCTGTATCCTTTGTTAACGAGTGTTAACTGACGACCTGATCTTTTCACTATCTGTCCTTTAGCATTAATGTTAGCCTTAATTGACAGAATTACGTGGGTCTTACGTAAAGCAAGACAATATAAATCAGAGTAAATAACAATTAAACTCATTAGCCGAAGGACCCACGTAACAAATTATATATATATATATATATATATATATATATATATATATATATATATATATATATATATATATATATATATATATATATATATATATATATATATATATATATATATATATATATATATATATATATATATATATATATTCTTACAAACTGGGGGTCCTTGGAGGAAGGAAGGGCCAAAGGAGAACACCAGTCTGTAAACAAAATGCAGGGAGGAGGTATTTCAGTTTCCTTATTTTACCCAAATAGATCAAATATTGGAAGGTTGCCATTGGAAATGAGGGAGTAATTTCCGTTACAATGAATTTATTTACACATGAAGCAATGAAATGGTGCTGGGAATTGAAGAACCGCAAACAACAAAAGTAAGAATGATGCAAGAATCAAATTCACAAGGACGTCAATAGCACGTCGTTTACTGGACATCATAATAAGGCGTGAATTAACCTGCTGAGGGGGCTTTCTTGCAATGGAGTGCTAACTAGACTTTCTTGGATTTTCTATACGGCAGTATTCCAGGGGACTTAATTTACAAGGCTTGGTTGACTGAGGCACGAAGCAGGATTCCTGGAATAAAGAGCCAGGCTTAGGAATTGCATGCACTGGAAAGTTATTACATGAAACCTATGCACTAGGGAGAATTTAATCACTTGACTGCTTAATTTAAGCAGCCTTATTTACCACTGTGGAGGAAGTAGTCTACTTGTGATCACTGAAACTTGTATTGGCACTGGGGAGAGAGGGCATGGGCTGTGTCGTCAGTCTCAAAACAAGAGGGAGCTTGAAGAAGAATGGAAAAGTTGAAAATTAGGAATTGGGGAGAAGTTTACGAGGAGAGAAAGAATTGTATTGGCAATGGACCGCTACTCAGACATACCTGATGCTGTTGCATGAGCTCTTTGCAAGACAAATTGGGTCGCTGGCACTTGTCCACCACCACACAAAGGAAAGAGAGGAGAAGGCTTTTTATGTCCTCTCTTGCTGGGGTTTTGAGTGTGTCTCTGCTGTGTCTTGCCTCACCTCTTGGTTCGAAAACATTTTCGAGTGCGTTCGTTTGTGCACAAGCAGGTCACATCTGAAAGCAAGTCTTAAGCCAGTAAAAGGGTCACAGGGAAAGAGGCCTTATAACTAAGTCCCTAAGGCCCAAAGTAGTAGCCCCACCTCGGAAAGGCTTTCGCCTTTTATGCTTAACGAACTTCCTAGTCTCTCTTCTACCCTAACGAAGGAAATGCATTGACTGGTCACGTGATTGAGGGGGGTGATGGTGAGAAAGCTAAGGTGTGTCATTGTCCTTTACCCCAGGTCAGGTGATGTGGGGGGGGGGGGCGGGGGGGAAGGGAATCTGCCCCTACATACAGTCAAAACAAGAGGCCTAATGTCTCCCACCATTAAACTCTAGCCTAACAGTTAACTGAGAAGTTCTTTTATTTAAAAAATGGATATATTATCTGGCTGGCTAAGAGGGACGAATGAAAATATGTGAAAGGTCCCCCCTTTGGAAAGGCATTCACACCCTTTCAGGAGTTAAGGTCTTGGCTAAGTAAGCTATTCGTCCCGACTAGTCAGCTAGCATCCCTACATGAATGTGCATGGCACTACAATAGCTAAATGGACCTACCTAACTGCTAAGACAGGTACTGGGTTGGCTAACTTACTACAACAGCCCTAACCTATCTAAGGGTATAGACACTTCTACTAACTGTCTCTAACGACAGGAGAACTCTTCTCCTAGGCAAATGCACATAGTAAATATTTAACCTAACCTACTAACCTAAGACTCTGGTATTGAACGAATTGGCAATGACTAATGGCATGCAATGAACTATGAGTTATGCAACACTTTATGATTAATACACATAACAAAATAAAACATGAGTAATCTGAAGGGTAAATCACAGTATACAATTAAGGAAGGTATCCATTTGAGTCTGGAATGGTTTTGAAGGAGGTTAGTTGGAAAAAGGTTAGTATGTTATAAATGCCTAGGGTGTTAGGAATTAATATGAATGGGGTAGAGATCACGCAGGCTACCTTCTCTGAGCAGGAGCCAGGATCACTCTGAGATGGAAGAGGCACTGTGCCAACTGGGCACGAGTGCCAAGGAGAGCTCGTTGCTCTGATTTGTTAATTGGATCTCTTCCGCCCCTTCTTCTTCGAGGGCCTCCGAGGTCTGGCTAGGCCATTCCTAGAAGGTGATGAGGGTACTGACTCTGGAGAAAGGCTAGGAGCGCCGTCAGGAGCAGGATCAGTGGCAGCCTCAGTAGCTACGGGCTGGTCTCCTACTTCGGCTGCTGCGACAACCGTTGTGGGAGTAGAGCCAGCATCTGAGTCCTGGCTGGACAGTTCCTGGTCGACCAGAAAAGAGGTAGTGTCAAGGCCTGCTAGAGGGTTATCTTCAGCAGGTGGAAGAGAGTGGGAAGAAGAAACATCAGGGGTCGGAGGCTCGCAATGAGCGATGACCACATCCGTGAGGTTAGGTGGATCTCCCGTAGGAGGATCCGTGTCAGGTTCTGGATCCAGCGCTGGCACTAACTCAGGCCAGGACGGGGATTAAGGTTGGTATGGAGATTCTGGCCGAGATAGGTGGAGCTTGGCACTGACCAGTGCTCTCAAGTGGCACTGGCAGCGAATTGGATTCAGACGAGGCTGAAGAGGGACCCGGGGGATGTAAAACCTCTTGGTACACTTGGAGTGATAGGCGACAGAGATTCCTGTCTTGGGGAGAGGGCCAAGCCTCTTGGGTTGGTTGTGGAAATGGTGGCCACTGCGGCTAGCTTGCTGGGGTACTTTGACCATCTTTCGGAGTGCCCTCTTATGTTGCAGGTCCTGCAGCGATATTTGGTAGTATCCCTTTGTGGTGAGGGAGGAGTTTTTTGGTGGCCGTCCTATTGTGAGATTCACGGACTAGGCCTGGAATGGTTTGGATGCTGGTGGGTCTGGTTCGCTCTGGGGCAAATGGAAGGTTGGGCTGATGGTGGCACAGCTGTCACAGAGGCTGTGTCTTGCTCAGGAAGTTTTGGCATGGCCTTACTGGCGGAGGCAGTCAGGCAACAGAGTGGTGAGGGTGTTGGACATCCCCAGAGGATGTCTCGTCCTAGCAGGAATTCCACTCCATGCCGAATACGTTTCACCACTCCAAGGCAGTGATTTTGGGTGCTCCAAGGGGTGATCACCCTGAGTTCAACTGTGGAAACGGTCGAGGATTGCTCGTCTAGTCAGGTTACCATCCACCTGGTTTGCTCGTCTACGGTGGCACTGGCTGGTACTTTGGCACAATCAATCAGGCTAATATCTGAGCCAGTGTCGGCAGTAGTTTGTAGGTGCACTGGTGGGATAGAGCCATCCAGAGGGGCCACTCAGGGTGAGACCTCTCTGGCGGCACAGCCAGGGAGGAGGTGGCAGTAATCAGGGTGACGTGCCTGGGATAGGGCACATGTTTCTGAGCAGGTAGGATACCTGGATGAAGAGTGCCTTGGAGCTCCACAATCTCAACAGGGTCCCCTGGGATGGGATGATCTCCCAGCAGTGACAGTCTGCTGGGAAGGTGGTGCAGAGGTAGAAGGAGGGGAGGAGTGAGAGGCACTTGGCTTCAGCATGACTGTACCTCTTGCAGATGGTGCAAGCAGGTTTGCTAGGTGGCCCATTCCGTGGGCGCGTTGAGCCTGAGAGGTATCCGGGTGGCATTACGCAGCGTTGAAACGTGCTCTGGGAGACATTAAATGTTTCCCAGGCATCGGCCAAGCAGCAGGCTTCCCTGAGAGTGGGTGGCTGCTTATCACTGAGATACACAGCCAGAGGCCCAGGCACACACTGAAAAAAATCTTCTTGCATGGTCCTATTGAATAGGTCCTCAAAAGTCGTGCATTTCAGGGAGTCGACCCAGCAGGTCCCAGCCTGAGTCTTGTGACAGGCCCATTCTGTCCAGGACCAGCCGGCTTCCTTGGCCAGACCTCGAAACTGTTGTCTCCACTTCTCAGGTGATTTCGTATGCCTTGGCTATTACCTCATGGACTGCGGCCATGTCTCCTCGTTGATGCTGCTCCAGTGAACCGAGGGCTGCCTTTGCTTTACCTTCCAGGAGTTTGGTCAGCACTAAGTCCCTCTCGGCCACAGTGGTGTTGAAATTATCGAAGAGCACCTTGACCTCTTCCAGCCATGCTTCCACCTCTTGCTCAGTCCACTTGGAGACTAGAGAATTAAGGCTTGAGAGCAGAGGACTTGGTGCAGCAGGTATGGGGCTGGAGGCTTGTTGGGCTGCTATAGCTTCGGCACTTTCCTTCTTGGCCCTCTGCAACTCAATCTCCTTGTCTATGAGTGCCAGCTCGCTCGCCTTGAGCGCTTGCTCGCTTTCTTTGAGGGTTAACTCATGCTGTCTTCCCCTTTCTTTTTCTTCTTTCAACAACCACCTCTGTTTGGCTTCTCGCTGTCTTTTCCTCTCTTCTCTTTCCTTGTCTCACTGTCTCTGCTTTTCTTTGTGCTACCTTCGTTCAGCTAGCTGTTCTTTGATCCACCTGGTGAGTCCGGGTCCCGTGAGACCGGCCTCCTTCCCTAGATTCATGAAGGCTTTGTACTTCTCGGTTGCCATGTTGCTGGTGGGGGAAGGGTGTCTAAGTGGGTTGACTGGGCATTCCTGGAGGAAAGGTTTGTGACGATTGTGGGAAGTGTCCCGTAATTTGGTGGCACTTCACTGGTGTGGCACTGTGGTTGAGTGTGCCGTGCAAAGGTCACACTGAGGGAGTGTTCCTGAAGGAAGTCTGAGTCCTTATGGGCAGATACACTAGTAGAATGGGAGTGATCCTGAAGGCGCTTTGGTCCTTATGGACAGACTGTTGGTGGCACTCTGTATCTCAGGTACAGGTGCAGTGGCTTATGAGCAGTTATTTTGATTGGGTGGCACTATGATGCCGATGTTCCTGGGAACAATACAAAATGTCAGGGCACGAAATGGCACTGAAGGAAATGGCACTCTGCCTGAGGCAGAAGGTAATCAAAGAGTAAGAGGGAAAGGAGAGACTCCAGTAGAAAGTAAGTGAGAAAGAAAAGGGAAAAAAGAAAGATAAGTGCTTCAGTAATTTGCTTGTTTGGCAGTGCCTCAGATTAGTGGCACTGTGGGA
The DNA here is from genome assembly GCA_039081455.1 of Macrobrachium rosenbergii. NCBI lineage: Eukaryota > Metazoa > Arthropoda > Malacostraca > Decapoda > Palaemonidae > Macrobrachium > Macrobrachium rosenbergii. The sequence goes on from JANJGK010000008.1 coordinate 55,687,463, forward strand.
AGGGAACCCTAGGGCGTGACACTGGGGGGTGGCTAGTTTTAAGAACTAGAGATTGCTTCCTGACATGGGGAAAGGAAGCCTTCTCCCTGACATGAGGAAAGGGAGGATATGGGGGTTGCACACAATATGCGATTTGGTGCTTGCGGCATACGCAAGTCTTGAATACTGAGTCCCCCCCATTCATGGCAGTTGATAAACATGTAATTAAATAGCTGCCCGTGCGCTCTATGGCGTACGAGAATTTATAGGGGCTGAAGCACTTAATAGAAGTTGCAGGTATGTGAGATTATTCGCTGAACACGAGCGCGTATAAATTTCGCGCACTGGGTATATGATAAAGGAATAGTGGGTTTGAAGCTGAAAAGATCAAAGGTTGGTTAAACAAAAGAAAATTCTTTGTATTTAGCTTTTATGATTCATGGGCTGGTTTTCCAATACTCGTGGATAAATTTTTGTATGCCATTTGTTAGGATGAAAAGGAAGAGAAAAAATCTCTCTCTCTCTCTCTCTCTCTCTCTCTGAGAGCACAGTGCAATGGGACACTTATACGTTAGAAATTTTAAAGTCACTTTACCTTGTGCTAAGAGAAAATAAATTATGTTTGCGAAATTACGTTAAGTTAAGGTCTCTTTCTCTTACAAAATGAATTCGTAGAAACTATGTAAGGTTGCTAATGCGTTCTCGCCCTGACAAGTGATAGTAAGTAAAGTCGTAAATTGTTTCAAGAGGCTTCAAGTCTTTGTGAAGGTTTTACATTAAGGTTGAAAAGTGATGAAACTTCGCTCAGCTTGAACAAAAGATGTGGGATCGAGTCGCGTGTGGGAGAAAACAGCTGATTGTGGGTCGACTCGCTTTGTCACGTGAACAGAGAATGGGAAGCGTTGGAGAGAAAATGGATACACAACAACAAAACCCTACTTTCTTTGCTAAATGCGGGTTTTGAATGCAAAAGCGAATTGTTTAACTTTAAACATCAGCAATGTCTTTACTTTACTTTACTGAATACACGCTGGGGGGTTTGTTAAATAACTATGCTTGGAATGTTGTTGTTATTACTAAACTGGAAACGATTCGCACGTGCCAACTGAACAGAATGTCTTCTTACTCTCTCTCGGCGTCGGGATGCCAGAGACCGGTACACGTGGTTTAATTATCATGAATTCAAAGTCCTATATCACAGACAGAGAAATTGTACACATTTCTCGGCCGTAACTGTTCTTGAATAAAACTCCTAGCTAACTTTTCACGGCTAACACATGGGATAATTCCCTAGTAAACACTTCCTAACTCCTATACTTATTCATCTGGCAACACAACACAACTGCTCCCTACACTCAAAAGTTCGCGGTGGTGAAAGGTTTGTGGGCTGCCACTCTGCCTTGCTAACTTAAAACCTATGCGCTTTCGCCTGTGTTATGAAGAAATTCTAACAAAAGACTTGTACCGTTTTTACTCTCTCTTAAAAAAATAATATAACTTTCCTAGTTATCCCTACTTATCCTTAATATTACAAGACTTAATGATAACAACCTTACCTTATACTCTGCTTAAGTCAACCTTATGCCTTTGTGAAATAACAGAATTAATTAAATGAATTAATTCTGTCCGGGTTCGTTTGTCTCCAATCTTAGCAAATAGCAGGGCTAATTTATCGCTATTAGACTAGATCCTGGAGAGACTGACACTCTTACAAACTGGGGGTCCTTGGATGAAGGAGGGGGTTTACTTTAATTTAGATACTGCCAGTTGGGCCAAAGGAGAACACCAGTCTGTAAACAAAATGCAGGGAGGAGGTTTTTCACTTACCTTGTTTTACCCAATTGAATCAAATATTGGAAGGTCGCCATGGGAAATGAGGGAGTAATTTACCTTACAATGAATTTATTTACACATGAAACAATGAAACGATGCTGGGAATTGAAGAGCCAGCAAACAACAAATGTAAGAATGGTGCAAGAATCAAATTCACAAGGACGTCCATAACACGTCATTAACTGGACATCATAATAAGGTGTGAATTAACCTGCTGAGGGGGCTTTCTTGCAAAGGGGCTCTAACGAGACTTTCTTGGATTTTCTATATGGCAGTATTCCAGGGGACTTAATTTACAAGGCTTGGTTGACTGAGGCGCAAAGCTGGATTCCTGGAATAAAGAGCCAGGCTTAGTAATTGCATGCACTGGAAAGTTATCACATGAAACCTATGCACTAGGGAGAATTTAATCACTTGAGTGCTTAATTTAAGTAACCCTTATTTAACACTATGGAGGAAGTAGTCTACTTCTGATCACTGAAACTTGTATTGGCACTGGGGAGAGAGAGCATGGGCTGTGTCGTCAATCTCAAAACAAAGGGGAGCTTGAAGGAGAATGGAAAAGTTGAAAATTAGGAATTGGGGAGAAATTTACGAGATGAGAAAGAATTGTACTAGCAATAGACTGCTACTCAGACATACCTGATGCTGTTGCATGAGCTCTTTGCAAGACAAACTGGGTCACTGGCGCTTGTCCACTAGCACACAAAGGAACGAGAGGAGAAGGTTTTTTATATCCTCTCGTGCTGGGGTTTTGAGTGCGTCTCTGCTGTGTCTCGCCTCACCTCTTGGTTCGAAAACATCTTCGAGTGCGTTCGTTCGTGCTCAAACAGGTCACATCTGAAAGCAAGTCTTAAGCAAGTAAAAGGGTCACAGGGAAAGAGGCCTTATAACTAATTCCCTAAGGCTCAAAGTAGTAGGCCCCCCTCGGAAAGGCTTTCGCCTTTTATGTTTAACGAACTTCCTAGTCTCTCTTCTACCCTAACGAAGGAAATGCATCGACTGATCACGTGATTGAGGGGGAGAAAGCTAAGGTGTGTCATTGTCCTTTACCTCGGGTCAGGTGATGTGGGGAGAAAGGGAATCTGCCCCTACATACAGTCAAAACAAGAGGCCTAATGTCTCTCCCGCCATTAAATCCTAGCCTAACAGTTAGAGAAGTTCTTTTAATTAAAAAATGGATATATTATCTGGCTGGCTAAGAGGGAGGAATGAAAATACGTGAATATATATATATATATATATATATATAGATATATATATATATATATATATATGTGTGTGTGTGTGTGTGTGTGTCTGTGTGTGCGTGTATGTGTATGCATATATGTATGTATTGTATATACCCCTTGAAGCCATTAGCTTTCGGTTCTCAGCAAATTCTGAGGGGATTAAGTTGCCACACCATGTCCTTCCGCATCCTGACCAAGATCCATCAATGTCAGCTAAACCACCAGACGCTTGATTCAGTGCTCAAGTGTACAGATGTACACAGAATTTTTCTGGAAACGTTTCTTCTTCGCAAAATTGAACTGAGGTATATTATCTTTTGTGAGGTGTCGCTGGAAACAAAGTTACACACACACTCGTACCCGTATATATATATATATATATATATGTGTGTGTGTGTGTGTATATATATATATATATATATATATGTATATATATATATATATATATCTATATATATGTGCATATATATATATATATATATATAAAATGTGTGTGTGGAAATAATGAACACATGAGCACGTGTTTCACAGAAATAGATTTCCGACTTTCATCAGGAACAAACCCCGATCTCCCGAGTGATAGGCTAGGGCGATGCCAATTGACCTACCAAGGTCATAAGAGACCTTGGTTTTTATCGGAAGCCTGCCTGGGAAAAACTCGGGTACATAAGTACTTAAGTTCCATCTTCTTTTATGACCTTGGTAGGTCAGTTGGTATCGCTCTGGCCTGTCACTTTGGAGACCGAGGTTTGTTACTGAAGTGAATCAGAAATTTATATATATATATATATATATATATGTGTGTGTGTATGTATGTATATATATATATATATATTATATATATATAATTATTTGATTAAGTAGGTCGTTGACTTGGCATACTTGAGACTTTAGTTTGTGGAAGTATTTGTAATTATATTTTCAAAGAAAATTTTCTAAAAAAATCCTATTTTCAATGGCTGTCACAGTTTTATGAACCGTGAATTCTGTAACTAAATTAAATAATCAATGTTCCTAAAGAGACTGATCTGTACTAACATTGTTCATTACACTTAAAGTAATGCATTTATTTTATGTATATGTGGGAAAAAATCAGTAAAAGGTCCGATTTGATGCTAATTAGATATGATTTGTTATCAGTTTACTCTGAGATGCTGTATTTAAATTTGCAGCCATGTTAACAACAAATACCTGCTGATAAATACGAAACCTGCCCTTACCGTGAAGTTGACATCATAAAAAACATATATACATAAATCAGTGTATATCTATATTATACGAGCTGAATACCAAAATATTATCAGTGCAAAATATTATGAATAATAAAATTTACTTATCCAGTAGTAATCAGCTAATCGCATAACCCAAATATTACACGAGAAGAAGAGAAATTAAAGTTGACTCGATTTCAGGATAATAAAGGTTTTGATTGAGTTACAGATCAGTTTTCTCAGTTCAATCAGCCATCCACTTAGAACTAATTAGCTAGGCGAGAGTTTTGTGACGACATTTATCCTGTGATTTTCTACTTTGGGCTGATTTTTAATCTGACTTTAATGTGTGTATATATATATAAATAAATATATATATATATATATATATATATATATATATATATATATATATTATTTAAGCATCTATGTATATTTATGAGGTAAACTGTGAAGAAAAATTAAATAATATATTAATATATATATATATATATATATATATATATGTATGTATGTATGTATGTATGTATGTATGTATGTATGTATGTATGTATGTATGTATGTATGTATAGATGCTTAAAAAATCACAGTAAATGCACGTGACTTCAGTGAATAAGCGAATCCCACAGGAAAATGACAGGCAGAATTTGAGTACGAAGCGCTTTCACGTTTATTAACGCATCGTCTGGGCACAAATGAGACACAGATGAAAAGAAGGTTATAAAGTAAACGAAAAGAACAAGAATATCAGATGGTCAGTTGTCATAAGGTAATAAACAGAAATGTAATCCAGTATAATCCGGGATCAAGAAGTCACAAACTACAAACTAAAACCATACACCTAACTACAAGAGATACGAAAGTTGTAGTCATACGAAATCCAAAAGCATGTATAATCATCTACAGGCACTTTTGTAAATAAAGAGAGAACATCAAAACTAACCATAGTAAAATCAAATTTCAAACTCAAACTATTCAGTTAGTCTATAAAGTCGACATTATTTTTTACATTCGTATTAAAAATGTATCCTACCAAAGGTGTAAGAATTTTCACAAGCCATTTAGATAAATTATACGAAACTGAGCCTGCTGAATTAATGATTGGTCTAATAGAGTTTTTGATTTTGTGCGTCTTGACTAGACCGTAGAGATATGGTAGGGAGGAGCACTGAGCGGTGAACTGTTTAATTAAATGGTCAAAGCCCTTTAAAATGGATTTAATTTGTTTGCTAAAATGAGAGTTCACTGTCTGTGTAGGATCTGACCTCAGTTTCGTGTAAGTTTCACTGTCATTCAATAATGCCATTATTTTATTTTACATAGCACCACACAGTACCTTTACAAATATTTTGTATGTCATCAGGACATAAATTATGACTAAATTTTTCAAAATAACAAAATGATTTTGAAATATCCTAAAGCCGCTGTCGTAGCACTATCCACCGGTTTGTCTGATAAATTAACCATAAAGTTCACGTTTGGCATGTTTAGTCCAGTCGCTTTCACCAATAAGGTTCTTCAGCTTGAATTGAAGCTTCCTTTCAAGACCGTTGCAACACCTTCTTAGTTTACCATAGCAATAATCCAGCATCCGATTCTTCCACTCCCAAGGAACAGTCTGATTAAAGCCACACAGTCTGCTTCTAAGGGTACAAAAAGCACCTTCTACTTCCACTTTTGTGACTTCGGTGTGTTTTTGAAGTATGATTCGTTGACACTCATCGAAAGGTCGCTCTGCTAACGAAGAATTCTCCTTGGTAAAAGTCTAATGCAGTGGTAATAACGAATAAAAGTGACTATGTAGATCAGATAATGGCACTATTGAATGATAGTGAAACTTACACGAAACTGAGGTCAGATCCTACATAGACAGTGAACTCTCATTTTAGCAAACAAATTAAACCCATTTTAAAGGGCTCTGGCCATTTAATTAAACAGTTTACCACTCAGTGCTCCTCCCTACCATGTCTCTACGGTTTAGTCAAGACACACAAAATCAATAACCCTATTAGACCAATCATTAGTTCAGCAGGCTCAGTTTCGTATAATTTATCTAAATGGCTTGTGAAAAATTCTTACACCTTTGGTAGGGAACATTCCTAATACGAATGTAAAAATAATGTCGACTTTATAGACAACTTGAATAGTTTGAATTTGAAATTTGATTTTACTATGGTTAGTTTTGATGTTGTCTCTTTATTTACAAAAGTGCCTATAGATGATTTACTGGATTTTTTTAGAAGAAGAATTAGAAAGTTATGATATTCCTTTAACTGTAGCAAACCTCACTAATCTTATAAGGTTATGTATCAAAGATAGTAAATTTTGTTTTAACGGGGAGTTTTTTTTTTTTTTTTACAAAAGTTCGGCAATGAATATGGGTAATCCCTTATCTTCTGTCCTTAGCAATATTTACATGGAATTTTTTTTAGGCAAAACTCTTACCAAGAATTTTACCCCGAAAAGTTATATGGTATAGGTATGTGGATGATATTTTCTGTATTTGGCCAGTTTACGAAAATCTCCAGGAATTTCTGGTTAAGCTAAATAATTTAGTCCCTTCTATAAAATTTACCGTAGATGAAGAAAGAAATTGTAATATGAACTTTCTTGATGTAACTGCCCATACACATGATAGAAATTTCACATTTCCAGTCTTTCGAAAATCAACCAACATTGCCTCTTTTGTTCATTATTATTCCAATCATCATCAAAATGTTAAATTCTCTGTCTTTTCAGGAATGTTCCTCAGGGCTTTACGGGTTTGTAGCCCGCAGTTCATTGATGCTGAGATCAAAACCATTTATGATATTGCTTTGAAACTCAAATACGCAAGGGCCTTTGTAGATGTAGCATGGAAAAGAACCAGGAAAACATTTTTTTTTTTAACTAATAACAAACTTGGATTCAGCAAGCATAATATTCTCAAATTACCGTATGATGAATGGTTTTTACAAATTCCTAGAATTTTAAAGCTTTTCAACATAAATGTTGTTTTCAGTAATTTTAATGTTAAGAGTTTAGCAATAAAAAATTCTCCTAGAGATGTTTCTGGCTGCATCTATGGAATTCCTTATAAAAAAGTGTGACAAAATATATTGTGGGCAAACTGGAAAATCACTTTCACACCGAATCAAACAACACCAATATTCTGTGAGAACTTGCCAAATATCGAATGTATTAGTCGTACATATGAGAGATTTAGATAATCCTATTAACTGGAGTGAAACAAGATCTTTAGTTCCGTGCAACGACACAGTTAAAAGGAATATCATTGAATCTTGTTTTATCAAGTAAAGTAATGAAAGTGTTCTAAATTAAAGTCTTGGTTTGTTTTAAACGTGATGCCTCCATAATTAAAAAAAGTTGTTGATAAATATAAGCAAAATATAGTATTCAGTTTTATACATGTTTTTGCAGTTTGAATGGGTAAGATTCCGTATCTCTTATGGTTAAGTATATGGTTCTAGTTTGTGACCGCGTGATCCCGGATTTTCCTGGGTTACCCTTTTGTTTATTACCCCTTGGCAATTAACCATCTGGTATTCAACTTTTATATAAGTTTTTGGATTTCGCAATGAGTAAACTTTCGTATCTCTGTAGTTAGGGGTATGGTTTTAGTTGCGACAGCTTGATCCCGGATTATCCTGGATTATCTTTCTGTTTATTGCCCTTTGACAGTTGACCATCCGATATTCTTGTTCTTTTTGTTTACTTTGTAACCTTCTTTTACAACTGTGTCTCATTTGTGCCCAGACTATGCGTTCATAAACGTGAAAGCGCTTCGTACTGAGCTTCTGCCTGTCATTTTCCTGTGGGATTCGCTTATCATATATATATATATATATATATAGAAATAATCAACACATAATCACGTGTGGAACAGAAATAAATTTCTGACTCACGTCGGGATCGAACCCAGGTCTCTCAGGTGGAAAGCAAGGGCGTTATCCACTGGGCCACACAAGTCTTGTGTGGCCCAGTGGATAACGCCCTTGCTTTCCACCTGAGAGACCTGGGTTCGATCCCGACGTGAGTCAGAAATTTATATATATATATTATATATATACTATAATATAATACACAATATATAAAATCTTACTGGTCATGGTTACATACTATACGGGTAATTTTGATAGCCTCAATTGATCTGAATTATCGATTTCCTCACACTTTTGTGGGTAAGCTTAATCCTGCCGGCTTTGAGATCTTCGTAAGGAATAAATAAAGGAGTAGAAGGACAAAGATTTACCTCAATTCATATATAAACCTTATTTGTCAAGCTGGAATTGAAAATGACCTCTACTGTCTGTCTGTCTGTCTGTCTGTCTGTCTCTCTCTCTCTCTCTCTCATCTCTCTCTCTCTCTGTGAAAAGGAAAAAAAAAAAAAAAATAAACTACTTGCAGCCGTGCAATAAAGGGCGACATGTGCACAGCTACAAGAACAGTAACATATATGACAACAGTCGCATATATTTCAATGAGTCGTTTCCAGAGTCTGGGCAAATATGAGAGAGAGAGGAAAGGTGGGGAGGAGGAGGAGACAACGCCTCCTCGAAATCTACAAGCACATAAGCTCGGGAGAAAACAGAGATCATGAGAGTAAAAAACGCATTAAGGCACAGGACAGAATAGGTTCGTTTGTTTAGAGATTCAGACAAAACACTGCTCTCGAATAATACTTGTAGAACAGTAGTGTTCTACTACGTCACATCATGTGATATTTTCATATATATATAATTATATATACTTATATATATAGAGAGAGAGAGAGAGAGAGAGAGAGAGAGGGAGAGAGACATAAATTGTGCTCCACAGTTGTGTGTGTGTAAGTATTTGCGCGCATGCAAGCACACATAATATACGTATTGTGTTATTGTCTAGATTTACCGATTATAATAAATATTAAAAAAACCTTACCTCAGCCTTAAACTTGCTAACTCTCTCTCTCTCTCTCTCTCTCTCTCTCTCAAGGTGACCTAAAGATTTGATGTGTTATCTCAGGTGACTTTTACACTTCTGCTTAATCATTCAGGGGTAATCGGACATTCTTCCTGATATCCAGGAACGAGTCGCCCGTAACATTTTCATTTGATCTTAACAGTAGCGACGGAGGAGGACGTCATCGGATCAATGCATTTGGGAGAGGGCAACACCAAAATTTGCCCCGAATTTTTAAAACATCACAAGTTTTTTTCTTTCTTTCTTTCTTTTTTATAATCACCAATATTTGTGTATAATAAATACCAACAGCTGTTAAATTATGTACAGCAGGTACGGATTTGAAGAAGTTTAGCAAAACCTACGTAGCTATTATTCTATTCTTTATTCAGATTATATACACACATGCATCCTCTTATGTATGCTTTTCAAACCAGAAATTCACATCAAATAATATAACGCCGAGGCAACTTTTAAGATATTTACACAACTTACAAAAGGAACATCCTATCAATATTTATTTATTTTACATTATTTTTTCACGAAAAAAAGGCATGACTAGCAAGATCACAAACTATGTGAAAATATATACAAATCAGGCTTGGAGCAAATACATATGCTCTTTACATGAATTATAACAATTACAGTTATAATTACCTGTGCTATTATCAAATTACAACTACAGTTACAATGAGGGAACATCTCAAACACAATATATAATAAAAATTAATTTCAAGCATTAAAAATTTCAGTTACAAAATGCATAACCATAGAAAATAAAGCAAAATGCAAGATAAAAAAATAACGTGAATTTGGTCTCCTTTTAAAATCAGTTATCATACAACAAAATTAATAAGTTGTAAAAGCTTTAGTACAACAACTAAAATGAAAACGTATTTCTACAATTTTAGACCTGCAGAAATTAACGTTAGCATGAATAATTCTCATCCGAAGGTTACTTCATATTTGACAAAATTCTGTTTGCAGGTAAAATTACCATTTGATAGAAATAAAGAAATTATAAGTATAATTACGTAAAGGTGTAACTAACTACTTTTCTATTAAATATATCATTACTCTAAGCCTGTACAAAATACAGAAGAAAATCTTTATTACACTATATTTTTATAGCAATATTTAGAAGATAAATTAAAAGTAACATTTTTGTCCCATTCCCCTTTCGTTTGCCAAATAGATCTATTATGGTGTTCATATCTATCCTGCTGGCATAACCTCTTTCATTGCAGAGAAAGCCCCAAATGCTGAGACCCTATCCTGATCCATAGTAGATCTAAGGGTAAGTCTTGAGTCTTCTCAAGCACGAGAATGACACTCTCTGCTGAACAAGATGTTGCAGATAAGGTTGCCAGGTTTTTGTTGCCATCTCACTTAAAGTGTGGCAAAGTTTCACACCGGGCATTTGAGTAAAGATACCTTATCACTTTAATTTGCAGTATTCCAAATCCACGACTTCCCAGATTGTGAAAAATGTTCAGTTTCAGCCATTGGGATGTCTTGATCCACATTGTAGAATTCAGACACTGCACTTGAAATCATCCTCTCTACTGCGTTCCCATAATATCATTTTTGACCAGGGATGTCAGGATATGTGTATCCCTGCTTGCAAATCTCTCTCTCAATTTCAGATGAGAACTACTGTCTAAGGCATCATAGTAAGCAATCCTGGCTCTTTGATGGTCTGTAAAAGAGATGGGTTCTTCGGGAGTTTCTTCTGAGAGTGCTTGCAGCCTCTTTGGATGTTTATTTTCGGCGCTTTTTTAGTTTCCAACCTCTTCAATGTCTGGTGCAATTTCAGTCATGTTTGTTGCAGTTTTTCTGGCTTTTTCCCAAAATGAGAGAGAAAACATATCTTCCTCCCTGCACTTTTTGAGGGTTTCTAGTGTAGCATCACAAGTGATCTTTGCAGTCATCACGTCAACACATCATGACCCCTGCAGGTATCTAGCCAGGGCATTTGTGTTAGAAAAGATCACTTTTAAAGTGTGCAAGCCAAGGATGAACTGGAACTCAAGCATAGCTTTTGACAAGACCCCTTTTTCCTAAGACAAACTCTATTAGAGCAAGTAGAATTCTCTCTAGGCTGTTGCTCTCTACAGCTTTCACAGCCTCCCATCTACAGGACCAGCGTGTCTCACTATAGAGACTTCAATTTGATGCATGGACTGTTTGGTGTTGGGTCAATATCTGGCATGTGTACAGAACGGAGAATATTCTCTCGCATTAGGTGTATTAAAGAAGTTTTGGATGGACTGGACAACTTCAAGAGCATTCCTGATGACAGTATTTTCCTGCAATGTATCCTGTAGTGCAAGGTTGAGTAAGTGCCACATAACAAGTGGACATAGATGGACCTTGGGTGAAACCCTCTTGCACTCTGTAGCCAACACCTATTCTCTCTTTGCCACTCATGTTAGATGCCCCATCATAGCACTGGCACAACTACATCCTCAATTCTCAGCTCCATTTTGTGAAGTACATCCAATATCAGTTGGAAGAGTGCCTTTCCCCTTTGCAGACTTTACTTCATGAGAAGCCAAACGAAGGTCTCTGCTGACTGACCAATTGTGTATATAGTCTCAAAACACAGACACCTTGCCTCCTTGTTGCTGACATCTGTTCTTTCATCTACTATGAGGCTAAAACTTCCCAGTTTTTTCCCACAGCTTTAGATAATTATGTCCTTTTAGAACAAGGTCAGATGCAAATGTTTAGAATCTCATTCTGGATGTTTGGTGAGAGCCACTGCTGATGTGTTGCCAGCTGAGAAGTTAATCTCTCGGCAAGCCATGGGATGTCCCTGCATCGAAGATGCAAAAGTTCTATCAAGTTTCCTCGATTGACCTCTGAATCCTGTCCAATGTTGGACCTATCTTCTGAATGCCCCTCTTTGGGTAATGTTTTGTTGTGCAGTGAAAAGGATGGACTCGAACAATCTCTCTGAGATAGGCTCCGATCTTTTGGACCATGTCTCTGTGAGCATTATCAAGTTGGACCAAAACTGACGTTTCTTGTCTTTTGTTTCTCTTCAGTGCAATCCATTTTGACATTGCTAATTTGTGACTGTTGCTCTGAGCATGCTTTTGCCAGTCTTTCAGGCTTTTTTCCAGTTGCTGAATGCAAAGGAATGATCACTGAGAAATTTTTCACAGGGGAAACACACAATTGATGGTGAGACCCGAGAGTCGTCTCTCTCTCTCTCTCTCTCTCTCTCTCTCTCTCTTGCAACGACATATTTGTTCATAATATTAGCTTCTAACAATATTCTATAACTACCATACATATTATATATACTCTCAAATTGTAATGGTAATTCACATGCGATTATTTATTATTTGGGTTACAAATACAGGTTTATATTTATTTTTATTCTTATGCTTATTAAAAAAAAAAAAAAGCTCTCCCGAATGCCCAAACATCTCAGACATTTGCCCGACAAGTTTACTTTTACTTTTATTCTTGTTTATTTATTTTTTATTCATTATTATTTTTTTTATATAAAATAAAAAAAAACTCCTTCCCCGAATGCCCGAATATCTCGACCGATTTGCCCGAACTTTAGCTGATTCCCGGACCCAGGCGGGGCAGTTGCCCCCCCCTGCCCCCCTGGCCTGGTACGCCTATGGATCAAAGAGCGATGCCGCTATGTCTATTAGTGTTCATATCAGGGTTTTATCTCCTAAATGCTTGAAGATTGGAGTCACAAAAACACACTCTCTCTCTCTCTCTCTCTCTCTCCATCGTCCAAGACAAACGATGATCTTCCTGGATCATCTTAAAATTTCTTTTCCAAAGGCCGGCTGGTTTGATTGACAAAGTAATCTCTCTCTCTCTCTCTCTCTCTCTCTCTCTCTCTCTATTAGATATGCTACTAGAAACATAACATTCAGCAAATAAATCACCTGCCAACAAGAAAGGATAATATTTTAGACCTGGTATTTGTGAACGAGGTGAACTATGTTAAAGAAATAATAGTGTATAATACGAC
>JANJGK010000008.1:55705764-55713264 GCA_039081455.1 Macrobrachium rosenbergii
ATTGTTTATTTTTTCAATAATTGGAAGAATTTTGCAAATATATTTTTTTTCTATTCCCAAACACCAGAATTGTAAAAACTGTGCCGACTTGCCCCGGTCTCCCCTACTGATGATGATTGTCACTGAAGTTCGAGACGATCGTACATACACTATTGACACTGCATGTCGTAGGTTCAATTTTCAGCCTTGTTTATAGTCCAAATATGAGTGTGAAGATGACTTCGGATTGGACGTAGGTAAATCTAAAAATTGAGTGTATTACTCGAAGATTATCGTTCATACGCATATGGATAAATGCGTTTATATATATATATATATATATATATATATATATATATATATATATATATATATATATATATATATATATATATATATATATATATATATACGAGTATATATTAATATTAATATACTGTATGTGTGGGTGTGTGTATACATTTATTTATGTGTGACACTTATTAAAGTACACATCTTCGATTCCGGGATGAGATGGTATGGTTTTGTGCCTCTGTTCGCGTTTGCACTTTTAGGTAACTAAGAATTAGCTGACTGTAGTGTATTGCAGACAGGCTGTGGGAAGTTATGGGACTAGCAGCGTTATCCAGAAATACTAATAATTAACGAGTGGGCGTGTCTTGCTGTCACATCCTGTAACTAAAAAACTGTTAGAGATAAAATATAAATATATATATATATATATATATATATATATATATATATATATATATATATATATATATATATATATATATATATATATGTGTGTGTGTGTGTGTGTGTATGCACACAGATACTCACATACACATACATAGACACACGCACACACAAACAATATATATATATATATATATATATATATATATATATATATATATATATATATATATATATATATATATATATATATATATATATATATATATATAGATATATATATATATATATATATATATATATATATATATATAATATATATATATATATATATATATATATACATATATATATATATATATATATATATATAATATATATATATATATATATATATATTTATAAGTTAAAGTTAAAAGTTAAAGTCCTCCTGGGCCTCTGTAGGCTCATAGGGCCTGTTTCTTAGGTCGACAGCCAGTTGGGGGACAGGTCCAAATGCATATGACATGTGGCCAGTGTGTCGCTAGGCCCGCTGTTTAGCTTCTCACCCCGAGGGCTAGAACCTATTCTCCTACTGAACCTCTCAGGTTTATTTGGACTGTTAGGTTGACAGGCTACACGATTTTTGCACTGGCGCAATCCGAGCCATCAGTGAGTGGCGGGATTTGAACCCCAGCCCTCTCGACTGGTAGCCAAGAAGCATACCACTGTGCCATCGTGGTGGCTATATATATATATATATATATATATATATATATATATATATATATATATATATATATATATATATATATATATATATATATATATATATATATATATATATATATATATTCATGATATGGTCTTGTAATATGTATATTTACTATTCTAGTTGTAATGTGTTCTGTGTAATAGTAATACTGTAATTGTTGAAATATCATATGTAGTATAATGTCTGATCTCAAAAGAGCTAGTGATTTAGATAACTTAGCAGCATAATTTAGAATTAATAATACGTTTTAATGACGTGGTATGTTGTTGCGCATTTTATCTCCCAGCAACATGTGTCCTGTACTCATGGTTTCGTATGTCATGTTTTGATTCAGTTGTCATCGCTAAAGATAACACGTTAACAAGCGAGGGAATGGCAATTGAGTTGTGTAAGGTTTTGTCTCATACGAGAAAAAGACAAATGATTTCTCAATGTTTCATGCACTGTTCTGAAAACCAACTTTGGTTTTTCATCTTGTTTTGAAAGTGTGCCGTTTGTGACTAGCCAGCTGCCGTCTCTTTTGATCGTGGTGAGGATTCGTTAAGAGCTTTGTCCCATATAATTTTCTGCTTGAGTCACACATGCCTTTTTGAGAGAAAATGCACATATCTCGATCGATTACATCATATTTTGTAAGATTGCGTTGCTCTGATCACGTATTGTTCTGATGCGTTAATTTTGGCCCCAAAGTGTTTTGCTCAAGAAGTGATGTCGTATGATTGTTTCGTTTCTAACTGGAATCCAAAAATTTGCTCATTCTGCCTTCAGAGACCATTCATGTGGCTCTCTCTCTCTCTCTCTCTCTCTCTCTCTCTCTCTCTCTCTCTCTCTCTCTCTCTCTCTCTCTCTCTCTCTCTCTTCAAAAGAGAGGAACTAATGTAAAATGTTTGTGTGGTCACTGGTATTAGTCTTAGCTTTTGAGATGTGAATGTAGGGAAAGTGTGTAACGGCATCTAACATAAAAGCTTGTTTTGTGAATCTCAGCAGCTGCATTTCAGGTGATTTTGAGAAAGTTTTCACAAGATTGTGTAAAGTAAAGTGAATTTTACTTATTATTACCATGGTATAACAAGGTATATTAAGGAAATTTTGCCTTATTGACCTTATTATTGGTAAATATTTTGTGTATTTTTGTTTGTTATTGTGTTTGCAATTTCTTGATTTTTCACATTTTATATATTGGTGATTTAACATTTATTTACTTATCATTTTAAATATTTCTCGATAATTTAACATTGCATACTTGATTTAATTTTCATTTATTGAGCTTTTTTTCAAATCATGTGTAATTCTTAATAGTTCAAGTTTTGCTTGATTAACTCAATTTCGTGATAAATTGAAGTTTTTGTGATTTAGTTTTGTTTAATAATTTAATTCAAGAATTAATTAAGTTTTGTGTTGCTTTCAAGTGATAGTAAATTTTTTCAGATTCTGAACTCTAATTATAAATTTTGAAGTTAAAAATATATATTTTTTTTTATTTACATTTTTAAAAAACAGTGTTTCATTTATTGACCACTGGCAAATAGGATTAAATGTGTGCATGAGGCAAAGTGATAAAACATGTTTTGTTCCTGTAGTTTTGCTGAAGTGAATTAAGACCAGGGAAACAGTTAAAGTTGTTTGATGGAGTGATGCCCTTTTACCCTACTATGTTGCTTATTTAATTGTTGATACCTCACACTTGTTCTGATAAACTTAGTTTGATTTTTCATGTGATTAATAAACTTTTTAAGGGATCACTGTTATCTTTAGAGTACTCAGTCGTAATTTTTATTGTTGTGAGAGTTCAGGTATCTGGCTGAAGTGAGGTAAATTTTTTAATTCTGTGACTAGTTATGTAAAAACCAGGCACTTGGTACACTTCTTGACAATATAAAATTTGGTGCCCAGACCCGGGAGCAAAACAAAATATCTCTCCGGTTCATGGTTTATACTGGTGATGTTAGGGATATATTTTGGTAGGACAGTAACCACATAATTATTTTTGCATTGTATTGTGAGTTGTTTAGTTGATTAACTTAGAGAAAATGGCTCTGTTCAATGTGCAAAAGTTTTTAGCAGCTCCTTCTGTCCCAGAGTTATCTGAAACCAACCTGACTAAGGTACAGTAGACTGCTTTAGCAGTGGTATGTGGGGGTAATGTGTCTAGTGGTATGATTATGGCACAAATCAGATGTATTGCAGTTGAAGCATTGATGGACACTGGTAAAATAGATGAGTTAGGAGAGGCACAACAATTGTTGAATGCAGCTGAGGCAGAATTTATAAAAAAGCAAGAGCAAAAGAAAGAGAAAGTGATGTAGAGGTAGAGCTTAGACACAGCTGCAGAAGAAAGCTTGATTAAGCTGAAAATGCAAGCAGGAAAAGAAAGAGAGGAAAGAGAAGAAAATTTGATTAAGCTGAGAATGCTGGCAGAAAGAAAAAGAGAAGACAGAGAGAAAATAGAAAGAAAAGAAAGAGAAGAAGAAAGGGCAGCATAAGAAGAAAGAAGAAAGAGCAAAAGAAGCAAGAGGGGAAAGAGAAAGAGCAAGGAAGCAAGAAGATTATGAAAGAGATGAAATAATAGAAACCGTTCCAAGTTACCTGTGACACAGTCTAACCCAATCTCAGGTACTCAAGAGCCTGCATTTGGTGTGGTAAGAGTGCAGAAGTTAATTCCAAAATTTACAGAAGAAGCTCCAGGTGAGTTTTTTGATCACTTTGAAAAAGTGGCTTTAGGTATGGGATGGCCAGAAGATAAATGGTCAGTCTTGGTACAGAGTGCTCTCATTGGTAAAGGAAGAAGCGCCTATTTAGCATTACCAGCTGATCAGTGTAAAGAGTACAAAGTACTCAAACACAATGTGCTACAAGTTCACCAGATGACCCCTGAACATTACAATTCAGATCTTTGAGAAAGGATGACAAGATGACTTTCTTGGATTATGCCTACAAAGTAAAAAGATGTTTTAAATGATGGTTGGAGGCTGCTAAAGTTAAGTCTGAGGACGAACTTGAGGAGTTAGAAGTCTTAGAGCAATATCTTACAGGAATTCCTCAACATATAAGAGCCTATTTAAGAGAGAGAGAGAGAGAGAGAGAGAGAGAGAGAGAGAGAGAGAGAGAGAGAGAGAGAGAGAGAGAGAGGTTAAGAAAGTTGACAAAGCGGCTACACTGACTGAGGACTATGAAATAATTTGTAGCAAAAGGAATTATAATGTCAAGTACCAGAACCAACAACGCACAGGTTTTAGGTCTCATCCAAATTTCAGGAACACTACAACTGGGAATCCTTCTAGTGGTAATATCAGTATAAAGCCAGGTAATACCCCTCAGCAATCGAATGTCAGACCTTCATCATCCAGTTTCTCAAGACAGATACAGAAGACTAATGTTGTCTGCTTCAAGTGTGGAAGAGCAGGACACTACAGTCGAGATTGTTATCTGACATAACAGTAGTCACAGCCAGTTGGTCAAGTGGTTAAAGGTAACCAGGTGAAACAGACTACGAAGAGCAGTGTGGGGAAGATTGAGACAGCTGGGAAGACTGAGACTGAACAGGCTGAGTGTTTAGCAACCAGTGGAGATGTCACCTCAATCAGTGAGTGGCTGAGCAGCTTGGAGGCTTTTAAGCCATATATCTATGAAGGTATGCTGGCAGCTCAAGGAGGGAGTGTGCAGGTACCAGTCAAGGTATTATGTGATACGGGGAGTAATCATAGTGTGGTAGTTCGTGGTACCCACCCACATTTGGAGAGGAATCTCACTGGAGATTCAGTTATTTTGAAGGGTATAGGAGGAGAAGAGTTAACCCTTATATGCCGCTTGGTGCAAGCGGCATATAAGGGTTAACTCTTCTCCTCCTATACCCTTCAAAATAACTGAATCTCCATGTGAATTGGTGACAGGGAATGTTGATTGTTGATTTTGCTGTAAAGGACTCACTAGCTTTTGAAGGTGTGCATGTTTTACTGGGTAATGAAGTTGGGGTGTACCATTAGCTCCTTGTCCTATAGTGACCAACAAACCGTTGAGGATTAGTCCTACGGTAGATTTAGAGAAGAAAAACCCCCACCTTTTTCCAAGTTGTGTAACTACCTATAGTACGAAGAGAACTACTTTTAAAAGTGAAGAAACTGAGTATTTATCTGCACAAGAAGGATCAAGTGAAGGATCTTTGAGTTTAGAAGAGCTGTTCCAGGAAAGTGAAGTTTCCCCTAGTGTTAGTAATGAAGAGATTTCCCAAGAAGAAGAGGATTCTGTTGTTCTTGAAGAGACTCAGAGTAGTCAGAGTGTTCCTGATGATAGTAGTGAAACTACAGTAGCAGAGTTAGCAGATATTGAGGGTTCAGCCCTTGAAGTTGGTCAAGTGACTAGAAAGAAGCTAATGGAACTGCAGAAGAAGGATACAATGTTGGCTGATTTGTTCTTCAGAGTTGTTGATCAAGAAGAGATCCAACAAACTCATACCTGTTATTATCTAAAGGAATGATTGCTAATGAGGAAGCATCGACCTGCAGATATACCAGGAAATGCTAAGTGGGTGAATATTATCAAATTTTGATTCCATATCCATTGAGGAAGCAAGTGGTAGCAGTAGCATGCGAGCCTGGACATATGGGAATCGGGAAGACTGTTGAGAAGATTATGGAGTATTTTTTCTGGCCTGGACTTCATAAGGTTGTTAGTAGGTTTTGCAGAGTGTCACAAATGCCAGATAGCTGGAAAACTGAATGAAACCATTTAGAAAGCCCCCCTACAACCCATAGAAGTTAGAGGAGAACCCTTTAGCAAGGTGATTGTAGATGTGGCTGGACCGCTTCCTAAAACAAAGAAAGGAAATGAATATCTGTTAACATTAATGTGTCCAGTGACAAGGTATCCTGAGGAGATTCCTGTAAGAAGTATAAGTGCATAGGTAATTGCTGAGAAGTTGGTGGAGTTTTTCTTCAAGCTTGGAACACCAGAAATTGTGCAGTGATAGAGGAATGAACTTTACTTCAAAATTTTCCAGGATGTGATGAACTTGTTAGGAGTGAGACAACAGTTATCAACTGTTTATCATCCAGAGACTCAAGAAACCTTGGAAAGGTTCCACCAGATATTGAAAAGTATGTTAACAAAATATTGTTATGAGTCAGGAAATGAACGGGATACTGATTTACCCTTAATGTTGTTTGAAGTTAGGAATGTTTATCAAGAAAGTATGGGATGTTCACCAAATAAAATGACTTTTGGTCGAGACATAAGAGGTCCATTGAAGATTCTTGCTGAGAATCGGGAAGAAAATCAAGAGGAAATCCAAGGAGAATACGTGAAGAATTTGAGGAAAAGGTTAAGATAAATTAGAAAATTCTCTTTAGAAAATCTGAAAATAAGTCAAGAGAAAATGAAAAGGAGATATGATGCTAAGACCAAACTATGAAGTGGCCTTGCACTAGATTCATCTTGTTTCTTGTTTCTGGTCGATAAATGGCATTTTTACTCGGGTGTCCCCATAAATAATTCAAGAATATACATAATTTATTTACCCAATTGCTCTAGAATCCATTTCTTACCGAGAAGGGTATCAAATCAGCCATAAAAATTTACTAGAGATCCTACAGTCAACTGGACTTAAAAGAAGTTCCTTATTAGACGGGTTGTTATCGTTCTCGGCTAGCACTCTGCTGGGCCCGCGTTCGATTCTCCGACCGGCCAATGAAGAATCAAAGAAATTTATTTATGGTGACAGAAATTCATTTCTCGTTATAATGTGGTTCGAATTCCACAATAAGCTCTAGGTCCTGTTGCTAGGTAAGCAATTGGTTCTTAGCGACGTAAAATAAATCTAATCCTTCGGGCCAGCCCTAGGAGAGCTGTTAATTAGCTCAGTGGTCTGGTTAAACTAATGTATACTTTGGACTTAGAAGTAAAACTAACATGCGTTTATAGAAACAATAATCTCATAATGTTTTATTTCACCATCCAAACCATTTGGTATAGTATATCATATATATATATATATATATATATATATATATATATATATATATATATATATATATATATATATATATGTGTGTGTGTGTGTGTGTGTGTGTGCGTGTGTATATATATATATATAT
>JANJGK010000008.1:55715764-55730764 GCA_039081455.1 Macrobrachium rosenbergii
AAGTTGGTTACAGGGTTACGTTGGCCAACTCTAAATAACTTTAATGTTTACCAGTAGATGACTCATATATATACTGTGTAATTGCTGCGTGGTTCCTCAGTTACCAACAAAATTCCATAGAGATAAGAGGTGAGATCTTGAATTTATGAGACAAAGTTTGATTGTGATGGTAGTAAGTAAATTTTTTTATCTTTATGATTTTTGTTGTAATATCTGTACATTCATAAAGGCTTATTTTTCAATTATGACATGGTTTTCCTTACGGTTTAAAGATTTAATGTCTTTAAAAATTGAACATTCAGGGTTTCTTGGTGTGGGCCGGGAAGTGTTTTTGTACCAAATGGTAGGGATGGGGGAAGTTGGCTAAAAAAAAATGGGGCATGTTGGCACATGTGCCGATTTGCACCACGTTATTTGATAACAATAATAGGTCTTTGTATTTATATATTTTGTTCCTGGATTTTTGTAAGGATAATGGGATTAGTGCCCTATCATTTCTTCCCCATTGCTATCACAAGTTGCAGCTCCTGGATATTAGTGTTTGCGGACCTCTGCAGAAATATGTTAACGGAGCATGTGATTCATGGATGACTAATAACCCAGGATCAATTATGACCATCTAAGACATTCCTGGTATAGTTCCCACGGCTTTACCTCTTGCTGTCACTCATTTCAATGTTTTCAGTGGGTTTAGGACTGCTGGAATTTCACCTTTCAGTATAGACTATTTCACGAATCTGATTTTATGGGTGCTTATGTAACAGATCGACCACAGGGAGATATCCGAACAGAGACACAAGGGCTTCAGATACAGGGTCTTGTAATATGACAGACAACAATGGCATTCAACAAGTTAACGATGGAGACGTCTAAAGTAAGTCTCCTGTGTAACTGGGAAGAAAGTGCGTTCACATGCAGAACGGAAACCATTGCCTAAAGCAGGTGACAGAAAGGGAAAATTCAATGGATAGGAGGAAACGTCGTTCTGCTATTCTGACTGATAAACCGAAAAAAAAACGTTTGAAAAGCAGTTGAAAAAAAACACCAAAGACGAAAAGAAGCTTCTTTTCGCAAGCAAAAAAGAAACTCCAATTAGAGTTTAAGAACCGCTCATGTTGATTCAGAAGAAAGCTCGGATGAAGAAGACAGCCTGTGTTTGGTATATACAGAACCGTTTTCTAAAAGCAAGCCAGGAGAAGAATGGGTCCAGTGCAGGGTATGTATCATGTGGGATTTTACACCTGTCACAATTGAAACTCAGATGATGAGCTGAACTAATATTAATGCCTAATATTTTGTAGTAATTTTGAAATTCAGAGCGCATTTTTGTTGTTTATTTCAAAAGCAATGTAGTAATTTTTTTTTAATTATTAGTGTGTCAACTTACCCCATAATGTGTGCCAACTTACCCCGTATATGGGGCAAGTTGGCACGAAAAGTTATTTTTTTTTTCTAAAGCTTATTGCTCCTTTATGTTGTAAGCAAACCGCATTTTTCTTGTTTCATGATAAAGAGGATTGTTTATTTTTTCAATAATTGGAAGAATTTTGCAAATATATTTTTTTTCTATTCCCAAACACCAGAATTGTAAAAACTGTGCCGACTTGCCCCGGTCTCCCCTACTGATGATGATTGTCACTGAAGTTCGAGACGATCGTACATACACTATTGACACTGCATGTCGTAGGTTCAATTTTCAGCCTTGTTTATAGTCCAAATATGAGTGTGAAGATGACTTC
The DNA here is from genome assembly GCA_039081455.1 of Macrobrachium rosenbergii. Classification (NCBI taxonomy): domain Eukaryota; kingdom Metazoa; phylum Arthropoda; class Malacostraca; order Decapoda; family Palaemonidae; genus Macrobrachium; species Macrobrachium rosenbergii. The sequence continues at coordinate 55,717,504 of JANJGK010000008.1, forward strand.
GGATTGGACGTAGGTAAATCTAAAAATTGAGTGTATTACTCGAAGATTATCGTTCATACGCATATGGATAAATGCGTTTATATATATATATATATATATATATATATATATATATATATATATATATATATATATATATATATATATATATATATATATATATATATATATATATATATACGAGTATATATTAATATTAATATACTGTATGTGTGGGTGTGTGTATACATTTATTTATGTGTGACACTTATTAAAGTACACATCTTCGATTCCGGGATGAGATGGTATGGTTTTGTGCCTCTGTTCGCGTTTGCACTTTTAGGTAACTAAGAATTAGCTGACTGTAGTGTATTGCAGACAGGCTGTGGGAAGTTATGGGACTAGCAGCGTTATCCAGAAATACTAATAATTAACGAGTGGGCGTGTCTTGCTGTCACATCCTGTAACTAAAAAACTGTTAGAGATAAAATATAAATATATTATATACATATATATATATATATATATATATATATATATATATATATATGTGTGTGTGTGTGTGTGTGTGTGTGTGTATGCACACAGATACTCACATACACATACATAGACACACGCACACACAAACATATATATATATATATATATATATATATATATATATATATATATATATATATATATATATATATATATATATATATATATATATATATATACATAGGTGTATATACTGTATATATATATATATATATATATATATATATATATATATATATATATATATATATATATATATATATATATATATATTTATAAGTTAAAGTTAAAAGTTAAAGTCCTCCTAGGCCTCTGTAGGCTCATAGGGCCTGTTTCTTAGGTCGACAGCCAGTTGGGGGACAGGTCCAAATGCATATGACATGTGGCCAGTGTGTCGCTAGGCCCGCTGTTTAGCTTCTCACCCCGAGGGCTAGAACCTATTCTCCTACTGAACCTCTCAGGTTTATTTGGACTGTTAGGTTGACAGGCTACACGATTTTTGCACTGGCGCAATCCGAGCCATCAGTGAGTGGCAGGATTTGAACCCCAGCCCTCTCGACTGGTAGCCAAGAAGCATACCACTGTGCCATCGCGGTGGCTATATATATATATATATATATATATATATATATATATATATATATATATATATATATATATATATATATATATATATATATATATATATATATATATATTCATGATATGGCCTTGTAATATGTATATTTACTATTCTAGTTGTAATGTGTTCTGTGTAATAGTAATACTGTAATTGTTGAAATATCATATGTAGTATAATGTCTGATCTCAAAAGAGCTAGTGATTTAGATAACTTAGCAGCATAATTTAGAATTAATAATACGTTTTAATAACGTAGTATGTTGTTGCGCATTTTATCTCCCAGCAACATGTGTCCTGTACTCATGGTTTCGTATGTCATGTTTTGATTCAGTTGTCATCGCTAAAGATAACACGTTAACAAGCGAGGGAATGGCAATTGAGTCGTGTAAGGTTTTGTCTCATATGAGAAAAAGACAAATGATTTCTCAATGTTTCGTGCACTGTTCTGAAAACCAACTTTGGTTTTTCATCTTGTTTTGAAAGTGTGCCGTTTGTGACTAGCCAGCTGCCGTCTCTTTTGATCGTGGTGAGGATTCGTTAAGAGCTTTGTCCCATATAATTTTCTGCTTGAGTCACACATGCCTTTTTGAGAGAAAATGCACATATCTCGATCGATTACATCATATTTTGTAAGATTGCGTTGCTCTGATCACTTATTGTTCTGATGCGTTAATTTTGGCCCCAAAGTGTTTTGCTCAAGAAGTGATGTCGTATGATTGTTTCGTTTCTAACTGGAATCCAAAAATTTGCTCATTCTGCCTTCAGAGACCATTCATGTGGCTCTCTCTCTCTCTCTCTCTCTCTCTCTCTCTCTCTCTCTCTCTCTCTCTCTCTCTCTCTCTCTCTCTCTCTTCAAAAGAGAGGAACTAATGTAAAATGTTTGTGTGGTCACTGGTATTAGTCTTAGCTTTTGAGATGTGAATGTAGGGAAAGTGTGTAACGGCATCTAACATAAAAGCTTGTTTTGTGAATCTCAGCAGCTGCATTTCAGGTGATTTTGAGAAAGTTTTCACAAGATTGTGTAAAGTAAAGTGAATTTTACTTATTATTACCATGGTATAACAAGGTATATTAAGGAAATTTTGCCTTATTGACCTTATTATTGGTAAATATTTTGTGTATTTTTGTTTGTTATTGTCTTTGCAATTTCTTGATTTTTCACATTTTATATATTGGTGATTTAACATTTATTTACTTATCATTTTAAATATTTCTCGATAATTTAACATTGCATACTTGATTTAATTTTCATTTATTGAGCTTTTTTTCAAATCATGTGTAATTCTTAATAGTTCAAGTTTTGCTTGATTAACTCAATTTCGTGATAAATTGAAGTTTTTGTGATTTAGTTTTGTTTAATAATTTAATTCAAGAATTAATTAAATTTTGTGTTGCTTTCAAGTGATAGTAAATTTTTTCAGAGTGTGAACTCTAATTATAAATTTTGAAGTTAAAAATATTTTTTTTTTTATTTACATTTTTAAAAAACAGTGTTTCATTTATTGACCACTGGCAAATAGGATTAAATGTGTGCATGAGGCAAAGTGATAAAACATGTTTTGTTCCTGTAGTTTTGCTGAAGTGAATTAAGACCAGGGAAACAGTTAAAGTTGTTTGATGGAGTGATGCCCTTTTACTCTACTATGTTGCTTATTTAATTGTCGATACCTCACACTTGTTCTGATAAACTTAGTTTGATTTTTCATGTGATTAATAAACTTTTTAAGGGATCACTGTTATCTTTAGAGTACTCAGTCGTAATTTTTATTGTTGTGAGAGTTCAGGTATCTGGCTGAAGTGAGGTAAATTTTTTAATTCTGTGACTAGTTATGTAAAAACCAGGCACTCGGTACACTTCTTGACAATATAAAATTTGGTGCCCAGACCCGGGAGCAAAACAAAATATCACTCCGGTTCATGGTTTATACTGGTGATGTTAGGGATATATTTTGGTAGGACAGTAACCACATAATTATTTTTGCATTGTATTGTGAGTTGTTTAGTTGATTAACTTAGAGAAAATGGCTCTGTTCAATGTGCAAAAGTTTTTAGCAGCTCCTTCTATCCCAGAGTTATCTGAAACCAACCTGACTAAGGTACAGTAGACTGCTTTAGCAGTGGTATGTGGGAGTAATGTGTCTAGTGGTATGATTATGGCACAAATCAGATGTATTGCAGTTGAAGCATTGATGGACACTGGTAAAATAGATGAGTTAGGAGAGGCACAACAATTGTTGAATGCAGCTGAGGCAGAATTTATAAAAAAGCAAGAGCAAAAGAAAGAGAAAGTGATGTAGAGGTAGAGCTTAGACACAGCTGCAGAAGAAAGCTTGATTAAGCTGAAAATGCAAGCAGGAAAAGAAAGAGAGGAACGAGAAGAAAATTTGATTAAGCTGAGAATGCTGGCAGAAAGAAAAAGAGAAGACAGAGAGAAAATAGAAAGAAAAGAAAGAGAAGAAGAAAGAGCAGCAGAAGAAGAAAGAAGAAAGAGCAAAAGAAGCAAGAGGGGAAAGAGAAAGAGCAAGGAAGCAAGAAGATTATGAAAGAGAGATGAAATAATAGAAACCGTTCCAAGTTACCTGTGACACAGTCTAACCCAATCTCAGGTACTCAAGAGCCTGCATTTGGTGTGGTAAGAGTGCAGAAGTTAATTCCAAAATTTACAGAAGAAGCTCCAGGTGAGTTTTTTGATCACTTTGAAAAAGTGGCTTTAGGTATGGGATGGCCAGAAGATAAATGGTCAGTCTTGGTACAGAGTGCTCTCATTGGTAAAGGAAGAAGCGCCTATTTAGCATTACCAGCTGATCAGTGTAAAGAGTACAAAGTACTCAAACACAATGTGCTACAAGTTCACCAGATGACCCCTGAACATTACAATTCAGATCTTTGAGAAAGGATGACAAGATGACTTTCTTGGATTATGCCTACAAAGTAAAAAGATGTTTTAAATGATGGTTGGAGGCTGCTAAAGTTAAGTCTGAGGACGAACTTGAGGAGTTAGAAGTCTTAGAGCAATATCTTACAGGAATTCCTCAACATATAAGAGCCTATTTAAGAGAGAGAGAGAGAGAGAGAGAGAGAGAGAGAGAGAGAGAGAGAGAGAGAGAGAGAGAGAGAGAGGTTAAGAAACTTGACAAAGCGGCTACACTGACTGAGGACTATGAAATAATTTGTAGCAAAAGGAATTATAATGTCAAGTACCAGAACCAACAACGCACAGGTTTTAGGTCTCATCCAAATTTCAGGAACACTACAACTGGGAATCCTTCTAGTGGTAATATCAGTATAAAGCCAGGTAATACCCCTCAGCAATCGAATGTCAGACCTTCATCATCCAGTTTCTCAAGACAGATACAGAAGACTAATGTTGTCTGCTTCAAGTGTGGAAGAGCAGGACACTACAGTCGAGATTGTTATCTGACATAACAGTAGTCACAGCCAGTTGGTCAAGTGGTTAAAGGTAACCAGGTGAAACAGACTACGAAGAGCAGTGTGGGGAAGATTGAGACAGCTGGGAAGACTGAGACTGAACAGGCTGAGTGTTTAGCAACCAGTGGAGATGTCACCTCAATCAGTGAGTGGCTGAGCAGCTTGGAGGCTTTTAAGCCATATATCTATGAAGGTATGCTGGCAGCTCAAGGAGGGAGTGTGCAGGTACCAGTCAAGGTATTATGTGATACGGGGAGTAATCATAGTGTGGTAGTTCGTGGTGCCCACCCACATTTGGAGAGGAATCTCACTGGAGATTCAGTTATTTTGAAGGGTATAGGAGGAGAAGAGTTAACCCTTATATGCCGCTTGGTGCAAGCGGCATATAAGGGTTAACTCTTCTCCTCCTATACCCTTCAAAATAACTGAATCTCCATGTGAATTGGTGACAGGGAATGTTGATTGTTGATTTTGCTGTAAAGGACTCACTAGCTTTTGAAGGTGTGCATGTTTTACTGGGTAATGAAGTTGGGGTGTACCATTAGCTCCTTGTCCTATAGTGACCAACAAACCGTTGAGGATTAGTCCTACGGTAGATTTAGAGAAGAAAAACCCCCACCTTTTTCCAAGTTGTGTAACTACCCATAGTACGAAGAGAACTACTTTTAAAAGTGAAGAAACTGAGTATTTATCTGCACAAGAAGGATCAAGTGAAGGATCTTTGAGTTTAGAAGAGCTGTTCCAGGAAAGTGAAGTTTCCCCTAGTGTTAGTAATGAAGAGATTTCCCAAGAAGAAGAGGATTCTGTTGTTCTTGAAGAGACTCAGAGTAGTCAGAGTGTTCCTGATGATAGTAGTGAAACTACAGTAGCAGAGTTAGCAGATATTGAGGGTTCAGCCCTTGAAGTTGGTCAAGTGACTAGAAAGAAGCTAATGGAACTGCAGAAGAATGATACAATGTTGGCTGATTTGTTCTTCAGAGTTGTTGATCAAGAAGAGATCCAACAAACTGATACCTGTTATTATCTAAAGGAATGATTGCTAATGAGGAAGCATCGACCTGCAGATATACCAGGAAATGCTAAGTGGGTGAATATTATCAAATTTTGATTCCATATCCATTGAGGAAGCAAGTGGTAGCAGTAGCATGCGAGCCTGGACATATGGGAATCGGGAAGACTGTTGAGAAGATTATGGAGTATTTTTTCTGGCCTGGACTTCATAAGGTTGTTAGTAGGTTTTGCAGAGTGTCACAAATGCCAGATAGCTGGAAAACTGAATGAAACCATTTAGAAAGCACCCCTACAACCCATAGAAGTTAGAGGAGAACCCTTTAGCAAGGTGATTGTAGATGTGGCTGGGCCGCTTCCTAAAACAAAGAAAGGAAATGAATATCTGTTAACATTAATGTGTCCAGTGACAAGGTATCCTGAGGAGATTCCTGTAAGAAGTATAAGTGCATAGGTAATTGCTGAGAAGTTGGTGGAGTTTTTCTTCAAGCTTGGAACACCAGAAATTGTGCAGTGATAGAGGAATGAACTTTACTTCAAAATTTTCCAGGATGTGATGAACTTGTTAGGAGTGAGACAACAGTTATCAACTGTTTATCATCCAGAGACTCAAGGAACCTTGGAAAGGTTCCGCCAGATATTGAAAAGTATGTTAACAAAATATTGTTATGAGTCAGGAAATGAACAAGATACTGGTTTACCCTTAATGTTGTTTGAAGTTAGGAATGTTTATCAAGAAAGTATGGGATGTTCACCAAATAAAATGACTTTTGGTCGAGACATAAGAGGTCCATTGAAGATTCTTGCTGAGAATCGGGAAGAAAATCAAGAGGAAATCCAAGGAGAATACGTGAAGAATTTGAGGAAAAGGTTAAGATAAATTAGAAAATTCTCTTTAGAAAATCTGAAAATAAGTCAAGAGAAAATGAAAAGGAGATATGATGCTAAGACCAAACTATGAAGTTTTCGTGTAGGATAGCAAGTTCTAGTGTTCTTACCAGTGAAAAGATTTCCCCTTACCAATAAGTTTCAAGGCACTTACAGGATAAAAGAGAAGTTAATGATCAAACTTACGTGACTGAAACACCAGGAAGAAGGAAACGACAGAGGAAGATACATGTGAATATTTTGAAACCTTACTTCTCAGAAACTAAAACTGAAACAGTGTCAATAACACAGACAGCTTCATCTACAGAGGACGATGATGGCTACGAATTGGGAGCTGACAGCAAGATGAACAATACTACCAAATTGGAAAATTTGGAAGATAAACTAAAACATATGAGTGTTGAGCAAAGTAGTGAATTAAGTGAGGTGATTTGAAGTTTCCTGAAATTTTTGCAGATGTACATAGGCATACCGATCTGACAAAGTATGAGATAAAGATCAGAGAAGATGGAAAATCTTTTAAACAGAGAGCATATCGCTTATCACCTTTTCATCGAGATGTTTTGAAGAAAGAAGTTGAATATTTGTTGCAGCAAGGATTAGCAGAACCCAGTTCAAGTCATTATAGTTCTCCTTGTGTGTTAGTGAAGAAACCAGGTGGCTCATTTAGGATGTGTACTGATTATAGGAAACTGAATTCCATCAGTGTGGCTAACAATTATCCCTTGGCTCATATAGATCAATTACTTGATAATATTGGGCAAGCCAAGTTTGTTTCAAAGATAGATATGTTGAAAGGATATTATCAAATTTCGTTAGATAAGAATGCTAAATTGCTGTCAGCTTTCATTACTCCTTTTGGACTGTATCAATACACTGTTTTGCCGTTAGGTCTGATGAATGCACCTGCAACATTCCAATAAGTGATGGATCAGCTGCTAGGATCCATAGAAGGAGTAGGTGTATACCTTGATGACATTGTGATATATTCTAAAACATGGGAAGAACATCTGAAGATTTTAAGGAAAGTGTTCAAGTAACTATGGGAAGCAGGACTAACTATCAACTTACGGAAAAGTGAGTTTGGAAAGGCAACTGTTCAGTATCTAGGATTTTAAGTTGGAAAAGGCCTTCTCGCTCCTGTTGATGCTAATGTAGAAGGTATCCATAAGGCTAACCCCCCCCCCCCCTCAACTACCAGGAAACAGCTACAAAGATTTTTGGGCATGGCTGGATTTTATCACCGATTCTGTCCAAATTTCCCAGCTGTAGTAGCTCCTTTAACTGACTTAACCAGTCCAAAGACAAAGTTTGTTTGGACTCCAGAATGTCAAGAATAATTTGAGAAGGGTAAAGCCATTTTAACAGAAAGACCAGTGCTTCAAGCTCCAGACTTCAATAAGAAGTTTGTAATGCAAGTTGATGCATCCGACTGTGGAATTGGAGCTGTTCTACTTCAAGAAGATGACAGCAGTATTCTGCATCCAGTGTGTTTCATGTCCTCAAAGTTGGAAAAGCACCAGAAAAATTATTTTACAATTGAAAAAGAAACATAGCATTAATTACTGCATTGAAAAAGTTTGAAGTGTATGTGAACAGGCCCAAGAATGAAGAAATTTTAGTGTTGTCTGACCCCAACACTATCTCATTCATCAATAAGATGAAAAATAACAATCAGAGACTGACCAGGTGGTCTTTATGCCTGCAACTATATAATGTAAAAGTGAAACACATTTCAGGAAAAGATAATATCATAGCAGATTATTTATCTTGTTGTGAATCGTTGGATTCAAACCCAGGATAACTAATCTTCTGGGGAGACAAACTTCATGATATTGCCATGTAATTTGTTTAGCATTCCATGATTTTGATATATTTACTAATCTAGTTGTAATGTGCTCTGTGTAACAATAATAATTGTTGAAATAGTGTATGTAGTGTAATGTCTGATCTCGAAAGAGTTAGTTATTTAGATAACTTAGCAGTGTAATTTAGAATTAATAATACGTTTTAATAGTAATGTAGTATGTAATAGCGCATTTTGTCTCCCAGCAACATGTGTTCTGTACTTGTGGTTTTGTATGTTGTGTTTTGGTTCAGTTGTTACCGTGAAAGATAACACGTTAACAAGCAAGGGAATGGCAATCGAGTCATGTAAGGTTTTGTCTCATACGAGAAAAAGACGAATGATTTCGCAATGTTTTGTGTAAGGTTCTGAAAACCAACTTTGGTTCTTCATCTTGTTTTGAAAGTGTGTCGTTTGTGACTAGCCAGCTTGATTGTGTTGATGTTTTGTTAAGACCTTCGTCCCATACGATTTTCTTCTCAAGTCCCGCATACCTTTTTGAGAGAAATGCACATATCTCGATTGATTATGTCATGTTTTGTAAGACTGCATTGCTTTGATCACGTATTGTTCTGACACGTTAGTTTTGGCCCCAAAACGTTTTGCTCAAGAAGTGATGTTCTATGATTGTTTCGTTTCTAAAAGGAATCCAAAAATTTGCTCATTCTGCTTTCAGATCTCTCTCTCTCTCTCTCTCTCTCTCTCTCTCTCTCTCCTCTCTCTCTCTCTCTCTCTCTCTCTCTCCAAAAGAGAGAAATTATTAACGTAAAATATTTGTGTGGCCACTGGTATTAGTCTTAGTTTTTGAGATCTGAATGCAGGAAAAGTGTGTAAAGGCACCTAACAAAAAAGTGTTTTGCTAATCACAGGCAGTTGTATTTCAGGTGATTTTGAGAAAGTTTTCACAAACTTGTATAAGGTAAAGTGAATTTTACTTGTTATTACCATGCTATAATAAGGTATATTAATGAAATTTTACCTTAGTGACATTATTATTGGTAAATCTTCTGTGTATTTTTGTGTGTTATTGTGTTTGCAATATCTTGATTTTTCACATTTTATATACTGGTGATTTGACATTTATTTAAATAGCATTTTCAATATTTCTTGATAATTTAACATTGCTTACTTGATTTGATTTTCATATACTGAGATTTTCTTTTCAAATCTTGTGCAGTTCTTAGTAATTTAAGTTTTGATTGATTAACTTAATTTCTTGATAAATTAAAGTTTTTGTGATTTAGTTTTGTTTAATAATTTAATTCAAGAATTAATTAAATTTTGTGTTGTTTTCAAGCGATGGTAAATTTTTTCAGATTGTGAATTCCAATTACAAATTTTGAAGTTAAAAATAAATTTTTGTATTTAAATTTTTTAAAAACTGTTTCATTTATTGACCACCAGCAAATAGGATTAAATTTGTGCATAAGGAAAAGTGATGAACATGTTTTGCTCCTTTAGTTTTGCTGAAGTGAATTAAGACCAGGGGAAGTTGTTTGATGGAGTGATGCCCTTTTACTCTAGTATGTTTCTTATTTAATTGTTGATACCACATACTTGTTTTGATAAACTTAGTTTGATTTTTCACGTGATTAATAAGCTTTTTAAGGGATCACTGTTATCTTTAAGGGTACTCAGCTGTAATTTTTATTGTTGTGAGAGTTCAGGTATCTGGCTGAAGTGAGGTAAATTTTTGAATTCTGTGATTAGTTGTGTAATAACCAGGTACTTGGTACACTTCGTGAAAATATACATATATAAATACAGTATGTATATATATATATATATATATATATATATATATATATATATATATATATATATATATATATATATATATATATATATATATATATATATAGGTAAATTAGTACACTTTGTCTAAATCAGTGACAAGCCTATTTACGAAACATCACTGACAAAACTACAGCTGTGTCTCATTTATGTTGTTGCAGAAATATTTAATTTGTCACTCTCTTTAAATTTTATCTTTACATAAAAGGTGTCTCCTACCCCATCGGCCATTCCGGCCCCCACAAACGACTTACTATCGAATAGGGAGGGCTATTAAACGTACATCTATCTTGAATAGAAGATTAACAAGAGAGCATTAGCCAGTTAACAGCACCGTTGAGGGAAAGAGAGTCTCACCCAAAGCAACGCAGGCACTGTGAAATGGAAGGCGCCCAGGAAAGCTAAATGGAATTCACCTGATGGATTATCCTTGTATCCTCTTCCCTAAGACTGATGTTGCTCGGGGACGGCCAACGCAGACAAAGCTAACAGAGGACGCGGGACAGAGCAGCCAACTGATTCTCTTTATTCTCTTAAAGCGTCGAAATTCAAATCCCGTTGTCCCGTTTCTTCTGTTCCTCAATCCACAATGCAGGTTCTCACTACAAACAACCCCCACCCCCCACCCCCGCCATTCCCCTTTCTCCCCTCCACGTCATCGGTCTCTAGCCCTGCATAAAAATCACCCTTGATATTTTTAGGAAAGTTCCTGACCATTGTTACGTATGCTGTACATGGATAAAACATTAGGGATGGAAAATTGAATAGCTTGATACCGATATCTCATGATTTTTGTTGCTCTCTCTCTCTCTCTCTCTCTCTCTCTCTCTCTCTCTCTCTCTCTCTCTCTCTCTCTCTCTCTAATATCGAAGAGACAGCAAACCTCCAAGTAGAATGTAAACCAATGTCACTGCATGAGGTAACAATGTCGAAACACTGAGCATCTACGGTGATAGACATACGGACCAACAGACAGTGAAAGAACATGAAAAGACAAAGATAAATTAACGAGATAGGGAGTGATAGGAAGAAATATAAAGGCAACAAGGAAATAATATGGTGAAATCTCAAACAAAACTTATAAATGGGTAGAAACAGCAGCAACATTTTACTATATGAATAAAAAAAGACTCTTTCACTGTCAATATTAGAGAGAGAGAGAGAGAGAGAGAGAGAGAGAGAGAGAGAGAGAGAGAGAGAGAGAGAGAGAGAGAGAGAGAGAGAGAGAGAGAGAGAGAGCAACAAAAATCATGAGATATCGGTATCAAGTTATTCAATTTTCCATCCCTAATATTTTATCCATGTACAGCAAACGTAACAATGGTCAGGAACTTTCCTAAAACTATCAAGAGTGATTTTTATGCAGGGCTAGAGACCGATGACGTGGAGGGGAGAAAGGGGAATAGAGGGGGGCGGGTTGTTTGTAGTGAGAACCTGCATTGTGGATTGAGGAACAGAAGAAACGGGATAACGGGATTTGAATTTCGACGCTTTAAAAGGATAAAGAGAATCTGTTAGCTGCTCTGTCCGGTGTCCTCTGTTGGCTGTGTCTGCTTTGGCCGTCCCCGAGCAACATCAGTCTTAGGGAAGAGGATACAAGGATAATCCATCAGGCGAATTCCATTTAGCTTTCCTGGGCGCCTTCCATTTCACAGTGCCTGCATTGCCTTGGGTGAGACTCTTCCCCTCAACGGTAATGTTAGGATGCGTTGTCTTGATGTGTAGGCCAGACTTTGCAATAAGGCCAGGGACTTTGATGGGACTATGTTCACAACAAAGTCTGAGCGGGTCAGAAAGGGGGGAGGGCGGTCAGAGACTAACCCACTAAGGACTCTACTCGGATTCTGGCTGGTAACGAAATCCTCGCATGACCCCTGGTCAGATCCTTATATAGCCTCCGGTCCCACCTTCAGACTCTGTCCCACGTATGACGTTTGTCCGTTAATTCGCCGGTTCCCATGTTTGGTGGCATTGACAGGAGTGGTGCTGGAACAAGGAGAAGAACAATACCCAGGGGAAATTGAAGGTTGTCAAAGGTGGGATTAAGGCTTAGAGAGGATGGGCGGAGTCTTTTCATGGAGGTGCAGAGGATTTAGCAGGTGCTAGTGCTAATGTCAGGGATGTTTTGATTGCTCACTATTCCTCATTTCTGGGTGGTCGTTAAGTTGACTCACCATCTGTACTAAACATGATTTATTCTTTAAAGTTAATTTTAAAATTAGCTTCATGTGCTCAACCAAATAGCAATTGGACATTGAAATATATATATATATATATATATATATATATATATATATATATATATATATATATATATATATATATATATGTATATATACGTACATAAATACATAATGACATGCTGTTGTAAACATGATCACGGAGAATATTCATAACGTTTAAGTATTTTGGTCGTCCAGCTCTGGACTTGCCTCTTTTCACCTCTCCCGTATTTCCATTGTTTTGACAACACATTTATATTATTAAACAACTATATATGAGAACTAGAACTGAGCTAATATCTTTGCGACGAAAGTATCGTGAATAATTCAATATTCACTGAACCAGAAAAGTTATGGGCAGTTGTATCTCAAACGGAACTAAATCTTAAAAGTTATTTCATTCGGTATTCATTCATGCAGGCATCGAAGACACAACCTCCAAGTAGAATATAAGTCAGTGTCATTACATGAGGTAACATTGTCGAAAAACTGATCATCTCCGTCGGTAGATATACGTACCAACAGACAGTGAAAGAATATACAAAGACAAATAAACAAGATAGGGAGTTATAGCAAAAAATATAAGAGCAATAAGGAAATAATATCGTGAAATCTCAAACAAAAGCTTATAAATGGGTAGAAAAATTATCAGGGAAACAGCAGCAAAATTTTACTAAATGAATAAAAAACAAGACAATTTCACTATCGATATGAGAGAGAGAAACAGAGACAGAGATTAAACAATCCACGCATTGGTTAATCTGCATTGCTAACTTTTGTTCTTTAATATAATTTTATTTACACTACGAATAAATATATTCGCTAGTGCATTGAGCTACTCCACAACAATTAATGTTTCCCATACGGGTTTAAAAGGTTGTGTGTGTGTTTTGAGGCACTAAATGGTGTCCTTTTTGGTGAATAATTAGAGAAA
>JANJGK010000008.1:55738264-55742208 GCA_039081455.1 Macrobrachium rosenbergii
ACATACATGCTACAAAATCACCTCGTTATATTTTCACAACACATGAGAAATATGAAAGAAAATATTTAAAATAAATACAGAAAACATATTACTTTTATAGAATACACACAACATAAGACAATATCATTATAATATATATACTATATATATTATATATATAGTATATATATAATATTATATATATAATATATAATATATATATATATATGACATTTTTTTATCACACCGTGATTTATATACGATCATGAAGCTACAAATATCACTTAATATCAGATCCACGCTACCTCGGGAATATCCCCGATGGGGAATTATCACCGAAGGGGAATTTATAAGTGATAAATGGACGGGCACTTGCCGTCCATTTATCACTTATAAATAGCTCAGTGGTTAGCGTCGACTGGATTCGCTGGATGCGTGTCTGTGTCGTGGGATCGAGACTCGGCAGTGCCCGTCCATTTATCACTTATAAATTCCCCTTCGGTGATATTCCCCATCGGGGATATTCCCGAGGTAGCGTGGATTTGATATTAAGCGATATTTGTAGCTTCATGATCAATATATATATATATATTATATACTATATATATATATAATATATATATATATATATATATATATATATATATATAATATATATATATATATATAATTATATATATATATATATATAATACTATATATATATATATATATATATATATATATATATAATATATAATATATATATATATATATATATATATATATATATATATCTCATATATATAATTATTTATGTCCTAATAGGTAAATCGGTACATTTTGCTTAAATCACGAAACGTCACTGAGAAAAATACAATTGATTCCCATTTACGTTATCACAAGAACATCTAACATGTCACTCTCTCTTTAAATTTTATCTTTTACACAAAAGGTAATCTGTTAACCGAACAGCCATTCAGGCCCCACAAACGGCTTACTATCCATAGGGAGGGGCTATTAAACGTACATCTGTCTCGAATAGAAGATTAACAAGAGAGCATTAGCCAGTTAACAGCACCGTTGAGGGGAAGAGAGTCTCACCCAAGGCAAATTGCAGGCACTGTGAAATGGAAGGCGCCCAGGAAAGCTAAATGGAATTCGCCTGATGGATTATCCTTGTATCCTCTTCCCTGAGACTGATGTTGCTCGGGGACGGCCAACGCAGACACAGCCAACAAGAGGATGCGGGACAAAGCAGCCAACTGATTCTTTTTTCTCTCTCAAGCGTCCAAATTCAAATCCCGTTGTCTCGTTTCTTCTGTTCCCCAATCCGCCCTACACGGTCTCACACAGCATCCCCCCCCTTTCCCCATTCCTTCCCCGTCACTTCCCCCCTCCCCCCCTCAGAGTCTTCGATCTCAAAACTCTGCATAAAAATCATCCTTGATATTTTTGAGGAAAGTTCCTGGCCATTGTACGTTTCCTGTACATGGACCTGACATTAGGGATGGAAGATTGACCAGACAGAGACGGATATCTCATGACTCTCTCTCTCTCTCTCTCTCTCTCTCTCTCTCTCTCTCTCTTCTCTCTCTCTCTCTCTCCTCTCTCTCTAATATCGAAAATGAAATTGTTTGCTTTTTTATATTCATTTAGTATAATATTACTGATATGTTTCCGTGATAATTTACTTACTCTTTTGTAAGTTTTGTTTGAGATTTCAAGATACTATTTTGTTATTGTTTTCATATTTCTTTGCACGACTCCCCTAGCTCTTTCCTCGAGTTTGTCTGTGTTTGTTCTTGTACTGTTTGTTTATTTGTCCGTCTGTCTATCACTTCAGAATGGTCAGTTTGTTGGTAATGTTACCTGTTGCGGTGACAATGATTTCTATTCTGCTCGGGCGTTTCCTCTCTCTTCGTTGCTTATAGGAATGGATATCAAATAAATGTTTCTAAAATTTAGTTCCGTTTGAGATATAATTTGTCACAGCTTTTCGGTTTCAGTGAACATTGAATTGTTCTCGATATTTGAGATATAAAAGCATTCGGGTGAATGTAGTTTTTTTTACAATTATTTAATGGTAATATAAGAACTCAGGTAGAGGTTAGGTCCAGGGCTGGACGACCGGAATACTTAAACACGTGTAACACTCTCCTTATTTTATGTTTACAACACAACATACCATGATATATATATATATAGTATATATATATATATATATATATATATATATATATATATATATATATATATATATATATATGTATATATATATATATATATGTATGTATGTATGTGTGTACACACACACACACACACACACACACACACACATATATATATATATATATATATATATATATATATATATATATATATATGTGTGTGTGTGTGTGTGTGTGTGTGTGTGTTTATACATATATACACACATACAGATTTGTATTTATATGTATACATAAAATATATAAAAATTTAAAGTAATAAATATATTACATATATATATATATTATGTGTGTGTGTGTGTGTGTGTACATGCAAATATGAATAACCTTACTGAAATTCATTCCTTCAACACCATGAATTTCTCCAAAATCTGAATGGTGTGCAGTGCAGATCTCATACATTGCAGTTTGCTTGACGTTCAAGGGGTAAATGCTTATAGTTTTAGAAGACGAACGGTGAGAGGTATTATTTGATATTTGAGAGAAAATACTGGAAAGGAAAATTCGATTTTGAAGAACTTCTATGTAACTGTAATCTCTTGCTATTCTGTGCGCGATTCTGAGTCAGATTACAACATAAAAGCCCAAAGTTGCTAATGTCAACATCCCCGTAATGGTTTCCTTGTCCAAATATATGGAGTGAGTGCGGGAGAACTCTTTATAAGTTACCGAGTTCTTGCAGAAAATCTCATGATCACTTTTTGATGTTATAGTCTTCTTTATATCATAACCAGAGACTGTTTTAGCCTTCAGCCCTCATTATGGTCCAGTGTTATGGACAGATTTCTAAGCGGTGTTGCAGGTTTTATTAAGCCTGTTCTTTAATTTAAACTTTGAACAGTTGTGAGCATACCAACTCTTGTGTAAAATACCGACTGTAATTTCAAACTTACATCGACGTCAGTTCTACAGGAAAAGAAATACCTGAGATATATAACGAATGAGAATGTTGTTTTTGCTCCTCTTTCTGATTCTCACTTGTTCTTTTTCCTCCCCCAAAGCAAAACTGTGGTGGTTGTCCGATTTGATTATCTCTCTCTCTGGAAGAGGAAGTGTACCATGCTTTGGTTTTTTTACAGTGAAAATTTCAGGAAGCTTTTCATTCAATCCAAACGCTCATGGATTGGGAAAGCTTTAAAGAAAAGTCGAATATTGTGCGACATCCAGTAAGATCAGGTTAACCAACGAACATTGACTTTTTTTTTTTTACAGCCAATCGCGTACTAATTTGATTCTCTCCATTATTCTTTTATTTTGGTCTGGAACTCGATGAGGGGTATTAGATGTCCTGTCCCATTTAGCAAGAAACGAGGGTTAATTTTGGGAAGTCTGCATAATCCCTGTGTTGCCCAGGCCGGGTGGAAAGAAAGAACGCGAGAAAATAAAGATAATGGGAGGAAGCGATTAGGTCGCTCATCTTGAAGTTCACAAACGGAAATTAGAAACACGGGATCAGATAGGGAATTCCAAAAGTTCGTAGAATAAGTATGGGAAGGAATAACTATTTTAGTTACCTATTACAAAACCTTGTGAACGCCACAGTGACAAAATTAGCTCTAAGGGAAAAGAGCCGAGATATAGAGGCTCTGTAGGAGATGATAAGAAACTGGAACATTTACTAGAATAATATCCTTTAATCTAAATACTATAACATTATTCTAGACAGAAATGAATGTCGCGAGTATAAAGCATTAATAGCTGGTTTGAATGAAGAAATTATGCCTTTCAAATTAAACTCTTACTTTCAAGAAGCAGATG
>JANJGK010000008.1:55744808-55754808 GCA_039081455.1 Macrobrachium rosenbergii
ATTGCCATTTATTTATGATACCCACCTTTATGTGTGTTACATAATCAGTAACAGGGATATTCACACTTGATCTTGTCATGTGGGTTGCTTCTTTGGCTGCTTTATCTGCCTCTTCATTTCCTTTGATCCCTACATGGGCAGGGACCCAACATATTTCTACATTTTTTGCCATTATTATATAAGTTATTATGGAGAAATAATTTAATTTGTTGTACAATATTATTTTTTGATTTGTGACTCTGAATAGCATCTACATCGCTTCTTGAGTCACTAAAAATCACAAAATTATTGAAGGATGTTTCTTTAATTATTTTGATAGCTGACGCAATTGCACACAATTCTGCTGTGAATATTGAGGCATTATTAGGTTGAGAAAATTGATAAGTTTTGTCTTGGGACACTGCAGCATATCCCGCTCCGTGCTCTGATTTAGATCCATCTGTATGTATTGCGTAATGTAGACCTTTTTTGGTTTATATGCTTTATTGTATGTTGTCTATGGTGTTCTGGTGTATATGAGTAACTTTTTGATAAATATTTCAGGTGTGTACAAATTCTCATTTTATTCATTGTCCAGGGAGGAGGTGATTTTACTGTTAAAGGCACTTTTATATTTATATTCAGGGACTCACACAATCTTCTAGCTCTAATTGAGGCTATTTATAAATACATCTCTTAATTCAAATAATTTTTTTTTGTTGGAGAATCACTTGTCTGAATTCTTAGAGCACTTTTCATTGTTACTAGCTCTCTATGGGGAGACAGAGTTAGTTCACCACATTCAACTTGTAAAGATGATTTTGGTGATGATCTAAAGGCTTCTGAGCATACTCTAAGGCCTTCATTGTGAACAGGGTCTAACATTTTCAGCGCTGCGTCAGATGCTGAGCCATATACTTCGCTTCCATAATCAATGATAGACAGAACTGTTACTTTATACAGTACAGTAAGGGTATGTCTACCGGCTCCCCAAGTAATGTTTGACAGTTTTTTAATTAGATTTAATGATCTTTTACATTTAGATTTTACGTATGTTATGTGGGCTTTCCAGTTCAAGTGAGTATCACATACTAATCCCAAAAAATTTTGCTGTTTGGCCAATTGGTATACTGCGGTTTCTGATTTTTAAATCTATTTCTTCACCTTTTTTCCACTTTTTATTTTTATAAAACATGATTACTTGAGTTTTATCTATGGAAAATTTAAAGCCTGCAGATGAGGCCCATTCATCTATTTTTACTATGCTTTTATTGATAATTCGTTCTGCATGTTTTATTCGAGGTGCTGAATAATATATGGCAAAATCATCCATATACAGGTTACTTTTAATGTTAACAGGTAGATTATTACTGAGATCATTAATTGCTAAAGTAAACAGTGTGCCACTAAGGACGCTTCCCTGTGGAACACCACTTTCAAGTGGAAATTTTCCGGACAGAACATCATCAATTCTCACTTGAAAACTGCGATTTGTCAAAAAGTTTTGTATAAACATAGGTAAATGTCCATGTATCGTATGCTTTTTCATTGTCAAAAAAGACAGCTACACTAATTTGTTTTCGTTCAAAACCCCTATGTATATGGTCGTCTAAGTAAGAGCGAGAATCTAATGTAGATCTGTTACGCTGTGACCCGAACTGAGTGGGAGTCAAAATTTTATTTTCTCGAATGTGCCATGTTAGTCGATCATTTACCATTTTCTCCAACAATTTGCATAAGCAGCTTGTTAAAGAAATTGGTCTGTAATTACTTACATTACTGGAATCCTTTCCAGGTTTGGGGATAGGAATTATAATTTATAGCTTTGCGCCATTCATCTGGAAACAAATTTCAAAGCCATAAAGGATTATAAAACTCTAATAAGTATAACTTTGCCAAAGGTGCTAAGTGGCAGACCATCTCAAAACAAATATTGTCACCTCCAGGAGCAGATTTATTGCTGTTCGAGAGAGTATATTCCGACCCTGACATATTAAATTTTCTGTTATAATATATATCTTCTATTGTATCAAAATTGATTGTTATTAATTCTATTTTTTTTTTCTTTGTGCAGAAGTGTTGATCTGAATTTTTATCACTACTTACATTTGCTAAATTTTCTCCTATTATGTTACTTATTTCTTTTGGATGGAGTGTTCTTTTCTCATCTTATAATGTTGCATGTCTAGGTGGTTTAACATGGGTACCATTTATATTCCTGGATTTTTCCCATATTTTTTGTATGGGAGTATTATTAGAGAGATCTGATACGTATTTCCTCCATGAAATGATTCTTTCTTGAATTACTTTTTTTTTTTATTTTGCAGTTATTTTGTTGTATAGTGATTTTTATGTATCAGTTTCTAGTAATAACATAGTATTTTTTTTTTGTAAAGTTCCTTCTAATATCGATAATGTTTTATTTATTTTGCTGAACTTTCTATTCAAATGATCTAATCGTCTCCTTATTGAGTGTTTTATATTTATTAATTCTGTTAACTTATCGGACCACCATGGAACTTTGTGTTTTGTTTGATGGGGTTTTGAGTTTGGTATTGCTTGATCAACAGCATTTTTAATGAACTCAACAAGAAATTTATTAGTTTCATTATGGGCTTTTAAATATTCAAATGGTGGGATATTCCTCGTGTGCATTTCATATATCTCCCAAACTGCTTTATAAATGTTATAGTGAGGGACATGTTTTGCAGGATTATTTTGTAATAAGGAATTTAATATTGGGAAATGATAACTGGTGTGCAAGTCATCAACTGTATTCCAGTCTAATCCGTCAACTATAATTGTTGTACATGAGTTAAGTCTACTGAGGAAAATGTTCCATGTGCTTTTGAAAAATATGTTCTAATTTCGTCATCATTTATACAGCACATGTCGTTTGAATCCATGAACTCTTCTATTTTACTCCAGGTTCTATTTAAGTTTGTACAATTACAGTCCCATATTGGGTTGTGAGCATTAAAATCACCTACTATTAATGTAGGTTCCTTGGTATTGTTAAGTAAATCTTTAAGTTTATCAGTCTCATAATTTTGATTAGATTGGTTGTATAAGTTATAAATTATGTAATTATCGTTTTTTATTCGTATTTTAATACTTGGTATTTGCAAGCCAGTAAAATTTACAGGTACTCTGTCATAACATACTTTGTTATGTACATATATAGCAGTACCTAAATTTCCTTCTTCTTCTCTAGATGTAGATACTAAGGTTTATTCACCTATTGTTGATATTGTTTTGTTGACATGGTGTAAACATAGTATCATTGGTTAGTATTCCCTTAGTATTCGTTGTATTTCTCCGAAATGTAATCTGGTCTGTAGACCATTTACGTTCCATTGTATAGTATAATTATTGAAAATATTACGTTAGTGTGTTCGTGTTATTTTTTTTTGTGGATCATCAGTTTGCATTTTTTCTAAAATTTTATTTACGATATTCATTTGTTTTTCTTTATAAGATATTAGGTGTCCAATGCACATGCAGCCCTTTTCGTGAGTGTCTAAGCTAGTAGTTTCTCTATTTCTGTATCTTATAAAATTTGGTACAGTGTTTATTAAAACAAAGCATAACAAAGGACAGTTTATTAAACTGTCCTTTGTTATGCTTTTGTTTTTGTTGCACAGTTCAGTGAAACATTTATTACATCCACGTGTGTTTTCATGTGTCATTTTTCGCTTACTCTTGCTGCACCTATTATTGATGATGGAGTGATCTCTTCTCCCATCACATAATCATTATTGTCAATGGTTTGTTCCTCTAATATTTCTTTGATGTTCTGGGTATCTGTTTCCATTGGTTTTATTATTAATTTAGGAGGCAAAGGTATATTCTTATAATTTTTTGGTTTATGTTCTTTCTTCGGGTCTCACACCTTTATTTTAATAATAGTTGTTTATTTGTTGGTCTTGGGTGGAGTTCTCTCTAAAGGCCTCTTTTTTTTCTTTAGCTTCTAATTCATCATAACTATCTTCTAATATTTCTGTGGTGCTTGTATTATCTTCTAGTGCTTCCATTTCTCTCAATATCTCAAATGAGTTTGAGCAAATATTTGTATACATTTCTTGGTTCTTTGCTATATTAGTTTATTCTTGCAAAGTGTTTATTTTTCTTTAAGATTGTTCTATCAGGGTTTTGTTACTCTTATCTGTTTCCATTTTTGGTTCATTATTTGATCTTATTACAATAGAAAACGTTCGTTTCCTAGCGGGATCATGCATTCCTCTAACTTTTAATTCTAATTTGGCCTCTTTTATAGCCATTCCTGTCCTTTCCTGAAGTAATTTTAATTCTGTAATGTATATATAATACATACACTCCTTAGATCTTGCATGGTGATTTTGTCCACAGTTTACCCATTTTGATTCACCACACCTCCATTGTGTGGTATGTCAGATCCACAGTACGCACATATAGATGTATTACGGCAATTTTTCCTTGTGTGTCCATACATACTACAGTTTTGGCACTGTAGTGGTTTTGGAACGTACGGTCTCAGTTCTCTGCTTTGGCCCAAGATTTTCGTTTTTAAGGGCAATCCATGGCCTTCAAATTTTATCTTTGCTATTCTCAGTGTTTTTCCATTGCTCTGTCTACTGGCTATGCTGTATATTTCGCAGTCTTGTACATTGTTGTACCTTTTTTAAGGGAAAAGTACTATGGTACCTTGTACACTGTTCATATTGCCATGTTTTTTATATGTACTTTTATATTATCAATATTTTTTATAGTTAAGTAATTTTCTGAATGATTTTTTTGGGGGGGTTTCTGTCAACCACATCTGATCTTTTATTGGTCTGAATGACATTTCAGTCGTTGAATATCGATTGAACAGGAAGTTTTCTAATTTCAATTGTGATATTCTCTTCTCTGTTTCTAAAGTCAGGAATCTTGACCAACTTCCACTTCCAAAGAGGGAGTCGAAGTGAGTCAAGGTTGGGTCAAGATATTTGCTTTCTTTTGGTTTGCTTTTTGTTGTAACATAGGGCTCCAGTGTAATTACATTAGTATTTTTTTCTGATTTTTCCGAAGAGAGGTTGTTAGAGGAGGTTCCAGCGGTTGTCAACTGTGCCGAGTCGCTACCATCAAAGGGCCTAGGGGTACTTAAATCTTCAAAATTACTAAGCATAAAGATTGTGGTATAATCTATGAAAATAAATAAATAAATAAATGAACCTGAAAACCTTAAAAAAGATATCATCAGCCTTTCATGGAGATTATTCTTCCACCAAAGCACAAGTGAGAACTGACTCCCAAATGTCTGCTCCCTACCCTACCCCACAGGGGATGGCACAACATGATTAGAGTGGCCCAAGTGTAAGAAAACCCACTTGCTAGGGCTGGCAATATTAATGGAATACAATCATCCCCATCCTAATCATGTTATGGCCAAACCGGATAGAGTGCCGTGAGTCCTGTCCCGAGAACCAGTCCCCCCTGGAATCCGCGGTCCAGCCCTAAAGAATAGTTCCGCCTTTGAGCTATCAATGTGATAACTCTCAGATCTGAACATTATTGGGCAGTTGATGGTCCTACCACATTTCTCACTATTTAGCATCGGATATAAACCCATTCCTAGCTATATCTTTTCCTATTTATCAGGTCCAATAAATTTTAGCTAAAGTGGAAAATTCAGCAAAAATTAATCCAAATAAATATATAATGGTATATGAGACTCTTGG
Organism: Macrobrachium rosenbergii; assembly: GCA_039081455.1. Taxonomy (NCBI): domain Eukaryota; kingdom Metazoa; phylum Arthropoda; class Malacostraca; order Decapoda; family Palaemonidae; genus Macrobrachium; species Macrobrachium rosenbergii. The sequence goes on from JANJGK010000008.1 coordinate 55,750,487, forward strand.
GCTCAAACCCGAGAACAAATTCCTGGGGTTCAAGAGCCGCCTCACCATGTCAAGGTGGTCCCACATTGTGAAGAACCTTGAGAGAATGCTTATCTGGTGTCTGGCGTGCATCCTGATTAGGGAATCTGTACGTGTGTCGAGTGCGTCAGATGTTCTTGACACGTGAAAACATCCTTGCCTAGCAACAAGATTGTGAGTTTGTTCGCTGGAAATGTCCAGGTTCCGGAGAATTTGTTCATATTTGTATTTCTTTGGAAGGAGCCCCAGAGTATGAAGGGATTAGTTATCAAAAAATTGTCATTTGAAGATCAACACCGAATATTGTTAGAGGCCTTCGGTGAAGGCTCTGTGGTTCGAGACCTGTCGATTAAGATTGTTAACATTGCTGTTTGGAGGTAGGAAACATTTTAGGTTTCCCAAACTGTAGATTTCATTTAACATATATCTCACTTGAATTTAGGATTTTCTACATCGTGTGTACTTTATAGTAACATAGGAGGAAATTCCTATATCTTTATTTTTATGCATTTGTTTAACAAGAGTTTTATTTGACTTCTTCAGATGTTTCGCTGAGGAAGAGGTTAAGATGTACTCATTGGGGAATATACTGGACTTTGACTGTCTTATTTTGACCTATTGTTGGGAAATTATTTAGAGTGAATAATTAGTTGAATATGGTAGACCTTAATATATTTGATCATTTGGCGAATATTAGTATTCCATTTGATTTCATATCTTGTTTCTTGCAATCCAGTATGTTAGATTATTGTCAAATAAATATATTTTGGGTAATGCTTGTTTCGCTGTAGACCTGAGAGAGAGAGAGAGAGAGAGAGAGAGAGAGAGAGAGAGAGAGAGAGAGAGAGAGAGAGAGAGAGAGAGAATGCGTGTGTGTATGTACAAATGTACGTTACCAGTAGCCTTTTTGATGCGGTCACTATCAAGCTACCAATAGATGGGACTTCTTGACTGTTAGCAAAGGTAAGCAATGGGATTTGCTCTTGTTTGGGTAACGTTATATATATATATATATATATATATATATATATATATATATATATATATATATATATATATATATATATATATATATATAATTATCATCTTATTGGTAATGATTTATAATTTTTGTCCATGCTTTGTTAGAGGAAAGGTTTATGAATACTGGAATAGGTTCGCAGTTTTCCATTACCAAGTGGCAAGTCTTCAATATTATAATATATAATTGGATCTTTATTTCTGCCAGTTTTAAAGTATATGCCGAAATTGTAGGTCTCATTTCCGCAGCAGTAAAAGCAAATACCAGAAAATGAGAATGTTTTGTTATAAGGTTTAGAAAATTTATATTAAGAAATTTCAGGTTTAGAATGTATATATATATATATATATATATATATATATATATATATATATATATATATATATATATATATATATATATATATATTAATATTAAGAAATTACACCTAATTAAAAGCTAGGTATTGTGATATGAATATTCAGATATCTCGTATCGTTCTATCGACTTGAAAAATGGATCGGATTAACCTAAAACACTCCCATGGTTATTCTTGTCGAGAGCTCGCGAAATAGTGTTTGTGCCTTTCCAAGCACACCGCCCCCCTCTTTTTTTTTTTTTTAGCTAGGTTGTAACAGTTGTTTACACCTTTGCCAAATATAGAACCACGTTTAACAACTAATGTTTACGCACAAATATAACGTTGCAGAGTATAGATACGTAGAAAAATTTGATAATACGATTATTGCAGGTAAGGAAATAAGATAAATGCCGCTATTTTATTGCATTTTTGTTCTGCATTTTTAATAGTCTGGGAAAATATTTCTACTTTAAGGACACGGGACTGCTTTAAAAACAAATTCCCACTTTCCCCAAAATAATGCAAACAGGCATAACTTCACTCTCTTTTGCTAATTTTTAGTTCTCACATTTTTCGTTACACACACACACACACGTATACAGTATATATGTTATAAATTTTATTTATACATGTATGTATATTATAAAGTTTTGTAATATATATATATATATATATATATATATATATATATATATATATATATATATATATATATATATATATATATATATGGGTATAAAAGCACGTTAAAAAAAGAAGAAGAAGAAGATATATATATAGGTGAATGCTTGATGTTTGTCCTCTATAGTAATCCAAACTGCTTGACAGACCCAGACAAAATATTTTGCACACGGCCAGTGTCACCCCGGAAAGGTTTATAACTCAAAATCAAACCCCTACTCCGTGACAGTCATACACAGACAAAACAAATGAAATTTCCGTTTTTACCGGTGCTGTTCACCTTGTTTTTTCAGCAAGTTTATGGGAGTCACCATTACCTTAGGCGGAAAACCACCACCATTCCTGTTGGTGACGTCATTAAAATACTGCCACTCTAAACCCTGTAATCAGTTCAGTATATCCAAAATAATTAAACAGATGTGTTTGACTATATTAGAATTACTTTCATTCAGTCATAAAGCAGTGTAATTCAAAATGCACGTGGCCATCATTTGACCCATCTTCGACACTAGGGTAAGTTTCAAACCCCTCTACCCCCGTGTGGTTCCTCATTGGCAGGGTGGGTATCGTTCTCAGCTAGCACTCTGCTGGTCCCGTGTTCGATTCTCCGACCGGCCAGTGAAGAGTTAAAGGAATTTTTTTCTCGTTATAATGCGGTTCGGATTCCACAATAAGCTGTAGGATCCGTTGCTAGATAACCAATTGGTTCTTAGCCACGTAAATAAATCTAATCCTTCGGGCCAGCCCTAGGAGAGCTGTTAATCAGCTCAGTGGTCTGGCTAAACTAAGGTGTACTTAACTTTTCCCTACCCCCGTGACAGACATACAAACACAGATATCACAAATGAAATATTCGTTTTTAGTAGTACCATCATGTTTTCCTTCAGGTGCTTCTGGTTCACTTTCAGGCGCTGTCAGACGTATGATTAACCTGCAACAATACACCCCCTATAACAAATTTTTATCAGAATTTACATGAATTTTGATCATAATTTATGATAATTATTAATATAGTTGTTTATTACCTCCATAAAATAAACATTGAAAACTTATATTAGTTTAAATGAGGTTTGGAATTAATTATCGGCAGCCAGAGTTGTAAGGAGTAGAAAAGGTGGGAAGAGTTAGTGGATGAAACGTTTGCCAATTAACCATATATCCAGGCCTTCCCACGTCCATCTCGGCGCATTATAAATTTGATCGAAGATTTAAGTAATGTTTTTCATACAATCACGAACAAAGAATATGCATGAAAAAACGAAGCATCAACTTGAATTCGATGATTCACAGACTTTTATTTTAAATGGGCACCTGATAACTGCATCAACCCGTGAAGAGCAGAACTGGAAGAGTAACTGCCAGTCAATTCACACCTTTTGCTGCATTCCCGTCATTTAGGAAAATGATTGTTTATAGTTATTCATTTCTATCTTTTATCAACGTGTATTTATTAAAAACAATAAATAACTACTTGCCTTACATTCCTCCACGAAGGGAATGTTTTTGTTCATGATACCTGATTACGTCATTACCAAAGGTACGAATTGTCCATACGAATTGTCCGACAGGTGCTCATCACGCCTTGCTCTGTACGGGTTGATATAGTTGCCGTACGGACATGCATAGCGGTAATTTTTTGCTGTCGTTCTGTGTAACCTTATACTTAGAGCTGTGTTCGTAAATCTGATGTCATTGTAAGGCTAATGAGTTGTAATTTATGCTATGTTAAAAATGTCTCTAAAACCAATATAAAGCATACATGTCACGAGTTGAAGTTAGTCATATTGGAAAATGTTTGGCCACTTTTTTCTTAATTCAATAAAAATCGCTAAACAGAGGTACCTAAATTTTCTTTTATTCAGCACAAAAGTAAAATAAATTGCCTTTCTCTTGATATATAATTCATTACTATTTGTGTTAGGTGTGATATGACAAAAGGGCAGTGAAACAAAGGCAAAATGTATTGACGAGTTGTAGGTTATCAGTAAGCAACACCTTTTGGTTACTATTTTTCAAAAAATCACCAAAAATAGGTACACTGGAATATCAGATTTTTATTTACACGATGAGAAAATTCAATACTTTTTGTTTCCAATAAATTCCGGTGCCTGATGAGGAGGTGGAAGACTAGCTGTTGCAGCAATTCACTTAATAATAGGAAAGAAGCAAAAAGGTGTAACAGATCATAGTATAAATATTTCTTATTAAAAAAAAAAGACATATTCTCATACAATATTAATGAATGAGTTTAAATCAGAACCT
>JANJGK010000008.1:55757308-55764808 GCA_039081455.1 Macrobrachium rosenbergii
CCCTGTGGCGCAAAGTCGTTTTGGCTTTTGGATTCTAAGTTAGCCCTTCGCTTATGCCTGGATCTCACTCTGGCCACCGGCTTCGTTGGTGGGGTAATATGCCAAATATATTCTCTGTATCTTATACTTTGAAAGTTATTTCCAGGTTAAAATTGCTGATCGACTCTAGACTTTCCTCTTTTAACTTCTGAGTTCTTCATTGGACGGGTTGGTATCGTTCTCGGCTAGCACTCTGCTGGGCCTGCTTTCGATTCTCCGACCGGCCAATGAAGAATTAGAGAAGTTTATTTCTGGTGATAGAAATTCATTTCTCGTTATAATGTGGTTCGAATTCCACAATAAGCTGTAGGTCCCGTTGCGAGGTAACCAGTTGGTTCTTAGCCACGTAAAATAAATCTAATCCTTCGGGCCAGCTCTAAGAGAGCTGTTAATCAGCTCAGTGGTCTGGCTAAACTAAGGGATACTGCTTTCTTTGAACTTCTCATATGACATTGACCTTGACCTCTCTCTGTATATCGATTACTTTAATGTATCATGCATACCAAATGTGAGATGTTCATCTTCAAAGATATAGAAATTATAACGCTAAAAAAATAACCTTTCCGAACGGACGGACGTACAAAGCGCCGGAAAGAATGACAGGCAGATGAACAGACAAACATAATGTCCCCGAAGGGTAAACGAAGCCATGGAAAACGAACTTGGAAGGAAAAACCCCGTGTCGTTCAGTGTCGTGATTGAAATGTCTTCTCATTACGTGGAAATTGCAGTACATAGCAATACTGCATCCACAGATCCGATAGAACAGCTTTACATATTTGGGGAAATTCAAAATGAGCTAGAGGATCGCTACTCAACCTTGGTATTTTTTTTTTTTTTTTTTGGTTAGAGCTTCCTTCTAGTAAAGAGAAATCAGTGTAGCAATTGTGTCTTCAAAAGGAGGGAAATAGTAGCTGTGAAAATTGCGTATTCAAAGTAAGGAAACAGGAGTAGAGGAAATTGCAGACTGAAACCGAGTTCATTAACGTGGATGTGGGACGAAAGAAACAATCCCTTCATCAAGCAATTCAGGTATTCCTGATGGTAGACTAAACGTCGGTTTTGGTGGATTTACGCTAACCGTGTAAAGGTTTTTACGTTTCTTTTTTTCTTTCTTTCTTTGGGTCTTCCGCTGAAAACCCTTATGGACAGAGTCAGTGGAACGACTTTCGAAACAGTCACGCGCCAAAAGAGTGAATGAAGCCACACTAGTGCAGAGCGAAATAGAAATGTGAATGAAAACAGGTGCCGTCGATAGGACGAATCATTTTTAATTCCGTTATGCCCAAAAGGGAGGCGAAATTGTCCGCTTTCCACTTTTTCAAGTCTGTAAGTGACCCTGCAAAGACGTAATCAAGTTCATATTTAGTTACAGAAAATAATTTACGTGGAACATTGTTTAGGGAACATTTAAAGCAGTTGCCAATTACTTTGAGAGATGCAAAATCATAACCGACTGAATCATTCTTTAGTTTCTTCAATGAAAGACAATGTCTGTCAGCTGCTTTATACTCCATATTATTTTATATAAAAAAGTAGGTAAAATGAGACGAGACCATTTTTTTTTTATTCTTTATTACAAAAAAAGGCTTCTGCCAACGCCATCAAATTTGTACTGTACAAAAAGAAGAGTCGGTCTTATAAAAAGAAGACCGAGCACTTACACCCATGCAAATGTCAAACGTGAAACAAGTCACTTAGTTTTGGATCACATTTAATCTTTAGTTCAACATCACGATCAACAAATGTTTTTTTTATCTTTACATACAAGTTAATATAAAACATTCACACACCTATCTTTATTACAGGGAGTAAACATAGGATTTATTACCCCCTTCTAGTCAGTAAGGGTACACCAGTGTCTTTTTTTTTTTTTTTTTGTTTGGTATTTGTCTTTATCTTACCCCGTTTCAGGTATATTTCCCTTTCTTCAGTTTAAAAAAATCTTATATCTTTAAATTTTACCTTGGACGCAGATGCAGGTCAAACAAGAGTGCAGAATCTTAGCACATCTTGCTTTAAGATGATTGCACTCATAAAAATGTCATATATGAATACACAGTGATAAACACAAGCACAATACAAAAACAAATATGGATGAAGACATAAAAAGCATTAATCCTCAAGAACTTTTGTTATAACCAGAACACTGAGGAGGAAAAGGCGTGGCACCTTTTCGCTTGGAGATGATAATTGTAAAATATGTACCTCCTGAAGCCTGAGTTAAAGCTATTTTACTAACTCGGGGAGTTATCGCACGCGGTCCTAAAACAAAAGTGAGTATCTTTTCGCGTCGTTATTCCTTCTCATTTGAGCAAAGTTATGGGGAGCTTTGAAAAGATGTCCCTTTTCTTCTTTACCTTCGACTTTTTCTAGTAGTCGTTGAGGCGCTTTTCTCATAATAGTAAGTAGTTATTGGTGGTAAATGGAATGTTATAGAACACAATATATGAGCAATAAGTAAACAAAACAAAAAAAGAGGAGGTTAAGTAGTTATTCAGTCAAGCAAACAGTTAGAACAAGAGACTGACAGAGGAATGGAAAGAGATTAAAAAAATTGCGAAAATGAAAAAGAAAGCAATAAGTATTCCGGATTACCATACAAAGGAGCTAAACGACACCCTAAAAATGACTAGATTGGATTTGAGTTTTCATTTAACATGAGATAATAACAAAATAGTGAAAGGCTTAGGGTAAAAAAAAATTCCTTCATCCTACTAAATTATGTAAAAGTATAGCGAAGTATGTATGCATGTTTGCGTACGGCATGCATATACAAACATATGCAGAGGAACATACACCACGTATACGAACCTCATTCATAATATAGAGATGGAGCAATGATTTAGAAATGAGTACAGCACAAATATTTTAATAGCATATGACCAACAGAAATGAAATAGTGAACGCAGAATCGTCCAGCGGCTACATCATGAATAAACAGACGTAGCTAATTAATTTCCATTTACTTCCCTCTCAGTTTTATTTATGTTCATTGTAAATCCACAATCTCCCCAGAAAACTAATTCTAATGAAATTCAGTAATTCATATAGATTGTTTTTGACTTTTAAATTTTATTTACTGGTTCTGATCATGAACATTAATGCATAATGAAAACGTTAAACCAATTTAAGATAATATGCTAAATACTTGATGACTAATTATTTTGGAGACGGCGAATATTTTCTCAGTACCAAAAACTCGTTGTTCATTATGTGTATTGTTTTGTTTACATGGGATGCTGTTAAATTGTTCCTAATTTCCTTTTTAAATTAATTTCTCAATATTGGTCATTTGTAAGTTTATAAATAAAAAAAAACTGGAAAACTGATTTTATAAACTAAAACAATATTGGACGTTCAAAATAGTCCACTCTCGCTTAGAGAATAACCTATTAATGTTTACAAGATATGTTTTAACACAACAATCGGATTGAATCAGCATGCATTTGTTTGCAGCTGAAATTACCTTCTGAAATTCATAGAGTGGCGCTTGTAAATGCATGTACTTGTGTGTGCGCGTTTGTGTGTATGTTTATGTAAGCGAGCTTTGAAAGAAGTCAGTCCCAAAGAGAGTACTAAGAGAGAAAAAATAAATTCTCATGTCGCCTATATTCTTAAGTTAAAGGTTATTAATTTCGTCTTGTCCCCTTTTGGCTTGAGAAGATTTTTTTGTCTAAAATAGCAACGAAATGCTATTCGTGGTTAAAAAAAAATCGACGTGGCAGTCAAGAACAGACAGCGTAATGAGGTAAAACGAGGATAATATATATAGAAAAAAAAATCCCAAACACTGCAGGGGAAAATTTTGATGATTAATCCCGTTCGTTTCCTCACGGACAATTGATCCGCACATGATTACAAAAGTACAACACACAGCAACAGTAAACACATTTCTCTAAGCTGTTGGGTGAATGGCAAATAAAAGGAACGGTTTTATAAAATATCGGCAGAAAACGGAACCATAACCTATGACTTCTGGATGGAATATCTTAGTAATTAGCAATATATGAAATAAATGATTCAAGAATGGAAAATGCAGTGGTCAATAATGATTCATTTGTAGAATATTGATAGCATATTAGGTTAATTACAATAGCCATTATGCCACGATGTAGGCAACAGTCTACAAGGAAATAATACACAAGTCAGAGTCATATAAACAAAACAACCAACTTCAACAAGGAAGTCATTAACATCATTATTGATAAAGTAGTATAAGATCATTTCGATATGAAAAATCAGTTTCATAAAGTTTATATTTACAAAATTATAATAAAATCAAACATTACTTACGGAATGACAGTCAGCCATTCTCTCATATACCACAGATATTTGACAGCATTCTCTTCATCAGAGAAATAGTTAAAAAGTCCTTATTTAGTTCGTTTATCCATTTATTGATCTCTTTTGTTTTTATGTACACTGATTACGAAGAGCAAAAACTTCATCAAACAACATGATCAGGTGCACGAATCTTTTACAAAGGCGAGAAATTTACAAAGCTTCATCGGTGCAGAATCTCGAATGAAAGTAGTGTGATCACAAATTCCAACATGGCCCCAGAGGAAATAACAGTAGACTTGTTCACCAAGTCAGTTAAATGAAATCTGCTTCATTCTCCGGAATACATCTACATCCCGGCGTATATATTGACACCAAGACCTACTAACGGTTATCTAGCGATGCACTTCCACACGGTGGATCAAAAGACCGTTACTTGACATGAACTCGTTTCTGTTATACCCAGGAGTTCATGGGACATGGCTTTGACCTAAAAACATCACAACTGGTCTAAGGTGAAAGATTCGTTCGAATAAAATGATAGAAAAACAATTCTAACGTTTCACGTCTTTAAAAGGCCGAGCGAAGCCTTTTGTTTTTACTAGTTCGCTTTTCCACAAGGAATAACTCTGCAGTAAGGGTTCTATTTGATTAAATTTCCTATTGGGTGAAAGAGCCTTTTCTTGCTTTGTTTCCCATTCAACAACAAACATTTCTTCCCTGTGCATCCCCTTATTCAAATTGCATTCCTCAATTGCATTACTGACGGTGGGGTTAAATGTGGAATGGAAAGAAATTACTGACTACCTTGACTTCTAAGATCAGATCCATCACAGATTCTTAAACCTCTGTTCTTCACTTCACTTAAAAAAAAAGGTAAATAAAAAGTAAAGTAAATGCAACCACGCATGCGCACTAGAGTAGCACTAACGTTTCAGATTTGAGTAGCCATTACACAGGTCAGTTTCACATCACTTGTAACTCGACGCATACCACTGCTCGATCCTTTATACCATCACGCATCACTTGAGCCGAACCGATGCTTGATCCTTTACCATCATCACAGCTTCATGAGGGACCTTAGACGTTATATGAGACGACGTCGCCCATGGTTCTCCCCCTAAGTAAATAAAAACTACTTCTACAGGTGAGCCTGCGACGGAGAGACCTCTTCCCAGTTGAAGTTCGCGTCGCCCAACTTGACTCGAAACGTCTTTTTCATTGTCTTTGTCTTTCCAACAATGATCTGCAAGACATTAGCAGCTTCAGCCTGAAGGAGAAAGATAAAAAACTTGTACTTAGGTAAAGCAGTAGTAATGGAGGAACACTATTCGAGTAGTTAGTATGCTTAATCTCTCTCTCTCTCTCATATATATATATATATATATATATATATATATATATATATATATATATATATATATATATATATATATATATATATACTGTATATATATATATATATATATATATATATATATATATATATATAACCAATAGAAAAATAAAAGCAGTTATAGTGTATGACTGATTGTATGTCATTAATTTTACATGAAGTGTTTATGCGTTCATAAAGTATACTACGAAAGACTTTGAAATCGATTTCACTGTGTTATGTACTGTAAACAGCTTACCCCAAATGGAATCATACATAAGTGCACCTACCCTGATCTGGATTCGAACCTATGCGTTTCGGGTCGGTAATAATGTATAATGAAATAAGACTCGTGCAACAAATAATACAAAATGTAAACGATTCTTCCAAGGAACTCACCCTTTACACGCAGCTCTCCCTTGTCCCAGGGACGTGGGGTGGTGACACTAAGGGCGCCCTTTGTGGGTCGGCAGCTACGGCAATAGCCGCGCCCTCTGGGACGTAATAATCCGGGTGGAGCGCCACGGTGGATGTGGAGCCCTGTGGACTGCTGGCTCCTGTGGATATGGATGCCGTACTGCATCCTCCCGAGTAGGACGAGCGGTTCAAGGAATCCGTCGAGGGCTGAGCCAAGAGGAAGGTGGAACAGGAGGTGGAGATGGGAGGGTGGATGGACGTCGTGATCCGGTTGTGGAGGAGAGAGTCGGTTTCCCTTGTCACTACCATGCCCTGGGGGAAGTGGTCCAGACACATTTTACTTGGAAGCTGCTGGAGGAACCGTGATGAATATTGGTTGTTTCATTAAAGCAACGCAGTGAATATTATATAAATATATATATATATATATATATATATATATATATATATATATATATATATATATATACATAATATATATATATATGTATATATATATATATATATATATATATATATATATATATACATATATATATATATATATATATATATATATATATATATGTATATATATATATATATATATATATATATATATATATATATATATATATATATATATATATGTGAATATATATATATATATATATATATATATATATATATATATATATATATATATATATATATATATATATATATATATATATATATATATATATACACACACACACACACGTTGTACATCATAGGACAGGTGTAACGCACGTAAGACATTAAAATTGATTAAATGGTATAGGGAGTGTAAGTTATAGTGGATATATATATATATATATAAAAAAATATATATATACATATATATATATATATATATATATATATATATATATATATATATGGTTAGATAGATATAAGTGAGAAGTTAGGAGCGTCATGAGATGGGAAGCGGTAAAATATTTTAATGAAATATAAAACATTCCGCAGTACTTACATTATTGAGCAAAGTCCCAGGATTAATGAAGAAGGAACCCTCTGGCGGTTTGTTGTACTCCCTCACAAGCTGTTGGCCTTCGTCAGGTGCGCCGCTCCCTAGAGTGCAAAGGAATTAGTGGTAAATTAATTGTTTATTCGTTCTTAGGAAATGACAAAACATGCTTAGGACGCATGAAAAATGAACTCCCTCCTTCTATTGTGACCTTAATAATGTTCATTATTCGTATTGATTTGAACTTATGTCCAGGAAATAAATTGCTTTAGTAGTAGACAAGGGGTACGTTTATAGCACCGTTTAATGTTACTCTTAGCTCTTGTGAAAAGATGAAATAATCAAACAACTTTTTCCATCAACACACTTGCATGAAAGCCCTCAACAGAATTTTCTT
>JANJGK010000008.1:55767308-55770138 GCA_039081455.1 Macrobrachium rosenbergii
CTATTATAGGACATTGAAGTGGGTTGAGGGCCTCCTTGTTCATGGCATTGAATTTCATTTAACCCAAAATGTGATATGTTCCCAAGAACTTTTTACTTTGGGTCGTGGATTTTTTCTTTTATTACTGTTATACGTGATCAACTTAAAGTGATGTTGCTAATACTCTTCCCATAAAAATTGTCTTTAATATCTTGTGTAAGGTTTTATTATAATTATTCATATAATTCTTATTCTTCTCCGGATTTTCTGAACGAAAAATTAACAGTTCTGAAGAGAGAACAGAGGAATTTGAAATACCGGTGGTGAAGAATATGTTTTACAGTGACAGTGAAGCGAAATTTGAGGCAAAAAAAATATTATACTCGAATCCAGCAACCGTTGACAGGTTACATTTAGATTGTTGGTCAGTGCACCTCAGCTTGTTAATTATTATTATTAATATTCTAACGGAAGAGCACTCAGGTTCAATATATATGATAATGACGAGTTCTTTTCCATATATGTCAAATCTATTTATTAGTAAAAATTCACTTCAAAACTTTTAACCTATGCGAAGAGGCTGATCTTGAAAGATTAGGTTCACAAGAAAAGAGTAACTTCAATATGCATTATTTGAAAGGAGCCATTAGCAAGAGAAGGGGGTGGCTTATGCTGCACAAGTTTAAACGTGCAGTTTATTACCGACAGACATTGTTGTTAAACAGGAAAAACTTATGGATATTATATATACAGTATATATATAAATATATATATATATATATATATATATATATATATATATATATATATATTATATATATATATATATATATATATATATATATATATATATATATATATATATATATATATATATATATATATGTGTGTGTGTGTGTGTGTGTGTGTATGTATACATACATATATATATATATATATATATATATATATATATATATATATATATATATATATATATATATATATATATATATCACATTACCAGAGGTGAAAAATAGGTCCTACACCCCGTCTCTTATTTTTCACCTCTGGTAATGTGGATAAATGAATCACGTACAAAAGTGAATATAATTATATATATATATATATATATATATATATATATATATATATATATATATATATATATATATATATAATATATATATATATATATATATATATATATATACTGTACATGATACAGTAGGGTATCTTGATATTTAGTCATTGCAATTGTTTATTAGCATTTATATGACTGGACATTAAGGAGAACTGCATCAATAATTCTAAAATAAAATTACGTTTGTTTTACACCCACAGTAACATAAATCCACCGCAATCCGCAGGTGATACCCCCCTTTTTTCTTTTTTTTTAAAGGAATCTCTCACTTGATAACAAAACTTTTAATACTGTCCTGTGTGGTATTTAAATGTCGGAGTTAATATCCCCGACAGCTTAATTACCTCGTTCATCAGAAGTAATATTACCCCATTTCAAAAACAAACTCATTTAGTTTTCCAGGTTTAAATCCTGGCAGTGTTTTCCTTGCTATTGCCTTTATATACTGTAAATAATATGTATTGTAAAACTGTTTCTAATGAGTACACAAAAATTTCAGTCGGTTGCGTTACGTTTATCCAAGCAAAGAGTAATGTATAGAATCATAACAGGCACGCATACACGCGAATATATATATATATATATATATATATATATATATATATATATATATATATATATATATATAATATATATATATATATATATATGTATATATGTATATATAAAATATATACATATATACATATATATATATATATGTGTATATATATATATTAATATATATTATATATATATATATATATATATATATATATATATATAATGCGGTTGTGTGTTATGGCAGAGTTCGAGACACTGATGACGAACATTCTGTACTCACACACACACACACACACACACACACATATATATATATATATATATATATATAATATATATATATATATGTGTGTGTGTGTGTGTGTGTGTGTGTGTGTGTGTGTGTGTGTGTGTGCGCGCGTGCGTGTATAGCAGAGTTCGATATACTGCTGATGAATATTCTGTGTGAATGTATGAAGCCACGAGTGTCGTGGAAGTTTAGTGCATTAGTTCATCATTCATGATTGGTTACTGTCGTAGTACGTAAACGAAGTAATCCTTATATTATGTTGTCTCTGGAGCCACCCTCTGGTGGGGGGATAATTGTTATTTGGAAATAATATACTGGTATGTATGTGTATATATATATATATATATATATATATATATATATATATATATATATATATAATATATAATATATATATATATATATATATATATATATATATATATATATATATATATATAAATATATATATATGGTTCACGAAAAGGAAATTTTAACTGTTGCGAGGCAGGTCCATCGTGCATAAGCAAATTTGTTGAAGCGTACGATAAATGGAACAAGGTTATTGCTCATTACTGGGCCTTTATATATGTGGATTATTCTCCATCGCTCAAAGGGTAAAATTAATCACTCAGCGTTACGACAAATACATTTTTTATCACATTTTTAATTGAGGCATTAAAGTTACTAATTCTCTCTGGCCAGTTCAAATTATACTATTTTATTGTCAATAAAAAAATGTCCGGTATGAGATTTAGTTGGTAGAAAAATAATGCTGAATATATTACATTCTGGTAATTGTGTTCAAATATATATCATTAAATATACTGTTTTGAAAAAATCAGTCAGAACATTCCTCAAGCAGGCGATGGTTTCCAAACATTTTGAGACGTGGGAATCAGAGATTTGTGATGCCA
>JANJGK010000008.1:55770238-55777738 GCA_039081455.1 Macrobrachium rosenbergii
GAGGTTGAAACCAACATTCTTTGGAAGCTTGAATTTCAAGTCAATGGTCCCTTTGGTGTGCTTCTTCTACTGAAATAAAAATAAATACTAATGCTGGTGTTCTCGTTCACGATTCCTATTAGAGTCCGGAGTGAAAGTCCCGCTTCTCAGCTGCATTTCTTAATTAGTTTTCAAATAATATCTTCTGTCTCTGTTTCAACGATGGGGACGTGCAAAGTACGAATTGCCCACTGCAAGTAATACTAGATATCTCGTTCAGTATTTATTAGAGATTGAAAAGGGGAATCCAGCAGATTCCCGAAAGCTCTCTGCATAAATTTATTTTCAAATATACATTTACCCATACATAACTGTGGATTTGTCTCCATTTTTACTAGTGTTTCAAGCGAGTAAGATTATTTTTTAAAGTCCGAAGACCGAACAAGTTTCCCAATGAAACATTTTAACAAAATACAGTAGGATTATTCTCGCCTTTTCCCCTCGAAAATCAACGCCAGGTACGAGCCAGACAAACCTCTTTTTAGCATCTACAACAATGAAAAAGTCATACTTATAACTGCAATGCTTCATAAGTCACATAACGGGATATCTATTATGAGATTAAGTCAATTCCATGTTTTCTTCGTTCGGCGAGGAAGCACGTTACCTACAAGCCTTGCGCTGTCAGTAATATCGGGGAGCTCGTTAACAACTTTGTTCGATATTTGAAGAGAAGAAGAAGAAGACTTTCTCACAGTTGCAGCGCTTAATAAGTTTTCTAAAGAGACATTGAAAAATCTATGTTGATTTCAACTCTCATGGTCTTAGCAGAGATGTTAGGTACGAGCAAGAACTGGGAGTGAAATTAAGAGCTCATTCACGAATTTTGTTCTTGCTATTTGAAACAAAATAGGCTTTTTCACTGTTGTATTTTCTTTAATAAGCTTCTTTTACAGACATTAACAGATGATATGTTGATTTCACTATTTCTTTTACCTTATTATTTTTTAGCACTGAAATGAGCAAACAAGTTAAACAAGCTCCACAAAATAGAGCCAAATGTAAAAAAGAGAATATGAAAGAAAATACGGAGTAAATCTATATTAAAGGAACAAATAGTTCAAATTTACTTACAACACGGGCAATACAAGCAAGAAAAATGTTATCTTTTGTGCACTGACACCAACGATACTGCCATAAGGAATATTTCAGTTCTAGAAAGACTCCTAAGAACGACTGCAACATGGCTCATGGTGGGATATGCTATGCGGGTGTCGAGGCTCTGTAAAGTGATTAACGCGCACAATTCTTTGTAACACAGACACAAATGGAGCTTCACGGTTGGAATAAAGCTTAAGGTGGATGGTCATTTAGTTAATCTTTCGATATTATATTTTTGGGGTAAAGGAACATCACTTTTCGAGTGACTGGATTACGGTAATATGGACCGCGATCATTTCGGCTTCAAGTATTTTCGGCCCTATGGTAAAAGATTTTTTGGTTTCAACCTCACTTAAACTAACCATGCATATCTAGACTTCACTAACTTAACCTAAAATAACCTAACCTTGAATATTATTTTTATTTATTGAAGTTTTCGCCCTCCCCCACCCACCGTCCCTTATCCCCCCCGCAAAAAAATATGGCCTATGTGACTCACGACCGAGCAACCTTTTTTAAAAAATATGAACATACAGTTTGTTATTGACTTCCAAATTAGAGATGGTGAACATTATTTATAAAATGAGAAACTTGACTTGTAGCAAGTTACTGTCTCACAATGCTTCCGGAGATACAGGAAGCACGAACAATTTCTAGTTTCGTGACAGCATTACATGAAGTAATTCTTCATTACTAGGAAAGAAATTATTTGGAGTCGAGGTGAACACTTATCTTTGTCAAATACTCAGACGCATTAAGAACAGTTTGACCAACAAAGTAAATTCTTGGTAAAAACAAAGATTTTCGGTAAATGTCAGTCTTACCCTTTTCCTTCCAGTCTTGGGAGATTTCAAGCCTTGTGAGGCAACGGATTCTCATCTTTGTATCCGTGACACTTTGCTAGTGATTAGTAAGATTATCATTCATCCAATAACAAATGAAATTATAAAAAAAATAATAAAACTATTATTATTATTATTATTATTATTATTATTATTATTATTATTATTATTATTATTATTATTATTAAGAAGAAGAAGAAGAAGAAGAAGAAGAAGAAGAAGAAGAAGAAGAAGAAGAAGAAGAAGAAGAAGAACAAATTTCACAGTTATTGTCCGTGGAGAGATGAGGGTGCATCTTAGAAAAGTTTTGTGATTACATAGACGCAAAAATTGCTAACCTCAAGGAAGAATCTGTTTAATAAGGGTCTTGTCTGACGAGACGTGAAATAATCCGTTGCTATATTGAGGTTCGCGCTGAGATCGAGTCGTCTTTTGTAAACACGGGGAAAAATCCATTCATTTTACTATTTCTTTTAAAGGGGTCGTTTCTTTAATTTTGGTCTGAGTTGTAGTGGGTATCTTCATATTACTGCTTTATTGCGCTTTATGTGCGTTTACCCTTTTTATGTCCGAGTTTTGATTTTGCTATCTTACTCAATAAGTTCCTGCAATAGTTGTATGGGACCGGCGGTATTCTTCATTTTACAAAATGAAGCATCTATTTCACTCTCATCTGAATGTACTCAGTTGTGCGTCCATCATTATAATTTCTTTTCTAGTATTATTATTTTTTTTTTTACTGCTGTGCATTAAATTAAAGCCATCAACATTATTTAGAAGAATACTTGTTCGTCTGCTCTTTTCATATTCCTACACAATACTATTAATCTTTATAAATATAGTTTTAAAAGGCCCGTAAATCTGAATCAAATTTTTTTTCCTCTCATGAAACAAAATTCTTTCATGCTGCGCAGAGGACACAGGATTAACCCATCAATGGTTAATTATACTTTTAAATCACTAATATATAAAAGATCTCGGCCCAGCGCTACTTACGTGTCTTTATGACACGGCGCTCAAAACCCAAGTAAAATGATAAAATGTTCCCTGATTTTACGTTAGAATAAATATATAAGTATATGTATATATATATATATGTGTGTGTGAAAATATGTATATACATATATATATGCATATACATACATACATATATACGTTACATATATATATATATATATATATTATATATATATATATATATATATATATATATAATATATATATATATATATATATATATATATATATATATATATATATATATATATATATATATATATATATATATATATATATATACAGTATATATATGAAAATATGTATATACATATATATATATATATATATATATATATATATATATATATATATATATATATATAATATAATATAAAAATATTGCTTGTAATACCGAAAGGTATTTGCACAACATATTTTTTATTGTTACTTAATTTTATCTCTTTCATCTGAAAACTTCAACAGTGGAGTTCTTCCATATGAGCTTCCACCATTTTTTTCCTTCTAACTTTCCTTTCTCTATTTTCGTTTTTATCTAAAAATATTCACAGAAGGTGGAAGAGTGTTAGTTTCCATTATATTCATTTACGTTTCAAACATCGATGTGTTATTAGTTTGTCCTCTGTTATTAATTTACATTCCAATATCTTGCTTCTCATCTATATTTCGTAGCCTTTCTCAAGCAGCGAGTCCCCCTGGTTGGCCTTGAAACACCCCAGTCTGCTCAAATGTTTTTTCGCTGACTTTCCTTCCCTCCAATACACAATTTTGGAACTCCCTTTCTGGTTCTGTTATCTGCCTCTTTAAGACCCTCCCTGATCCAAAGGCAGATCTCACCACTTTTCCTTCCCCCATTTTTTCCCTCTTTTTTTTGGGGGGGGGGGGGTGTTACGCTCTAGATGAGGATACTGGGTTACCTGACCTAGTGTCCTCTGCGTCTAAAAAAATAAATTTCTAATTCAATAATTTCAGTATCTGTCCCCTTCTATAGTAGCTCTACGCACGTTTTCCTCCATTTTCAAAGACTGAGAGTCAACAGTTTTGCAGACCAATAGGTAGCTGCCTCTCCTTTCTCCCACAATTCCCTCTTTCCAAAACAATAACACAAACTTTCGCTATCCATTTTACTCTCCTTTCCTATTTACACGGATGTCTTTTATCCTTTTGTTATTCTGGAACTGAGCGTTTACATATCTCTGTATCTACTACTGCTCTCTCGATTTATTTGGCCTTTAAGAACGAGTATATTTGTCTGTGTTCATTCGTCCTTTCACGAATTTATTACCTATTCTTGTTTTTTCTATACACCAAACATTCTTTTCTGTGATGCTTGCTTTACAAGTCTTAATAATAATAATAATAATAATAATAATAATAATAATAATAATAATAATAATAATAGTAAATGCGTGCTCTTACTCAATTTTCTTTTCTATCGTTAGTACTGTTCTAGATCAATATATCCACCTCTCTTGCTCTTCTATGAACCAATAGCTTTTTCATCATCTACTCCTCTTCCACCCAGCTTTATCTTTTCAGTCATTCTAAGAATCATCTTCATGGACGAGACACTGAAGCACGTAGTCAAAACTAAGCCCTAATCTCAGAATGGTCATCCTGTCTTTAGAGAACGATCTTTCACCGTTTCATATTTGCTGATTTCAAAAGAGAAAAAGGATCTGTTTCTCGTTGCTTTGTCTCTGTCCTCTTGTAGAAGATTGACGTCATTCCCCGGTCATGTATTATGAAAGGATATGATGCTAAAACTCAGTGTGTGTGTGTGTTTTCAGAGAAAGAAGGTTTATCTTTGAGAGAGAGAGAGAGAGAGAGAGAGAGAGAGAGAAGAGAGAGAGAGAGAGAGAGAGATGGGGTATGGAGAAGCAAATGTTTACTGAAATTTTATATAATCGTTGAGAGAGAGAGAGAGAGAGAGAGAGAGAGAGAGAGAGAGAGAGAGAGAGAGAGAGAGAGAGAGAGAGAGATGAGGGGAATAACGGTTTCTGGCAGCATATTTAATATTTGATAGACAGACAGAATCAAATAAAAAAAATAGAAAACCAATTGGTTGCTAGAACAACATTTAATCAAGAGAGAGAGAGAGAGAGAGAGAGAGAGAGAGAGAGAGAGAGAGAGAGAGAGAGAGAGATTATCTTCAAAGATAAGTAGCTTTCGTTGTGTGCTTCCCATTTTCCAAAGTCTCCTTTTAGATATTTCATGGAAAACTAAAACATATGAGGATTCCATCCACCTGTCTGCTTTTAATGAATTCTAGGATACTCATGGTGCTTTTAAACGTACAAGCTATATTATAACCATTACCATTTTCCAGTGTTATCGTTAAAACGATGAAGACTTGATATTCCATGATCCCATGGGGGGAAAAAAATTGGGAGGCATGAATCTTTTTTTTTTACTGTTTGGATGGAAAAATGACGGACAAGTATTTTTTTTAATTATATGTGCAGCAGGACATTACTTTTATATATTTTTATCACTATCAGCATCATGGTCTCGGCATTTTTTCCTTAAAAAATTAGATAGGAAAAAATTGGCAGCGTTTACTTTTTCTACTTTTTACTGCACCAACAATTTTTCAAAATATATGACTTTTAATAAAAACATTATAATGACACTCTTTCTTGCAAATAGGGGAAGAATGTTATCATGACTGTAATGAAAATATAGGGAAAGTAATATTCGTAATTTTGGGAAGAAAAAGAAGTTCATGCGTTGTTTATATATATATATATATATATATATATTATAATATATATATATATATATATATATAGATATATATATATATATATATATATATATATATATATATATATATTATATATATATATATTATATATATATATATATATATATATATATATATATAAATATATAAATCACGGTGTGATAAAAATGTCATATATATATATATATATATATATATATATATATATATATATATATATATATATATATAATATATATATATATATATATATATATTAATATATATATATTATATATATATATATATATATATATATATATATATATATATATATATACAGGGTGTTTCGAAATTAGAGCCCCTCCCCTCTACAGCATAAACTAAAATTGATTTGGACAGAAAACAAAAGTAATTCAGAACAGGTATTTATTTAAGTTTCTCTCGAGTATTTAAAATATAGTGTGGCCTCCATCTGCCTGTACCACAGCCTGCATTCTTGAGGGGTATGATTTCAGCAAATCCCAAAAAAAATGAGACTCAAACTCCATTTCCCTGAGCACTTCGGTCACCTCTCTTCGCAGGTCGTCAAGGCTTGGTATACCATCATAGTTCACTGTGCGCACTTCAACACGATCCTTTAAGATACTACCAATGTTTTCACACACATTAAGGTCAGGGGAGCTACCTGGAAATTCACTTGACGAGAAGAAATTGATACCACTGTTTCGAAGTAGTTCCTGTGTCTGAAGAGCCTTGAAGCATGGTGCCTTATCATGCAAAAATGTGACTTCTTCAACAGATAGCACATTTTCAGGATCTTTGAGGAAAGGAAATACTCCACCAGTAAGCACAGTTTCTCTGGAGTATTCACCATTCCATGACTGTCCTTTTTCTTTGATGATCCACATTAACCGTTTGGCTGTGAAACAGAGAAAAATTCCAAAACATTCAGGAAACTTCACAACTTGGTGATAGTGCACGTCATCGCTGATATCATCCAACTTTGCAGCCCAAATGATGTCATTTTTATGATTTGGCTTCCTGACTCTGTAAATGAAGAATTCATCTGATGCGGCAACATGGAGAAAGTCAGCTTCATCCCAGTCTTTAAGAAATGAACCACAAAACCATGCACGGTCTTCTCTCTGTTGCTGAGTGATGTTGGGCTTGCTGATAACATGAAAATGCTTGATACCAGATTTTTTCAGCTCACGATATACAGCATTATAACTTCTCTTCTTTCCCCTTTTTGCTTCTAGTTCAAGCGCCAATTTATGTAAAGACTTTCTTGGTCTACCCACTGCCCCAGCTATGATGCCTTTTGACTGCTAAGAAAGGACTTCAGGCCTTCCAAGATTCTCACTCTTTTTGCGATGACAGTCATATGGATTTTTGTTCCAGTTTCTTTTAACAAAGGATTCATCTCTTTTAATGTATTTAGCTATCCAGGGAAAGTGAAATGAAGGATGTGCCAGCATCCCTGTCCTCTCTGAAGGTTAATAGCCCGGATTCGGTCAATCCATCTGATTTCCTCCGCGTCGTTAGCCATGGCTGTATCTAACTCCGTCACTCAGTCTGAAAATACAAGAAATGTAAAATGAAAAAAAAATAGCCTAATAGAAACTTAAAATAATGTACTTGGAGATAGTCTATAGCAGAAAACTTCATAACTTTCCATTTGTTCTGTGGAGGGGAGGTGCTCTAATTTCGAAACACCCGGTATATATATATATATATATATATATATATATATATATATATATATATATATAT
>JANJGK010000008.1:55792738-55795238 GCA_039081455.1 Macrobrachium rosenbergii
AATCATTTATTTATTTTCAGGGTCTCGTCTAAGTTTCCTCTATCTCACAATATTTATAACCTCATAACATCTTACTCAAGTTCTCTCCTTTTTTCTCTCTCAACGTCCATAAGCCAATAAGGTGGTTAATCCGTCCTTAGTTTGACGATCCAGCCCTAACCAATTTTTTCTTCATTCTGAGAAAAAAAGGCTTCGAAGATTTTTATATAATTCAGAGCTTCTAATTAGCCAATCCTTTGGGAAAATTTTGTTGGAAAATGTGACAACGCAGACAGCTGAAATTTTGATATGTTATAAAGCATAAAAAAAAAACTGAGACACTTTGACTAGGAAATTCAAAAACTTAAAGAAAAAAAAGAAAATTGGGATACCCCGGTCCGTCAAAATCCTCACGATTCCTCCTAACTTCTCTCTAAACATTTACTGACTCTCTCTCTCTCTCTCTCTCTCTCTCTCTCTCTCTCTCTCTCTCTCCTCTCTCTCTCTCTCTCTCTCTCACAAAGTTTGTCTGGTCTTGGGAACCCTCCCCAGTCATTTTTTTCCGCCTGGGGCAATAGGCACTTCTCCCTCGGCTGGCCGAGTTCTGAATCCTTGCCCAGTTATCTTGCTCCCCAGGCAGAGCAACACAAGGAGCGTCTCAGGACTTAGGTTCTTAGAGTGGGAACCCACCGCATGTAAACAGTAGGCGAACAGCATCAATAAAAGTATAAATAATTATGAGCTGTATGTGATTGTGTTTTATTGTTGTGCTTATATGGACGAACCTACTTTTAAATCACGCACACGTACGTATATATGTATGTAAGTGAGAGAGAAATATATATTTAATTAATATATATATATATATATATATATATATATATATATATATATATACATATATATATATATATATATATATATATATATATATATATATATATATATATATATATATATATATATATATATATATATATATATATATACATATATGTTTATGTATATATATATATATATATATATTATATATATACATACATATATATATATATATGTATATATATATATATATATATATATATATATATATATATATATATATATATTTATATATGTATATTGCAACATACACCATGACAATTTTTGAACCTCAGACAGTAAGCTAGAAATGTCGATTATTATCAAGTGTATCTACATGTGTCTGCTTACATGCATAGCACATAATGACAGCCATTAGATTGCTTAACCGTGGTTACGGATGCAATTTCGTTTAGATCTGCAGAGCAATGATGAAATGCGCCACTTCACTAGAACCTCTTAATTAAGAGCGGCGTTTCGACGTTAAGTCCTGCACTCTATAAATTTCGAAATTAGGTTAAAAAGGGTCAAGAAGACTAAATAGTAAAATAAAAAAATGTCTGGATTCTGATGACTAAGACTGTAGACAATACTTACATATGTTGCTGGATAATGAAAAAGTGAAAAAAGATCTTTACTTATTATTATTATTATTATTATTATTATTATTATTATTATTATTATTATTATTATTATTATTATTATTATTATTATTAATGGAGGTACTATAATAAATGAAAAAAAAAAACTTTTCAAATAATACGCATAATGGAAGCTGAAAAATTCTAAACATGAAGTAGAGAGGACGTGACAATGAAATCTTAATTGGGCAAAAAAAAAAATTAATTTACATAGAAAATATATAAACTCACGTGTGTAATTGAAAGCAGTCGCGCACTCCCATTATATATATATATATATATATATATATATATATATATATATATATATATATATATATATATATATATATATATATATCTATATATATATATATATATATATATATATATATATATACATATATATATATATATTTATATATATATATATATACCTATATATATATATATATATATATATATATATATATATATATATATATATATATATATATATATACACATACATATATAAGTGTATGTGCCTGTATATGTAAGTAAAATTCTCATAACCATAAGCACAAGTTATATATATATATATATATATATATATATATATATATATATATATATATATATATATATATATATATATATATTCTTGTAACAAACGCTCAGCAATATTAGCTCCGGCCAACGTGTTTGTCTCTCGAAAACAGAGCATAATGCTGCACAGGTGTGAAGAGCACAGGTGTATAAGAACATTAACTGCATGTATCCGAATACCCCCAGAATACACAACGCATACAGAAAGCAAGCATAGCCTAAGCCGTGCTTTCTCCGCACTAAACCTAAATAATCATCAGGAAGGCCATTACTTGTGATTTATCAACTCCGCTTCTAATATCCCCTGGGGATTTCAACACAGCAATAATGGAGGGAGAATGAGAGAATGGAATAAATTTATGGACGTGGGAGAATAAAACAAATTTATGAATACATATGTCCCGACTGCCGTCACAGATGGGTTTCGGTTGGAATCATCGGTGAATGTGTAT
>JANJGK010000008.1:55812461-55817461 GCA_039081455.1 Macrobrachium rosenbergii
ATTAATAAAAACGAACTTTAACCAGAAATATTATACTGATATTGTCCGTAATTAAGTATTGATATGAAGATATAAACAAGTAAATAGAGTTTTCTCTATTTACTTGTTTATATCCGGGCAATAGAGTTTTCTGTACCTCGTATAATCAAGGCCACCAAAAATAGATCTATCTTTCGGTGGTCTCGGTATAATGCTGTATGAGCCGCGGCACATGAAACTTTAACCTCGGGACGGTGGTGGCCTGGCCTATATCGTTGCCAGATGCACGATTATGGCTAACTTTAACCTTAAATGAAATAGAAACTGCTGAGGCTAGAGGGGGCTGCAATTAGGTATGTTTGAAGATTGGAGGGTGAATGATCAACATGGCAAATTTGCAGCCCTCTAGCCTCGGCAGTTTTTAAGATCTGAGGGCGGACAAAAAAAGTGCGGACGGACAGACGAAGACTGCATAATAGTTTTCTTTTACAGATAACTAAAATAGAATTTAAAAATATGATCACTAAAAAATTCTTTGCAAAAGCCAACGTCAAATATTTGAAAATTTACCTTATGGTTTGTATCTTTTTTTGATAAACTGCAGTGAAATTTACAGCAAACCGCATAAGAGTTACAATTCGAGAAACCATCAGACCAAATGTATTTCCAGTACTTTTAGTAAGATTTGAGGAGGTAAATCTAAAAATAACACTCTAAAGACTGTCGTGTTATGAATAATTACAGCATCCAGTCAAATCTCCTCAGAGCTGCTGACAGGGTAGCCGAGGCTTTCATAATTGATACCCAGCCAACGTTTTGTACAAGATTTACTGATATTCTCGAGGAATTATTACAGAAATAATCCCAGCTCCTTCTTGGTTTATTTCTCTGTATCTCGCTGTTTTTAATTCTTTTTATCAACTTATTTTTCTATCTCTTTTATAATTGTAACGAAGTAAAGGTGCACACTTTTGAGTAATGTATGGCTTTGAATTTTATGTTGTGCTTTCTCTAGAGTTACCCCCAGATAGGAGAACAGTTAAGTCACACGCACACACAATCATATATATATATATATATATATATATATATATATATATATATATATATATATATATATATATATATATATATACTGTATAGATATATAGATATATAAATATATATATATATATATATATATATATATATATATATATATATATATATATATATATATAATATATATATATATACACAAACACACACACCACCGACAACAATGGACACCGCAAACAAAATACCTGACGTGAAAAAGATGTTCTGATACTTATACTAGTAAAATCGCAGAGAATAATAATACTAAAAAAATCGCATGTCACATTCAGGTAACAGGAACCTGTAATCGCAGTACTTTGCCACAGAGAATGATGTTTGGAAGTGGGAATGGAAGTGGAAATGTGCTGAATTGAAAGGCAAAATTAACTTTTTATACACGCCGTTAAAACCGGCAGTGAAAGTTCGATGTTGTTTTAGGCCGGGTTACGCTGATTGGACGTTTTTCGTGTAAATATAGTGTGAAACGGATCCGCGCTGGTATATTCACGGGTAATGAACGGTCGTATGATAGGATTGACTGGAATGTATTCTGCACAAACGATCATCCGTTCTATCGGTGCTTTAGAGCCTCCATTCTGAAAGCTAGACGTGTGCACGCAAACGAAACAGGTCTTTTATTGTCCTTGCATAAAGTAAATGATAAATTCCTACCTTTGTTATATTTTTTAATGTTGATTTACCTTAAATAATATAAGAGGACCAGTTAAACACACACACACGAAATTGCACTCAAAGAGCATAACGCTTTCAAAGTCACTCAAAAGCAAAGGAATCACGTATTAGCACAATGCCCTAAGTTCTTTGTCATTTAAGTTTTCTTTTGCAAACAATGTGATGATAAACTCACATCTACCCAAACGTATAACTACGTTTCCGTAACTGAACGTGAAGAAACTTTTATTCTTTCAAGACATTTCAATGCCAATACATAGAACTAATGCCAATATAATAATTAGAAAAAAAAAAAGAATTGCTGAGTGGTAGGTGAACATTTTTTTATATTTACTCTCTAGCAAATGTTTGGCACAGTTGATCCACGTTTCTTTGTACGTAATTGGATTCCCATTTTTCGTTAATTTTACTACACTGAATTTCAGTGTAGTAAAATTACCCAGAAGGAGAAACGTGTTATAGGACATTTTTTACAAGTAACATTTTCAGCATATGATTTACTTCAATAGCATAAATTCAGTCATCAGTTGTCTGTTAGATATTTTCTAATTTGCTATCTTTCACGTATGGCCTTTATTTCAGATAAAAACTCTTAAAATTTGCCTTTTATTTTTAGACCTGTTCAATAATATTCTAATGTCATTACCGATGGAACTAAAACGACCAAAAGGAAGATGAAGTTTTTGGTAATAAAACCGAAGTCATTTTGTCTAAATCAACACCGGCCAGTAATAAAAAAAATCAATTAGAAACTTCTCTTTTGGGATGAGAAAGGAAAGAACGAATATAATAATTAATGATACATAAAAAAATAAATAATAAATCTTGATGAAAATACCCCCAAAAAACTACGAACAAAGGTAAGCTACGGAATAGTAAAAACGAGCCCAGTGTAATGAGACCCAGATTACATGAAAGGAAAGAGGAGCAATACATAAAGAGAAATACATAAAGCGGAAAATAAACACATAAACCAGACGAAAAACACGCCGAAAAAAACCCATAAACAAAGAGATGCCGAAAAGGGAAACATATGAGAACAATTTCCCGCAGAGCTTCGTATTAATCAGAGCCGGAATTGAAGAGATACGGAGATGGCGTGATGAAAGCGTCGTATTAGGAAAGATAGATCACGGAGTTGAGATAATTTAGGTATATATAACAGGGACTGGTAGAAAATGGAGATTACGAAAAAAAAAAAAGGTATTAGATACGCCCGGATGATGGAAGGGACTGTTTGAGTAAAGAGGAATATATATAGGCATACACAAACGAAAAGGAATATGAATGAAAAGGGAATATTATATATCTATATATATATATATATATATATATATATATATATATATATGTATGTATATATATACACACTCATACAAACAAACAAACAAACAAGTTTGGTAGCCACATGTCCTTCCCTCTCTCGGTTAAGAGACAAAAACTGTCAACTAATTGCCAGTTACATAAAGCATATGTATACTGCTGTATGTATATA
Organism: Macrobrachium rosenbergii; assembly: GCA_039081455.1. Lineage (NCBI taxonomy): Eukaryota > Metazoa > Arthropoda > Malacostraca > Decapoda > Palaemonidae > Macrobrachium > Macrobrachium rosenbergii. Next base: position 55,815,706 of record JANJGK010000008.1, read on the forward strand.
TATATATATATATATATATATATATATATATATATATATATATATATATATAATATATAATAAATATATATATATATTATATATATATATATATATATATATATATATATATATACATATATACACTTCTACTTCTGTTGTTGTTATTATTATTATTATTATTATTATTATTATTATTATTATTATTATTATTATTATTATTATTATTATTATTATTTTACACAACGTGCGGAAAAATCTCTGAAATATTAACGTGTATCTTGAAACACAGCTGGATAAAAAAAGAAAAGATTTGAAAACATTTTTCATATTCTCTGATGAGAATGTAGATGTTGTGAATAATAATAATAATAATAATAATAATAATAATAATAATAATAATAATAATAATAATAATAATAACCAAAGGAGAAGTATATATTATCGTCTCTGTTAAGGAATTCAAAGAGAAAACGCAATAAGCAGGACATTCCGGAAGCCTAAAAAGGATATGACCTGAGGTCAAAGAAAGCCCCCTTTGCTTTGAAAGGACAACCATCTATGACCCACCATTAGTATTCAATCTCGGTCATTATCTGAACAGCAAATAGAAGCGCAAGTCTTTTCGAATCCTTCCTATCAACGGGGGTTCTAAAGTCATAAGTCTGAGCTTCCTCTGATGCTCTCTCTCTCTCTCTCTCTCTCTCTCTCTCTCTCTCTCTCTCTCTCTCTCTCTCTCTCTGCACATTTGTGTTTTTTTTCCTTGCTTTGAAGTTTACTGTGGTTCACGAATATATTTTCTAAGGGTTTTATTTCTGATCGTTATATATAATAATGGAATACTGCATTTCTTAGAAAGCGAGCAGTTGATGAAAGAAAGCACAACAGATAAAAGAACACACAACAGGTGAAAGAAAGCACAACAGGTGAAAGAAAGCACAACAGATAAAAGAAAACAAAGAGATGAAAGAAAGCACAACAGATAAAAGAAAGCACAACAGATAAAAGAAAGCACAACAGATGAAAGAAAGCACAACAAATAGAAGAAAGCACAACAGATGAAAGAAAATACAACAGATAAAAGAAAGCACAACAAATAAAAGAAAGCACAACAGATGAAAGAAAGCACAACAGATAAAAGAAAGCACAACAGGTGAAAGAAAGCACAACAGATAAAAGAGCTCAACAGGTGAAAAAAAGCACAACAGATAAAAGAAAACACAACAGATGAAAGAAAGCACAACAGATAAAAGAAAACACAACAGATGAAAGAAAGCAAAACAGATAAAAGAAAGCAAAACAGGTGAAAGAAAGCACAACAGATAAAAGAAAGCAAAACAGGTGAAAGAAAGCACAACAGATGAAAGAAAACACAACAGATAAAAGGAAGCACAACAGATAAAAGAAAGCACAACAGATAAAAGAAAACACAACTGATGAAAGAAAGCACAACAGATAAAAGAAAGCACAACAGATAAAAGGAAGCACAACAGATAAAAGAGCTCAACAGGTGAAAGAAAGCACAACAGATAAAAGAAAACACAACAGATGAAAGAAAGCACAACAGATAAAAGAAAGCAAAACAGGTGAAAGAAAGCACAACAGATAAAAGAAAGCACAACAGGTGAAAGAAAGCACAACAGATGAAAGAAAACACAACAGATGAAGGAAAGCACAACAGATAAAAGAAAGCACAACAGATAAAAGAGCTCAGATAAAAGAAAGCACAACAGATAAAAGAGCTCAACAGATGAAAGAAAGCACAACAGATAAAAGA
>JANJGK010000008.1:55824961-55829106 GCA_039081455.1 Macrobrachium rosenbergii
ATATATATATATATATATATATATATATATATATATATGTATGTGTGTGTGTGTGTGTGTGTGTGTGTGTGTGTAGAAAGCAACATGTTTTTCTGCTTATTTCATAAATCAATCATTTCCAGATTTGTAGCAGAAGTCTGGACAGATGCCCGACAAAACGTACGTGAAGTTCTGTCATAATTTATGGATTAACGTCGGATATACGGATTACGGTGAATTTTTAAAGGATTAGCTTTAACCTTTCGGAGCTAAACTGCAAACTTTCATGAATTACTTTAGGTAAACTTCAAGTCTAATTTACAAAATAAGAACGCAAATAAAAAAAATCCGACATAATTAAGAGTTATACTGTAGTTGATTAAATATGCAAAAAAAAAAAAAAAAATAGAAATAAATATTAAATAATAATAAAAAATATATCTTATATACGAAAGAATCTGGCGACATAAAACCCAGGAGAGGAATGAATGAAGTCATTTCCACCGTTATAAGAAAGAAAATGTCATCCGAGGAGACATAATAATAAAGCAATCTCTCGCCTGGCCCGGGGATAAAAGAGTTTCTGTTAGAAGGAAAGTAAGTGGTTTGCTTCGAGGACGTGGAAAATATATTTTTGGGTCGGTTTTCATGATATGTCCTTGATGTCTCTCTCTTTATTACACGCTTATTTTTTATTATTTCGTTTCGGTTACATCGATTTTTCTTTCTGTCTTCCGCGTTTGTATTGTAAGGAGGCTTTTGCTCTTGCAAGCACAGCACACTATTTTCCTTTTCTTCGTATCTGTCTATCGATTTATCTATCTATCTATCTATCTGTATTTATATATACAAACAAACACACACACACACACACACACACATATATATATATATATATATATATATATATATATATATATATATATATATATATATATATATATATATATATATATATATATATATATATATATATATATATATATATACACATACACGTATATATACATATACGTGCGTGCGCGTGATTGTGCGTGCTGATGTATGTGCCTGTGTGCACACGAATGTACAGACGAACGCTTAACATTTATATATAGGCTTTGAAGAGGCCTGTAGTGTTGCATAAAGACAGGCGAACGGGCGACATGCGCATACTATATTGTAAAAATGCTTTTCTTTCATTTCCAGACACAATAATCCCATTTAGCATGATTTTCAATTTCTACTGTATTTCACAGCGAGACCAGGACTGATGTGTCTTAAAATCAATGTGATTAAAAGTAAACTATTCTACCATCATCTCTCTCTCTCTCTCTCTCTCTCTCTCTTTCTCTCTCTCTCTCTCTCTCTCTCTCTCTCTCTCTCTCTCTCTCTCTCTCTCTCTCACACACACACACACACACACTGTCTGTCTTGTTCTCCCACACACACATCCACACATAAAACCAAGCAAGTATTAGTTATTAAATTTGAGTAAGCATTTGAATTTTCTCTCTTTTCTCGCTCTTTCTCTTACACAAAGGGAACCATACAGATAAGTGTGATAATTGCAGAAATCATGCTAGCACTCTCTCTCTCTCTCTCTCTCTCTCTCTCTCTCTCTCTCTCTCTCTCTCTCTCTCTCTCTCTCTCTCTCACACACACGCAAATCCATATATATATAGTTAAGCAAAGACTAGCGTGACTAGCGTGTGAATCCTCACGAACATTCTCTTTCTCTTTCTCTTTCTCTCTGTCTACTTGTCGTCTTTTTACCTGTGTTTCTCACGACGCTCACAAATTCACAGGCAAAACTACGCGATCGTTATATGATACAGCTATATGCACGGAATGTAGTTAGGTAAGTATATTTATTGCTCAGTTACCATTACTTCCGAATGAAATCTAACTTTTAGTTTTCTGTAAAAGAAAACTATTGCGCCGGCTTTGTCTGTCCGTCCACACCTTTTCTGTCCGCCCTCAGATCTTTAAAACTACTGAGGCTAGAGGGCTGCAAATTGGTATGTTGGTCACCCACTCTCCAATCATTAAACATACCAAATTGCAGCCCTCTAGCCTCGGTAGTTTTCATCTAATTTAAGGCTTAAGTTAGCCAAAATCGTGCATCTGGCAACGATATAAAGACAGCTACCACCGGGCTGTGGTTAAAGATTCCTGGGCCGTGGCTAATACAGAGATCACCGAAAGATATATCTATTTTCGGTGATTATACGCTGCACGGAAAACTCGATTGTGCTGAAAAAACTTCGGCGCATTTTTTACTTGTTTCTTGATGTTTATGCAACCCTGTGTCCAGAATTATTCAGTGACGGGAGGGTAGACAAAATGAGTGCATAAACTGAATTCGAAGCAGATCGAGTGACACAGTATAAACACGAGGCTAGGAGAAAAAGTTTAAATATGTCCATTCACACTGAAAAGCATTATTATTATTATTATTATTATTATTATTATTATTATTATTATTATTATTATTATTATTATTATTATTATTATTATTATTATTAAGGGAAATCGTTATCGCTACTATCATGGGGAAAGAGAAAAAAAGCCATGACCTTGCAAGGCGATGACCAAGGACAAAGTCCTTAAGTGGCAAAGCCACTAAAGGAAGGAAATGAGTCGCTATCATTACAGTGTACATAATGATACAAAAAAAGTAGGTTATTAAATGCATAATAAAGCACAAACAATAAGAGATAGAACTGAGTGAGAATATAATAATTAGTGATAAATGTAAATAAATAAATAAGCTCAGGAAAGCGTCTTCGATTATACATGAGGCAAGCAAACTCAAGCTCAACATTGTGGTAGGTCATGATACAATATTTGAGAAGACTGGTTCAAAGGGCACCGTCTGGGATTAGTTGGCGCATTGTAAAACCTAGGAAGTGGAAATACGCAGATGCATAAAAAAAATAACTATAATTTTTAGGGAGACAACACCAAGTTTCACAGGAAGTAGTTTGACAAGACTGCACCAAATATTTTTTTCTGTAGTAAGAAATTCAATCGAGAAAAGGATGGTTTTAAAGAAGTTGGACAGCAAAGTGAGAAGGTACTAAAGAATAAAAAACAGAATCACAAAATCTGAAGAGAAATAAATAAACAAATCAGTACAAAAATACATTTGTCTTTGCGAGCGCTTGGATAATTGACCACTTAAACAACAGTTCCTCTTGTGTTTTCCGAAAGCATTACCGGATATGATAAGAAAAAAAAACACTGAGTTATGTTAAGCTTCGCCCATGATCACATTATTTTGGACACTTAAAACTTTCGGTGCATACAGTCAAAAGAAAAAAATATATTGTTGATCATTATTTCGATTATTCAATAATAATAATAATAATAATAATAATAATAATAATAATAATAACAACAAAGCAATTACTTACTTGTGTATTTGTTATTTAAATATGCTTACTGAGGAGTCCTTCACTGACAAGTAAAAGTTCGTTAGGTTAACTCACGCGAATTACAATACCAGTACCAACGACAACAATAACAATAACAAAAATAACAAGAAGAATAACGTCGGCAGCACAGAGACACAATCAAGATCCTAAAGGAGAGACAGAATAACAGTTAGTCACCAGGCATCAGCAGCCAAGCATCCCCGTTGCTGGCGGTGAATATCGCCGCTAAGAGCCGGATGCGGTTTTTGTTTCCTTGAAACCGGAAGCACCTATTCACACACAGGTAACCAGTCGCTTCTGTTCGTCTCTTGTTTGTTTTGTCCTGATCCTGGAGTCTCTCGGATTTTATTTTTTCCTATTTACGTTGTTTGTTGTGGCCTTCAGTCTGACTTCTTTATTAGAGTGCTTGATTTTCAACATTGTAAACCGGTAATGTCTTTCATTCTGCTTTACTTTTTTGCTTATCTAAAGATCTGTTATGCATCCTAATTATGTTCTCTAATTATTTATAATGAGTATCGCCAAGCCTTTATAAGAATACTTTTTGTATATACTTTAAGATTTTTACATAGTAAATTTTCTCAATATTCATTTACATATATTAAGCGTTTTTAGTCATTTAAGTTTTTCTGGTCAATATATGTGTGTGTGTGTGTGTGTGTGTGTGTGTATAAATGAAACACGAAAGTATGAACGTGATTAATATATAAATAAAGACAAAATCAAATGTTTCTCCTTCCTTCGTGG
>JANJGK010000008.1:55829206-55851706 GCA_039081455.1 Macrobrachium rosenbergii
GAAACTTGCTTTGTGGAGGAATGAGTTAAAGTTTAAAGAAATGGGAAATTTAAGGGGTGTTTTAAGTGGAAGGGAAAGGGCTGGCTGTTGACTACTTGCAACGTACAAACCTTGTATGACCATTGAGGGCGCCAAACAATCGTCTTGGCTGTCCGTCGAAGGCAGTTCAACCAGCAGAGCAGAAGAGGATGCAACACGTGCGTTCCTGACGAGGTCACAGGAGACTCTGCTTCCAAACACGGCGTTTTGACTTTCAAACTCTGGGCCAATAGTACCTGCAAGGAGTCATGTGCCAGCAAAAAAGCAGAGGAAAAAAGTTCTTAGGACTAAGCGCTTACAGATTAAAATCCTACCTGACCCCTAGCCTCAATATGCCTATTTGACCTTCCCCATACCTAAATGCTCCCACATCACGTGATGGGGGTGAAAAGGTGGTTGAGAGCGGGAGCCTATTGTTTCCCGGGTTCAGGCGATGGGGGGGGGGGCGGTGTTCCCTACACTGCTATACACTGGTACTAACAGCCCTGATCTAGTTCAAACTATGCTTGTTTCTCCGTCGCCCGCTAATTTGGCGCCTGACAACGCTAACTGAGACAAAAATTTATCACTATGCCTACTAGATCACAGCTAAATAGGAGGGAGGAACGTAAATCCTTGATAATATATATATATATATATATATATATATATTATATATATATATATATATATATATATATATATATATATATATATATATATATATATATATATATATATATATATATATATATATATATATATATATACATACATACAGTATATGTGTGTGTGTGTGTTTATATATTAATGACTACCGTTATAACACATACTCAGTATTTGGAATATCAAACAGTTTCTTTTCTAAGTAGCGGACGGCCACCTTGCACAATACAGAATCGCTTTACCGTCGTACTATCATTTCTTCACGGCATTTTCACTTTAATATGCCCTGATGGGAGGGGTTTCAAATTATGCGTTTTGCAAAAGAAGAGAGAGGGTGTTCTGTCTCATTTGCATTTTGCTTTCCGTCTTTGCTTTCTTCATGTGTCTTTTTTCATTTACTTCTCCGCATGGTGTCCCTTGAAAAGCTTATTCTTTCATAACTTGAGGAGACAAAATATGAGATGATAAGAATTAGTACATAAGTATGGGCTTATTCACAAAAATGGCAGGGTGACTAGAGCTTCTTTTAGGTAAATAAATAAATAAATGAATGAATAAAGAAATTAATTAATCAGTTAATTAATAAATAAGTAAATGAGCGGGTTAATTAACATTTGATAAATAGATAAGGATATAAATTTTATATATATATATATATATATATATATATATATATATATATATATATATTTTATATATATATATATATATATATATATATATATATATATATATATATATATATATATATATATATATATATATATAGAGAGAGAGAGAGAGAGAGAGAGAGAGAGAGAGAGAGAGAGAGAGAGAGAGAGAGAGAGAGAGAGAGAGAGAGAGAGAGAGAGAATGCCAAAATGTTATTAAGAAGTATAAATATATAAAACATTTACAATGAAAATCGAAAATTTTATAAAAACATTAATATTAACACTTCAAAGGGAAGCTGGACGTGTCCATTTTTAGAGCTGGTTTTAATATATTCTTATATACAGGGATTCTGCTAATCTAACATCATTTTCAGCTATACCTCTAAATATGATATTAAAACCTTCAACATTTACATTAATATTGCAGAGCTCATGGCAGTGGTCCCTTATGGCTGAGTGCCGGTTTAGTTTGTCTTCTAATAATATGCTGTTCTTGAGCGGATCCACGTGATTTGATTTTCTAAAGTTGGTAGGGTCATTAAGAATTTCTTCCTTTTTTGAGACGTAATCACTTTTTTTCCTCGGCCCTTGTCTGGTTTACACACGATGATGGATTTATCCCTCTTGAATTTCTTTAGTAAGTTTTCGTCATTTACAATAAATAAATTTGGAATTTCATTGTCTTTTTCCTTGTGAAATTTTATGGTATTGTTAAATAAAGCTCTTAGGTCAACCAGTAAATCATCATAAGTCATTTTTTCCTTAACAGGTATGCTTAATAACCAAGAACAACTTGTTATTAGAAGACAAACTAAACGGGCACTTAAGAAAGCTTAAAAATGTAAACAAACTATGCGAATCGCAATACAAAGACTTACATGCTACAGGGTCAAACCCGGGAGTAATGTACGGTTGGCCAAAAGCACACAAACCTGGTATACCTCTAAGACCTGTCCTCTCTGCATATAAAAGTCATAATTATAAACTAGCTAAATATATATTTCCTTATATTAATAAATATGCCAAGAATGACTTTATATTAAATAATTCATATGACTTTTTTTTTGACGAACTAAAAGGTATGAAATTGCGTGGAAACAATTTTATTTTCAGTTTGGACATTTCCTCTCCTTATACCAACGTTCCGAAGAGTGAAACCATCAATATTTTAACGTCCAAAATCTATGATAACGACGAAAGTGTTAGTAACTTCACAAGGAAGGAATTTAGAAGCCTGATTGAATTTGCTATAAACGACACTTTTTATTCGAAGCCAGTTACCTTATTTAGATGTACTCGTTTCTCGATAAAATACTGATTTCAATATTACCGTCTATAGGAAACCAACATTTACTGGTCATGGGGTAAATTTCGCAGTGCTTGTTATAAGATATTTAAATTTAATACATTTAACACTTTATATTTTCGAGCTGTTAGACTTACCAGGACATGTGAATTATTTCATAAAGAACTGTTGTTCTTAAAGAGTATTTTTTAATAATGGTTTTACCGATAAGTTGTTCTTTAACAAATTAAGAGTCTTTTTAAACAAAATGTACACATGACCTCCAAAACCACTTGGTCCTAAAAAGATGACTTTCTATTTCAAAATGCCATTCTTGAACGACAAAACGCACGTTTTTTAAGAAAGAATGTATTCAACTTTTAGCAAATATTTTCCACAAACCACCCCTTCAGTAATATTCTATAACAACAACAAAATTAAGAATTTTGCTAACCGTAAAGAAATAGTGCCACCTTATGAATCAGGAATCGTATACAAATATGTCTGTCCTGAGTGCCATCTAGTGTACGTTGGCTCATCTATTAAAACTGTATTTCAGATTCCATGATCGTAAGGGGGTTAGTTGTAGGACTGGGAGATCGTTGGCAAAGCCTTTATACTCAGCCATAAGGGATCACTGCCATGAGATCTGCAATATTAATGTAAATGTTGAAGGTTTTAATATCATATTTAGAGGTATAGTTGAGAATCATGTTAGATTAGCAGAATCTCTTCATATAAGAAAAATAAAACCAGCTCTAATTGTGTACTCGTCCAGCTTCCCTTTAAAGTTTTAATATTAGTGTTTTATCAAATTTTGGCTATTATTGTGTGTGTGTATATATATTATATATATATATATATATATATATATATATATATATATATATATATATATATATATATATATATATATATATATATATATATATGCATATATATATATATATATATATATATATATATATATATATATATATATATATATATATATATATATATATATATATATATATATATATATATATATATAACTGGTAGCCTAGTGCTGTTAGAGTTCGAGGCACACATCACTTTCATAAAGCTTCCAAATCGTAATTTGCGGAGCTACCGACATGAAATGAAAAGGTGTCATGGTCCCTTTCATACGTATGGTACATGCAAAATGTTACTATTCTTTCGGGGGGTCGGTGAAAGAAATAGTTTATAGGTTATGAAAATTTTACAATACAGCCACAATGTCATATGACAATGACGTCGTTACTCATCCCTGGCATGAGACAGTAACGGTGCCTGTCCTTCGAAATACCAGTGGGTCTGGCCAGTTATGGGTGGGTAACGACCAAGAAAGCTAGACGTCTTTTGATCAGTTTCTGTGGACATTATTTCATAAGGTACAGGGCTAGTAGCCGCATCCCAAAAAATACTTGCTGAAAACTGCAATGGCAACACTTTGTGGCTCACGCCATCGCCTTCAAGGTACTAAATGCGTACTCCGAAAAAAATATAAATTAATAAATAAATAAATTTATATATATATATATATATATATATATATATATATATATATATATATATATATATATATATATATATGTATATATATATATATATATATATATATATATATATATATATATATATATATATATATATATATATATATATATATATATATATATATATATATATATATATTATATATATATATATATGTACATACATATATATGTATATATATATATATTATTATGATTAGCAAGAATTCGCTATCAAATTGCCTCCCCTCCCCCCCTCCTTTGTTGTTGTTGGTTGTTCTGTTGTGTTTCATTTACTGCCAGCCGGCCGATCGATAGACCATCTGTCTATCGACTTAAAAACAAGGGTTTAAAAGATTAAAGGCGCTCCCATTTTTGATAAAGATCTTTCCTTCGAGGCAAAAGTAATCTGGCTTGGGTGTCTCTCCTACACGCCAAAACCTCCCCTGCGGGCAGCAGGTGCAATGAGTCAAAACATCTGTGTTGGGCGCACCCCCTGCCCCATAGGAGGGGATAAAAAGCAAAAGCCCACGAGGTCTCGACACACACGCGGGCTGGAAGATATGGAATGAAGACGTCCCCAACACCTGGCCCCATCGATGCCCTTGCATCCTAACCACGTGGCCCTTTCCAAAGTATACTTCTCCTCGTGCCCTTCGACCGTATTCCTCGAGCCCACACGCCATTGCTTGGAGTTTCGAGGAGTCCCCATCGCCTTGCCCCTTTACGGAAGCCCTTGCATCTCACCACATGGAAGAAACTCGCCCTCGGAAATCGCAAGTCATCCACGCACTGCCTTCTACGCGCCCTCGGAAAATCTACTAAGGTAAAGTGCCCTGGAAGAGCCCCATTTCAGTCACACTTTTGTCTCGTAATATTTGCTTAAAGGGAAAGCCAGAAATCACCCTTGTCTAATGTCCGTGCGCCTCTTGCATCGGCAGTATTAATTCTTTATTACTCCTTTGGCACCCTCAGTGCAGCTTCGAATTCATTATTCCTTTGTCTATTTCATTACTGGCGTATAATGTGCATATCTCTCATTTCAGAGGGACCCTTCGTGGAAGCTTCTCGGACTGTGGCTGGAATTCCCCAGTTTCATTCAATCTACTTGAGTTCCTCTTTCCCGTACTAATGTCATTTATGTAAATACACTCCTTTAAATGTGCCCACGTGTTTTACGTAATATTTCCCTCAGTAACAAGAGCCCTATGCTCATATGAAATTCTCCTTTGTTTTCCTCTTTTTTTTTACGTTTTCCCGTACCCACGAAGTCAGAGTCACAAGGCTAAATTACCTTAAATTGTTGCTACCTGTCTCACAGAGCATATTTCAAACTAAAACCACGGAAAAACGTAAAAATGGCGACCTTGCCAGGATCTCGTTTTGCAGTTGCAGTTCCCCTAGCGTTGCTTTATTGCATTTGCAACTTGCCAGATCAGCTATTAGCAAAGCTAAGCTGGGTACGAGACAATTACGAACCTTATGTGTAAAACCAGCACACAGATCCAGAAAATTCCACGTAAGTAATGTGTTTATCTTAGCAAAACCTTTTTACAATCGTGACTGTTCCTAGGAATTAGAAATAGGGACGCATGTATTCACTGAGAGAAAAGAACCGCTGTATTAGATTCGTTAATGCATGCCTTTCAGGATAGGTAGTTAGGAAATAACCAGTGCTAACCATCCTTTGCTTCGAGGAATAGTGCGAAATTCCTCTGTGTTAAAATCCTTGCCATATTCTTGCTTCGAGGAATAGTGCGAAAGAAATTCCTCTGTGATAACTTTTACTTCGCATTTCGAATTAGCGAACTGCTATTTAGGCGCGAATAAAATTCCCACGTGGGACACGACGAAGTCAGCTTGCATTGCTGACAATTCTCTCAGTGTAGTTAGAATTAGAGTTAGGTGTTAGGAAAGCGAAATTTAAACTCCGCTTATAGGGAAAATTACTAGGCCGTTGTATTGTTATCCTCTCAGACGACTGGGAAATTCCCCGGAATCCCAGACGGTGTATAAATATACGGGTTCATTCACACAGAATCTAAAAACACCTCCGGTGTTGGCCAGACGACCTGCACCCACCCCCACCCCGCCCAGGCCCGCGTGTGTAGCATTTTTTATCCCCCCTTCATTTCCCAGCAAACATTTCTCTTTGGGTTTCCCGTTAGTAATTTCTAAGTCCTAAGGGACGAATCGTATTTCCAAGTCCTAAGTGACTCCTAAAATTCTACGTCGCACATGGTGAGAATTTCTCCAAATTCCAGTCCTCAGAGACTCCTAAAATTCTACGTCGCACGTGGCGAGAATTCCAAATTCCAGTCCTCAGAGACTCCTAAAATTCTACGTCGCACGTGGCGAGAATTTCTCCAAATTCCAGTCCTCAGAGACTCCTACTGAAATTCTACGTCGCACGTGGCGAGAATTTCTCCAAATTCCAGTCCTCAGAGACTCCTAAAATTCTACGTCGCACGTGGCGAGAATTTCTCCAAATTCCAGTCCTCAGAGACTCCTACTAAAATTCTACGTCACACGTGGCGAGAATTTCTCCAAACTCCAGTCCTCAGAGACTCATACAAAAATTCTACGTCGCACGTGGCGAGAATTTCTCATTCCTGCGGGAACCCAAAATTAAGTCCTTTTGAGACATTATATAGTGTAGTTCACACACATCTAAGCCCTTACGGGACTGATCAGTCTAGTTCGTTAGAACAACTCCTTAACTTCACGCTACAGCCGGCCAAGTCCGAGCGTGACAAAATCCAACTTCGTCTTCCGAGACACACATTAAAATTCGTTCGCCAAGAACAACCACGTCTTTCCAAGACATATCAAATTTTAACAAAAGTCTCCTCAGACTTACTAATCACCTGTCGTATTCAGACAGATCCATTCGCCTGCAGTCTGAACAATTGAGTGTTTCAGATTCCTGCAGTTGAGTCTTTTCAGACATATCCTATGCCCATTATTCCAAGATGGCTAATACCAGAGCCCAACAAAACGAGGATTTCAAATTCTACATGTCCGCTGGGAAGGACATGGGACTATCGGGGCAAGATCTGAGAGCATGGGTTCAAGAACGAGTGGACGATGCCAAGGCGGAGAGAGCAAGAGAACGTGCTGAGAGGGAGAGAGAACGTGAAGAGAGGGAGAGAGAACGAATTGCCCAAGAACAACGGGAGGAAAAAGAACGTGCAGAGAGGGAGAGAGAACGTGAAGAGAGAGAGAGGGAACGAATTGCCCAAGAACAACGAGAGGAGAGAGAACGAATCGCTCAAGAACAACGGGAGGGAAAAGAACGTGCAGAGAGAGAGAGGGAACGAATTGCCCAAGAGCAGGAGAGAGAGAGAGAACGAATCGCTCAAGAACAACGGGAGGAGAGAGAATGTGAGGAGAGAGAGAGAGACAGAATCGCCCAAGAGAAAAGGGAGGAACAAGAATGGGAAGATCGAGAGCGACAGCGCGCCCACGAGCTCCAGATGCTAGAACGACAGCCCGCCACCCCCCCCGCCCCCTGCCGCGGGGATGAGTGCCCTCAGCCAAGCTCACTCGTTCATGCCAAAATGGACCGAGTCCGAACCCGAAGTATGGCTTGAAAGGGCCGAACGAGTTCTGGAGTGCTGCGATCTCTCCCCCGCGGAACTTTCCCTTGTGCTCACTAAATTCCTGGGCGGAAAGGCCCTCGTTGCCTACCACGCCCTTCCCGCAGACGATCGGGGAAACTGGGAAGCCGTACGCCAAGCAGTTACGAAGGCGTACGAGATTACCCCCAAGCGGTGGAGGAGACGTTGGAGAGAGCAGCCCAGAGAAGCAGGCCAGACTTGGTCCGATTGGGCGTACCATTCAGAGCGGGCGTTGACAAAATGGCTCGATTCCGAAGGAGCCACTAACACCGCCGAGGTACTCGAGCGGTTTAAATTTGAGCATTTCCTGCGCTACGCCCCTCCTGCCCTCGCCACTCATATAGTGGAAAAAGCCCCAGCAACACTCACCGAGTGTTGCCGAATAGCAGATATGTGGGAAACTCACCACCCTCAAGAAGGATCCATGGGGCGGAAAATAAATCCCCCGTCCCTCCTCGGAGGTTCAAATTCCCACAAAAATGGGAACTCGGGCAAGCCCCTAACTTGCCATTATTGCAAGAAAACGGGGCATTCCTCCGAACAGTGCCGGAACAAGAAACCGGCTCCTCTCTCTCCCGGAAAACCGACAAGTAACTCGCCTGCGCCCTCCACAGGGGCAGCGCGGAAAGATTTCAGCCAGACATTTTGCACGGCGTGCAAGGTTTATGGCCATTCTCCCGCATGGGCAAAATGCCCACGCAATAATAAATCAACTACTCCCACCGTCGCCTTGGCCGTCACAGATCCCAAGTCATTAGGCCCTCCCGCCGAAGGGCCTGTATACGTGGCCCCTCCACGAGGTAGCGAGCCCGTGCGCCGAGTCACTGCTTTCGAGGACTCGGGCGCGCAAATCTCCCTCATCCGAAGGGACAGAGTTCCCTACGGAGCTATCGTCAATAGACGAAAACTCGTCACGATCAAGGGAATAAATCAATTTAAAATGATACTCCCTACGGTCCAATTGAGAGTCACAAGACCTCACCAATCCAAAATCTGCAATCTTGCAGTAGCAAGCCATCTCCCTGGAGGCTATGACGTCATCCTGGGACAGGACTTTCAGTCCCCACCGAAATCACGACAATCTAGGGGTCCACATTCCCCGAATCATTCCGCAGCCACGAGTAATCCTCCCCCGCTTCTCCCTCAGTCAAGACTGGCGCCCCCTGGGTACCAGGAGGACGTGCAGTCCCCACCAGTGCCACCTGAGTACGATGTACAGTGGCCCCCCCGATCGGTTCCCGATCCACTTCCAGTGCCCGGCCCTGCCTCAGTGCCAGTGCCAGGGCCCCAATCAGATCTCCCTTCAGGAGATGCCAAATTCCTGCCGGTGCCACTTGCATGCCCCGAGCAGGGCCAAGCTTCGTCCGTCCTGAACGACGAGCCCAAGAAACCTCTGATAGCGCCTGACTCTGCCCTAGTGCCAGCGCCAGAGCGCTACGCCGATCTCCATTCACGGGATCCAACTCAGGACCCCCTCTCTTCCCCCGGCCTGGCACCGCTACCAGCGTCGGTCAGAGAGACGGTTCCTCCCGACCACCGCGGAAGCTCACCTGCAGGTGCGGCCTCGCAACCCGTGCCTGAGCTGGTCAACGTTACCTGCGAGCCGCTCACGCCCCCCCCGACCGCCTCCTCTCTGCCTCAGCCCGTCGCCGACGCAATTGCAAGTCAGGATTCTGCCATATCTCACTTGGCCGATGAACTACAAGAGCCGCGACGGATCATGGTAGAACCCGCACGGAACACTCCTGCGTCAGCTGTCGCATCAGCAGGCCCAGGTGGTACTCCGTGCCGCCCTCCGGTCGCTGGCCCTCCGCTTCCCCGGCCGAGGACGACTGTCCCATTAAGAAAGACTCGAGGCGAAATTACCACGGGTGTGGGACATTCCAGGTAATTTACAAAGAGCTCTAGAGCTCCCCATGGCACCTGTGCCACCATTTCATCTTTCGAAGGTCTTGGCACCCCTAATCCAGAAGGGGATGTCAGGCCCTCCTCTATCTTCTTCCGTTCCTCAGGAACTTCTATCTCTTATCAACCTCTATTAATCTTCCCTTAAATTATCACCACAAGAGGAAATTAAGTACGGGATACCATTCCCCACACAATGTATAAATCATTGAGAATAACAGAGTGAGAAGTGGCACTCCCTTGCGCCCATACCTTGGCACCGGGCGTGCGTGTCAGCCCCTCCTGAAGGAGTCGCGCCCTTCGGGTGCACTTTCCTCGCCCTGGGACTGAAGTGATAGTCCGGGCCGTAATTTATAGGCGAAGGACAATAAATTCCCGCCTAACAATAAAACCCTCACTCTTTTTCCCTTAGCTCTTCTGCCAATATCATTTACTTTCTTTTAGTCATTTAGTTATCTTTATTTTAATGAATCACGAGTCATAAACTCTTGTCCTTGTGATTTAAATGCCCCTTTCGTAAGCTCTGAGAGACGTGTCCCGCCGTTCATATGCGGTTAAGTTTTCATTCGTAACGTCTTGGTAATTTTCCTTTTGTTATTATTATCCCTTTTCCCCCTTCCATTCCTTCCAAGATCTCTGTTTGTCCTAAGACCCCACATCTTTTGTCTGCTCGCCCCGTCATAACATGGAGTACTCGAGTGGGCAGTGGACGCATAAAATTAGCGTAGTTTAAGGTTAGCGAATTAAAACCTCGCGAATACTCTCGCCCGCACACGACTGTCAAATTCCCAGTGTGTGGGTCATCCCTCAGCTCGTGTTGAACGGTAGCTGAGCAAAGCACGTTAAAACGAAGATAAATTATCAATGCGAATTTGTATAGTCATTACAATATGGTGTAAAAGGGGATGTCATTTACAAAAATAAACGCTGTTTTTCATTTACACAGCCTCTTCAAGGCAGATTGTACTAACCGCATGCATTTTATCTAAAATTAAGTAACCGTGTATTTTAATTCTTGAACAATAACCTTTCTTTTCATTTGTTGGCCATAGCCTCATATACGTGGTCCTATAATCTTAATTAATTCACAATGGTTCGAGTCACATTATAAAGTTACCAGTGGGTAACCAAATCTAAAGTAATTATTCTTTTGCAAGTGTTTAAATCACTTTGCGTTCTGTTAACGAAAATTGTCCCAATGTGTTATTAAAAGTAATGTCACAGCTTCATAAAACCCTTAGGAGTAAAGTTCATTGCAAGGCAGAATGTAGAGTAACGTAAAGCATTTGCCGCTCATTCTTGAATATCGATGTACACACCCGAAGGATGTATGTACATCATCTTGTATGGGGAGGTATTATGATTAGCAAGAATTCGCTAGCAAATTGCCTCCCCTCCCCCCCTCCTTTGTCGTTGTTGGTTGTTCTGTTGTGTTTCATTTACTGCCAGCCGGCCGATCGATAGACCATCTGTCTATCGACTTAAAAACAAGGGTTTAAAAGATTAAAGGCGCTCCCATCTTTGATAAAGATCTTTCCTTCGAGGCAAAAGTAATCTGGCTTGGGTGTCTCTCCTACAGGCCAAAACCTCCCCTGCGGGCAGCAGGTGCAATGAGTCAAAACATCTGTGTTGGGCGCACCCCCTGCCCCATAGGAGGGGATAAAAAGCAAAAGCCCACGAGGTCTCGACACACACGCGGGCTGGAAGATATGGAATGAAGACGTCCCCAACACCTGGCCCCATCGATGCCCTTGCATCCTAACCACGTGGCCCTTTCCAAAGTATACTTCTCCTCGTGCCCTTCGACCGTATTCCTCGAGCCCACACGCCATTCCTTGGAGTTTCGAGGAGTCCCCATCGCCTTGCCCCTTTACGGAAGCCCTTGCATCTCACCACGTGGAAGAAACTCGCCCTCGGAAATCGCAAGTCATCCACGCACTGCCTTCTACGCGCCCTCGGAAAATCTACTAAGGTAAAGTGCCCTGGAAGAGCCCCATTTCAGTCACACTTTTGTCTCGTAAGATTTGCTTAAAGGGAAAGCCAGAAATCACCCTTGTCTAATGTCCGTGCGCCTCTTGCATCGGCAGTATTAATTCTTTATTACTCCTTTGGCACCCTCAGTGCAGCTTCGAATTCATTATTCCTTTGTCTATTTCATTACTGGCGTATAATGTGCATATCTCTCATTTCAGAGGGACCCTTCGTGGAAGCTTCTCGGACTGTGGCTGGAATTCCCCAGTTTCATTCAATCTACTTGAGTTCCTCTTTCCCGTACTAATGTCTTTTATGTAAATACACTCCTTTAAATGTGCCCACGTGTTTTACGTAATATTTCCCTCAGTAACAAGAGCCCTATGCTCATATGAAATTCTCCTTTGTTTTCCTCTTTTTTTTTACGTTTTCCCGTACCCACGAAGTCAGAATCACAAGGCTAAATTACCTTAAATTGTTGCTACCTGTCTCACAGAGCATATTTCAAACTAAAACCACGGAAAAACGTAAATATATATATATATATATATATATATATATATATATATATATATATATATATATATATATATATATATATATATATATATATATATATATACATGTGCATACATTCACATATATAAACATTTCTGGCCTTTCATTTGAGAGACCGGGGTACGATCCCGGTGTGAGTCAGAAATTTATTTCCGTTTTACACAGAAATAAATTTCTGATCCATATCGGGATCGAAACCCGGTCTTTCCAATGAAAGGCCAGAATATATATATATATATATATATATATATATATATATTATATATATATATATATATATATATATATATATATATATATATATATATATATATATATATATATATATATATATATATATATATATATATATATATATATAAAACCAAGTGAAATGATATGTGCAAATGGGTTGATTTTGCTACATGAATTATATATGACCAATAGTCCTAAAGGAATACAAACTTTTAAAAAATTTAATTTTGATTTATGTGGCAAAATTTATAATGAACGCCATAGCCTAATTTTTGTACGGATTGACATAAATGTAACAACTTTCATGTGCTCGTTTACTTAGATGATGAACGCATAATAGGATATTCTGGGTACGCTATCAACTTATTTCAATATGGCCGCCATGGGACTTGGCTTTTACCCTCAAAATACCATTTAACTGGCTTTAGCTGTCTATATAAATATTATACAAATAGGTTACACATGACCAGGTCACGCGAAATATGCAAATGAATTGATGCTCCTATATGATACACTTTTCTCGCCAATGGCAATCGACTCACAACGTTTGAATAAATTCAGCCTAAAGCGCTCAAAATCATATAAAGTTTGACAATTTTGTAGTCACGTTACTTCGTATATGCAAATGTTTGACACAGCTTAATATCCTGACAAATTGGCGTAGCTTTTACAAGTTTCATTTGCCAGAATGTGTAGATGATACATACGAAGTATGGACTTTGAGCCATGGGAAATGTGTAGTTTGATACTTGCGAAATGTGGACTTTATTTAATACATGTGAAATATCGATTTTGATACATGAGTAATATGGACTTTGATACTTGCGAAATATAGACTTGATACATGCGAAATGTGGACTTTGATACATGCGAAATATGTACTTTGATGCATGAGAAATATCGATTTTGATACATGAGAAATATGGACTTTGATACATGCGAAATATAGATTTTGATACATGCGAAATATGAACTTTAATACATACGAAATATAGACTTTCATACATGCGAAAAATATGCCATGGTACATGCGAAATATGCACATTGATGCATGTGAAATATTGATTTTGATACATGAGAAATAGGGACTTTGATACATGCGAAATATAGACTTTTCTACATGCGAAATGTGGATTTTTATACATGCGAAATATAGACTTTGATACATGCGAAGTATGGACTTTAATACATACGAAATATAGACTTTGATACATGCGAAATATGCACTATGATGCATGTGAAATACGGACTTTTATACATGCGAAGTATGGACTTTGATGATACATGTGAAATATAGACTATGATACATTGGAAATATAGACTTTGATACATGCGAGAAGTGTAGTTTTATACATGCGAAATATGGACTTGACTTTGATAAATGCGAAATATGCATGTAAAATATCGATTTTTATAAATGAGTAATATGGACTTTGAAAGATGCGAAGCATAGGTATTGATATATGCAAAATATGGACTTTGATCCATGTGAAATGTAGATTTTGATACATGCTAAATGTGTAGTTTTACACATGCGAAATATGGACTTTGATACATGCAAAATGTAGAATATGATACTTGCTAAATATGGACTTTGATAAATGCGAAATGTGTACTTTGATACATGAGAAATATGGACTTTGATACATGCGAAATGTGTACTTTCATACATGCGAAATATGGACTTTGATGCATGTGAATTATAGACTTTGATGCGTGAGAAATATAGACTTTGATACACACATCCGAAATATGGACTTTGATACATGCGAAATATAGACTTTGATACATGCGAAATATAGACTGTGATACATGTGAAATATGGACTTTGGTACATGTGAAACCTGGACTTTGATACATGCAAAATATAGACTTTGACACGTGCGAAATATGGACTTTGGTACATGCGAAACCTGGACTTTGATATATGCGAAATATAGACTTTGACACATGCGAAATTTGGACTTTGGTACATGCGAAACGTGGACTTTGATACACGCGAAATATAGACTTTGACACATGCGAAATATAGACTTTGACACACACGAAATATGGACTTTGGTGCATGTGAAGCGTGGACTTTGATACATGCGAAATATAGACTTTGACACATGCGAAATATGGACTTTGGATCATGCGAAACGTGGACTTTGATACATGTGAAATATAGACTTTGACACATGCGAAATATGGACTTTGGGTCATGCGAAACGTGGACTTTGATACATGCGAAATATAGAATTTGGTACAAGCGAAATATAGACTTTGGTACATGCAAAATATGAGCTATTTCTTTTGACCTCTGTAGAAAAGATGATCATTTTAGTTTTCAACAAAATCCGCCCTAGGTCATCAGAATGATGAAAGTGGAAGCTTGAGATATCCAGGTGTTAGTGTGAGATTTCTTCATATTTCAGACAAGTAAATTGTTAATACGAGTGATAATAACGCGAAAGTAAAACAGTAGGTCTCCTTCAACCTCTTCTGCTTAAGGTGAAGAGGCTCTCATGCAAGGGATACGTAAGCTACATAGTCCTTGATGCTTGCAACTAATTCATTGTTTTATGATTCTGGATTTTTAATACCCGAGAACTCTGGACACGTCCTAGTGCTTTCTTCACGTTAATGATAATAATAATAATAATAATAATAATAATAATAATAATAATAATAGTGATGAAATTCTCCAAATTATATATATATATATATATATATATATATATATATATATATATATATATATATATATATATATATAGTATATATATATATATATATATATATATATATATATATATATATATATATATATATATATATATATATATATATATATAGCTACTTCGTGAAACAGTCTCTGAATAACTAGTTTTTTACATCTCCAGTACTTTCGAATGGCTTATTCGTAACTTCAGTAACCTCTGTTGTCTATATTCTTGGAAACATTGAGATGTTTTAAGAGAACGTTATGGCATATCATAACTTGTAATTGTCATTATTATTCCATTACCTGTTTTCCATGTAGCCTGACAAGTCTTTCTGTCTCATTAAAGCTTTCTATCCCCTCACTTCCAGGATGTGGATGTTTCTCCCACTCTCGATGGGTGCTGAATCACAACACTTACTCCTCTTGAAGAAGCATTCACCCACCCTCTCCATCCCCTCCCCCTCCCCAATCCCCCTCACCCCCACACACACGCACCGACACACACGAATTCACCAATTTCTAACCAACAAGATTTTTCCATATTCTGACAAGGTGCCTGATTTTCAGCCATTTATTTTTGTTATGTTATCAACCATTTCTTGCTTCAGCAAACAGTGTATTTTGTAACACATCTATTGCTGTCAAAAAGTGGTCCAAATATTTATTAATTCTAGTTTTTCAAAATATCACTGGAAAGCTCGTTTTGTCAAAATATTTACAGCATTACCCCAGAAACAAGTTGAGTGAAAACAGTCGCTAATAAGCGATACATCAATGCCATTTTGACTGCGATAATCTCGTCGTCAGTAAAAACTGCGACAACAAAGAAAAACGACCTGAAACTCATTCACATATGGGACACTAATTATCATATTCGACATCAAAGCGTCCATGAAAACGCATTCACATATGGTCGGCCATTCTTCCAATCGCATTACCGGCATGAAAGTGGACAACACAAATGCTTTGTCTGAGCATCAAAGGATCAAGAGCACTCAATTCAAAGGCAATGCCGGGAAAAATATTTGGACGGAAAGCGGAGACACCCCAACCCCCACCACACCCCACCACCCGGGTTTATTCTAACAGTACACACGTTCCTGAAACATGTCACGTGGGGAACATTTGTTTGTTCTTTCAAAGAGTCGATGAAAGAATATTGAATGTTGTTCCTCTTGTCCCTATTCTCTTTCTTTTTTCCGAAACAGTGAATTAACGTGAAAGGAATAAATGTACACCTGCTTGCTTTCGGTTAAACAAAATTTTCCCATGACTTTCAGGGCATAATGGAATTAACGATTTTTGACAGCAAAGTTCAGACAAAATTTTTATCGTTGGCTCCAGAAGAATTCACAAGAAAATCCTCATTGGCTTTGCATGCGAGGCTGCAAATCCCTCATTTTTGATGAGGTGATAAAACACAAGGAGGGTCAAAAGGAATACAGAATAGGTTAGCGTTTACGTTCAAAAATAGTTACTACAAATACGCCGGTATTAACTGGATCACTACTGCAGTACTTGCCGAGTGTTTCATCATGAATTCGAGCACACACATTTTATATATATATATATATATATATATATATATATATATATATATATATATATATATATATATATATATATATATATATATATATATATATATATATATATATATATATATATATATATATATATATATATATATATATATATATATATATATATAATATATATATATATATATATATATATATAATATATATATATATATATATATATATATATATATATATATATATATATATATATATATATATATATATACATAGTGTGTGTGTGTGTGTATGTATAGAGTGGCGTTGAAGATAGTGCTTATCCTCACTTTTCCTCCTCATTTTTAGTCCTTGAGATTTCAAGGAGTGTGCAGCTGAAAAGGGCTTTCGGAATTTAAGCAGCGAAAGTGGAAACTGTATTTAATTTTTCACAAGGTGCAGCTTAGGATGACTGACCGTAGTTATATCAGTCTGTCAGCCTTGGAAACTAGTTTTCATGAAATTCCAAATAAAATTCTGTTTAAAGAACCAGAAATAAATTTCACGCGATATAACGAAATTTTAATTAACACAGTCAACGAAGCATGAAAAAAATTTTATTTAGATGTGCGGAGTTCACCGCTTCTGTAAATTGAGTTAAAGCAGCCTTCCGTAGGTTACTGCATGAGATCCATCTCTCGTATACCTATAGTATCTATATTCCCAAAGACATGTTTGAACGATTACATATTTTTCGTCATCTTTATTTTTAATGATAGTTCTGAAAGCTTAAACACAAGCAAAGTGAATATCAGCCGGGTTCATTATTAGTAATTTGTTGTTTTCAGACTAATTTAAATGAACTTAATCTTCATAATAAATGTTGGGTTCCTTTGCATAATTTCCAATGGTAATTGAATTAGGCAGAATGAAGGATAATAACAAAATAAAAACTTACATACTTCTTCCCATTTACAGCTGTAAAACTTGAATTTGTTGCTATAATTTCATAATTACAATCTTCATGAATAATTGACAGAATTTAATTTTTCCCCAACATGCTCTTTGATAAAATACTCTGTAAATATTTATGGCAAATCATTTGAAATAAACTTTAGTTATTGTAATTCGAATAGATTCCTTACATAGCGTAAGAAAAATTCTGAAAAAGTTTCTTATTCATTCTATCGATTTTAGTGTTTCCAAAGAGAAAACTTGTCAGTAGGGAAATTAATGAAGGTATAATACAGGTATTAGTTTCAAGTTAATCAACTATGTCTTCTCATGCTAGTACCTTTGTGACAATAAAACACACGCACACACACAAGACAACTTTCGGTCCTATTATGGCATAATTCCGCTTAATTTATACTCCTATGTATAATTTTTAAGTGAAACTTTAACCCTATTGCAGTTTTTTTTATTATATCGGCTTTTAATTCCAAAATTACTATATGGTGAAGCAGTGCAGTATATACCAGTCATCTTTAATCATGTACACCATCTTTGCTTAAATCTTCAGCTAAAACCCGTATGGACAAAGTCACAGACTATAAATCCAAGAGGGTTCCAAAAGGAAATTAGCGTGCAAAGAGCCAAGTTACAGGAAAAGGTGATAAATAGATAAACATGATGGAAAAGAAAATAAAACCGATTTACCTGACATCAGCATAGAATGGAAATGTATTTGTTCTTCGCTTAAATATTTGGAAATCAGAAGATTCCACAACTGCACAAAGCAAAATATTCCAGCCCAGAAAAAACTGCTTACAAACTGAGTAGTATTGAACCTGATGCTATAAAGGACTAACATAAATCATTATGAAATTTCCCAAATAAAGCGGCATTAGTTTGGAACCGATCTTTTGAACGATTTCACGCTTCGGTCAAGGAGGCCATAACAATTATTCTGTGAAGGGGGAATCCACATAACAGCCCAGAGTCTGATCCATCCGATCAGAGAAGCGAATTACTTCCTCCGCTGATGGAATTGTGAGCCCATATCGAATGAAATATGCACGCCGAACAATCATTTACCAACAGCTCGTTCCGAACGAAAGGCTCTGTTGGGACTGAGTCAGATCACGGGTTGTTAGTTTGGGGTAAATTGAAAATCATTGCAGAATTATACCTTTTAATAGTTTTGTAAAATGTTATAGTGAATTTAGTGAGTATAAGTCATTTTGTAGTTCGTGTAATTTTTTCCTTCTACTTATTCATTAAACGATTAAATTTTTCCGGTTATATGTTTTATTTATTTATTAGTGTCTTTTTATTATATATCGTTTCTGTGTTTTTCATGTGGTTCGGTAATTCCTAGCGCGTATTTATCGACAAACATAAACTAATTACTTACTTAAAAGCTAAAAACCTAACGATTTACTGTTGCAAAGTACTTTGGATGATATACATATATACACATACTGCATATATATATATATATATATATATATATATATATATATATATATATATATATATATACATACACACACACACACACACACACACACACACACACACACATATATATATATATATATATTATATATATATATATATATATATATATATATATATATATATATATATATATATATATACTGTATACACACACACACACACACACACACACACACACACACACACACATATATATATATATATATATATATATATATATATATATATATATATATATATATATATATTTATATGTATATATATATATATATATATATATATATATATATATATATATATATATATATATATATATATATATATATATATATATAATGTACATACATATACATACATGTGTGAGTGTTTGTGATGACAGTAATGAATTCATCCTCTTAAACCTTTTTTTCTGTCCCACCAGTTCGACCAGGAATACCAGTAGACGAATATTTTTTTATCTATAATGTGTATCCTATTATTATTATTATTATTATTATTATTATTATTATTATTATTATTATTATTATTATTATTATTATTATTATTTCGTAATTTTAATTTCACCAAAGGAAGATTTTATATAATAGTGTAATTTTCAAGGCAGTGAAACTGTTAACAAATTCATGAGGTGCAATCATTTTACTAATTTCTCTACCCCCGTCTTGTCACGGTATCACCTACTCGTATGTCCTTAGCATACATTGGCTGGTCACCAATCTAAGATGTGACCAGACTCAATGTTGCTCTTCTTCCCTGATCAAGAGAAAAATGGAACACTGACCTTACAACTATCTGTCATCCATTAACGCTAAGTCATTCAAGTAGTAACCAAGCCAACGATTCTTTGCTTCTCAAAAGTGCCTAACTCCTGGCTAAAGATATTATTACGCAACTATAAAGATACTGTAGGGCTCCATGAACTTCTCAGTACAATGGGGAAAACTCTGGCTAATCTTATTAGGTCTGTGTAAAGATCATGTACGTAAGAAACAGAATTCAATGTAAAAGAATTTTTTACGGAGTGACTGCTGACTTTTCAACGATAAGTATTTTGACACTCGAAACGGGCCGTCCGCTGCTGCGCCATGAATAAACATGAGGCCCTGTGTCCGGTGTTAGACGGCTGTAAAAACTTCAGTAAGTTTTTTTGTTTTTTGTGCAGTTCCAGTATCAAAATTTATATTGCCTCTGGGGCAATTTTAACTCGCTGGAGCGTATTTTAGAAGCTGTCTCACATATTACGATATACATCAAAGTTTAACACAAATTCAAATGTCCTTTAATTATCTAATCTGCTCCAGTTTAATATTTTGTCCATTGACGATCTATATATATATATATATATATATATATATATATATATATATATATATATATATATATATATATATATATATATATATATATATATATATATATATATTATATATATATATATATATATATATATATATATATATATATATATATATATATATATGTGTGTGTGTGTGTGTGTGTGTGTGTGTGTGTGTGTGTGTGTGTGTGTGTGTGTGTGTGTATGATGTGTGTGTCTCTGTCTGTCTGGTCTGCTTGTATCTATGACTGCATGTGCGCACGCGAGACGTAAGTTGTATGAGGGACGGGGGGCGCCTATTGAGAGCAATAACACCGAGGCAAATATCAATATTTATCTGAAAAAGTAACGATAAGGATGTCATCATATTGCACATAATTAATACCCATCAAAAGTTATTTTACAGAAATGAGTAAAAAGCTGTAATTTAATTACGAGATTCAAACGAGTAGGAACAAGAGTATCTAAAGTTTCATCTCGTAGTTTCGTCTGTCACTTACGTAAAAGTGTAATTATACATGGACTTATTTTTTCTTTTGCTTTTTCTTTACAATTCATTGTTAATTATTAGCCTTTTAGTGACACGTGTGAACCATAGCTAAAATAGAGAAAGCTTTTATAGTTTTCGCTAAAAATATTCTGTCAACTGCAGCTGTTTAAAACTTGCACATTTTGCTATATTATATTTTTTCATTAAAATAAATGCTTACAACGCGAATTAACAGAGTTAATATTCTGTCAAAAACACACATATCAACTTTATACATGTTATTATTAGAATTATTAGACAATTTAGTATTTTTTTTATTCCTTCTGCAATTAATTTGCCGTCACAGTGTAATTGCACATCACCTCTTCATTTTAATTATTTACAAACAGACTGCCAGTGCTGTCACGTGTTCATTAAACAATCTCCTGTTTTATAGATATTTATTTTTAATCCCTTTCAATCCTTTTTTGCGGTAAGAACTGTTTGTGTTGCAGAAGGTGGTAATAATTCAGTGAATATTTATGAAATATTTATTGTATTATTATCCCCTTCTTGAGCACAAACAGTTATGTAAAAAAAAAAAAATAAATAAATAAATAAGCAAAATTCCATGGGCTTAGTATATCGCTGTACCGATACTATAAATAACGGATGTGAGGACTCTACAACTTGCTGTTTGAAACGTAGTGGGAAGATTAAAGGACTAAATGCATATTTCGACTTAAATACCATTAAGTAAAGACTGCAGTTGCTGCTGTTTCTCTCTTCATTCACGTACGTTGTAGGGGAGGGGGTGGTGGCACTGGTTCACCGAACGTGGTGCACTGTAGGCATTATTAAAGGTATTTACAGTGTCCTTTCGACCCCTAGTTGCACCTACGTTTTAACCTTTTAATCACTCTTGTATTTTATCTCTTCCATTTTATGCATCTTTATCTTGCTGTCCAACCACTTCAACTCCCACTTTTCACGGTATTAACCGCTGGATGGCCTAAAGTGCCCTCACGGTTGACTTGACTGCGTAAATTTCATAATTTCAAACGAAGGACTTACATTTTTAATGAGGCAAATTGCTAGCTCCATATCTTCAGTATAACATACAGAAAACATTGACTCACTGAAATCTACCTTCTGTATTATCATGCAACAAGCTCATTGGTGAAATAAAAAAAAAAAACAGATATTTTAAATGTAATAAAGGACTTTGGTTTTCAAATTGTCTGATTAAAGTTGCTTGCAGTTCTTACAATATACAGTACGTATAAAAGTTTTAATCGAAGTTACCTGAAATTTTCCTGAATGTTTTTTTGTAAAAAAAAAAAAGGTATTATAACAGTGGATTTACTAGGATCGATGCGCAGAACGATTATTTTCTAGAAATATAAACATGCATGTCGTGCCTGTTTCAGTAAAGTGAAAAAAATAGTTAGAGCAAAAAATTATTTTTTTGGCCAGAGTGGCTGCCAGAGGAGTTTCATTTTGGGGACGAAAATGAAAGAGAATCAGGAAAAAGACTTTGAGTGCCATTAGAGCTTTCAA
>JANJGK010000008.1:55861706-55869206 GCA_039081455.1 Macrobrachium rosenbergii
GTTGATTATCGAATCACATTATCTACTATTATGTTTTATAAATAGTTTAGCTTTCACAAGAAGTAAATTGTGCAATGTTGGTCAAGTAGGGTAAGGAAACGACATTTGCAATGTTATTAACGTGTTAGAAAATTACCTGTTAAAATATTTAAACTTTTACATTTTATGAGAACATCTGTCACTGCAGATGATAGGCGCATTTAACATTTATATATTTTCATTCTGCGCATGATAATATTATGTTGATTGTCATGGAGCTAATTAGTGATACTATCTTATAAATATCATTATAGCATTAAACCGTATTCTATAGCAGGGGGTAGCTCAAAAGAGACAATGTTACTACCACGTCCATATTTTCATTCCTGAATTATGGACGGACTCACTGTGTAGATAATGTCTTCACCATTGACTGTTTTATATACCTAAATAGAGAGCTTATCAGCAGCATGCCGAATCCTACTTGGCCATTCACTTTTATTGTGCTCATTATCTCGAGCCTCTTGGGTAGGAAGGCCCCGCTCTTCCAGTGCCTCAGTGGCATCTGCCCAGCATTTTCGAAGTCTTCATTCAAACTTCCTAAATTCCCTCATCGTAGTTACTTTTATTGCCACATTTACACTGCCCCTCCTCCCCTTCTGTCTGCGCATACATATATATATATATATATATATATATATATATATATATATATATATATATATATATATATATATATATATATATATATATATATATATATATATATATATATATATATATATATATATATATATATATATATATATATATATATATATATATATATATATATATATATATATATTATATATATATATATATATATATATATATATATATATATATATATATATATATATATATATATATGTATATATGTATGTATGTATATGTATATGTATATGCCTCCGCGGTGGCACAGTGATATGATTAAGAGGGCCGGGGTTGAAAGCTCGCCGCTTACTGATGGCTTCGATTGCACCACTGCAAAAATCCGGCAGCCCGTCAACCTAACAGTCCGAAAAAACCCGAGAGGTTCAGTAAGTGAATAGGTACCAGCCCTCAGGCTGGGAAGTTGAGCAGTGGGCCTAGCGACACACTGGACACGTGTCATAGGCATTGGGACCTGTCCCCCAACTGGCTGTCTGCCTAAGAAACAGGTGATCAACGCCTGCTCTGAGCCTACAGAGGTCCAGGAGGACTTTAACTTTAACTTTAATATATATTATATGACTATAAAATATTTTCTGTTAAAACAGAATTCCATCTAATAAAGGGAGTCCATGAAAACACCAAAAGGGTAGAGATTATAGCGTTATAGTGTTAGTTTTCCAAGACAGTTGTCTTCGAAATACAATGCCATCATTTCTACCCTTTTGTTGTTTTTATAGGTTCCCTTTATATATATATATATATATATATATATATATATATATATATATATATATATATATATATATATATATATATATGTAATAGAGGTGTTACCCTTCACCTCTTAGCATTTATTTTAGGATGCGATGGCTAGCGTAATGCACGTCACTTCCCTGGGTGCGACCAGACACATTTGAATAACTACAAGTTACTTAACAACATCATGATAGACGGACTGTTTTAATGGAAGGTGGCAAATAACCCCTTCTTTGCTAAGATTTAAACCCGGGTTCTCTCTCTCTCTCGTGTGACGCGTTCTATAACCACCTGGCTTTCATACTTACGAGTATATACAATTCCAAATTCACTATAGTAAAGACAGACAGGTTTGAAAATAACAAGAATAAATTCGTATTTGATTATTTGAGCAAGAATCCTTTTAAGCACTGTGTAAAACCGGCTAGAAGCAGAAGACTTTAAAGGCTAAACATAATAAAATGGGCAGCATTTAAGAAGTAAGTCATAAGAATCAAGGCTAGGACTGATGATTAAATGCGCGATTATAACTCAGTATACTACAACTGCTCTTAAAAAAAAATCATTTTTGTACAAAATCATACGGAGTATTAAAAGATTAAAAGATAGGGGTACGGAAATGATGTCCCCTGTTAATAGTAGCTATCAGCATAAAAGACAAGTTTATTTTTTTGTGAGCATGTCAGTTTATTTTTAAATGAAGAAATGAATAATAAGGTAGATGAAAAGGGTGGCATAAACGTCTCATAAATCTGAGTTGCCATACTATTTGCATCTGTGACAGGTAATATATATGGAGTATATTTGGAATAAAGGTAACTGACAGATGAAGGAAATATCGAGAAGTAAAGCGAATCATTAATGAAGCTGTGATAAAAAAAAAATCTCAGGTAAAGACTAAAGCACATTTTGATAAGTTGGATACCACCTGCAAATAATTTCGATCTGATAGGAATAATATTGAGCGAAATGTATTGTGTTAAGAAAATCATATATTGTTCGAACATTAAGGTGCTTTGTAGTTCCACACTTGGACTGATCATGTCCTCTCAACGTTTGTTTGAGAAATGTTCTGTTATTTAATATGCAAGTGAAATGAAATGGAGAACTTCAAAGATGACTCTTAGCCTTTCTTTTCGCAATTTATGAAAAGAAAAAATAATACCCTGAAATTTTGCTTTCTGTTGAAACACTCGATCTTGAGGTAAGTCTTCACTGTTCATATTTGTTATATAGAAATGCATGATAATGAAAATGGTAAAACACATATTAGGTGCTGTACAATTGTAATGCATATTTATTTTTAATTTCTCAATATTTTTCATATGTGAATACACTGAAACAGACATCTTTTTGAAAAGGACGCTAATTATGTTAGAAATTATTTCGTGATAATTCACCAGAAATGAATTACAATGCAGTCATAACGGCTCGCACGTTTGATACTAATTTACTAGCATTTACAGAAACAAGAGTTCTCTATGAGTTATCATTAATGCTATATATATATATATATATATATATATATATATATATATATATATATATATATATATATATATATATATATATATATATATATATATATATAGAGCCTCGGTGGCTCAGTCGGTAGAGCAGCAGCCTAGGACTTTGTAGAGGTCCATGGCGCGGGTTCAAATCCGCAGCCGACTGGTCAGCGAAGGCGGACACTTTGCTATCCGTGTAGACACCCTGGGATTACGTATGTAATCAACGGATAGGTTTGCTGAAAAGCAAATGGGTGTTACAGACTAATACACACATAAACAAAGCCACTCCAACATCTTCTAAAAACATAACAGACACCTCACAGGTCTCGAGCTGTCGACCTACCCGCCCAGTTCTCCTCGCTGCTTGGGAGAAAGGGAGCTGGGGATTGGCACGATACACGTACACATCGTTACCGGGGTCTAAGCGATGTCAGGCAGGGCAGCCGATCGAGGCTACGGCCTACCCGAACGCCAAATCAAAGTCCTTTGTAAAGAAGGCATCGTGCTTACCCCATATAAAAAACGGGAAAAAAGCACGTTAAAACGAAGAAGACTATATATATATATATATATATATATATATATATATATATATATATATATATATATATATATATATATATATATATATATATATATGTATATATTTATTGTGAGATTTTGAAATTTAAATATCTTTTCCTTCATATTTCTTCCCCACAATGTATTACATTTTAGCTACCTTTCACCTTCGATCCTGTTCCTGCTTAATAAATTATTATTTTAAGACATCATCATCGCCAGTAATAATACGGTTGTGATTTTCATCGCTTTGAATGATACAACTTGAGTTTGTTTAACCGTTATTACCTTGTGTTCAAATTATCATATTAGGTTTTGAGGAAATCCAGTAAAAAAAAATATCTAGAACCAATGTAAAAAATAATTTTTTTTTATTAATGTAAGTATAACAGATTTGGGTCTCAGGCTAGGGAATGGTTTGGCACTCTACAAACGCTGAATGCAGGAGAGAGCGTGAGGAAATTAACAGGGAATAGAGAAAGGGAAGTCAACAGAGTTTGCTTATGGTAGGGATTTTTCTTGTAATCGTGGGAAGGCAAGTTATTTTTTTGTTGTATTTTAATAATGGATATGACATGTCCTTATTCAGGATGTTGACTATCAGGTCTCATTGATAACCCACTGTAGTTTGCAACAAAGTTCCAAGCTTTTATTGGCATTCAGTAAGACTTGATATTTTATAAAGGAGGAGCGCTAATCTCTGTCAATATTATCAAGGATAAATCATCGCAGTCGAAATAGATTTAAGGCAAATTCCAAGTTTATATGAATCACTATGTAGATTATGGAGAGGTTAGGCACAGTAGATGAAACTATTCTAAAATGCAATCAGTTTTACCGATTGCCTTGTTCTGTTATACCACACTGTATTTCGAGTTACACTCTTATTGAAGATGATAGTATGCTTTTAAAAATGCTACTTGTAAAAATAAACAAGTAAAAATGCGTCGAAGTTTCTTTGACGCAATAAAGTTTTCTATACAGCGAATAAGGCTGTAAGAAACTCTCAGCCACGGACCATGAAACTCTCAGCCACGGACCATGAAACTCTCAGCCGCGGCCCATGAAAATTTCAGCCACGGCCAGGTGGTAGCCTGTAATGTTGACACCTATAGCGGTGCCAGACGCACGATCATGGCTGACTTTAACCTTAAATCAAGTATAAACTACTTAGGCTATATGGTTGCAATTTGGTATGTTTAATGAGTGGAGAGTGGAAGATCAACATACCAATTTGCAGCCCTCTAGCCTCAGTAGTTTTTAAGATCTGAGGGCGGACAGACAAATAGCCATCTCAATAGTTTTCTTTTACAGAAAACTAAAAGTGACATGCATATCAATGTTACATAAAGTAAAAGCATTGAATTGTCGTATCTTAATCTAACAGTAATTAACATGTTGTAAGACAGGTTTAGGTTTTCGTCTTTACAAAGTTAATTGCTGCTCCAAAAGCAGGAGCACATGCTGGCATAGCTCCAACTTATTATAAGACGAACGCGCGTTTTATAGGCCAATATAAGCAGGCAACCGTTTGGAAGAATGCAGTAGAGTGAGATTTTAGAATTCGACACTCCCTTAATGGGAATATCAACGAAAAATTTGATAGGCATTTTAGAAGCCTGACTTCATTCAAGCTGTCTTATCACAGCTCGAGTTTCTTACTGTCAATGAGACAGTGACATTTAGGTTTAAATAAGTTAGCTTGGAGTATGAAGTGATCTGTTCCAATTATCATTTCAACTTAAAAATATCGGAACTTCTAATGAAAGGATCTCGAAAGTGCTGACAAGTAGTAAGATTTTGTTTGTCTATTCATTCATGACTGTTTACTAGAGAGATTGGAAATGCGGACGTGATGTTCTGGAAGTTTATTGTTGTAGCAGAATTTCCTTTCATTCCATTCTTCTTTAGTGAGTGATACTGTGAGCATGTCTGTGCATGTTTATTTAAAAGTAAAAAACATTAATGAATTAACGTGTATATGTTATAATTTCCCTCCTTTTACTGCGTTTCTGTCTACAGTTTTGTAAAAAAAAAAAAATTACACTACAGAGATGGATCCATAAATTGGAGAAAAATTTCATTTATTCTATAAAGGAGTGATAATGCAAATGGCAGAAACTTGGAATAAAGAAAAGAACAACGTAACTTTTAACTTTAAATTGATAAAGTTGCATAAAAGTAAGGCGCAATGGAAAAAGGCAAGACATATAAGGGCATGTTCATAAATTATTTGCAACGTTTCATCACGGATGGAATTATACAGGTAGTTTCTATTTGACAGTGATGCAAACAGCTCTTAGCGAGTAAATACCTAGCATTCCGTGCACAAAACACGTTATTTAAAAATGACTTCAATGGTGATGAGGGCATTTTGTCCCATCTGAATCGGCTTATATCACTCGAGCTGTTCTGCAGTGCGAAGTGTCGTGATTATTGCTTACTATCTCGAATTCACGTTGAACTGTAATTTACAATGACTCTTTAACACGGGCTGCTGCACTTCATACGTGTTTAAATAGCAGATGTCATTCAGTTTCGCACAAATGTGAATGGCTATATTTTACATTTATAGTATCTTTTTTTTAACCAGTTCAGCCAAATCAGTTTAAAGAGACAGGAAAGAAAAAAATGGTAAGCTAATTTCAACATTATATTCTCTGTGAGAAAAAATCTGATTTATTTGTTTATATTACTTTATGCAAACTCAATTAAGGGATTCTCTCCTTTGTAAGATTTTAAATAAAAGTTACAGGTAAAAGTATCCAGGAATTGTATAGGGATATGCAGTTATCTCTGACCAAGGCGTTATAATAAATGAGTCATTTTGGTCGTTTTTATCCCATTAAAAATGTATTTGTCAAGACGTTCTAACTTATTCTAAACTCTAAAAGCGTTATCTAGCTCTTCCCAGAAGATACGAAATCCGAAGCAATGGCTGTGTTTACTCTTAAATGCAAACATTTAAGATAAAAGAGAAATTCCATGTAGCGGAGATCAAGTAATAAAAGAGAGAGAGAGAGAGAGAGAGAGAGAGAGAGAGAGAGAGAGAGAGAGAGAGAGAGAGAGAGAGAGAGAGAGCAACTCCATGTATAATACCGCAGTTTAAATGAGTGTATAGATGAAAAGCGTATTCAGATCAGGAAAGAACATTTTAAATGTGCATAAGAAAAAACTATATGGATAATGTAAGTCGATTATGTTTAAACAATTCTGCAGGAATTGAATACGAATGAGCTACGTGTATATGATGTAGAATTCGATTTGTTTTATTTTAAAAATATCTTTTTACTGGTTTCTAGCATAAATCTATATTTTTTAAACTATTTTCCTGCGTTCATTATCGAACAATATAGTCAACTTTTCCTTGGGGATGTCGTGCAATTGGAACTTCAGAAGTTCAAGCGAAGATGCAGTGCATTAATACCCCAATACAGTTCTCCTTGTGTTTTCATAATTTACTCACATTTTTATTTATTTACCTATTTATTTGTTAATTCATCTGGTTTTCTAATAACCGATCCCTTTCAGTATCTCCCTTTACTTTGTTACTTCTTTTGAATGAACGCCGTATTCTTTTGTGAACTTAACATTTTAGTCAATGGGCCCAATGGGCTTGTTCCGTATGAATAGGGTTCATATTCTGAAAAACGATAATAATTTGACATATATGCTCTCTGTCAAAACATAATCGTATAGACGAGATAAATTTCCCTGCGAATCAATAGTCCAAGCTTCTCCTGTCGATGTTTACCAATGAAAGAGCAAATAAAAATATAAATGGAGGTACTGATTGTAGATAATGATGTGTAAATGCTTTTTGTTATTATTATTATATATATATATATACTGTATATGTATGTATGTATATATATATATATATATATATATATATATATATATATATATATATATATATATATATATATATATATATACATATATATATATATATATATATATATATATATATATATATATATATATATATGTATAT
>JANJGK010000008.1:55874206-55879206 GCA_039081455.1 Macrobrachium rosenbergii
GGTAGCATTTAGCCATTTTTCCCCTATAGGAAAATTCCCATATCAGCCTTAAAAATAGGTGGTCCTAAGGTCCTTTTTTCCTTTTTACCTGTCTCTCGTGGCGAATGTTTTTAACAGAGCATAAACGCCTAAGGCATGACTGTAGGCCTGTTTTGACCCAGCGCCGGTCAGGGAACTTCAGAGAGAAACTAGCCGCCGTCTCGAGCAGACGTCTGGAAGGTGGCCCTGTCCCCGCCTTTGTCTATTATTTTATTAGTGAATGGTGGAGCAAGAAACACACACCCGAACTTCAGCACGTCCGTTGTAAATGCGCGCCAACGCTTCGTCATTAAGGTAGAGTCCGTGTGCTGTTCGAAACTTCGTCCATTCTTTTAACCTCTTTTCTGTATTTCCAACTCTTTCTTTGTTTTCTTCCTTCAGCCACCACTTAGGGTATATGTGTTTACGAGGTCTAGATTAAGCCTAATTATTATATTGTTAGCTTCAACCCCGTTATTCCAGTAAAATACCTAGGATTTAGGGTAAGCAAAATCAGGTTAAATCTCGATGCTTTTTATGCCTAGCGTCCGAATGTTTGGGAGAACCGTTGCGTTTAAAATCAAATTCATCTCAAATATTCTTTGTTAAGGTTAATAACCCTTAACTGGCGACCTTTGGCTAATTAACGACTGTCTTTGAGGTTAACTTTTGGCTTCAAGTGGCAGGTTACGTGTAATCTTGGTTTGCAGGGCCGTAAAAATTACGTAAATTGAATAATACATGATCAACCAAGACCCTCACACGTAACATTGGCGATCTTGCGTAGAATCTAAAGTACATTTTAGAGAAAGAATCTGGAGAAAAGGAAATTAAAATTACATTAATTCCAAAGATAAAATTCAGATATTGAATTCCATTTCATTCTTCCAAACAAGGAACCAGGCATAATAATAAGCAGTAAAGAGAATAGTTATAATAACAAGTGTAGCGAGAATTAGCGTAGGTAGGAAAGGGTGACTCGAGAGCAGAGCGAATCACAATTTGTGTCGTTTAAGACAAAGGGCATTTTACCGTGTTCGGATCGTGAGTCAAGTCGTTCAAGTAACGAATTCAAAGGCCGAATCGCAGAGCCCGTTTCATGTACACAAAGTAATATACTAATCGCGTCGGCAATTCCGATCGTTATTGTTTGCATATAGCGGGAATCATTCTAAAAACCGTGTCAGTGAAGTAGCAAGGAACTGAAATAGTAATTTTACAATAAAGGTACCGTTCAACAACGTAAATTTACGCAGGCAGACTAGCATTTCTCTTTTCATTCTTTTGTTTAATGTCCGGGTGAGAGTACGATAACAAAAGACAAAGTTGTTTGGTAATTTAGTTTTCCATCCGTAACGTAAAACGCTATGCATGATTGGTATATTTAAAGTAAAATCTGGATACCTGCATTTGTTGCGTTGTTTTTGAATTTGTTTGAAAAAGAAAATACCCGCCATCTTGGATTCCTCCGCCGTGTTCGCGCGGTTGTTTTGAAATTGTTCGAACTGTTTGTGAGAGAACGGCCATTTTGGTGTTCCTTCGCCGCCCGAGGTTGTTTTTGAAATTTAGGCCTAACGGGACCTTGGCCGCCATCTCAAAGACCTTGTTATTGTGACCTCGACTCTGCTCCCCGCCACTCTTGGGGCATATTTTTTTTTTTTGCTTTTCGTAGTAAACCCACCTCGCAATATCTTAGCTAGACAAAATCAAAAGACAATTCAGGCAGGGAAAGATAGGCCTTAGTTAGGAGTAATAACAAGTTCTTATACAGATACCTGCTATAAAAATCATATAAAGAGAATTTAAAATTTTACGATAAACTTTTGTGACGTCGGCTCCCAGGAAAATTAAGATAATAAAGTAATCCCTAAGGAAGCCAAGACGACGCATCTATATCATTTTATTAAGATCCATGCCATTGTGCATGTATAAAATCTTTGTTTACATGTTCTCAAGCAGCAAGAAATTCGCTGATTGAAAATCTCTCTCTCTCTCTCTCTCTCTCTCTCGTCATTCAAGTAAGCATTCCTAACCTAAGTGTACGTGACCCTCTTCAAAGAAAGAACGGCCGACACTAGGCTAATTAATTCGAATACAATAAACCAAATAAAAGAAACACCTCTGTCCCACAATAGATGAGGACAAGTTAAGAGTAATTACAATACAGTGATAAACTGTTGGTCACGAGTGAGGCCTGCTATCCAGACCGAAGCAAACAGTAGTTTTCACCCTCTGAAAAAAGAAGGGGCCAGCACTGGGGCCGGTACTGGGACCAGCCACTCACGAGGATCTTTAACCCTTTGATTTCGGTTGTAACGTATACGACGCATTTAATAAACTGGCCCGGAACACTGTTGTGTCGTATACGAGCACCGGTAATTTCCTTTTATGTGAAGGACTGATGATTGAAATACTGGCCTCTTTTTCTTGATATGGTAACAGTCTGTCAGTTGCCATACAGTGAATTCATATAAATTCAGGTGTTTCCCTAAAATTCATTAGTCTTCATCAAGATGTCACAGGAGGACGGGTCAAGGGTACGACATCCTCGAGTTGACCGCCGGCAGATCGAGAGAAGAGCTCTCGACGAGGATAACTATTTTATAGACCTTCTCGACTCATTTTCTGGATATGAAAATGAATCGGATTTAGAAGGAAATGAAATGGATAATTATGGTCCTGGTACAAGAGACAGTGATGAAATATCAACCGACAGTGAAAATGACGAAAATCTGCCACCTACAAATGAAAGCCAAGGTGTCAAAAGAAGGCGGAGACAGCGAAGTGACCCAGGTGATGAGTGGGAGTGGGCTGCCAGCAATTTCCAGCCCAGAGATTTCATATTTGACAGCAGTGGCAGTGGCATTACGTCGAAATGTAATGTGAATGAAAATTCAAAGGAAGTAGACTATTTTTTTTAATTTTTCGACAACGAATTTATGGGGCTGATTGCTGAAGAGACAAACCGTTATCAGAGATTCCTTGTTGATACGCTAGGAGATGCAGTGCCAAAGTATTTGCGAAAATTTGCTCAGGTTACTGTGGAGGAAATGATACGGTTCCTTTGTGTGATTATGATCATGTCGCATATAAGTAAACATCGCATCGTAGATTACTGGACTACGCTTGAGACATTCGAGACAAAAGGAGTGAGAAGGCTGATGGCAAGGGACAGATTTCTTCAAATTCTACGGGTTCTACATTTCGTTGATAATTCACAGGAAACAAGCCCAGATAATAAACTAAAAAAAATTAAACCCGTGCTCGACAGTGTGCGTAGAAAACTCCGGGAAAAATTTCAACCTTTCCAGGATTTATGCATAGATGAAAGTTTAATGTTATGGAAGGGAAGGCTAAGTTTCAAGCAGTACATTCCAGATAAAAGAAGTCGATTTGGAGTGAAAATATTTGAACTTTGTGATGCCAAAACGGATTATATTGTCGATTTTATAATCTATACTGGAAAAGATACAGAGATATTGGTAGATGAGGATCTAGGGGTATCTGGTTCTGTGGTAAAAACATTTATGGCCTCGCATCTCGGAAAACATCACATCCTGTATTTCGATAATTGGTATTGCAGCCCAAAACTGCTCAAGTATTTGGGCGACAACGAAACAGGAGCATGTGGAACAGTCCGGAAAAATAGGAAATTTATGCCTAAATTTCCTGATGTGAACAAATCTGAGATTTCGTCTCAAAACTGCAATGGAATATTAGGTTTAAAATGGCAGGATAACAGGACAGTGTATATGTTATCTTCAGTACATGAAAATATAATGGTAGACTGTGAAAAAAGGTGTCGACCAGGGGAATTTGTGCAAGAACCTGCATGCGTTGTTGACTATAATAAGAAAATGCGGATTGTGGACAAGAACGACATGCTTATTAGTTCTGTGAAGTGTATCCGTAAAACCACGAGATGGTACATACAACTATTTTTCCGTCTGCTTGATATGATACTAGTAAACTGTCATCACTTGCATGGATTTGTTACTGGCAAGAAAGGGTCATATTTACAGTTTTCTAAGTCAGTCCCTCCAGCACCTAACAAGATAATTACCCGCACCGTAATAACGCAGCCAAGGCGGCTAACAGAAAGACACTTTCCTGATCCAGTTCCCTCAACAGAAAAACAACTGCGACCTAGACTAAGATGTCGTGTGTGCTCGCATACATCCCGTAGGCCCAAGAAAGGCCAGCAGACATATTTCATGTGTAAAGACTGCAATGTAGGACTATGTGTCGCTCCTTGTTTCAGAGAATACCACACACTTCTGAATTACTAGAATTCTGTCGTAAAAGTTTTGTCAAGATTATTATGTTCAGCTTATTAAATATTCAGATTCATAACCATTTGTTATTCACATTGTTTGATTTCATTC
The DNA here is from genome assembly GCA_039081455.1 of Macrobrachium rosenbergii. Classification (NCBI taxonomy): domain Eukaryota; kingdom Metazoa; phylum Arthropoda; class Malacostraca; order Decapoda; family Palaemonidae; genus Macrobrachium; species Macrobrachium rosenbergii. Next base: position 55,878,610 of record JANJGK010000008.1, read on the forward strand.
AACTTATGTCATAAAAGCTTCTTCCAATCATACTGAGTCTTATGTGTTTATACATTTTCTGATTTTGTTTTTTATCTACAGCAAAAAGATTTTTGTAAAAATAAATGTTGAAATTCATCCGTATTATAATTTTCTTCATCAAATTATGGCTTTAGTCTTTAGTGAGAGAGAGAGAGAGAGAGAGAGAGAGAGAGAGAGAGAGAGAGAGAGAGAGAGAGAGAGAGAGAGAGAGAGTAAATTACTATTTTGCGTTTAATGTTCCTTTTCTGTCCTTTGAAGACTGGATATCATAAAATATAAAATGAGTCGGATGTAATGTAAATCTGATAATCATGGTATTGATGATTTATGATATATGAGAATAATAATAACAATATAATAACCGTTACCATGAGATTAATGAATATAGACAATGTTGTTGTTATTATTATTATTATTATTATTATTATTATTATTATTATTATTATTATTATTATTCAGAAGATGAACACTATCCATATGAAACAAGCCCACAGGGGTAACAAACTTGAAATTGTGTTCATTCGAGTGAAATAACAGAAGGTAGTAGGAAATACAGAAAGAGGAGATCAGTTATTA
>JANJGK010000008.1:55881706-55884328 GCA_039081455.1 Macrobrachium rosenbergii
ATATATATATATATATATATATATATATATATATATATATATATATATAATATATATATATATATATATATAGATGCAGTAATGTGTGTGTGTTTGTACATATACTGTATGTATGTATGTAGGTGATATTGAGATGCACGTGTGCTTTGACAGAAATGACCCGCTTTGTTTCAGCTCGCTGTACCTTCCACTTTGTCGAATTTGGTTGGCGTGACCGTTGGAATAATTGCCGATTTTGGAATATTCCTTTATTAGTGGCAGCTTATTTATTTGTGTTGTTACATTAATTGCATAATATCTATATCACGGATCGCTACTATCACAATATTATCATATAAATAAAACAGGTTAATTTGCAGCAAAACAACAAATACAAACGCTATTACAATGATTGTTTACGATTTCGTGCGTCTGGTAGCATGCTACGGGTGACTACCGTCTGAAAACCGTCCGGATTGTGGTAAGTGTGAGGTCTCATCTCGGCCGTAATCAAAGGGCTAATGAAAATTAAAATAATTAATAATTTCCCATATTTTGGTAATCATAGAATCAACTAAAAACGATTATTAAATAAAATTATCTAAAAATGAAAAAAATCCCGTAGGGTGGGTCTGCCCAGACCCAACTTGCACCAGATAGGGTTAAGAGACTGGCCAGTCTTGGAGGCCTTTGGGCCTCATCCTTGAAGTTCTTGGGCCCTCTCCAGGCCTGCTTCCCCAGCCTGGCAGGATACCTGCCTTCCTCCGAGGAAGCAGCCTCTGGGTCGGACCCTTTCCCTTCAAGGCTGCCCTCAAGAGACTGGCCAGCCTTGGAGGACTTTGGGTCTCATCCTTGAAGTTCTTGGGCCCTCTCCAGGCCTGCTTCCCCAGCCTGGCAGGATACCTGCCTTCCTCCGAGGAAGCAGCCTCTGGGTCAGACCCTTCCCTTCAAGGCTGCCCTTAAGAGACTGGCCATCCTTGGAGGACTTTGGGCCTCATCCTTGAAGTTCTTGGGCCCTCTCCAGGCCTGCTTCCCCAGCCTGGCAGGATACCTGCCTTCCTCCGAGGAAGCAGCTCTGGGTCGGACCCATCCCTTCAAGGCTGCCCACCCATCCCTTCAAGGCTGCCCTCAAGAGACTGGCCAGCCTTGGAGGACTTTCGGTCTCATCCTTGAAGTTCTTGGTCCCTCTCCAGGCCCGCTTCCCCAGCCTGGCAGGATACCTGCCTTCCTCCGAGGAAGCAACCTCTGGGTCAGACCCTTCCCTTCAAGACTATCCTTAAGAGACTGGCCAGCCTAGGAGGACTTTGGGCCTCATCCTTGAAGTTCTTGGACCCTCTCCAGGCCTGCTTCCCCAGCCTGGCAGGATACCTGCCTTCCTCCGAGGAAGCAGCCTCTGGGTCGGACCCTTCCCTTCAAGGCTGCCCTCAAGAGACTGGCCATCCTTGGAGGACTTTGGGTCTCATCCTTGAAGTTCTTGGGCCCTCTCCAGGCCCGCTTCCCCAGCCTGGCAGGATACCTGCCTTCCTCCAAGGAAGCAGCCTCTGGGTCAGACCCTTCCCTTCAAGGCTGCCCTTAAGAGACTGGCAGTCCTTGGAGGACTTTGGTCCTCATCCTTGAAGTTCTTGGACCCTCTCCAGGCCTGCTTCCCCAGCCTGGCAGGATACCTGCCTTCCTCCGAGGAAGCAGCCTCTGGGTCGGACCCTTCCCTTCAAGGCTGCCCTCAAAAGACTGGCCATCCTTGGAGGACTTTGGGTCTCATCCTTGAAGTTCTTGGGCCCTCTCCAGGCCCGCTTCCCCAGCCTGGCAGGATACCTGCCTTCCTCCGAGGAAGCAGCCTCTGGGTCAGACCCTTCCCTTCAAGGCTGCCCTCAAGAGACTGGCCAGCCTAGGAGGACTTTGGGCCTCATCCTTGAAGTTCTTGGGCCCTCTCCAGGCCTGCTTCCCCAGCCTGACAGGATACCTGCCTTCCTCCGAGGAAGCAGCCTCTGGGTCGGACCCTTCCCTTCAAGGCTACCCTCAAAAGACTGGCAAGCCTTGTAGGCTTTTGGGGCCAATCCTTAAAGGGCTTGGGCCCTTTCCATGGGAAGGGTCAGACCCATAGGCTGCTTCCTTGGAGGAAGGAAGCGGCCTCTGGGTCGGACCCTTCCCCTCACCAATACTCTTTGCTTTCTCTTACCCTACTTTTCAAAACTGACACTTTCTGTCTCCGAAGGCTTCCAGACGATTTGAAGCATCTCGGAGATTGTTCTTGGACACTTTGAAGCTCGGCGCATGCGCGAATGGCATTTCTCTCGTCCTTCCAGGAGCCGGAGGACTGAAGGATTCCAAAATGTCTTCAAGGAAAATCTCGAAGGTTTTAGATCATTTCAACATCGCGATAACCATTACTTGGAGTTCTTTTTCTGGCACATAAACAGCTTCTTTGCTTTAAGGAGTCGTCTTCTATAAACTTATGAGATTCCCTCTTACTGACGATATTGATCATCCCTTCGATTCTTCCTTGCTTCTCCGAAAAGTAATTCTGTGAATCCAAAATCTTTGAAGTAGTTTCTAACACCTCAGGTTATCTACTTTATTCTTCGTCAGCATTCTTCAGTATACCTCCACGCCGATGTCGTCTCTTTTTTGTTCCTTCTCTTTCTT
>JANJGK010000008.1:55884428-55889428 GCA_039081455.1 Macrobrachium rosenbergii
GATAGGGAAGGGGAAGGGGAAGGGGAAGGGGAAGAGGAAGGGGAAGGGGAAGGGGAAGGGGAAGGAGAAAGGCTCGAAACCCACACTATTATCGAAGTTGGGTCAAATGATGGCCACATGCCAAATTTTGTCCAGGGGGGTCAAGCGGTTATCATATTAGCCACAAAGGGAAGGGGAAAGGTGGATAAGGAAGGGGAAAGGGAATGGTTCGAAACCTACCCTATTATCTAAGCTGGATCAAATGATGGCCACATGCCAAATTTTGTCCAGGGGGGTCAAGCGGTTATCATATTAGCCACAAAGGGAAGGGGAAAGGTGGATAAGGAAGGGGAAGGGGAATGGTTCGAAACCTACCCTATTATCTAAGCTGGATCAAATGATGGCCACATGCCAAATTTTGTCTAGATCGGTCTGGTGGTTACCATATTATTCACAAAGGGAAGGGGAAAGGTGGATAGGGAAGGGGAAGGGGAAGGGGAAGGGGAAGGGGAAGGAGAAGGGTTCGAAGCCTACCCTATTATCGAATTTCTGTCACTGCCATAAATGTCACAGCCTCTAAGAGTTGAACATATTCAATTTCAATTTCTTTAAGTGTCTTTTAAGTTTTGAAAAACTATGTTCAACTTTGAGAGGCTGTGACATTTATGGCAGTGAAACCCTTACTTCACTTTTTAGCAAAATTTCCGTATTTGCAAACAATACTTTCAAAATTTTAATCGAAAAAAGGAGGTTGATAATCAGTTAAATAAAGACAGGGGTGTTGTATTAATGAATAGGTCCGATTATTAAGATAAAATTAATGTAGATATTGTGAGTCACATTTTGATATTAGAAGACAAACTAAATAGGTTGCTAAGAGGCCTGAGAGATAAGATTGGGGAAGTTACATACAGTTCTTTATTTGTTTCAGGGTCTAAGCCTGGTTATTTCTGCGGTCTGCCTAAGGTACATAAAATAGGAAACCCTTTAAGACCTATTATTTCCTCAGTTGGTACTTTTAGTTATAACCTGTCTAAGTTTTTAATTCTAGTTTTAAACTCTCTAACTTTAAGTGAATTTAACATCTCAAATTCTTCCAAATTTGTTAAAGAATTTGTTAAAGAATTTTAACCAAGATGTTGTAATGGCTAGTTTCGACGTAACCCCTCTTTTCAACAATATCCCACTAAAAGAAACAACCGACATTATTCTTAATAATATATATGAAAACCACTTATCAATGTTTGGACTTAATAAAGTAGACTTGCAAAAATTATTACATTTAGCAACTGCTGATGGCATTTTTACTTTTGATGGTAAATTATATAATCAAATAGATGGAGTAGCTATGGGAAATTCCCTTGGACCTGTATATGTGGATTGCTTCATGGGTTATTGTGAAAGGACTTGGATGTCTGAATGTCCTTGTGCTTTCAAACCCTTGTATTGTCGTAGGTATGTAGATGATACTTTCCTTGTGTTTAAGGAATTATCACATGTTGATTTGTTTTTTTTAATATTTTAATTCTTGTCACCCTAACATTTATTTCACTTGTGAGATAGAACAGGATAATAAGTTGTCATTTTTAGATGTACAGGTATACAGAAATAGTGGCAAATTTGAGACCTCTGTTTATAGGAAAAGTACGTTCACTGGCTTGGGATTGAATTACCTCAGTTTTTCACCAAAGATGTATAAGATGAATTCAATACGAACTTTGATAAATAAAGCCTACAATGTTTGCTGTGATTTTAATTTTTTTTGTTCAAGATATGGTCTTCCTCCTGAATTACTTTTCTGAAAACTCATACCCCATTTGGTAGATCTAAGCCGGCTGTCTGCGGTGAGCAAGCCTATGGCAGTTGACGTTTTTCTATAGAACTTTACCTGCTGAACAAGAATTCAAGGTAATATTTTGGTGGCCAAAAGTAACTGAGCTGTAATTTACCTTAGAAATGTAGCCGACGGTAAGAGGGACCTGTTGGGAATCTGGGTTTTGGGTGGGTGAAAACACTTTGAGAATAGCTAACGGTAAGGGGGACCCGTTGGGAATCCGGGGTTCTGGGTGGGGTAAATAACTTGGGGTAAGGTTTGGGCACCTTACTGTTGTGTTTCCTGTTACATATGCCATTTGGAACACAAAAAACAAGCGTAAAAAAAAAGGCCGAATAAATGGACAGCGGGAGCCGTTCCAAAGGCACTTTTCATGCATGCGTCGATTTACAGGGGAGCCTTTGGTTCACCCAATGGCCCTAACTGAGAGAGTAGTTGGCGGGTGTTTTGGGGGTTGGGCGTACTAAACCAGCCACGTCGTAATATTACCTTTTTCTACAGTTTTTTGGTTGGTAATTATGAATTTACCTTTAATTTTTGGCACTCGGGTATTTCTGTTTCGAACGGTTCATATCCCGTCCGCCAAGTGCAATAACTTGTTAACCTATGGTTACCCAACAACCCCCCATCCCGGGCCAGTACTAAACACGGCGAAGGGACATTCCATTTGGCCGACAACAAACAGATGCACCGCCAGTATCAGAACCCCTAAAAGTGTAGAAAAAACCAGTTGAAAAGGTAAAAACAGGCACGTAGCTAATATATAGATTTACCATAGTGTTTTTTATATGAAAGTGTTATTTTTTGGGGTAACTGTTATTTACCGCCACGTCTCTACGTAAGTCCTACGTCACTTTACCAACTCGTACTTTCTTTGCAGTGCCGTAACCCCATCGCCCCCCCCCACCCCCCGCCCCTGCTGAACATATGGCTCCCTAGTGATTATGTAACCCAAGATGGCAGCTTTGTTTACCTGTTAAAGTTTCTTCACCCCGGTCGCAAGCAACGAGTAGTGTCCAGTTGAGCTATACTATGGCAATTGACGTTTTTCTGTGTTGTTTTGCTTGCTTTACATGAATTTAGGGTAACATTTTGCCGGTAGGCTGCTGCTAAGCTGTAATTTACCCTTGAGCTGTATGCAACCCACACTATAGATGTGCAGTTTTCAAGGGTCAATTACATTTTAGTTACAGCCGACCGCCAAAATGTTATTTTAAATTCTTGTTCAGCACGTCAAATAACATAGGAAAGCGTCAATTGCCATAGGCTAGTCCCCGCGGACAGCCGGCTTAGAATTACCCCCCATTTTTGGAATTTAGAAAGTTCTGAAAAATTTTTTAAATGAAAAGTTTTGTCCCAGACCGGTGTACAGTGCTGCTAGTAAAGATGTAAAGTACATGAAATTGCCTTACCTTGGTCATAGTAGCTATATGGTCCGAAAAAAGTTACAAGAAATACTTAAGCATTGTTTCCCTCAAATTAGTTTCCGGTTTGTTTTCAATAATCCTTTTACTGTAAAATCACTTTTGAGGGAGAAGCCTACTCTGCCTGTGGACCTTAATTCCTGTGTCGTTTACTTGTTCACTTGTTCGCAGTGTGGTCTGATATGTGGGATTCAGTTCCCACTGGCTCAGGCATAGAATTTTGGAACACAGAGGTCTTTCTATTAGAACTAGATTTCCTCTTTCCAACCACCCTTTTCTGCCATTAGGGAACGCACTTTAGCTCAGGACCATCCTTTCACTGACCTGGATTTTCAGGTACTGTCTTTTTGTTCAAACAGACTGGACCTTTTGATTTCAGAGTCACTGGTTATTAAAAAGATGAAACCGGAATTGAACAACTCGTCTGGTATTCAAGTAGCTATCGTGTAATTTCATAGTAGGCACACAATTGGGTCGTTAAATATTTTACTTTGTGAGTGGTGGTTTGTTTACATTTCACCTCATTTTTATATTTTTATGTTGTTGTTCGTTTTTAATTTTTCGTTATTTTGCGTCTCACCCTTTAAGTTTGTATTTACTGTTCGTTTTATATATTTGGTTAGTGTTTTTGCTGAAGATTTATTATGACAATTCATTTTATTGTAATTTCATCATTTCTCATCCTTGTCGGTTTTTCAGCCTGATGATGAGGTTTTATACCTCGAAAGCTCCTATAATAAAGAATGTTCTTCCTGGTCTTGGCAATATTAGTCACCATTAAGATATATATATATATATATATATATATATATATATATATATATATATATATATATATATATATATATATATATATATATATATATATATATATCCTCTATGGTTGGTAGCCGGCCAAGGAATGGCCAACTGGATTTGGGTGGCCCTAGGTGTCCATTCCAGAGGCCGAAAGGTGTTTTGTGTGATAAAGTGGCCCAGAATTAGGAAATGATAATAATATCGGATTTTGGCCCGTCAGGGCATTTGGGGCCAGGCCCTTAACCTAACGTAACCTAAGCAAAATGTCGCTTCCTTCCCTTTCTCCAGTCTCCTCCATCCATCGATCTGTTCCCTTCCTCCAGTTCCTCAAATTCTCTCTGGTTCCTCCTCCTCCTCCTCTTACTGATCTCATCATGAGTAGTCAAGCTAAAGCTGATATTAACACTGCTTTTCTTGTTATCATTATTACTGATGTTTCTCTCATTCTGTTTCTTGCTCTTAACTGCTCTTATTCTTGTCTCCTTCTCAGGTTGTCTCTTCTTCTTCTTGAAGTCTTCTGCAAGAGGAGACAAGGAAGGACGCACAAGCTCAGACTACACTGGCCTCCCAGAGTTGATTAAAGAAGACATGGCTACGTCAGGATCAGTTCTTTCTTCAGAGGATTCGAGAGCTTTGAGGCTGAGCCTGTTTGTGAGGAAGTATGGAAAGAAGGTGGTTCACGTCATATACTCCTTCCACTTCCTCCAAGGCCACCAAAAGAGCATCCAAGAAATTCTCATTGAAAACCAAGTTCCACTTCAAGGGAGGGGTTGTCCATTCAATGGACAAGAACTAAAAAATCTGACAGAAAAGCCTCCAGAAGCTCTGGACATCACACTGATGAACAAGATCTGCCAGGTTCTTTGGCAAAAGGGGGTGAATGACCCTGGTGATGAACTAAAAAAACTCTTAAAAATAATCAAAGATGAGAGGAACTTTGTTAGCCATGAAGAGCCTCATATGTC
>JANJGK010000008.1:55894428-55899428 GCA_039081455.1 Macrobrachium rosenbergii
GCCAATTTTCGACGATCTTGACCAATTTTCGGCCAATCTTGACCAGTTTTGACCCATTTTAGGCTGAAAAAAGTAGCACCGTCACTGAATTGCCTCTTTCTCTTGATCAGAGATTTTAAATAAAGTTGTCTCAATACGTTGGCATCTCTCTCTTTCTCTCTCTCTCTCTCTCTTTCTGTCTCTCTATATACATATCATAGAGTATATTTTTTAATATTATATATATATATATATATATATATATATATATATATATATATATATATATATATATATATATATATATATATATATAAATATGTGTGTGTGTGTGAGTGTGAGTGAGTGTTGAGGAGGAGTGAGTGAGAGAGAGAGAGCAGGTCAAGTAGAGTAGGTGTTAATATCCCGCCATTTTTGTCTTTCCTCAGATCGAGACTTGAAGCTTCTGCTCCAGTCGCTTACTCTTCCGCCTTTGAGGTCAATAGAGATTGGTGTGTTCTTTGGTATAAAGAAAATTGATGATTATGAAGACTTGAAGACGCTCGCAAGAGAGAAGGGACTTGGAGAATTACACCTTGACTATTGGTAGAAGCAGAAGAAGAGAAGAAAAACAATTGCTGTTGATTCTTGTGAAGATCTTTCGGTAAAGCGCAAATGGCGTCTATTATCCCAAGTCTCTTTTATTCCTTCGGTGTCTTTATTCTTTGTTTAGAGAGAGAGAGAGAGAGAGAGAGAGAGAGAGAGAGAGAGAGAGAGAGAGAGAGAGAGAGAGAGAGAATACTCTCAATATTAAGACCTGTAATAGTCTATCCTTCATTGCACCTCTCTCTCTCTCAGGGTGGCTTCACAGGAAAAATGAGAGATTATTCACTGCCTTATTCACCTCTCAGGGTGGCTTCACAGGAAAAATGAGAGATTATTCACTGCCTTATTCACACTCCCACTGCTGAGTCAGGGAGGAGGAGGAGGAGGAGGAGGAGGAGGAGGAGGAGGAGGAGACTTCCACATTACGAGTCGCTTAATGTACCTTTATATCCCCTTCCGTTTCAACACCTTCCCCCTCCCCCATCTCCCTCCCTAGCACTTTCTAGGCCCTCTTCCCTCCTTCCCTCCCTTAGTCTCCCATTCTTCCCACGTGACCAAGCCACCTGAAAGAAGCACTCTGCTCCATGTTTTCTGTGCTTCTGTTATGCTGTACTGCTGTCACTGAAAGGAAAGAAAAGGAAAGGAAAGGAAAGGAAAGGAAATGCTTCTTTCTCTCTGATGTGTCAAAGAGTTGATTTCAAATGAATGGATAAATAATTAAGATAAATACCTTATTCAAATGTTTAATTGTACTAATATTAAGAAGCCCTTCGTTGGGTGAGTCGGTAGAGCTTCGGACTGTCTCTCGATGGGCCGGAGTTCAATCCACCCGGCCGGCTGATGAAGAGTTAGAGGAATTTATTTCTGGTGATAGAAATTCATTTCTCGCTATAATGTGGTTCGGATTCCACAATAAGCTGTAGGTCCCGTTGCTAAGTAACCAATTGGTTCTTAGCCACGTAAAATAAGTCTAATCCTTCGGGCCAGCCCTCTCTAGGAGAGCTGTTAATCAGCTCAGTGGTCTGGTAAAACTAAGGTATACTCAACTAATATTAAGGCCATATTCAACAGGGATCTCTCCTGACATGGAGAATTATTCCTCCATAATTCAAGTTGTGTTGTTCTATATATAGGCATTATCATGTTTGCTTATCAGTAAGGATCACCTTTAAGAGTTTGAGACCCATATATATATATATATATATATATATATATATATATATATATATATATATATATATATATATATATATATATATATATATATATATTATGTGCTGGATGACTCAAAATATAAAGTCAGACAAACAAGGCTTGTGGATCCAATGATGTCTCTCTTGGTGTTCAAAATTGCTCTCAATACAGAGGATAAATATAATATTCACTCTTGCTGCATTCTCTTATGCCATTTTTATGTCTTCTGTCTCACATCCTAGTTTGTGGCCCATTGCCAAAATGTGGTTGTTGGCCAATCTGCCAAGTGTTGGGGTGGATATTTTTCGATCATCGTCATGTGTCAGGACAGTGTCAAAAATCCTGTGAATTCTGTCTACATACACATGAGGAAATTACTAAGAACTGCTGGATATTGTTATAATTTGTTTGTTTGTTTTTGTTTTCTAAAATATGTTATGTGTGTCAGCTTCCTTTGTATTGTTTTCCAGGCGAAGAAAGTCCAGTAGTGGTCATTCATGAAGGTTCTGCTGAAATGTTGATACACTAAGGCTTCTTCTTCTTCCTCTTTATTTAGCTGCATTTCAAGTTCCACTTGTAAAAGGGAAACTGTTGAAAATGTTATACAACATGATTATTTTTTCATTGTTCTACTTTGACATGTTTTTATGACTTTTGAGATTTATTTGTTTATCTGTTATGTCCTTTTCTTGGACCATATTTGAGATCCTGTTGCATTTTTATAACTACAAAATATTGCAGTCGATAGACTTACCTATATATCTGTCTATCTATCTATCTATCTATTTATCTATATGCAAATCCTGAAATGCCAAGGATGCTTTTGTCATGGTTTGATGAATGTTTGAGCTTTGCAAATAAACTGAATGCTTACAGTGTGTGTTTTATTAGCCATGTTATGCACAGATAATTAAGTAGTTTTGGTAACAAGGTTTCATACTGGAAATGGAACAACATTTGTTTTTTGAGAATGAAATTATATGATGTCAACTTTATCATAATCTTTTGTGATCTGCATTTCGGTAATGTTTCCAATGCATACAGTTTATAATACTGAATATATATGTATACTGTATCTACAAACATGGAAAACAAGAAAAATGCAGTAGAAGAAAGTCATTCAAAATAATTCATTGATTAATTCAACAGGGCCACAAATAGAGGACTTGATGAGAATTGCAATCAAAAGGCAAAGTCTGTCAGTCAGTCAAAAGATTCAACTTGTAGAAAGTTTGATCAACTTGTCAAGAGAACAAATATATTACCAAAATTATTTTACGATAAAAATGCAATAGTCAGTCAGTCAGCCAGTCAGTCTGACCGCTGACCTTCCAAAAGCACAATTGAAACAGAAGAGGCGATCAGTGAATACTGGGGAAGTGGAAATGTGTTTTGAGTCTCAGAAGACAAAAATCTCCTCAGTTTCTTCAGATGAGATCATCTGAATGATGGAATGAATGAATGCAAGTCTCTATGAACTCGTTCTCAGAAACTTTGGAATGTCAAGAGAGAGAGAGAGAGAGAGAGAGAGAGAGAGAGAGAGAGAGAGAGAGAGAGAGAGAGAGAGAGAGCTCTTCGATTTATTAAGGGGAAGGGAAACCAATAATATATCGATGCAAGAGGAGAAATGAAAACTTGAAGATATGAAAGAAGAGAAAGACTTTCATGTCTAATTGAACTTGGATAATAATTATGGGTAGAGTTATACTACTGCCTTCCTCCACCACCTTTGGGGAGAGAGAGAGAGAGAGAGAGAGAGAGAGAGAGAGAGAGAGAGAGAGAGAGAGAGAGAGAGACTGTCTGGGATTTTCTCCTCAACAGAGTCTAATACAATAAAGTCCATGTATGATCTGTCTATACATTTGAACAGAGGCAACAAGGGTAAAGGATTTGAAAAGGTAGGAGGAGGAAGAGGCCTATTATTAAAACAAAGAACTTGTTGAGACATAATTGGAAAAATTATGAAAAAGTCACCAAGCACTGGAGTTACACAACTCAGATTCAGTCGTGAAAATGGGAAGAACTGGAAGGAACTGATCAAAGGCACAGAGAAAATAATCAAGCACATATCAGAAAGAGGAGGAGGAGGAGGAGGAGGAGGAGGAGGAGGAGGAGGAGAGAGCTGTTTCAGAGCCAAACACCTGCTGCTGCTACTACTTCTTGGGGCAAGTGACAGGAAGGAAGGAAGGAAGGAAGGAATGAAGGAAGGAAGGAAGGAAGGAAGGAAGGAGGTCCAGTGTCGTACCAGATGCATTTTGGCCAGACGACAAATCCCGAGGAGCGTCTTCTGGTGTGTTTTATAGCCACATTTTTCTTCTTCATCATTTATTGTTTTATAGAATAAATGAATATATAAATCGTAGGCTTAATTAATTAGGCCAATAATGGCCAGTGACAGGGCATTCTGCCAACAAATTGAAAGAGGTTTCTACAACATACTGGGAGGAAGTTCAGAAAATCACTCTCTATTTGGATATTAACAAACATGTCTAATCTTGTTGCTGCTGGCTGAGGAGGAGCCATATTCTCGTAGGAGGAGGAGGAGGAGGAGGAGGAGGAGGAGGAGGACTCCAGGTATCAGAAGCCTCGTGTCATTTTACACTTGAGTGAGCGAGTGAAGAGGCCAGAATCAGTAGTATCACCACCTTGTAAACAAATGTAAGTCTTCTTCTACTTCTTCTTACTCCTCTGTGTCTTTTACTCTACTTCTTTTACAAATCAATATGGCTGATGCAATGCTCTGAGGATGAAGAACCTCTAGAATGAGAGAATAGTGAACCCTCCAACATTATTGTGAAAGCAGACAAGAGAGAAGAATTTAGTGTTGGGGGGGGGATTCCCTGCCACTGGCCATTGCATTGGTGTGAACAGACTGAGGCTCCTTCCGGATTCTTCACCTAATACTTTGATGGGGTCATTTCACCTCAATCTTTGCTTATGTATTATAACTTCACACTCCTCCATGAACATGCACACTTGCAATAACAGGCTCTTATAAATTTATATATACATGTGTAGTCAGCATATCAGTTTGCACATTTGAAAACATTTGAAATTACAAACAATTTCAGGTATAATACATATAAATTGTATGTATATATATATATATATATATATATATATATATATATATATATATATATATATATATATATATATATATATATATATATATATATATATATAATCAGAAAGCTACAAACGTCCTTTAATATCCAATTTGCTCTACCTCGGAAATAATA
>JANJGK010000008.1:55901928-55904428 GCA_039081455.1 Macrobrachium rosenbergii
ACGAGTACACAATTAGAGCTGGTTTTATTTTTCTTATATGAAGAGATTCTGCTAATCTAACATGATTCTCAACTATACCTCTAAATATGATATTAAAACCTTCAACATTTACATTAATATTGCAGATCTCATGGCAGTGATCCCTTATGGCTGAGTATAAAGGCTTTGCCAACGATCTCCCAGTCCTACAACTAACCCCCTTACGATCATGGAATCTGAAATACAGTTTTAATAGATGAGCCAACGTACACTAGATGGCACTCAGGACAGACATATTTGTATACGATTCCTGATTCATAAGGTGGCACTATTTCTTTACGGTTAGCAAAATTCTTAATTTTGTTGTTGTTATAGAATATTACTGAAGGGGTGGTTTGTGGAAAATATTTGCTAAAAGTTGAATACATTCTTTCTTAAAAAACGTGCGTTTTGTCGTTCAAGAATGGCATTTTGAAATAGAAAGTCATCTTTTTAGGACCAAGTGGTTTTGGAGGTCATGTGTACATTTTGTTTAAAAAGACTCTTAATTTGTTAAAGAACAACTTATCGGTAAAACCATTATTAAAAAATACTCTTTAAGAACAACAGTTCTTTATGAAATAATTCACATGTCCTGGTAAGTCTAACAGCTCGAAAATATAAAGTGTTAAATGTATTAAATTTAAATATCTTATAACAAGCACTGCGAAATTTACCCCATGACCAGTAAATGTTGGTTTCCTATAGACGGTAATATTGAAATCAGTATTTTATCGAGAAACGAGTACATCTAAATAAGGTAACTGGCTTCGAATAAAAAGTGTCGTTTATAGCAAATTCAATCAGGCTTCTAAATTCCTTCCTTGTGAAGTTACTAACACTTTCGTCGTTATCATAGATTTTGGACGTTAAAATATTGATGGTTTCACTCTTCGGAACGTTGGTATAAGGAGAGGAAATGTCCAAACTGAAAATAAAATTGTTTCCACGCAATTTCATACCTTTTAGTTCGTCAAAAAAAAAGTCATATGAATTATTTAATATAAAGTCATTCTTGGCATATTTATTAATATAAGGAAATATATATTTAGCTAGTTTATAATTATGACTTTTATATGCAGAGAGGACAGGTCTTAGAGGTATACCAGGTTTGTGTGCTTTTGGCCAACCGTACATTACTCCCGGGTTTGACCCTGTAGCATGTAAGTCTTTGTATTGCGATTCGCATAGTTTGTTTACATTTTTAAGCTTTCTTAAGTGCCCGTTTAGTTTGTCTTCTAATAACAAGTTGTTCTTGGTTATTAAGCATACCTGTTAAGGAAAAAATGACTTATGATGATTTACTGGTTGACCTAAGAGCTTTATTTAACAATACCATAAAATTTCACAAGGAAAAAGACAATGAAATTCCAAATTTATTTATTGTAAATGACGAAAACTTACTAAAGAAATTCAAGAGGGATAAATCCATCATCGTGTGTAAACCAGACAAGGGCCGAGGAAAAAAAGTGATTACGTCTCAAAAAAGGAAGAAATTCTTAATGACCCTACCAACTTTAGAAAATCAAATCACGTGGATCCGCTCAAGAACAGCATATTATTAGAAGACAAACTAAACCGGCACTCAGCCATAAGGGACCACTGCCATGAGCTCTGCAATATTAATGTAAATGTTGAAGGTTTTAATATCATATTTAGAGGTATAGCTGAAAATGATGTTAGATTAGCAGAATCCCTGTATATAAGAATATATTAAAACCAGCTCTAAAAATGGACACGTCCAGCTTCCCTTTGAAGTGTTAATATTAATGTTTTTATAAAATTTTCGATTTTCATTGTAAATGTTTTATATATTTATACTTCTTAATAACATTTTGGCATTCTCTCTCTCTCTCTCTCTCTCTCTCTCTCTCTCTCTCTCTCTCTCTCTCTCTCTCTCTCTCTCTCTCTCTCTCTCTCTCTCTCTCTCTATATATATATATATATATATATATATATATATATATATATATATATATATATATATATATATATATATATATATAAAATATATATATATATATATATATATATATATATATATATATATATATATAAAATTTATATCCTTATCTATTTATCAAATGTTAATTAACCCGCTCATTTACTTATTTATTAATTAACTGATTAATTAATTTCTTTATTCATTCATTTATTTATTTATTTACCTAAAAGAAGCTCTAGTCACCCTGCCATTTTTGTGAATAAGCCCATACTTATGTACTAATTCTTATCATCTCATATTTTGTCTCCTCAAGTTATGAAAGAATAAGCTTTTCAAGGGACACCATGCGGAGAAGTAAATGAAAAAAGACACATGAAGAAAGCAAAGACGGAAAGCAAAATGCAAATGAGACAGAACACCCTCTCTCTTCTTTTGCAAAACGCATAATTTGAAACCCCTCCCATCAGGGCATATTAAAGTGAAAATGCCGTGAAGAAATGATAGTACGACGGTAAAGCGATTCTGTATTGTGCAAGG
>JANJGK010000008.1:55911928-55924428 GCA_039081455.1 Macrobrachium rosenbergii
TGTGATAATATCTGCCGATTTGATAGTGGATTCTGACTACAACTATCACCTTTGCAGTTAACCGACAAGTTCATTAATATTTAAAAAGTGGATTGTTCGTAAAAGAGACCTCCCCATTACCTGAATGTCTGTCAAAATGTGCAGTGATATATGTATATATATATATATATATATATATATATATATATATATATATATATATATATATATATATAATATATATATATATATATATATATATATATATATATATATATATATACATATATATATATATATATATATATATATATATATATATATATATATATATATATGTATGTATATATGTATATATATATATATATATATATATATATATATATATATATATATATATATATATATATATGTGTGTGTGTGTGTGTGTGTGTGTGTATACATACATACATATATATGCTGTGTATATATATATATATATATATATATATATATATATATATATATATATATATATATATATATATATATATATATATATATATATATGTGTGTGTGTGTGTGTGTGTGTGTGTGTGTGTGTGTGTGTGACTGAACGACACATGATACAAGTCAGATTTACCGGCAATAAATACATAAGGTCATGAGTATGGCTTTCCCTCTAATTTTCAGGTGCATACTTGCAGCCTATTCATATATTCATACATACAGACATTCACACGTGTGCGTATAACGTCACTAAGACCACCAATCAGGCAAGCGGTGTCACCTTCTCGAAGAAACTATCTACAGACATCGAGCCAAACTTATAATTTTTTATAATTTGTGAAAATGTCATCCGGAAAAGGTTGCAGAAGTCGATATTTAGTGGTTTCATCGAACTGTAATGCTATTTTAAAATGTCACTCTCCACGTTTGCTGATTTACCTATATTCTTTCGTTACTCATTTCTCGTTAGCCCTTCTTTGGCTGAGTCGGTTGAGCTTCAGACTGTCATTCGATGGGCCGGAGTTCAATTCCCGCGGCCGGCTGATGAAGAGTTAGAGGAATTTATTTCTGGTGATAGAAATTCATTTCTCGCTGTACGGTGGTTCGGATTCCACAATAAGCTGTAGGTCCAGTTGCTAAGTAACCAATTGGTTCTTAGCCACGTAAAATAAATCTAATCCTTCGGGCCAGCCCTAGGAGAGCTGTTAATCAGCTCAGTGGTCTGGTAAAACTAAGGTATACTTTACTTTTCTTAATATCGTTTGTTATTTTTTATTCATGATATTCATTTTGACAGAATCCATTACACCTTATTTCCCTTTAACACTTTATCATAATAAAGGTTGCCCTTTGAATAAGTGCCCGTGCTAACATAAGGCCGGCTTAATAAAAGCCAAATAATCACTGATTTGTGCTTTTTGTGGGTTTCAGTTAATAATAATAATAATAATAATAATAATAATAATAATAATAATAATAATAATAATAATAATAATAATAATAATACCGCAGCATTGACCAGAAAACTAGAAAACACATGACAATACACAAAGAACTACACCCAAGAGCAAATACAGACAGACTATACATAACACGAAAGGAAGGGGGGAGAGGGCCACTAAGCATAGAGGACAGAGTCAACATCGAGAGCAGAGCACTGGGGCAATATCTGAAAGCCAGTGAAGACGAGTGGCTAAGGAGTGCGTGGGAAGAAGGCTGATAAAAGTAGACGAAGACCCAGAAATATACAGAGACAGGAGAATGAAAAACAGAACAGAGAAGTGGCACAAAAAACCAATGCACGGACAGTACATGAGACAGACAAAAGAACTGGCCAACAATGAAACATGGCAATGGCTACAGAGGGGAGAACTCAAGAAGGAAACAGAACGAATGCTAACAGCGGCACATGATCAAGCCCTAAGAACCAAATATGTCCAAAGAACCATAGATGGAAATAACATTTCACCCATATGCAGGAAGGCAATATGAAAGGCGAGACCATAAACCACGTAGCAAGCGAATGTCCGGCGCTTGCACAGAACCAGCTCAAAAAGACGCATGATTCAGTAACAAAAGCCTTCCACTGGAGCCTGTACAAGAAATACCAGCTAGCCTGCAGTAATAAGTGGTAAGAACACCAGCCTGAGGGAGTGACAGAAAACGATCAGGCAAAGATCCTCTGGGACTATGGTATCAGAACAGATAGGGTGATACGTGCCAATAGACCAGACGTGACGTTGATTGACAAAATCAAGAAGAAAGTATCACTCACTGATGTCGCAATACCATGAGTAGATGAGAAAGAAAGAGAGAAAATTGATAAGTATCAAGACCTGAAAGTCGAAATAAGAATGATATGGAATATGCCAGTGGAAATTGTACCCATAATCACAGGAGCACTAGGCACGATCCCAAGATCCCTGAAAAGGAATCTGGAAAAACTAGATGGACTAATGCAGAAAAGTGTGCTACTAGAGACAGCGCACATAGTAAGAAAAGTGACAGACTCCTAAGGAGGCAGGGTGCAACCAGGAACCCTACACTATAAAAACCACCCAATCGAACAGGATGATTGTGATAGACCAAAAAAAAAAAGAATAATAATAATGATATAATAATCATATATGCTGTACAGGTAGAAGAGTCTCTTTGAAGCATGTAGTGTTGAAAGTAATGCAACTATCACTAATAATAATAATAATAATAATAATAATAATAATAATAATAATAATAATAATAATAATAATAATAATAAAATCCGAGTGGATCTTGTTTGTCCTCCCCCGGGTGACAGTAGGGAGACATGAAACAGCTACCCACGCCCTGCAAACCGATTTGTCCGCCCCGGGTGGAGGCGAGGTAGGTAGAGAATTGGGAGGGTAGGGAAGACAGCAGCGCCATTCCAGCGTGCATAGCACGCGCCAACAAGCTGTAATAATAATAATAATATGTGTAGGTAGAGGACCCTCCTTTAAGCATGTAGTGTTGAAAGTGATGTAGCTACTGCTTTCAATAATAATAATAATAATAATAATAATAATAACAATAATAATAATAATAATAGTAGTAGAAAACAGCATTCTCCTCACTTCCTCTCCCTTCAGCCACACCGAGTAACAGCATCACTCACTTTAAACTCGATATTCAGTGAAGTCTTCCGCCCTCTTGCCTTTCAGGGAGGGAATAATTAATCGCTCTCTCTCTCTCTCTCTCTCTCTCTCTCTCTCTCTCTCTCTCTCTCTCTCTCAAGAGAAGTTGAAAAGGACAAAATAAAATATTTTGAAAAGTCGATTTTTCACCTTCATAAGCTTTGATAAACTTTTATTGTCAACTCATTTCACGCCTTGAAGGCTTCAGACATGGTAAAATTCTTCCTTTCTGGAAAAATGAATAAAAGGGTGAAGAAAAGCAATTTAAAGGGAGAGAGAGAGAGAGAGAGAGAGAGAGAGAGAGAGAGAGAGAGAGAGAGAGAGAGAGAGAGAGAGAGAGAGAGAAGAATTCCTCTCTCATCCAAGTAAAACTGTTCAGGAAAACCTATCTCGATGAAATGACAATGACATCTAGGGAATGGGAGAGGGGCTGGGGAAGGGTTTATATATCTTTTCCTATTAAAGTAAAACAGTCCAAATAAACATGACAGGCTGTAACGACAACTCAGAAAGACAGACGGAGTGAGAGAGGGAGCGAGAAATAATTCCTTTCATCAAAGTAAAATAGTATACTAATCCACAATAATATTTAAACATAACGCCAAGGATATATAGAGTGAACGTATGATGTACATCAGAGTCAGTATCAATTTATATATTACTTGATAGCCGGGTGGTCAAAGTCACTGCCTATTGCTGTGTCTAAACCAGGTAACGGTTCGATCCTGCCTGGGATGAAGCATTTATCAATTACAACAATTATAATTCCCCATGGGTGTAAATTATTCCAAAGGAATAGTGAATTGGATAGTAAACTATATATTTGGTTTAATACTAAAACATGAAGAAATCACGCATATATCAGTGACAAAAATAATTATATATATATATATATATATATATATATATATATATATATATATATATATATATATATATATATATATATATATATATATATATATATATATATATACGCATAATTATTTTTGTCACTTGTATACAAGTGATTTTTTTAGTATTCAGCCACATATATAGTTTATACTGTCCGATTCACTATACCTTTGGAATAACTTACACCCATGGGAATTATATATGTATAAGTTTGCACATTTAGAAGCTCATCTTCATCCATTTCAAAAGAATTTTTAAGTTACTTTCATTTCCAGTTCATACATACTTGAAGTTCACTTCTCGTGCAATGATTTACAGGGTGAAGAAAGCGTGAATGCCTAAAGCCGTATTTAACGTCGCTGTTCTATTGCATGGTAGCTGTCGGAGTCTGACATATCCTGAATTATCAGGATACAGAGTAGACACAAAATGTTTCAGTAAAAAATTCAAACTTTCTTAAATGTCACGGTCATCACGTATTTGGATTTTTTTGACACCTCCCTTTGTAGTAATTTCATTTTGATGTTCTTACATTCTTCAAGCATATAAAATCATAGTGTCCTGATTAAGGTCGAAAATATTCTTTATCCATGCAACGTTGTTTCCATATACATAATGGTCGGCACCATGGCAAAAGTCTGTTTTCTGTTAGGTACAGAATAGCACTGATGATACTGTTGCCATGTATTAGAAAGCATGTTACCTTCATTCATATTTAAAACTACTCTTCTACTCCAACGATGCTGGAGGGGTATTATGTCTTCACCGTGTTTGTTTGTTAGTTACTTTGCGTGTTATCAGCATATCTCAAAAACTCGCCAGCAGTTCTTGATAAATGTTATGAAATTACCAAGAAAAATTGGATATTAGATATATTCATTAGAAACAGCAATTTTTTCATAGAATCTTTATATTTTCATTGCAAATTCAGTGTTTTCATCAGACTGGATATTTTCTTTAGAAAATTTATGATTTCATTAAAAATTCAGTTTTTCAAAGGAAAATTTAGATTTTCATTAGATGAAATAAAACTGATGATCTACTGCCATGAAAACAACATTACTCACTGTCAATTGTATGGATCGGTCGAGCACTGGGGTACTATTCAAGATGCTGTTCACTCATTCGAAGTAGCTTTGTGGATACCACTAAGACAGGTCGGCCAGACAGTGGATTAATGATGATTCACCCGAGTCGACAGCGTAGAGTGAGCCATGGCCCATGACTTACTGGTAGTAAACCAAGGACAGTTAAATATTTACCACCACTGTAAATATACATAGAGGTTACTTGAGGACAAATTTCTTGTCACTTACTGAATGTTTGCGGTATCCTGAGTAATCTTCATTATAGTTTACCTAATGTTTTTCTAAGATATGGTTTAAAACAATCAAAGGATAGATATTGATTACCTGAAGTTCATCCCGCTCTCCTAGGAACAGAAAAATGAATTTAAGAGTTTTAACGTATGAGGCTGTATTTTTTAACAAAATAGAATGCAAAACTGAAACAATTCTGCATGACGAAGAAGGATGGTCGAAAGTTCTGTTGTATCAACGAGCACCTACTTAGTGGGTCCTACCAGCAACAAGTCCGTGTGACGTCTTTGTCTGGCCGACCTGTCTTAGTGGCTCCTTGTGGATGCTAGACATTAGCTTAGGGCCAAAGGTTGGAGAGAATGGAGTCCTTATGCTAGTTTTACACATTCACATATCAAGGTATGCATGCCCACGCATGTAGAGAAATTGGTAAGTACATAAACACAATGTAAATGCAACGTAAATATACCGTCAGTGCTATGTAAGTGCACCAGCATGCAGAGGGACCATTACAGACCACCTGGGCGTACGCCGGGGGTCCATGAACCTTTTGACCTGCTCAAAACCCTGCGTGGGTGGCCAGGTCAACTGTCAGCTAGGTGGCCTGACCCACACAGCGTGGAGCCAACTGTGGGGTGACCGCGTGGCCGCTAAGACCTTACCTGTGGTCCCACGCCACTCCAGGGTTCCTGCCCTGCAGCGCGTGGATCTCCGCATGGCATGGGAGTAGTTGCGGCAACCCTGCCGAACCGCTCGCATCCACGAAGATTTGGCCAACGCTTTGACCTGGGATAAAAGGGGCAGGCAGCGCGCTTGTGGGTCAGTGCTTTTCTGTACAGCATCCTGGTACTGCTCTCTCTGTCAGCGCCTCCGTCGTTGTCTACTGCTTTCAAGTCAAGATGCCTAAAGGTGCTTTGTTGAAGAGAACAAGGAAGATGGCCCTGAGAACTCCAGGAGCTCCGGTAGTTGGAAATACCCCCTATGCCAAGGCGCCTACAGTAGCTGGTGGTGCCCCTTCAGACAGCAGCGATGCTGTGATGCTGCACCTTGAGGGCGATGAGCTCGCAACGGAGAGTGAACTAGAGGAGGCGGAGGAGGGGGAGTTTGCCCTTGTGTACAAGAGTGACCCCGCCGCCTCCACTGAGGACACCGAGAATGATGGGGATGTCGACGACGACATCCATGGCACTCCTGAAGGAGCCGGCCCTACAGGTCAGGGCCAACAGAAGAACCCCTCAGTCATCCTTTCGGAAGAGAACGAGAGGCTTGTTGGTGAGTGGATGGAGCACGAGGCCGAGTTTATCTACAAGGGCCTCACAGCCTACAAAGACAAGGCGAAGGTCTGGAGGGCATTTGAGGAGAAGGGCAAGTCACTTGTTCCTCCTATGAGTGGCCGTGAGCTGTGGACGTGGTTTACGTCCCTCAGGAGTCGTTTTGGGCGGCTCACGGCGGAGAAGAGTGGCCAAGGGACGGGCAGATGGCTGACGGAATGGGAGAAGTTGATCTTGAATATTTTCCGCTTCCCGAAGCCCCACATCGTGCATCAAAGGAAGCCAAAGATGTTGGGACTTCTGATGGTATGTCTCATTTTGTTGTGTTTCCATGCTTAATTATTACTGATTGTATTGTTATTACGTAGTTTCAATTCATTCACAGTACATTTTATCCCATTTTCTCATATGTTCCTCCTGTTTTTACAGTCTGCTCATGCCGCTGCTGCCCTCCCTGCCGAAGCATCTGACCTGCCTGCTGCTGTGTGCTCCTACACCAACTCCCTCGGTGTCTCCGGTGGATGACTCAGGCCCCCGGACCAGGAAATCCCAGGTTACTGACCTGTTGGACACGACCATCACCAAGGCACAGGCCCTCCGGGAGGATATGATGGCCTCCATCCAGCCACCTCCGCATGACCCCAGTGCCCTCTACTGGCGCAAATTCTTAGAAGAGGTGGAGGACGACTGCTAGGAGGTGTCACCCCAGCTGAGGGTGACTCTCAAGACTGAACTCCTCTTTGCCATTCATCGGTACATGCGTGCCCCCAAAGAGGGTGTCACGAGGCCGCCACGGAGCCTGGTGCACCACACCCTGTCAGAGGTGACAGGGGACACTCTGGCACCTGCAGTGCCTGTAAACCAGCCTGCAAGGCAACATGGGATTGGCCCACCGCCTGCACATTCAAGTGTACACCTGACAGAGCAACAGCTAGCAGTTCTACAGACACAGCTGCTGGGGCCCCTCAGTGATGTCCACCCTGAAGGACCTCAGCAACCTGTTGATAGACACAACAGTCCTGAACAATTTTCACACTTAATTTTAAATTTATTGTTATGTAAGTGTGGATTTGTATAGTACTTATATCTATTGTATGGTTGTGTAATGTTTTTTTGTATTAATGGTTGTATATATTTCTTATACTTTATATGTGTTCTTCATTCGAGGGGTGGGTAGAGCTCTTGGCTAGCACGCTGTTAGCTCAGCGTTCGGCTCTCCGGCCGGCCAGTGAAGAATTAGAGGAATTTATTTCTGGTGATAGAAATTTTTTCTCGTCATCATGTGGTTCGGATTCCACAATAAGCTGTAGGTCCTGTTGCTAGGTAACCAGTTGGTTCTTAGCCACATAAAATAGATCTAATCCTTCGGGCCAGCCCTAGGACAGCTGTTAATCAGCTCAGTGGTCTGGTTAAACTAAGATATACTTTTTATACTTATATGTATGTTTGTTTTTTATATTAAATAAATATATATTTGCAATATCATGTCTGGCTCTATCCTCTTTCCAATTACTAAGTATTGATGAGATTAATATATCATGGATTTGAACAATTTCTTTTATTAAATTAACTAGCTCAAATACAAGTACACAAACAAAGAGGACAAAATGAACCTGAAAAGACTATCTAAGTATACATTACTGAATTTTAACTAAGTCCTAAATACTATATGTAACAAATGGGAACATAAACAAAATTACAACAGACACAAAAAAATAAGCAAATCATATACAATGTCACAAATATCGGAGAGAAGGTACTTTCAAAAAGATAGAATTATAATATAAGAATATAATCAATGTTAACTAATTATTACAAAGGTCAATATAACTACAACACATGCAAGTACACAAATATTAAGTAAATATTGTATGGTTGTGTGATGTATTTTTGTATGAGAGGCTGTATATGTTTCTTTTACTTATATGTACTTTTGTGTTTGATATTAAATCAATATATATTTGCAATATCATATCTGCCTCTATCCTTTTTCCAATTACTAAGTATTGATGAGAATAAAATATCATGGAATTGAACAATATCTTTTATTAAATTAACTAGCACAAATATAAGTACACAAATAAAGAGGGTAAAATGAACCTGAAAAGACTATCTAGTATACATTACTGAGTTTTAAATAAGTCCAAAATAAATGCGTGAACAGACATTTACATAGATACAACAATAAAGTATACAGGAAAGTAACTAAATCATGTTCTCCTGCCAATGCACTGAGCCTTCAGCCGATGAAAAATGTTCTTTCAGCATGTTCCGTTGTTGCTTTGCATCCCTGGTTGCAGTGTGCCAATCACGGTTGGAGGGGGTTCTCCTAAGGACGGGTCACTCCTCCAGCTACCAGGTATGATGCCATGTGTGACAGGGTGTTCCTGATCTCCTTCTTGTCTGCATGCGTTTTTTTTTCTTATTATAATATTATGCAGAACACATGCAGACATCACTAATGCCTCTACATGGTCAGGCTTCAGGCATATTGGCGTGTGGAATATCCGGAATCTGTTTGCCAGAATCCTGAAGGTGTTCTCCATCATCCTGCATGCCCTACTTAACCTGTAGTTGTAAATCCATTCCTCCTTGGTTAGGCCTCTTTTGGGGTAGGGCTTCATAAGGTAATTCCTCAGAGGGAAGGCATCATCACCAACTAGGAAATAGTCCACAGGCGATCCAATAGGTTGACCTGGCAGGGCCTCAGGTTGGGGAAGATTTGCTTCCTGTTGCAACAACATTTCACCCAGTCGGGTCTGGGCAAATACACCATCGTCTGACTTTGACCCAATGGCACCCACGTCGACGTATAGGAACTTATATGAAGCATCCACAACTACAAGTAATGCCATGGAGTAGAACTTCTTGTAGTTGAAGTAATGCGTACCGCCTCGGGGAGGATTACGAAGCCTAATATGTTTGCCATCTATAGCTCCAATTATGTGGGGGAAGTTCCACCATTCCTCAAAACCCCGTGCAACCTCCTGCCAAGCTTCAGGTGTTTGTGGCACCTGCAGTTCCTCATCCCCGAAGGCAGCAACAATGGCCCTGCAGGTCTCTGGTATGATGTAGCTAATGGTGTTGTGGGTTATCCGGAATGAGTATTGCAGACTCTTGTATGAATCACCCGTAGCGAGGAAACGTAGGATGATAGCAACACGTAGGCCTGGCTCAATGGGTTTCCTTCAGAATGTCACTTTCTTCTGAATGTAGGGTGTGACTTGTTCAAAAATTTCATTGAAGAGGCCCCTGTCAATCCAGGTAAAATTTTACCCTGTCAATCCGGGTAAAATTTTACCCTGTCAATCCGGGTAAAATTTTTGTACAGGTCTGGGGTTTCGGTTGACAACTCCTCCATCAGATTGTCATAGTGACCTTGCTCCATTCTTTTTGCAGGTACGGCCATGCCCACACCCTCCTTGGCAGCCTTTTTTCTTCACTGTGTGATTTGCAGTAACCATTGCAATCTCCAGCAATAACATGGTACGCACATATTTGATGATGAACGGCAACATGTCTCTTCTATCCGTACTTGCTCTGGCTATAAGTTCATGAATTTCAGCAATATCCTCCATGATGATTCAGCAGGATGGGAGTATGTGTTGATGCTGCAGTGTTTACTTAGTGACTAGCAAGGCAGGTGCCGCTGGCCGGCCCTTTTATAGCTGGGGTATAACCCCCACAGTACGTAGGGACAATGTGAGGTTGACGTAACTCAGTAACACACAACGTTACACATACAGATTACATACGTCGGTGTTACGTGCTCTGCCACGCACTACTTTTGGCTGTGCCACTGCTGGCTGGGCTGCTTCCGGAAAGCGTCACGTCACGCTTATGCAGTGGGTACATTTGCAGCACACTATAATACACTTACCTTACGCACATCGACCCATGTCACGTATCCAGTTGGGCGGGGCTTATTCACCTCCCGTATGGTCACGTTTCACAATTTTCGGCCGTGCGTGGCCATGCGTGCCTTGATACGTGAATGTGTGAACTTAGCATTGACTCAACACTAATCGATGATGCTTGAGGGACTTTTGAAATGTTTCAGTCGTTATACTTTCATACTGATACTTTCCTAAAATTCAATACTGCCGATCATGACCTTGAAAGGCCGAAGTTCAAGATCAAGGTTAAGATCTGTATTTTCATATCAGATATCGTATAAGACTAAAGCTAATGGGAGCTGGCGGACAAATGTTTTGAACTGAGTGTTCTTGTTCTATGTACAAGGATCTGAATTCTTTAAATCCTTTATGCACTGGAAAAAATGGATCTATAAAATGTTTAATATCAACACAGATTTAAAAATGGACCCAATAGATGAAAATCATAAACCTTCTACTTGCATGGAGAAAGCTAATATAGTTCTACTTGGAAAAGTATATTACAGCAAAACATCACGCTCCTTTATAACTAAAAAAAAGAAAGAAAATATTATAAAGGCTAAATTCAGATGAATTATAAGCTTCATGTGTTAAGGACAAAAAAAAATGAAATAATCTTTACGTGTTAAGGACGAAAAAATTAAAGTAGTGGAATAAACTAAAAGAAAATCCTTAAGTAGACTCCTTTCTGCAAAATAATAAAAAAACACGTATAAATAAACATAAAACTGTGTCCATATAAACTCAAAACTAACTACTTCATAGTCTGAATATGGATAAAAATAAATTACCAAGAAAAAGAATAAAAAGCTTAAATAACACCCTCAAATTGTATAGCCATGGGTAGATTACTGAACCAGAAAAAAAAAAACAGGGAGAAAAGGATTTAAAATAATGAAATAAAAGAGATCACAATCACAAACCGAGTGAAGAAGAGTTACAGAAATGGACCAAAATAGGCGATAATCGTAACCCAGATCCTTTATGCAGCTGGCACAGACGCCCTTGACATTCATGAAGACTACGTGACCAACCAACACAAATTCCCAACGAACTGATTTCAAGTGTTACCCTTCAGCAAGCAGCAGGTGAAATGCCGCGTGAGGACGCAAGATGGAACTTACGTCGAGCTGAACTTTATGCTTGCTTTATTGAAGCTGCATATCGGTATGGAAAGGACGTTTACTGCCTTTAAGTCTTTTTAATGTCCTTATTTATCCACCCCGTTTGTTTCCTTTTTTTTTTTTTTAACTTCATTTTGCAGATAAAGGCCAGCATCTAGGCTATTTCTTGATTATGCAACGTAAATACATTTCTAAATCATTATTGACTAAGGCTTCACAATGCCAGCAGTAATCAAGGGTAAAACTAGAAATTTTCACTTGGGTTAAGAAGTTGAAAGGCCAGCATCTGGTTTATCACTTTTTGATTATGCAAAGCATATATATTTATAATGCATCATTGACTAAGGCTTTGCTAAGCAATTAGTGATCAAGATAAAACTAGAATTTCATAAACTGATTATGAAAACTAACATAATCTGTCTTACTTATAGATATTAGTGGCAAAATAGCCCACTGCCGTTTTCACATAGCTCCTCAACCACGGCTCAGATTTCAACAATGGGTCACAGAAACTTATGTAACAACAGCAAATGGCATTCGTTGTTGGTCACGGAATCAAATATCGATCAAATCCAAAGTTGTAGAATAGGGATGATCGAGAGACTAGCGACATTAATATCTCACTGTCTGGTATTTAGCCGTATTATAAAAAAAAAAGCATTATCTGTTTTCAATTCGCCGTCAATCCCATGCACGAAAGGTCAAAGGTAAATAATGATCTCCATATTGTTATGGCACATTAACAATTACTCGAAAATAAAAGTTTTCGACCGAAAATTTCCACGAATCAAACAAAAGGATTTTTTCTCCTCGCGAACCAATATAATACCGTTCATTCATTCCTGATAAATACGATTATTTTAAATTTTAATACTTC
>JANJGK010000008.1:55931928-55956928 GCA_039081455.1 Macrobrachium rosenbergii
TGTGGATTTGTTTCTCCATTATTATTATTATATTATTTTTTTTTTTTTGTCTATCACAGTCATCCTATTCGACTTTTTTTTTTATAGTGTGGGGTTTCGGGTTGCATCCTGCCTCCTTAGGAGTCCATCACTTTTCTCACTATGTGTGCTGTTTCTAGAAGCACACTTTTCCGCATGAGTCCTGGAGCTACTTCGGCATCTAGTTTTTCCAGATTCCTTTTCGGGGATCTTGGGATCGTGCCTAGTGTTCCTATGAATATGGGTACAATTCCCACTGGCATAGTCCATATCCTTCTTATTTCGATTTTCAGGTCTTGTACTTATCAATTTTTTCTCTCATCTACTCTGGTGTCCCATGGTATTGCCACATCAATGAGTGATACCTCTTAATTTTGTCAATCAACGTCACGTCTGGTCTATTGGCACGTACCACCCTACCTGTTCTGATGCCTTAGTCCCAGAGGATCTTTGCCTGATCGTTTTCTATCACTCCCTCAAGTAGGTGTTCGTACCACTTATTGCTGCAAGCTAGCTGGTTTTTCTTGCACAAGCTACAGTGGAGGGATTTTGCTACTGAATCATGTCTCTTTTTGTACTGGTTCTGTGCAGGCGCCAGACATTCGCTTGCTACGTGGTTTATGGTCTCGTCTATCATATTGCACTTCCTGCATATGGGTGAGATGATATTTCCATCTATCGTTCTTTGGACATATCTGGTTCTTAGGGCCTGATCTTGTGCCGCTGTTAGCATTCTTTCTGTTTCTTTCTTGAGTTCTCCCCTCTGTAGACATTGACATGTTTCATTGCTGGCCAGTTCTTTTGTCTGTCTGTCTCATGTACTGTCCGTGCATTGGTTTGTGCCATTCCTCTGTTCTGTTTTTCATTCTCCTCTCTGTATATTTCTGGGTCTTCGTCTACTTTTATCAGTCCTTCTTCCTATACACTCCTTAGCCACTTGTCTTCTCTGGTTTTCAGATATTGCCCTAGCGCTCTGCTCTCGATGTTGACTCAGTCCTCTATGCTTAGTAGCCCTCTCCCCCCTTTCTTTCATGTTATGTATAATCTGTCTGTATTTGCTTTTGTAGTGCTTTGTGTAATGCCATGTGTTTTCGAGTTTTCTGGTCTATGCTGCGGAGTTCAGCTTTCGTCAACTCCACTACTCCTGCGCTGTATCTGATTACTGGTACTGCCCATGTGTTTATGGCTTTCGTCATGTTTCCGGCGTTGAGTTTTGACTTGAGTATCACCTTAAGTCTCTGTATATATTCTTTCTTGATCGTGTCCTTCATCTCTTGGTGTTTTATATCCTCTCCTTCTATTATTCCCAGGTATTTGTATCCTGTCTCATCTATGTGTTTGGTGCTATTCCCTTCTGGTAGCTTCATCCCTTCATTCCTTATTACTTTGCCTTTTTGTATGTTGACCAAGGCGCATTTTTCTAATCCAAAACTCCATCCTGTTGAACCCAAATACAGTCCTTACGGTCTGGATTAGGGCATCTATTTCTTTGATGCTCTTACCATACCTCTTGATGTCGTCCATGAACATCAGATGATTAATTCTGTTGCCTCCTCTCTTGAGTTGGTACCCAGCATCCATCTTCTGCAGTACTTTTGTCATGGGAATCGTGGCTACTACGAAGAGTAATGGGGACAGTGAGTCTCCTTGAAGGATCCCTCTCCTGATGTTAACCTTTGCTAGTCTTATACCAGAGTTTGTAAGTACTGTATTCCAGTTGCGCATTGTATTTTTAAGGAAGCTGATGGTGTTTCCTCTGCCCCATATATTTTCAGGCATTCTATTAGCCACTTGTGCGGTAACATGTCGAAGGCTTTCTTGTAGTCAATCCATGCCATGCTTAGGTTTGTTCTCCTTCTCTTACTATTCTTCATTACCATTTTGTCTATTAGGAGCTGGTCTTTTCTGCCCTTGCACTTCCTTCTGCAGCCTTTCTGTTGGTGGGGGATGGTGTTTGTATCCCCTAGGTAGTTGTATAGCTTTTCACTGATGATACCTGTTAGTAACTTCCACATTATTGTTAGGTAGGTGATAGGCCTGTAGTTACTTGCTAAATTTCCCTTGTTCTTGTCATTCTGCACTAAGAATGTTCTCCCTGTGGTCATCCATTTGGGCGCATGGTGGTTTGTGATACAATGCTGGAGTTGTTCTGCTATTCGTGGGTGTAGGGCCTTTTTTGTGTTCATCGGTGTCTGCTTATTTGCCTACCTGTCTTTGTGTCAGGCTGTCTGCTTACCTGCCTGGATGGCATTTCACTAGGCATATTAAATGATTTGTTTGTTTATTCCAAGAATTTTAGTGACTCAACCACGTGTCCATAGGCTAAATATCTGATATTTCGCTACTTACATTAATAAAGGTATTAGCAATATTTAATAAAGGCCTAAAGTAAAGTAATCTGAGGTAGATTTTACGATGATCCGAATAACTTATTAATTTCCTTCAGATAAAAAAATTCCTCTTTATATAGGCTGACCTTCGTAGAGTTGGCTGTTCTCTCTCTCTCTCTCTCTCTCTCTCTCTCTCTCTCTCTCTCTCTCTCTCTCTCCCTCTCTCTCTCTCTCTCTCTCTCTCTCTCTCTCTCTCTCTCTCTCTCTCTCTCTCTCTCTCTCTCTCTTAGATTAGACCTGCTTGTTTTTAAAAACAATTCTTATCTCACATAATAAGAAATTTGACAGTACTGTATGTCCCATTTTTGAAAGGAAGAATATTCTGCAGTAGAATGAATTAATGATTAAATATAATTTATTCCTATTACTAGATACTAAATCGGCATTCATAAAAACCCCTTAGTCCCCTGTTTCTTTTCTATCTTATCTTTTAAAAATAAAAGATATTGCACTAGAAGATATTTTGGAAACTAAAAGTAATGTGACTTTTTCTTGTACTATATAACTAAAAAATGCTACAATTCTCAACTTGTGAAAGATAAAATAAATTTCTTCTGAAAAAAGCTAACGAAAAAAAGAAAACATTCTCTCTTGCTTTCGCCGTGTATTTTTGAGATGTAAAATAAATAACTAAAAAGAGTTCTAGCGAATATTTTACCTCCCTTACTCGTTTATTTTCGACGCTACAACGCCACTGTTGATCCTATAAATATTTGGCGTTGAAAGGGTATATGCTGCAATAGATAGAAATGGCTAAAAATGGAGAAAAATACTTTTCCCACATTTTTGTATATCTCGGTTTCTTAAAAGCAAATTTCAACAGAAAAAATAAACAATATCTTTCGTTTATTCGAGAAGAAAGATCTGTTTATCTTTATGCTGTTGATCTATTTATTTCTTTTTACAGAAAACTTCAATCCTTTACCGCACAAGAGTTTAGAAGTATATTACCGGCACGATGCTTACCTAGGATTAAGGTAAGTGCGGCCGTTCTTACCCCTTTATGGATTTACTGTTAATTGCTTAGTTTTCGCAGAGCATAACAATAGAAAACGAGAGTTGCCCACTGCATAAAAATCTTGTAAATCTTCCCGTTCGTGTTTGATCGGAAATTAATGGCAACATTTTCCTCTACCGAAGTGGTTCAGAGTCACATAAAATAGCTGACGATATACGACGCGATTAAAATAAGAATAACTGTTAATTGAGGTTATTTATTATTGGATAGGGATTTTATTTTCGTGCTAAGCACTCAGTCAGGTCTCGAGATTTTCAAGTATGAAAAGCATGATGACGGCGATTATCGGGATTCAGTATATGAATTTAGACAGTTATTAGTCTTGTCCAAATATTGTGATTATGATGACATTAGTCATTAAGAATCAGAATATGTATATATACTGTATATATATATATATATATATATATATATATATATATATATATATATATATATATATATATATATATATATATATATATATATATATATATACTAACTTTATCACATACACAATTGTTCTATGCATTAGTAGATTTACTAAAAGGACCTCATGGTCCTTTTAGTAATATATATATATATATATATATATATATATATATATATATATATATATATATATATATGATTCATAATGACGAATGTCATCATAATCAGAATATTTAGACAAGATTAATAACTGTCTAAATTCATATTCTGAATCGTGATAATCACCGTCATCATAATTTTATACTTTAAAATCTTCGGCGCATTTTTTACTTTTTTTATAGTTACTTTTTTTTTCTTTTTTTTTATTACATCCACTTATTTTTTGGCTTGCAGATGACGTTCGAACTCATGCATAACTTGAGGAATAGATGGACGGCGGACAATGAACACTCCAGTGGCCTAGCAAACGGAAATCGAGCGCTGTCCCACTCATCGTGGTTGATGGGACTTTCCACCGATTTGGTTAGTTTCATCGCATCCATTTCGAGCACTTTTTCGACGGAAAAGTTGCTAGCTCATTTTCATACCATCATTAATGTGTTCACGGGAGATTTGAAGCTGGTCTTCATCGAGTTTTCGCTGGCCCCAAAGCTGACCGGTGCCAAAGATGCTTAATTTTGCTGAGCTACAAATATATGACGAAGTTGATTGCCTATTTTTCATCTCAATTACTTTCTTTTTGCTGAGCTACAAATAAATGACGAAGTTGATTGCCTATTTTTCATCTCAATTACTTTCTTTTTGCTGAGCTACAAATAAATGACGAAGCTGATTACCTATTTTTCATCGCAATTACTTCCTATGTAATTTATGTTAAAATGTCACATGGAATAAACCTACAAAGTTGAAACCTTGCAAAGCATTATTAAGCAAACTAGGAAGCTCACATAAGAAGCACAGGAATAAAAAATAAGATAAAAAAATAAACTAATAAAAAATACAGTAAAAGGCTAAGAAATAACAAGTAAACAAAGAGCACGGTGTCTTCCTTAGTCCTGCAACATTTTTGCGAGACACTATGATTCCAAAAGTAGGTTCCGGGAAAAGGAAAATTCTGAGAAAAGCTGTGGAATTAATGGCACGAATATGAAGAGCAGGAATATATACATTCACTTTATTTCCTCTTTTCTTGTATACTTTTATTCTGTAACGCAGCTTCTTACTTTTGTGTCCCAACATTATGTTTAAGACACTTGCGAACGGGCAAAATATTATTTTCTCAATTCTGACTGCCCTGCTCCTTTGGGGTGCGTTTTGGCTGCTTTCATGCGCAAGGATCGTGGCTGTTCTATATATATATATATATATATATATATATATATATATATATATATATATATATATATATATATATATATATATATATAAATACACACACACGCGCATCTATATATATATATATATATATATATATATATATATATATATATATATATATATATATATATATATATATATATAATGTGTGTGTATGTATATATATACATACAGTATATATATATATATATATATATATATATATATATATATATATATATATATATATATATATATATATAAAGTATCTGTACGTATATATATACACATATATATTATTTTGCTTATATATCTGTATAATTTGTTTTTCACTATCATTGCCTTGTTTTGTCTCCGACAAGAAATTTGGTCATGCTCATCAGGACCTATTACCGGGTCGTTAGTTCCACTGCAGGAACGCATTTCCTTCTTGCCTCATTTCACAGGCGCGATCAATTTCTGTCCTCAGACGACATTTTGGTTGTCGTTAGGGCCCGGAATCACTTCGTCTCCTAATGCCCAGGCACAATTTCTCCCTTGTTTTTCTCCACTTTTCGACGTTAACAACATCTGGTGTTTTCCCAAGGAAGCTACATATGGGTATTCTTAAGACCCATAAGGGCACAGTCAAAGTTACGTGTTTCACAAAAACAAAATCTCCCGAGTTCCTCGTAATAGGATAGTTCCGTCAGTACACCTCATGCGGTGCACTGTAGGCATCAATTAAGGTTCTTTATAGCGTCCATTTGGTTCCTAGCTGCAACCCCTTTCGTTCCGTTTACTGTACCTCTGTTCATATCTCTTTCTTCCATCCTTCTTTCCACCTCTCCTAACAATTGTTTTATAGTGAAACTACGAGGCTTTACCCCCTGTTACAGTTCCTCGATAGGCGAGTCGGTAGGGCTGTCGGCTAGCACTCTGCTAGGCCCGAGTTCGCGTCTCCGGCCGGTCAATGAAGAATTAGAGGAATTTATTTCTGGTGATAGAAAATCATTTCTCGGTATAATGTGGTTCGGATTCCACAATAAGCTGTAGGTCCCGTTGCTAGGTAACCAATTAGTTCTTGGCCACGCAAAATAAATCTAATCCTTCGGCCCATCCCTAGGAGAGCTGTTAATCAGCTCAGTGGTCTGGTTAAACTAAGGTATACTTAACTTTTTCCTCCTGTTACACCTTTACCTTTTTACTTTCAATTTCTCTTTCAGCTCTGAATAATCTTATAGGTCCCAACGCTTGGGCTTTGGCCTAAATTTTATATTTCATTTTATTCCATTCCCTTCCTAGTTGATTCAAATCGTGTACGATATCGAAAATGGTCATAGAAGTTGCTGACTGCTACCAGTGTCCACAAAACTCCAGTCCCCTGATGCAGACGTGCACCAATCGACAATTCTTTTCCCCTGCTTAATAATTTATTTCGACTTTGAAACATAAACATTTTTCGTGTGTGTTTCTGTTACAAGGAGGAAATCGTTACTTTGCTTGCTAAAGAAAATGCCAACTTTGATGTCATAACAGATGCCTTATTATAAGCCGCATTAGAAAAACTGAAAGGCTATAGTTTCAATTATGCCTAAGTGGCATTTTTTGTATGAGTTCTCCTCTCCACGAGATATCTCAGATTCCTACGGATGGGTGTCAAATAAATTTTTTTAAGGGAGGAGAGTGCCTTGCGATGTTGAACAACAGAAAATGATTTGCCTTTTGGGTGAATTTAGTTAAGCCGGATATCAGCGCTTTCAACGTCTTATTTTTATCAAAATGTTTACCAGTTCTCATTAATATGACCGCATACATGCTGCACTGTATATTATTAACAGAATCTGATAAATAACGGCCGTCATAAAGCAAAGTCTGACGGAGGTTACGTCGTCTCTCAACTTATAGGATTTCATGTGGATTATAAGCTTCTATGCGCATTTATAGCTTTCATGCGCATTCCGACAACCAACTGAACTTTATGGGTTGCCTCAAAAAGTGTTTCCCTAATTATTTTTCAAGTTCACTAATGCATCAC
Source organism: Macrobrachium rosenbergii (assembly GCA_039081455.1). Lineage (NCBI taxonomy): Eukaryota > Metazoa > Arthropoda > Malacostraca > Decapoda > Palaemonidae > Macrobrachium > Macrobrachium rosenbergii. The sequence goes on from JANJGK010000008.1 coordinate 55,939,139, forward strand.
AGCACATCCTGACATGCAGATAGGTTTATTCTATTCGGGGATTGTACATATGAAAGTTGTCACGATTTTGATGTCCTGTATATATATATATATATATATATATATATATATATATATATATATATATATATATATATATATATATATATATATATATATATATTCTTCTTCTTTTAACGTGCTTTTTTTTCCCATTTTTGTATGGAGTAAGCACGATGCCTTCTTTTGAAGGACTTTTTGATTTGGCTTTGGGGTAGACTTGTGGTCTCGATCCGCTGCCCTGCCTGACATCGCTTAGACCCCGGTAGCGTATGTTTCATGTATCATACCCGACCCAACGCCCTTCTTCCCAGCAGCGAGAAGTTATTGCGCGGGTATGGCGAGAGTTCGAGACGTGTGAGATGTTTGTTATGTTTTTAGAAGGTGTTGTAGTGGCTTTGTTTTGTGTGTGTATTTAGTCTGTAACATCCATTTGCTTTTTAAGCAAACCTATCCGTTGATTACATATATAATCCCGGGATGTCTACACGGATAGCAAAGTGGCTGCCTCTCTGATCAGTCGGCTGCGGATTTGAACCCGCGCCACAGACCTCTACGAAGTCCGAAGCTAATATATATATATATATATATATATATATATATATATATATATATATATATATATATATATATATATTAGAAATATCAACATACAATTACGTGTGGAACAGAAATAAATTTCTGACTAATGTCAGGATCGAACCCAGGCCTTTCAATTGAACGACGAGACCGCTGCCAACCAGGCTACACAAGTCATATAAGAGGTTGGAACCTGTGTACCACTGTACTTAAGGCTTTACCTGGGCAGGCTAACTGCCTGCATACCAGCGGGAAGTTGGTCTATTCCACACGTAATTGTATGTTGATATTCCTATCATATTCACTCAGAAAGGATAATTCGAATGAAATGCTGTCCGTTGGGTCACTGCTGAGTCGGGAATTTGGGGAAAACACGCTGGTATGCAAGCAGTTAGCCTGCCCAGGTAAAGCCTGAAGTACAGTGGCACACAGGTTCCAACTTCTTATATGACTCGTGCAGCCTGGTTGTGTGTGTGTGCGTGTATTGTGTGTATATATATATATATATATATATATATATATATATATATATATATATATATATATATATATATATATACATATACATATATATATATATATATATATATATATATATATATATATATATATATGTATATATATGTATATGTATATATATATATATATATATATATATATATATATATATATATATATATATATATATATATATATATGTATATATATGTATATGTATATATATATATATATATATATATATATATATATATATGTATATATATATATATATATATATATATATATATATATATATATATATATATATATATATATATATATATATATATATATATATATATGTGTGTGTGTGTGTGTGTGTGTGTGTGTGTATTTTTTCTGTCACAGTCTCTCTCATGCAGATGTGTTTTTTCCTTCTTTCTCTCATAAGCTGTCATAAACGCTGTACATTCCTTCCCTCTCACTCTCTTTCCCTCCCTCTCTTTGGTCCGATGTTCGCTGGGATTTATATGGACGTACCCTAACGAAGCCTTTAATCTGCTGAAAGTAAATTTCTGGTAATTTTTCGTTCGTCTTTTCTGCTGTGTTTACCAACGTTATGTGTTTTGCATAAACACTGTTCTTTGTGGCTAAAGACCTAAATAAGACATCACATAGGTAACTGCCTCAGGAAGCTTATTTATGACAACATTACTTCCCGTATCATATCAATTGTTCCAATGGACTGTTTTATAGACCTTAATTCTGCTGATACAAAGCGAATTACAAGTTGTTAGTTATAGCCCGGAGTTGAGATATGCTGACGTTTCAACACTAAACTACAATTGCAACTGACATACAGACATTGACATGTACATACATATGTACATACACACACACATTATATATATATATATATATATATATATATATATATATATATATATATATATATATATATATATATATATATATATATATATATATATATATATATATATATATATATATATATATATATATATATATATATATATATATTATATATATATATATATATATATATATATATATATATATATATATATATATATATATATATATATATATATATATATATACACATATGATTGCTTGTGCCCGGGACCTATGCATTTAAAGTAAAATTATGGGCCTTTTTGAACGTGACGGACTAACATCCGGGACATCAATATGATTCCGATTCGACATACTGTAGCATCCAAAACTTCAAGTTCATGTCACTTCTTGATTTTTTCCCTGATGGTTCCCGTACGTTAACGTAGTTAAAATGCTTGTGAAAATATTCAGATAGGTACTCGTTATTACCATGGAACTGATACACAGATATTCCTAATTTTGCATCCATCCTTTTCCTTTTTAAACTTAGATGATATAAACATGACTTTGTGACCTGATTTATTCAGATTACGTTCGCTATTCTCTACATTTCGCTCCTTCTTTCAGCTGCAAAGGCTTTCCTAATTCCATGTTTATCACGTTCCCTCTTTACTCGGCTCGTCGTAAGATTATGTAGTCACCCGGAAGCAAGATGTTTAACATGACAAAATCTCCTTAGAAATTTAGATGAGATTAACCCGGAGAAGATCAAAGGCGTACATACAGCATTCATTAATTTAAGCTTCTTTTAAGCTGTTGCCTTGCATATACACGCGAGTCTTGGATTATCAAATGTAAAAGGTAAATTCACCTTGACGTTTCGATACTACGGTTGAAATGAATGAAAGAGCATTTAATACCTTGAATATATGTAAAAATCGGCAGCCTTAATACTGTGCTTCCGGCAGTGTTATTGACAATGATCACAAAACGTTTAAGATAGTCTTTATTGAGCATTCTGGAGCATCGTGCCTCATTTTTTTTTTACTGGCATGTTGCCCTTTATGGAGGTCTTCATTTAGTGGTTGATAAGCCGTAACTTGTTTGTTGTAATTTTACTCTTCTTTGTTTAAAGCATACTCAATAATAAACCAGTAAAAAATGAGCCGAACTTTCTTCGGCGCAATCGAGTTTTCTGTACAGCGTATAATGCTGCATGAAACTCTCATCCGCGGCCCATGAATCTCTCAGCCGCGGCCTATGAAACTCTCACCCGCTGCCCATGAAACTTTCTGTCACGGTCCGGTGTTGTTGGCAGCTACAGCGGTGACAGACGCACGATCATGGCTAACTTTAACCTTAAATAAAATAAAAACTACTAAGGTCAGAGGGTTGCAATTTGGTATGTTTGATGATTGGAGGGTGGATGATCAACATGCCAATTTGCAGCCCTATAGCCTCTGTAGTTTTTAAGATCTGAGGGCGGACAGACAAATAGCCATCTCAATAGTTGTCTTTTACAGACAACTGAAATGATAATAATAAATGATTATGAACTAAAAAGTTATCGGTCAATTTTTCTAATAACGGAGTCATAATACACATGACTGCACTTTCTTTCATCATTATATATTTGCATCTCTAACTACTTTGAAGCCATACAATGAAAAGAAAAGCCTTTACCGGGAGAAAGAGGCCTCACTTTCACGGATACTTCGATCTTTTCAATAATCCTACAATAAATCATCCCTATAAACTTTGAAATACCTGAACCCAAATATTCTATTGCACTCGATTAAACTACTTACAGAAATAAAATAATACCTCAGGAATCAAATTTCATTCATAATCTACCAAAAACATTTGAGCTAAAAACCAAACGTTTTCCACCTGGCATAGTCTGCAATATGTCAGTTTCATGTATAATTAAGCGTTTTGGATTGCCCTAAAAAAAAAAAAAAAATCCATACACTTTACTAAACGTTTGGAATAAACATAACTGATAGGATGTAACTGAACTTAATGTTCCCCCAATCATTCCTTTCTGGAAAAGTCCTATTAGAAGTTACAAATGGACTGAGAAGAAAGGTCTCTGAATCAGGAAAGGCCTCAAGGAGAGGAAATCTGTTTTGTCAGCATATTGATTCGGGAGTCATTGCTCTTGGTTAATGGTACGGAGTTCACGACGTGACTTGCTGGTCGTTCTTTGTCATGGGAATACCATTAATTTAAACAGTTCATATGACGTAAACCGGAATCATTAAGCACTGGGACGCTAAACTTACTTTTATTCGTCAGCATAAATCAAGAGTTCGCATTGTGATACAAAATATTTTCCGCAGATCTACCGTATTGTACATACTGCTAGGAGTTTATTTTTAAGCAGACGCGACATGGCGAGGAGTAGTCCTCTACCATCAATTATTTACGAAAAAATTCCACTGAAATGATACAGTATATTTTTTTTTATGATCTGTCAGCAGCACGCATACATTTCATTCCTGGAATGTTCCTTTAAAGGTCCTAAATGTGTATCCAATATAGTTGTGTAGTTTCATATGCACTTATTACTATTATTTTCAAGTGATTCTCTTCGTAATTTGTGGTGGATTGCATTCTGAGCGAGTAATACGGTAAACTTTTTTGCACACAAAAAGGATTTGAGATTGACTGGCAGACAGACAGTTCAGATTTCTCTTATCAAATATCGTTCTCCGTTTTGCCCTTGCTTTTCTTTTCTTTTCTTTTATTTTCTTTTCTTTTCTTTTCTTTCTATCTTGCCGCTCTTTTCCTCCCTCACTTTATTCGATTTCGTTATAAAGTTTACCTTTCGTGGTCTTTGCCTCTTACCTGACGTATGAAGTTAAAGCGACTGTTTTTTTTTTTTTTTTTGAGGAAGTTTTATTGTTGAACAGAAAGTGACGCACAACCAAAAAGGCCAATTTATCTATGAAGGAAAATTGAAATAGATGAATTTCGTCCCTTTATATTTTTGCACAGTGAATAAAAGACCTGCAACCGATGAGGCAGCTATTCGTAACTATAAGCAGAATTTATGCAAATTCACCTTTTAATGTAACACCGTCCCTGGAACGACACTGCGCCATTCTGTTTACGTAATCACATCAAATCTTCTTTAGAGTGAATCTAAAACAGTTCTTGAAAATGGAACATAATTTTCCCAAGAATACGTCATCAGAATAGCGCAACAAATCCCCAGTGAAAAATATTGCAAAATGTTGTCCTCGTCTAATACCCGAGGATTAGTTGGACCTCCCACACATTGGTAAAACTTTGTCTCATATAAGGAAATATCAGACAATAAAAGGTCTCTCTCTCTCTCGTTTAGTTCACTATTTCCATTAGGAATAGCGTTATTTGGTTTCCAATCTCTTACAATATTAATACTTTCGCACTACACAAACATACTGAATACTTCCAAATATCGAGGTAATCTCTGAAGAAAAGTATTTGATTCTAGGATAATTTGGTCAGGGAGGGTTGGCCAACATAAACATTATAAAACTTCTCCTTTAAAGCAGAATCACACTGTAGTTCAATTATATATAAATAAAGATGTTCTGGTATGATACCACATTTCTACCGACGCTGAATGGGTTCCGGAAAATTGCAACATCTCGCTAGCGGTAAGTCAAGTCTGCAAACCTTTTTTTTTAATATTGATATGTTGCTGTTGTATCTCCTTATGCCAACATCAAACTCGGGAGTGTCTTACAAAGATCTGAAGGTTGGAATGTGTTAAAAATTACTCTCAGAAATGCCAACGTCCCAGCATCACAATTGCCGAAAGGTATGTGAGCGCACAAAAGCCAATCGAAGCGGTTCTCGCCTTCGAAGATCATATAAACCTGTATAATAGATCCTTTGAAAATAAAATATATATACACTAATGTATATATATATATATATATATATATATATATATATATATATATATATATATATATATATATATATATATATATATATATAAACTATTTAAAAATGTGCAGGTGTACGCATATATTGAGAAAGTGAAACATTGTAATGAAGAAAAACATATAAAAAAAAAAGTACGACTATTATATCTTAAAAGGTTAGATTTGTGAGATATTCTTACATATGATAAATGAAAGGGAAAGTGAATGTTAATCAATAATATGTATATAAGCATACAATAATCATACAGCTAAAAAATTAAAAATAGAGAGGGACAGTCAAACATTGCCATATTTAACAAATATATGACAGAAAGAAGGGAAAAATAACAAAACGGGGCAGACATTCATAATTTCTATTAACATTGTCATCTTCGGCGAAACATACAGACGATCGTCATGCTACATATATATCAAAAAAAGTTAAAATAAAACAAATATATCGAGAAGTAAAAATTAAAATTAATAAATAAAAGTTAATATATATGAAATTTATTAAAAGTAAGTACAAACAAATAAAAAAAGTGAAAAAATATATGAATAAAATAGGTAAGAATTAAATAAAAAATAAACAAAAGTTTACGAAATATATGAAATAACAAAAATAAATTAAGAGACAGACCCACAGCCATTGTTATGTTCATTAACAAAAGTACAACATGTATTGAGATATATATAGCAGATAGATAAATGTATCTCTCTCTCTCTCTCTCTCTCTCTCTCTCTCTCTCTCTCTCTCTCTCTCTCTCTCTCTCTTGGTGGAAACAAAGGTTTAAAGATCACAATAAAAGGTATTTCACTTAACTCCTGAACGAATAAGCGCTATATAATAAATTTTCTAATAGTCTGAAGATGATGTAGTCCAAATGGTTGGTTTTACCAGCAGCAGTCACTTACATCTGTAACCTCCTTTTAAAGCTATCTTTAACATGTAATGCAAGTTCCTGTTATTGGTGGGGAAGTAAAAACAAAACGACCTATATCAATAAGAGCCTCAGGTGCGCCTGGATGGGAAAGACCATTGTCACGAAGGATCATAAAATACAGTCAACATGAGGCATTTGCAATGTACAAAGTTCTACATAGACATTTCTTTAGGCGTCATAGTAGACAAAATCATATTGACATGCACAGCAATCAGCCAGCTTAATACGTATATTTAATACTTCCTCCCTTATCGTTAAAGTGAAACCATCCAACTATGAGAAAGTGCAGGCTGATGCCGTCTATTGGAATTTTTGAGAAATATATCCCACTGGCTTCTGCTGGACTGTTTCCTTTTGAGCCTCTTACCGGAAATTACAGTAATTTGTTTTACAGCAGAGGAGGAGAAAGAAACTTAATCCATTCGATGAGCTTTCACTCTTACTTGTTTTATCATTTCAAATTGTTACTTCGTTGCATAACGCTTGACGTTCCGTAAGCTTCTTCGCTTAGAAAATTCACAAATAAGAAAATTCAATACAGTCCACACCTTGGATTATCTCAAACTTTACATAAGTGTATTTACGTAGACAAGAAAAGAAAATTATTCAGAAATGCAGTTATTAAAACTAACTTTCTGAGATAACTAATACTTAAAATGCGTACATCAATTATTTCTTTGGAAAAAAGTGAACGCTTCTTTTCTGTAAGAAGATTTTACGTAACATGCATGCAAAAAAAAAAAAATGGTAGTAAGAGACCCAATGACGACATCCCACAGTTACAGTATATATGACGTACAGAAGAGCTTTCTCGCGGTTAAGGTACTGTGAACTAATAGCCCAAATAGGAAACAATTCTATTATACAAATGGTTCAAGCCCCACATTGAAGATACAGGAACAGAAGAGCATCAACGTTAATCACCTCCCCTACCTCTTACCTCTCACTAACACAAAACAGCAAAGCTATGTCTTTTATATTAGGACTAACATGTAAACAATAAAATCCAATAACGATGCATATCTACAAAGACAAACAAACGAAGGAATTCTCAGCAGGGTGTAAGAATAATTATTTACTTTCACTTGCTTGGTAACTAGAAGTCACAGCCATCATCAACATGTCATCACTCAAAAAGTGAAAGTCGATAAAGAGACCTGGGAAACCAGATGTGGAGAAAGGTCAAGAGGTCAAAAGTAGATGTTCAATAGAAATACAAATGCCTACTATAAATGGACCTTCACCTTGTCACCATATTTTCAAAATGAAGACGGTATTAATGAAGAATAGATAATGCAACTCTTCAACCTCATGAAATCAGACAATAACTTTGTTCAGAATAGTATTAAATTGACTTGGCAAAACGTTTATTGTTTTCTTCGCCAAGAGGAAGCAAGAACAGAAAACGCTGGCTCGGAAAACACTAAGATGAGGATGTAATAACACAAATATGATTTAAGTTTGAATGCAAGCTGTGAAGGGAAATGATATTCTTGCCAGTATGCAAGGGAAAAGACATAAATAAACTGTGGCTTCGCATCTGAGGAGACAAGAGACCCGCTGCTAAAAACACTTTTCTGAAAAAAGACGTTATTCAGATCAGACTTTTACTTCCAATTTCATCGAATTAGGAATCACAAAATAGATATAATTCATGTGCCCGATATTGTCTATTCCTGAAACCTTCTGAAGACATAATTTCTTGAATAAAAATGCTCTGCATTACTTTACATGCCTTAGTAGCAATCCCTGAGTAATGACTGCATATTATGTATATTAGTTAATATACATAATACGCTCGGTGCCAGTGTTAGATTTATGCAAATCTACTCAAAACTTTTTTCTGTACGCATACCTATGGACGTTTATTCAATCCCAACGTTGATAAACACCATATCGCTTTTTCAACCATCAATTTAAATTATTATAACGGTTAGTTTTCTCTGTAAGTAGTTACTTCTGTATGAATCCTTCTCACATACATAGTTTACCAAGCAATGAATGACCCATTTATCGGTGGTGAGATAGAACAAAAGGTGTTCTCTCTATAAAAACCTCACGCACGGCAGATAGTGCAGCAGATAATTGCATATTTCATAAGAATCGTTCAGATAGTGAAACAAGCATGAAATTTTGCACAAGTGCTCTTTAAAGTTCCCTCTATCAGAAAAGGGCGCTGGCCACGCAAAAAATTTAATATGGCGGCCAAATTCCAAGATGGCGGCCAGTATCGACAGATTTTGGCTAATTTTTCACTAGAATGGCATGTATTTGCTTCTAGCAATATGGTAAAGCTCTTCCATACTATTTCTTGTGAATATTATGTTTCTGTAGCTTCCCAGTACAGTTTACCTTTAAATATGGGGGCTATATGGCTGCCAAGAAAAGGTAGAAACAATAATTATAATGAGAAATAATGCCCGTTCAACAATTATCGTTTTAAGCATGGATCTTGGTTTCTGTGGTTTTAGATCCTAATGAGGCCATCTCTTTCGAATAACTCATCAATTTTGAAGGAAAATTAATAAATGTAAAAGAGTGTATGTCTGCACACAACCAGGGCACACTGGTGACATCACTGCTGTGTAACTCAGCATGGGGTTCAGTGCCAGCTAATCCAGCTTTACTAATCCTGTAGTCTTATACTAGTAGTTGTAGTATAGTTTAGTTTAGTGTCCCAAATGCTTTCTAACAGCCCCAGACCAGCTATAGTTAGATAGCCGCACCTGAATAGACAGGATGTGCCAGCGCGGGAGAGCCGAGCCAAGGGTATGGGGGCTGTACATGATGGTTCATGTACTTACCCGGATGGTGTACAGATCACACGGGACTTAAATGGCACTGGATGAATGATCGGGCTAGGTGTAGGGAGACCAAACCTAGTTGAATCCCATACAGGAATGTGTGCTTTGTTTAAGGTGGTAAAAGGATAACCCCTCGGCCTTAATCAAAAGTGAAATCATGGCAGAATGTGATGCCAATCCAATATTGAGCAGTAGAAAAACAAACTGGAGTTTGTGTTGTCTTTGTCAGAAGGACAAAAGAGGTGAGCACTTGACATCACCTCCAAGTCATCATGTCCTAGACCATGATGGGTACACAATGCTGGCAAGGAACATTCCCATGTTCAGTGAAATTAATGAAATGCCACTGATAATGGATCCAGCAAGGCTGGATGAAGGTGATGGCATAGAGGCCACTCTCAGGAAAAATGCAGCAAAATACCATGTGAACTGTCGCTTGTTGTTTAACAACACTAAACTGGACCGTGCAAGAAAGCGACAATCCAATGACCAGACCAGCAACACTGAGACTAGTCGTGCAAAACTGCGCCGAACCAGTCATGACAATGAAGTTTGCATTTTCTGTGAGAAAGTGGCACCTGCATCTGATCTCAGACAGGCTAGTACTAAGGGCCTTGACTTGAAATTGCGTGAATGTGCAGAGATACTTAGTGATGGCAAGCTCCTTGCTAAGTTGACTGGTGGGGATGTCATTGCACAGGAGTTTAAGTATCACCATGCCTGTCTTTGTGCCCTCTACAACAGAAAAAGGTCCTACCTGAGGAGCCTTGAGAAAGACCAAGGTAGCACTGAGTCAGAATCAGATGTGTATCCACTAGTTCTGTCAGAACTGATGACATACATTGTTGAAAACAACCTTTGTTCAGATGATCCAGTCACATTTCGGCTGGCAGATATTTGCCACCTCTACCAACAACGTCTGGAACAATTAGGTGTAGAGTCACCAAGTGTAAATTCCACGAGACTCAAAGACAAACTTCTGGCAGAAATTCCAGAACTTGAGGCTCATAAATCTGGCAGAGATGTATTACTTGCATTTCAAAAGGATGTGGGAAAAGCACTTGCTCAATCATCTGATCTTTCAGAGGCAGTTATCATTGCTAAAGCAGCAAATATTCTCAGAAAGTCTATACTTGATCATCAGTCACGGTTTGATGGCACATTTTCTGAGGCTTGTGTACGAAATTCTGTGCCTCCTCTCCTGCTCCAGTTTGTAGGGATGGTTGAGCATGGGGCTGACATCAAGTCACAGTTACGATTTGGAGCATCAAAGTCAGACCAGGCCATTGCACAGCTCATGCAGTTCAACTGCTACTCCCGATACAAAGAGGGAGCAACAACTCATAGACACTCCAAAGACTCTTTGGCAAACAATGCAGTCTCCTTCTATGAGCCGATAAAGAAGAACAGAACTGACTTCTTCAGGCAAGAAGCTGCTCCTGTAGAACAGTCAAAGCAGAAACTTCTGAAGGAGGATTGCCAGCTTTTCTCAAAGCTATTTATATCCTGTCAGAGCCGTGAATGTGATCTGCAGGAATTCTTCCAGCACGAGAATCAAACATTCCCAGCTTCCCTTAGTGAGGGTGGTAGGCTGTACACATGTCAGAAGTCTCAGCTGACCTCGGTCCTGGAGAGTCATGTTACACTAGAAGACAAAGAACCAAAGACTGATGTCCTCATTGTAGATGGATCAGCTTTGGTCCATGCCTTGCCACCAAAGAAAGGAAAGACCTTTGAGGGCTATGCACTTTGCGACTTCTTGCCTGTGATACAATCCTATAGCAGCAAGTACACATCATCACATCTTGTATTTGATGTATACAATACATCCAGCCTCAAAGCTGAGACCAGGCTCCAACGTGGTCAAGGAGGAAGGCGCAAGGTGACAGACAAGAACACAATTCCATCCAACTGGCGCAATTTCCTAAGACACGATGCCAACAAGACAGAGTTGTTCCAGTTCCTGGCAGACAAAGTTGCCCAGATGTCTGCCACAAATGTTGTCATTGCCACGAAAGGGTCTGCTGTCCTCAGCACTCATGAGGCTAGTCTTCAGGGACTGGAAAAGTGCTCTCATGAGGAAGCTGACACCCGCATCTTTCTCCATGCCAAATATGCCACAGAACATGGAGCCAAGACCATCACGGTTAAAGCAAATGACACAGATGTTCTTGTCGTTGCAGTCAGTGCTTTCTCCACTCTCCACAATCTAGGGCTAGAGAAGCTATGGGTGGCATTTGGCCAAGGCCAGAGCCTGCGCTGGATTGCTGTGCATGACCTGTGCAACTCTCTGGGCCAGGAGAAGGTGAATGGCATGCTCTTCTTCCATGCGTTCACAGGCTGTGATACAGTGTCAGCCTTCCGGAGCAAGGGCAAGAAGACCGCCTGGCAGACATGGAACATCTTTCCAGAGGCCTCCACTGTGTTCTCCAAACTGAGTCACTACCCTCTCAGAGTGGAAGAGAGTGACCTGAAGGTCCTGGAGAGGTTTGTCATACTTATGTATGAAAGATCCAGCACTGCTGGCACTGTGGATGAGGCTAGACTTGATATGTTTGCCAGAAAACAAAGGGCATATGAGGCCATTCCACCAACCAGGGGAGCTCTCCTCCAACACACCAAGCGTGCTGCGTACCAGGCTGGTTGTGTGTGGGGGCAGGCCACCCAGTGTCAGCCACAGCCAGAGAACCCTGCTGAGTGGGGATGGCAAAAGTCTGGTGAAGCATGGCAAGTCCTCTGGACAACCAACTCGCCCTTAGCCAAGAGTTGCCAACAGCTTACCAAATGTGGATGCAAAGCAGGCTGTCGGGAAAGGTGCAAGTGCTACAAGCTGGGTCTTCCCTGCACAGCTCTGTGCACTTGCAAATGTGAAGTCTAGATAAATATTGCCCTCTCTTCAGTAGATAATCTAGCTTGAGCATCCAACGTGTCATGCTATGCCTACCTTCTTATCCTCGAATTTTTCAAAGGTGTAGGTTGAGAGACCTATACATAGATTGGTTGCGTTTAGTCCGTATTTCTCTTCTTTTCTTTTTATGGTTACAGTCTTAGACACAATGTTGTATGTGACCATACCATTACTATTTCAGTTGAAAATAGCATATTAGTTAAACTGTCTGATCACATGAATATACCATTAAATAAAAACAGTTGGTCTCTATGTCTGCTAGCGCTGCGGATAGAAAAAAAAACTTTTATGGCAACCATTTTGTACGCCATCTTGGTTACAATTCATTTAGTAAGGGTTTTCAATAAAATGTGTGGTATGGAACATTTTTATAACCTAAAAGTCGAGGTTTAAAAAAAAAAAACTGGCATATTCCATCCAATAGATGCTCCCAAACCAGTGAATCTCAACATAGATGGCGGCCATTTTGAAAAATAGCCGCCATCTTGGATTTTCAGGTGGCCAGCGCCCTTTTCTAAGAGAGCGTAGTCTTAGGAATGTTTGTGCCAAATTTCATGCTTGTTTCACTATCTGAACGATTTTTACAGCAATCTGCTGCACTAAGACGGGAAAGACAATTACCACCAAGGACCAAAAACACAGTCGACATAATGAACATACTTTTCATATTAAAAGTAAATGGCTTTTAATTCCATGTGATGTGCACATTTACTCAATACGTTTACTAAAAATTTACTGTGAATGAAACAAAGTAATACGTCAAGCATCAGCGTCAATTTATCCATGTGTGGTCCCCTGTTTTTGAACGGAAATCACCGGAAGAGCGCAAAAGCGTAAGCTGGTGCCATCTATTGGACTTAACGAGGAACATACAGTGGGTTTCAGAGGGAATGATTCTTTTCTTGGCCAGTAGAGCGCGCTGTCTTTAGGTTTGTGCTTCACACCAGATATTTCCAGAAATGTTTTACACTGCCAAAGAAAACCGTGAAAATTTCTCTTAGCTTTTGCTCTCACCTATATATATATATATATATATATATATATATATATATATATATATATATATATATATATATATATATATATATATATATAAAGAGAGAGGTCACAGAGACAAAGAGAGAGACACAGATAAGGAAACGTAATGTAATTGCCACATTTCCTACATCTTTGTCGCTTTCACGTTTTCTTTGTACCCGCTATTTCATTACTTCTACCCTCTTCTCATTCTAATTAGTATTAAAGAGTTTCTCTTGTAATGTAATTCTTAAAAGTTTATATATATATATATATATATATATATATATATATATATATATATATATATATATATATATATGTATATATATATGTATGTATGTATATATATACATACTATATATATATATATATATATATATATATATATATATATATATATATATATATATATATATATATATATATATATATTACAAACAAATTTATTTACGCAATATTTATACTCTGGAAGATGTGGCTGAATTAGATGCTGCCGTTTGGTTTTAATTTAACCGGAGAGAGAGAGAGAGAGAGAGAGAGAGAGAGAGAGAGAGAGAGGAGAGAGAGAGAGAGAGAGAGAGAGAGAGAGAGAAATTCATATTCATAAACAGACGTCGCTTCTTGGCAGATGTCTTACTTAAAAGGAAACTGCAAGCAGCGTCATTTCGTCCAGAATGAAAAATTAATTTTAAATAGTTCCTGGAATTGTATGACGAACTTTCAGAGTAAACGTCGCCGTGGCCTCATACAACACCTTTAAGAAATCGCTGTAACAGCGTCTCATCATTATCTACTCCCGAATTTCTTCTTCCGCACGTGGAACTCTTATACGTCAGTATTGTGCTGAAGATGGATACTGGCACGTGCATACAAAGTTTTCTCATAAGAACTATTTTAATGTAATAAAAGACTTCTCTCTCTCTCTCTCGCTCTCTCTCTCTTCGTTCTCACACAGCATTATGTTATGAATGTGGGAGTGGTGAATATTTCGAGCCTGTCTTTCTCTTACCCCATTTTCTGACTCCAATGAATATTCCCCTCCCCCGCCTCTCTCTCTCTCTCTCTCTCTCTCTCTCTCTCTCTCTCTCTCTCTCTCTCTCTCTCTCTCTCTCTTCGATCTCAGCCAGTATGTTTGGAATATTTTGTGCGAGTATTGCGAGTCTGTTTTGCTTTTTTCCCTCTCTTTCTGATTCCAATGAACAATTTCGTTTCTCTCTCTCTCTCTCTCTAAATGCCTACATCCTTGTTGAATCCACCCCCCCCCCCCCTATCTCTCTCTAGGTTCCCTATCTTTCTGATAATTATTGTAAAAGATCTGAGATTTATAAGACGCATAAAAAGAGAAGGTCGATTATTTTTTTTATTATTTTTATGCTGGTTGATCTACAGTATATTGCAATGCATGATCAGTGAAATTTCGTAATGACTCTTGTCATTGTTTTTGTCCATGTCATTTATATCTGAAGTAAAAATATTAAGCTCATCTGAAGGCCATTTCTTGCATATATTGGACAAAAATTACTTTGGCGCTGACAGAAGTATCCGACAACAGTACACTATAGTTGATAATGGCTCCTCGAAAAGTTTAAATACTGTTCCAAGCCAAAGAAATATTTGTTCTTGTCTTATCTAGATTTTCGTCTTATCTAATGTTTTGGAAAATATAATGGTGTACAAATGGATCATGAACTAAATTAACTTTTCTTATCAGTTTTGTCTGGAACTTGTCGGGTTTTCTAGTGAAGCTTCCTGATTTTCTTAAAAACAAATCAAAACAAAACAAAAATGGTAAGGAACTTTTGGCATATTGGTGGGTGGAAGTACAAAATACATTTCAGGAAAAGCATTTTATCTCCCGTAAAAATAATTTTTCATTGTCTTAATATCATGAATGTAAAGCTGAGGGAACTCAAAATACTTCTACTGGAAAGAAACTTATAATTATTTCGTCGAAAATATTTTCAAGCTCTTCTGCCACAGTGATGTAGTAGGTCAAGGATCTAAAAATATTACGAGTTTAAAAAGTCTTTTATCCTGTTAGTCAGATTCCGGCACTAACATCATCAAAAAGTGCTTAAATATACCAAGAAGCCTGCTTCTTTTTTGTCGTAATTATTCAAACTTCAGGAAAATAAAATCGTTCCTTAAAAAAGTCAGACTTCCCTGGAAAAGAAAAAAAATTTGCGTGCAATAATAAAAAAGATTTCTCTCTTATTCCATTCGATCATTTTCTCTACTGTATTTCCATCGTACAGTTCGCAAACATTTGCAGGTGCATTATGAACGCAAAGATTACCTCGGAACTCATAATGCTCAGTCGCTTTGCCCCTTTAAGAATTATTGGAAAAGAGTTAGGGTGCTTTATTTTCGCTTAATACAGCAATAGAGAATGTGTTATCCGGTACGTAGAATGCCTATAAATATTTCACCTCACGTGTAATCAAGAATTAACGACTATATTTCGCTTTGGCAAGGTGATTGGCAACCACATAAAATAGCTGTTGATATATAACGTGATTAAAGAAAAAAATAACTGCCAGTAGAAGTTGTTTATTATTTCACTACAGTTTTTGATTCAGAGTTATTTGATAACCTCGAAGTTTCGAACTTTAGTTTTGTGGTAGGAATGATAATTATGTATGAAGATACTTATCTCATCCAGTCAACGTTGCTCTTAACAATACTAGCACGGCAAGAATTGGCCTAATAAATTCGAATGTTAACATAAGCAAGATTCTATGGGCACTGTGTACACAGTATATATATATATATATATATATATATATATATATATATATATATATAGCCCTATATATATATATATATATATATATATATATATATATATATATATATATATATATATATATATAGCCCTATATATATATATATATATATATATATATATATATATATATATATATATATATATATATATATATATATATATATATATATATATATATATATATATATGTGTGTGTTTCCTGGTGCAGGTAGATTTTAAGTCTCAAGATTCATTACTTTACAGTGACCTTGTAAGATAACCAGGAGCATATAAAACAGAAAACAAAAGGAGTTATACAGGAGCTTAGGGCCCTTACTCAAAGGGAAGATGCATGAAACACGTGGGTACAAAAATAGGTATATTTACATAACAGACAAGTTCAACGGAAAATGAATTAAATAAAGCTAAATTGCTGCTGCAGTTGAAAGTCCTCCCAGGGTAGGGGAGGGACAGTTTGGGGTTGCCAGGAACAGAGCCAAGGAGAATTCTGCTACTATCGTCAGTCTGAAACGATATGGAACGCAGGTTACGGTCTGATGCCGGAACTGGAGAATGCTTTCTACTCGAGGGTGCACGGAAGGCGCCAAAGGTCAACCTCGAGGCTTGACTAGTGACTTGAGTAAGGGGGCAGTGAACACGTGGGCCGGGACTGAACCAAGAAATTCAGGGGAAAGCAAAGACACTGGCCCAAAAGTCTAATGAACGCACAAGGGCGAAAGTAACGTGACTAAGCAAATCTTTCAGGGCACTTTACCGTCCTACAGGAGTGTCCAGCGCTGATGTTGACACCGGGGCTTCATTCCAGTCCTTCCCAAAGGCGTCAGCAAAGGGTCCACGTGGTTTGGAGACAAAGGCCGCCCACCAAAGGCGTGCTCGTGGGTCGTAGATCGGTGGAGTGATGGAGGGGCACCCTTGAGATGATACAGGGCTGCAGTATTGGAGTTCCGCTCGCTCTAGGGTTGCACTTCACCGTTTTGCAATGATACTGGCCACGTGGTTGGGTTACAAAGCAAGGGTGGTGGTCCACGTGGCGGGGGCGGGGGAAAGAGACGTCTTAACTTGTGACCTCCTCCATTCAAGTCTGAGCTGTGTGTGAGGCCGACCTGAGCGGGTTGGGGCCTTTTATGGCTTCTGCTCGGGCGTAGGGGGGGGCGATGGCTTGACCCCAGGTCGCTGGTCCTGTACCAAGAAGAGCGCCAAGCCAGTTACTGCCCTAGGCGAGGATTATCTGTCAGGAAGTGTCCTTAATTACCCTCTGGAATTTCCCATCTTCAGCCATCCCTCGACTACTGCACTTACACTGGTCAAAATAGACAGAGGCCTATTTATCGGCCAAGCAAAACAGAGAGGAGGGTGTTTTATTAGTTTATTTTGGCGCTATTTTTTTACAATAAATAAATAAATAAATAAATATATAAATATATATATATATATATATATATATATATAT
>JANJGK010000008.1:55963411-56015911 GCA_039081455.1 Macrobrachium rosenbergii
TGGTCGGATTCCTTTGTCTTTTTTTTTTTTTTTCACAGAGAGCAGGGTACGCCTCTTTATCTGTCAGTTTATCTGTCTGTTCAAGCATAATCTAAACATTCACCAACCTCTTTATATTTAATTCCTTGCATGCCTGTCCTTCGCAGACTTGCAAAACAAACAGAAAAGTGCAGGAACGAAAAGCCTCTAGGAGTCTAGAGCATTAATTGACAATTAGACAAAACCTGACGTGGGGGAAAAAACATCCGACCACTGGAGCATTAATTAACCTTACGAAGCTCAAGCAGCGATTACACACGCGACCCTCGTCACATATGACGACGGGTTACACGCACGGTCTCGAGTCACCGATGAATTTTTCAGTTAAGGTCCGTGTCAGCGGAATCGACGACGGGGGAGAGTCCAGGCCATCAGTCCGTCCATCCGCCAGTCCGTGGGTCTGCCGACGGTGGCTTTTACCCAGAGATGTAATTTTCTTTGATTGCTATCGCAGACCGCCGGGACTCGCATTGTCTGTCGAAATTTCGCTTCATTAAGTCTGCGTTTTGGAGGGGCCAACGTCCCAACCACGCTGGACTTCCTGCCACTGCCCCTTAAATTAAGCTTCGCGAAGAGGAATTAAGACTTCGGTCAATTGAATCACTTACTCGGTTTGTTTTCTCTGCACGCGTTGGCTGTGGCTTTCCAGGTTACATTTGCCCTTGAAAGAAAACTAAGTTTAGCTATCTGACTTATTTACTTATTCCTGTACACATTTCCTTTATTCACTCATACAGGTTGCTCTGTATAAGACCAGATACTTATTAACAATGATATAAAGGATATTGAGGGTATGTTCGATTATGTTCAAAGAAAATGTTTAAATTCATGTACCATCAGGGGAAGGGCTTCATATGCACGAGCCTCACAGAGATCATTAAGTTTTGAATGGATGTATTCAGTAAGTCGTCTCATAAATTATTTTTATTAAAAAAAACAATGGACATAATACATGAAACAGTCTGAATATCATCAACGTTATTCACCATAATAATTACTGGCATTAAGTTCCAAAATGTAGAATTTTAAAGAAACAATATGCACCCCTCATAGAACTTGAAACATAAAAAGTCCCCATATCCTCGACTTGAAGCAAGTTTAAATTATGAGAAATGTCCCCACACAAGGGGTGTGTACATTACCACAAAAGTGTTAAACATAGCCATAATTCACTGGGCAGATTAAGACGTATGTCAGCCATTTATATATGTTTACCTTCATTATTTATATTATCGAGTGCAAAACCATTTGTTCTGTCTGGCTGATAAATGAACCTCACGCTTCCACGTCTCGTTGTTTGATTTCGTATAACGCTGTTGTTTGCAGAACATTTTTTTTATATAAGTGTGTGTGTGTGTGTGTGTGTATGTGTGTGCGTGGCAATTTCAGGAGGTAAAACCAGTCAAAGCGGGCACTGTAACTGAGTGGTGCAACGCTCAGATCATGCTTGCTATGTTTGTGCATCGCTCCCGCCCTACAACTCACCAGTCCACCCAGCTTCAAATAGCTACCAGTACCTGCTGACGTCAAGAAAAATTACATGGAGATGGTAACCGCCCCCCTCCCCCCACATTGGAGTAAACGGCGTAGGTAAAAAATATATATATAAATAAATAAATGTGATATATGTGTATATATATATATATATATATATATATATATATATATATATATATATATATATATATATATATATATATATACATACATATACATATTATATACACACAAAGATTTCTTTATCAAACCAGTTTTCTTTATTAAACACAGGACTCTCATCCACTAATTTTTCGCTGCTGGATGAACCCAATGCACAGAAAACTTCTGCAACTTTAAGTCCCTCATTTGCCTACAGAGAAGACTTCTCAGCAATGCATCTGCCCCTCTACTGACAGTGCTTCATTTATCTCTCTCTAACTTAAAAGTTTAAGGGTCTATAGGTGCCTAATGAGCAACAGAGGCAAGGGGCAGGTCAGAGCAGAGTAATAAAACGCACTGGAAGATGAAAATATAAACAAACAGTCAGGGTCTAATCTTCCTTTCTACCCACGCAGGGACCTGGGAGAGCCAAACCGAGGCCGTTGAGGAAATAGAGGGTAGATGTATGAAATGCCCCAAACACCATATTATATATATATATATATATATATATATATATATATATATATATATATATATATATATATATATATATATATATATATATCACTGGGTAGGAAAGGTCGTGTTGTTAGGAAAAACCTTAGCTATAAACGGGGGTTGAGCTTGGGACCAACACGCCGCGAAGTCCAGGCAATACTGGTGAGATACCACGACCTGGACAATACAACCCTTCCTTTCCGACAACGTTTTTACATTGTCTATCTACCTCCTCTAAGTGCATTTATTGTATATGCATGTATGTCTGTCTGTATCTGTGTGTGTGCGCGTGTGTATAGTAATATAAATATATCAAATGACAGCCCTATGTTGTTTTTTTTTCTATTTTTACACATATCCATCTTTTTGCTGATTTATCTGGACTTATTTCATATTCTATCTATTTTTATTTTCTTTAAGTGACCCATACTAGCATTTTATTCCATAGAAAGATACTTTGCACGCTAATGCCATTGTGTAATTATCCCATAAAAGTACTTTCAAATTAATAATAATAATAATAATAATAATAATAATAATAATAATAATAATAATAATAATAATAATTTATATAAGCCGCCCTATTTTCTCCGTGGCCCTCAACAATGGCCATAAGAGAAAAAACATGACTGTCCACTTTTGTGTTATTAATTTTTTGCAGTGGTGACGGTCTGAGCTGATCCTATACAGATTCCTGGGTAAATATCATTACATTCTTGCTATATAGCAACTAACATTCCTGTAGAAACCCATTCTCTATTATTCTATCGATTCTTAACTGTGTGACATACCAAGACTTTTCTGTATACAATATTATTTCAGTCTAAGGAAGCTCCGTCATTTAACTATTTGGTAATAGTAATGAAATTAATAGTAATCTTACGCTTCTAAGAGTTTACGTGAGAAAACATTGTGGCCTACAATAACAACCAGACATAATCTGGGAAAAGCCTACGTTGTCTTTATTCAAAAGAATTCAGTGACGAGAATTGTTATGACCCCGTTAAAAAAAAATAAAATACAAAATTTGTCTATCTCCTTGATACAATCTTGACACATCCCGATGAGGACTTCTATGGCGACATTAGCAGGATAATGAATGTTGAATGACTTCGTTTACATGACTATACATTGTTCCTTTCTATGTACATGACTATCTAAAGTTTGCCCGTCATTATATTTTTTTTCTTTATTTTTCCACTTCATAATGCAAGGCGTTTTTTTATGTCCAAGCTTCCAGTGTAAAATAAATATCCATCTACATTGGTTCGACATTTAACGTGTGACGATAAGGAATACTCATATTTTAAAATAATACCTGAACTTAAAACTCTCAGTAGCTGAGGTAACCAGGACTCATCCTCTGAAACGGTTTCACGGGCACACCTGTCTGGTTGGTAAATCGATGATAAACATGTGGGCGACTGGTGTTTGCATGTCTTACTAATGGCCACAGGTGTTACAGAAACGGCCCAAGTGTTTGTTTTATTCATAGGTACAATAACCGCTTCTGCCCTTATGCTGCCCCTTGTCTGAATACATGTGCTTCCCAGTATTCAATAGCATGCTGCATTGAATTGGATTAACTCTGCTCTCTCTCTCTCTCTCTCTCTCTCTCTCTCTCTCTCTCTCTAACGGTGTTCGTTGTTCATGAACATAACTAGGAAAATGTTGTAACAAATAGTAACTCACTCTCCCTTCCTCTACTCTCTTTCTTTATAGATCTGAGAGTGTGCCTCTACAATGACTTATTCTCTCTCTCTCTCTCTCTCTCTCTCACTCTCTCTCTCTCTCTCTCTCTCTCTCTCTCTCTCTCTATATATATATATATATATATATATATATATATATATATATATATATATATATATATATATATATATATATATATATATATACATACATACATACACACACACAGATAAACACATTTCACCACAATAAGACCCATCTCTCTCTCTCTCTCTCTCTCTCTCTCTCTCTCTCTCTCTCTCTCTCTCTGTTGATGAAGTCCTTAATGAATGTTTCTGGTCTGACAGCTTCGTTCGCGCGATAAAGGAAATATTTACCGACTTCGCACCCATCCGGAGGCAGAGTCGATAAAGATGTTGCGGCACCATTTAAGATCGGTGACAAATCGGCCCTAAAGCGCCAGCAAGAGAAAGACGCAATGAACGCAGCTGACACGGAATTGGAAGAACCGTTTATATTTCTTTATATGTGCTTTTAAAAAAGTTTTTGTATCAGTTTTTGCGAGCAAAGAACGTGAGGAAAATGGGAAAAGAACTAACAAGACTTTGCGGCGCTATTTTTCCGTTATCAGTAGAGTCTTCTGAAACATGACTATTCTAAACATTTTCAATTTATTACAACCGCCAAAATATATCATTTCAAAGTCCTCTGAGCTGACAGTCTCGTTGTGGGATAGAACGGAGTCGTAAAAATTGAGGCAGCGCTTCACAGCAGCGTTGTGAAGTAAAAAGCAGCTCAGGACTCGGGATAATAATAATAATAATAATAATAATAATAATAATAATAATAATAATAATAATAATAATAATAATAATTATTATTATTATTATTATTATTATTATTATTATTATTATTATTATTATTATTAAAATATGCGAACATTTAAACAAAATAAGTCTACAAGACCAATTACTTGCAAATCAGCTTGCACAGAATGGAATGTCTATACGTAAAACAGAAATGAATGGCAAAACACTATCAACAAGCATAAAATTCTATTATAACTATGAACATCGTAACAACTTAAGGTGACAAAGCTAAGCAAGTAGACAGGATGATAGTGTTGTATCAAAGCTTCTCTTGGACTTATGAACATTGGCTACAATAACACTGGCTTGATCATTTGGACAGATGCATGACCTCGAGATTTTTCTTATTGTTTACTCGTAGCTATAGGGCAAACAGAATTTAACAAATTTGGAAATAACATGTATACCCACTATAAAATGTACAGCAACCATTTTTTATAACAAGACTTCCTTCAATTTGTCTAAAATAAATATTACTTTATCTACGTTGCCGGTGATAAATAAACGAAATGTTATATATGTGATATTATGCGTATTGTTTTACCCTTCTAACCCTATGTAATTGCAGTCATTTTGTTCTCTGAAAGGTCAGAGTTCAATGCTACAATGTACATGGCATAAGTAGTCATAACTGTCGATAACTTTGGAAGAAAATAAAGAAACTTCGACACTAATTTCCAACGCTGACTGGGGAATTGGGGAATTTATTTCGTATGCAAAGGGTAAATCGTAAAATAAAAATCAGGTCTCAAAACACTCATGAAAATGAATATCGTATTAACTTTTTGTTTAACTTCTTGTACAAAATGGAATTATGGAATCAAACGGTCCTGAAACACTTCTTGGCAGCGTTTTATTACAGTATAACTTCCACCTTTATATAAAGGTTGAAATATACAGAATGTTTTACAGAAGGCTTTCGAGAGCGTGTTCCGTTTCCATTATCAGTCAGTCTTCCAAAAGCTTTCTGTCACACTTAAGATAGTTCTTGCACCAAATTTAATATTTATTTTATGTTTACATTTTATCACTCATGTTATTATTTTGTATAAAATTTTATGTTTGAATCGCTCTCCTCATATTTCTGATAACGAAATCACATGAAAGAATCAATTAGTAAAAGCTTTACTAAGTGTGAAAGCACTTGTACAAGTTAACATTATATTTCATATATAAAATCTAGAACAGGAATGACTATTTTCCATAAAAAAAAATCTAGAACAGCAGTAACAGTTTTCCCCAAAATTTTGTTGTAACAATGGTGCGACCTTTTCTGTAAAGATTGAATTACGAAAAGGAAAAATGGCCGGGAAAGTTGTTAAAAAATTATTTCTTTATTTTAACATCCCTAATTTATTTTCCTTCAAAACACTCCTAAATCAAACCATCCTGATGAAAGGTCGCAGGAAAGACAAAAAATAACGCTCAGCGCTGCTTTCCCTTGTGGATAACAGATCTTTGGATTTTGTACTAACAGAGGATGAATGGTTTTCTATTCTTTACTCCTGTCCTGCCTCATCACTTTCTCAATATGTTCAGACTCCAGACAATGCTGAAAGGCCAACCCTCCCCGACCCCAACCCAACAACTAACCCCACAACCCTGTCCCTCATGTAAGGTAAGTTCCAGCATGTAAGGTAAGTTCCATAACATGGCTAATGTACAACGACGCATATTCCCTGCCTCCCCTACCCCCCAAAATTATCTATTTTTCAATGATGCTGTTTTAGGAGTCAAATGGGAATATTGTATGAAGGGTGACAGAATCCACTCGCAGTAAGCAAACGAATAGATAAATCAATACATCCATAAACGAATACAAAATAATTATAGAAATAGGTCAACAAACTTATCGCATTCTCAGCTAATTTCAAGCAGCAAGACTAACCGCATCCTCCTGGAAAGCTCAGCATCCTTTTCGGTTGGTAGGACGATTCAAGAGGTCCACACTAGACACCTTCAACCCTTAACCTCCTATCAGTATTTGTTTAAGGCTAACCAAAACACAGTCTCTTGTCACGTTTGTTCTGTGAAACACAGAATTCTTGGATAGCACGATTCAGTCACTTCTGTCTTCAATTATTCCAAGATTTGGAATTTTCCGCCTGCTTTCGTTTTTCCTGACATAATCTTTCGTTCCCTGAAAGATAGGTCTAGCATTTATGTAGGGTTTAAGCCTCTCTGATCACCATTCTCCCTGCCTCTTTATCCTCCTTTCTACGAGATCTCCTTACCTTTCCCTTTCCCTTTCACCTTTGCATTAAAAAGAGAAAAAAAACTACAATGCACAAACGAACACTCGGAAGGTTCCCAGTTTCCCAACACCTCTCCCATTCCCCATTAAGGGGAGTAATAGAGACTGGGGATAACATAAGCAATAGTTATTTATATGCAAATTGATAGCTTAACGTCACTATAGACCTATTATAAACACATTAATTCTCACCGTAGGCCCTTCAGCACGTTTAAAAAGAGACGTAGAAGTGCTGTTGTTGAGGCTGCGTATTTTTTTTTTCTTTTTTGTGATGGGATAGAAGTTGATTGTCTAGTAAGCAGTTTTAATCCTACTAATACAAAACTGTTTTTAATGTTATAAAACTATTTTTGATGATGGGATGAAGTAAGCTTTTTTGCTGAGCGGTGGGTGTGCACACATTTGTTTCATGGGTAGCTTTGTGTGTAACCTCGATAGAACCTCTGACTCTTGTTTAAGTAAACCGTTAGTGTCCTGGTCCGAAGGTCGTTACGGTACGTAACGTCCTAACGGTCAGACCTTGTTGAGGCCTAGCTCAGGACCATCGTCTCTCGCTACTGGTCCCCATGCACGTATGCAGAATAATAGCACTTTTGATCGAACCTCGGGGTAGGGGGTGGGTGGAAGGGAGGGAGGGAGGGAGGGGGGAGGAGGTGGAGCGAGTTACCCAACACACCAAAGACAGGAAGTTACTTTTTGGACCCTCTCTTATATAATATTATTTTTTAGCGGTATGAATCTACTACTGTGTAATTAAAATAAAAATCACATTACCTATAATATTCTCCCAGATTAAATAGATACAATTAAATTCTATCCTACTGAGGGGAAACATTAACAAACCTAATTAATTTTCAGCCCGGACAATACCTGGATTCACAACTAATCATCATCTTTAACAATTCACATAAATAATTTTGTCATAAAAAATACTGCGCTTTTTACGGTTTGTTATTGAAAAGGGGAAATTCACTGCCACCGTACACTTTATAAAAGAAACCATTTAATACTAGTGATTTGTTTTAATGATGTCCTCTGTGGGTTTTACGTGCAACAATTGGAGTTGTTAATATTTTGTTAGAAATAAGATACAACTATCTAATCACAGAATTACTTTATTAAACGTAACAAACACGAAAATACTTCATTTGCAGAATGACGTTTAATCCCCTCGTTTTACAATTCTCTTTCAAAGGCAAATCTCTTTTTTTTCTATATATAATGAATACTAAATTATTTGTTGCCCCAGATTACGCACAAGATTGTGCAGGTGTAAATTTGTATTTTGTACTTTGTAAATTCTTTCTTATTCATATGGCAACAGAAAGGACGGAACAACGCGTGTTGACTCCTTTTTCAATAATAATAATAATAATAATAATAATAATAATAATAATAATAATAATAATAATAATAATATAGGTAGAAGACTCTCTTTTAAATGTGTAGTATTGAATGTGCTAGCTACATCAGCTGCATTCAGTTTTCTCTATCTTTCTAATGATTGATTTTTCAGGGTTACTGCGTTCTGCCAGTAACTCGCCGATTTTTATCATCCTTGAATAGGAAATAATAATAATAATAATAATAATAATAATAATAATAATAATAATAATAATAATAATAATAATAATAATAACAACAAATTGCTCTCACCTGGAAGTATATCTGGATGATAAAACTCACCGTCAAAGGGATCTGAACTGCTGACCATCGAGACACCAGATCTCGGAACTGAGTCTGTCACAATGGTCAGCAATTCAGCGTTCTGAGGAGATGAAGTTTGTTTTTTTAACTGCAATGTACACCTCCTTTTTCCATTGCAAGGCATTGATTTAGAATGTGATGAACACCAGCAAATGAAATGCTTCAGTTACTATTTCTTTCCTCTCTGCTGACATGCTTTGGAATTCTATTCCAGCCTCTGTTGTTTCCTAACTCGATTAAACTTCCAGCACGATAAGGGCCTTTGTTCCATCCCACTTCTCGAATGTGTCCTTACCAGAGTAGACAACGAAAGAAATAAAGGTCGGACGATTGTTACGTGACCTTCCCGTAACACAGAGGGAATCATAAGAAACCTTGAATATAAGTATCAAAAATTGAATTTTCCTTGAGCAGCAAAAAAAAAAAAATAAATAAATAAATAATAATAATAATAATAATAATAATAATAATAATAATAATAATAATAATAGTAATAATAATAATAATAATAATAATAATAATAATAATAATAATAAGAAGAAGAAGAAGAAGAAGAAGAAGAAGAAGAAGAAGAAGAAGAAGAAGAAAAGGAAACGTTACTTCGGGAATTAATATAAATCCTTCATAAAGATGCTTTAATAATAATAATAATAATAATAATAATAATAATAATATGAGAACAAAAATAACCTCCGGAATTAATAACAATTTCTTCACGAAGAAGACTTACGGAGCATTATCTTAATATATACTCTCTTGATTAGTCCGACCAAGAACAGTCTCCTTTAGGCGGACCGGAGACATATTACGGCCCCCAGGAGACAGATCTCCCTAAGAATCTTCATCATGCGAGCCTTCCTCGCAAGTGTGTATATAACAAGGGGCCTTTCCTTTGCTTAATGTTATGATAACGTCGTGCTCAGTCTAGAGTTATTCTGCTGTTGTATGTGTTTTTATCACTTTTTTTACTGAACTTTGGAGTTTAGCATCTTTACTGTTATTTTGGATATCACTATCATTGTTGTTGTAAATAAAAACAATAATAATATGTTCTTACTTTTTCCTGATTGAACTTTGGAGTTTAGCATCTTTATTATTATTATTTTGGATATCACTACCATTGTTATTGTATATGATAATGATAACAGTAATAATGAAGGTTTTAGTTATCACTGTCATCATCATTATCATCATCATACGGATAAAAACAGCTTCATGAAATAAAATTGTAAGCGGTAATAAAAGAACAACAACATTAAGAGAGAATAAAAAAAAATACATGCAATGCAATAAACGAATGCAAAATTATAAAAAAAATTAATAACTGTTAAAAAACATTAAGGTAAAGACGTATACCATTCATACGATACAAACTATCGTTAGGAGAAAATCCAGAAAAAATAAATAAACAATTCCAACGAAATAAAGGAACCTGTTTAAAAAACACTAAGGCATATACCTTCTCATACGATAATTAGACTTGAAGTCTTGGTCTAGTCTGTGGTTTTACAAATTACCCGTTAACAAAAAGATGTTTTTTTTTTTTATTTTTCATTCATTAGAAATGATTACATATCACCAATAAGGAGCGAATTCTTTCACCTGCTTGTTTAGGTTTCTGTGGCATCATTATGATGCATTCCTACTCAAACAATACACTTCAGGCAAACTAAACATTTCTTTGAAACTGATTCTGGAGATGGAATTACTCCTGTGAACCTGGTCTCATGTTAATAGCTTCTGTTTGTCCTTACTACGAGAGAGAGAGAGAGAGAGAGAGAGAGAGAGAGAGAGAGAGAGAGAGAGAGAGAGAGAGAGAAGAGGAAAACCATCTCTGGTTTTGCATTCATCGCAAAGT
This sequence comes from Macrobrachium rosenbergii, assembly GCA_039081455.1. Classification (NCBI taxonomy): domain Eukaryota; kingdom Metazoa; phylum Arthropoda; class Malacostraca; order Decapoda; family Palaemonidae; genus Macrobrachium; species Macrobrachium rosenbergii. The sequence continues at coordinate 55,973,970 of JANJGK010000008.1, forward strand.
TTACCATTGATCTTTCGTAACGGCACAATACGTTGATACACCATAAGAAAGAGAGAGAGAGAGAGAGAGAGAGAGAGAGAGAGAGAGAGAGAGAGAGAGAGAATAATTTTTTTTCAGCGTTCGTTCTGAGAAGATGGATGTTCCAGAGCGCGCAATAGTCCTCCATTCTCCTTTGTGCGCTCTCTGTTCACATTGTACCTAATTAATATGACAAACGAGAGTGCAAATGCGCATAATAGAACGCGCTGTTCTTATTGTCTGATGCTTCTTCACTGTTATACGAGATTATTATCACCCAATAATTCTCTTAAATTATACTCTCTCTCTCTCTCTCTCTCTCTCTCTCTCTCTCTCTCTCTCTCTCTCTCTCTCTCTCTCTCTCTCTCTCCGGCCAGTGAAGAATTAGAGGAATTTATTTCTGGTGATAGAAATTCATTTTTCGTCATAATGTTGTTCGGATTCCACAATAAGCTGTAGGTCCCGTTGCTAGGTAACCAATCGGTTCTTAGCCACGTAAAATAAGTCTAATCCTTCGGACCAGCCCTAGGAGAGCTGTTAATCAGCTCAGTGGTCTGGTTAAACTAAGATATACTTAACTTTTAACTCTCTCTCTCTCTAACTAGCGTCTTCATGATCCACGACCTTATACACATCTGAAAAATAAATATATTGTTTTCATGGCTTTCATTTCAAGTTTTTCAATTTACTGAACCGAAAATACTTTAATCAAAAAACGCCTCGAGACATCGACTGGTTATCGTAATTTACTGACACCTTTTTACGAATAATTGTATACGTACATACGTTTAATTAATAATAATTAATTCTTCCTGATGCTTCAAGCTATCATTCATAAAAAAATGAAAACTGCCTATCAAATGAGATTTTATAACTTTTAAATGCTGCCAAGTTTTCGTTAATCTAAACATTCAACTGCCAGTCAAATAGATTTTTTTTATTTCATTCTAACTTTCATTCTGTTAATTGTTTAAGCTTGTATGCTCAAATGATTTTCTTTTAAAATCATTCTCCCTAAAAACTCATTCATTCTTTAATCGGTCTATTTGTGGTATGAAGTTTAGATAATCCTCAGTTAAGTGCACTCAAATATGTACATATATATGTATATGTATGTATGTATGTATACATATATATATATATATATATATATATATATATATATATATATATATATATATATATATATATATATATATATATATATATACGAGTATATATATATATATGTGTGTGTGTGTGTGTGTGTGTATAATACATATATATATATATATATATATATATATATATATATATATATATATATATATATATATATATATATATATATATATATATATATATATATATATAATATATATATATATATATATATATATATATATATATATATATATATTATATGAGAGAGACAGAGAGAGAGAGAGAGAGAGAGGTTTTTATAATTACCAATATTCTTGTACATGTTAATCATCATTTCGATATTTTGTAACTGATATCATTTATCTCAATTAATACATTATTTCCTTATGTAATATAAATTATTTTCAAACTGTTGACAAGAATCTACAAAAAATTTTAGTGTACTTTTCTGTTGTCAAAAATTTGTGATAGTGGACAATTATTACTGTTATTAAACAAGTATAGAATGCGCCGAAGTTTCTTCGCCGCAATCGAGTTTTCTGCTCAGTCGCTACGGCGTAAAATAGAGGCCACCGCCGATAGATATATCTTTCGGTGGTCTCGGTATAATGGTGTATGCAGCGCGGGCCATGAAACTTTAACCACGGCCCGGTGGTGTCCTATCCTATATCGTTGCCAGAAGCACGATTATGGCTAACTTTAACTTTAAATAAAATAAAAACTTCCAAGGGTAGAGGGCTGCAATTCGGTGTGTTTGATGATTGGAGGCTGGACAATCAATATACCAATTTGCAGCCCCCTAGCCTCAGCAGTTTTTAAGATCTGAGGGCGGACAGAAAAAGTGCGGACAGAAAAAAGTGCGGACGGAATAAAGTGCGGACAGAATAAAGTGCGGACGGACAAACAAAGCCGGCACAATAGTTTTCTTTTACAGAAAACTAAAAATGCCCCAAGCTTCCCTCAGTTGTTATTTTATAATAACAGAAATGGAGAAACAAATCCACAGTTATGTATGGGTACAAATATATTTAAAACAAATCTTACAGAGAGCCTTCGGGAATCTGTCCCACACATCACTGTGGATTTGTTTCTCCATTTCTGTTATCATAAAATAACAACTGAGGAAAGCTTGGAGCAGGGCTTACGTCTACTGCTTCGCAAAAAAAAAAAAAAAAAAACTACAGGGAAAAAAGAGAAAAAAAGTTTCCGGATGCGGCAATATATCAAGAGAGAAACACAATAAACAAAATAGTTAAGTTAATTAGTTAACTATCCATAGCAAGACACATTAAGGGCACGTCTCTTAAAAAGGATATATTATCATTATTATTCATTTTCTTTTGAGAATCATAACGTGCACGGTCATTTTGATTATACGAAAGGCTACGTGAAAGGTATTTTACCTTTTCTTTTCAGTCCACAACGAAAAAGTTAATGTGAACACTTAATAGAAATAGATTCTCTCATTGGTGAAAGAACCTTTTCCTCAGATTAACGTAACTATACTATGCACAAAAAAATGGGGGGGGGGGATCCAGGTTTTAGTGCCTTCCTTCTACTTCTTTTAGCAAAGGAACTTTTAAAATTTCATTATTAAAACACATGCTTCTGAGAATTACGCGAATATTCTGGTTTACCTTACTTTTTTTTGACATTTTCGAACTGACATTTAGTTCCTGTGTAAATCCTTAAAATATGAAATAGCGTTATTTTCAAGTTTTCTACAACTCGAGTACACAATCACGGAGAAAAATTTAAATATTCCGTTTTTCTGAAGGAATATTCTAAATGATTTTGTTTTCAACAACGCAAAACTATTTGCTTTGTTTGCATTTGATCAAACTGGTAAAATGTGATTTACAAAACTTCCTTGACGTATTTCCTGACTGACTGTTTAAATACATTCATGCATAAGTAAGTGTGTGTGTGTGCGTGTGTGTGTGTGTGTGTGTGTGTGTGTGTGTGTGTGTGTGTGTTTGTGTCAAGATGAAAATTACCTATATGAACAAAGCATAAGGGAAACGGACTGGCATTATATTTATAGTATCACATCTCTACCGTTTTTAAACATTAATGAAGCGAATGCACGACAACACGAATTGCATTCCTGATAACATTCTACAAAAATGGAGATCAACTTCCTAAATTATAATACAAACAAAATAATATTACAATTTTTGGGAACATTTCCAAAACTGAAGGACAAAACTTTCATCATCTGACTCCCTCGTAGAACAGCCACCAGTTCATTTTAAGAAATAATTTCTTGGTAGGAGATTCTTGGTTGACACAAAAGGTCGACAGTTTTCCTTATTAGATTTCCTAAATAAACGTTATCAAAATTATTTGAAGTCCTGCTGAACTTTTTATTTCTTGGAGGAGCAAGTTAATTCCCTTATTTAAATTAGGCCCGAAAAAACAAAAAGGAAGGGGGAGAAAAATAAGGAGGGGGCTTAACCCCATATCAGGATATAGACCTAACCCCTGGAGAATCGAGGCTTACGAAAATGAATCACGTACAAAAGTGATTATAATCATATATATATATATATATATATATATATATATATATATATATATATATATATATATATATATATATATATATATATATATATATGATCATAATCACTTTTGTACGTGATTCATTCATCACACACTACCACAGGTGAAAAATAAGAGACGGGTTTCGACTTTATTTCCAGGCCATTGACGAAGGTCTGATACAGAGTAGAAGTCACAATTATATATACTACAGGAACAGTACTGGCGAACATACACAACCGTTATAGACTACATACCCACCCACAGGCCGGTGTCAAGGTAGGAGTGGCCTTCAAAGCTCATTTGGCTAAAAATCACAATAAACTCTCGGGGATAATACTGATAAACATACCGACCATAGAGGCCATCAGATCCACACCTGAAAGATGTCAGGGAGGCCGGGTTTGGAAAACTCATTAGCACTGATGCCCCCGTAGTGTTTTTACAAATATGATAATCTTATTTCCGTACATCTCTACTGCATGCCTTAAAATTTAAACAATTTACAATTTGGAAAAATATAGTGATTTAACTAGTGGAGAAGTGAACATAGTTAAGGGAGTGATTATGGAAGTATGAAAAAATCAGACACCACAAATGACCCCAAAAGATTTATGGCTGCTATCAATGAATTGAAAACAGATAAAAATATACACAGGATAAAAATAGATAAATCAGGCGTTCTAGTAATTTTAAATAAAAGTTAATATATAGAAAACATGGATAGTCTTTTGCGTGATGATAGCACATATAAAGAATTAAAAAAGAACCCGTTAGATAATATGAACCGTGGTTTCAATAGGAAAATGAAAAACCTGTTAAAAGTAACGAAAGCCTTACAAAGAAGTTGTGTGTGACCTCTCCATCGCTATCGTATATGTATGGTACAATAAAAACCCACAAAACAAACTTTCCTGCCAGGCCAATTATCAGTTCAGTTGGTCGGCATCTTACAATCTAGCGAAGTACCTAGTGGATATCCTCAAGCCATTGGTAGCTACTATCTCAAATGCCAATATCAAGAACAATGTGGACCTGATAAATAAACTAAACAGTGTATAGATTAATAGTGAATCTAGGCTTGTGAGTTTTGATGTAGTATCACTATTCACAAAGGTGCCAAACTGATGATCTGATGGAGTTTTTATCGCAATATAACATGGTTAGGTATGTTGACGGCATAATTTGTGTATGGCCAGGGAATGAAGATGTAAATAACTTTTATGCCAAGTTAAATCAATTAGCGCCATCAATTAAATTCGCTATGAAAATGGAAAATAATGGGTACTTACCCTTTTTGCATGTCCTCATACGAAGAAATAGAAATGGGTTTAAATATAGTGTGTATAGAAAACCTACTAATATTTCTTCCTATGTGCATTTCTATTCCGGACAAAGCAGTAAGGTTAAAAAATCAGTGTTTTCATCTATGTTTTTAAGAGCATTATATTTATGTAGCCCTGAATATATAGATGAGGAAATATATAAGATTAGGAATACAGGCAAGAAATTGAAATATCCTGACGGTGTATTAAACAATGCATTAGAAGCGACAAAAAAGACTATGTATCAAAACCAAAAAGAACCTTACAAAACAAAAAAAATTGCTTGTACTGCCTTATAATAATAATATGAAAGTTATCCCCCATCTTCTTAAGAATTTTGGTGTAAATGTCGCATTTAAGAACAACAAAACAATGAAACATGCACTTATCAAGAACTCCCCCAACAATACTAAAGGGTGTGTATATAAAATTCCATGTAAGTCTTGTGATAACTTTTATATTGACCAAACGGGTAAAGCACTGGAAAAGAGAATAGAACAGCATAAAAAATGTGTGAGGTATGCACAGGGGAACAGTGGTATTTCTGTGCATGTTAGTGAAAACAATCATGCTATCAATTGGGACGGGGCAAAAAAGGATTGTATATTCTAATAATGCACTGGAAAGGAATATCATCGAATCTAGCTTTATAAAATAAAGTTACAGCCATAATTTGAATATCAGTCAAGGGATGTATAAACTTGATCCTTTAATATCAAAAGAAATTTGTAACTTGTTTAAATTTTAAGGTAGGGAGTAGAGATGTATGGAAATAAGATTATCATATTTGTAAACACAGCACGAGGGCATCAGTGCTAATGAGTTTTCCAAACCCGGCCTCCCTGACACCTGTCGGTATGTTTATCAGTATTGTCCCCCGAGAGTATATTGTGATTTTTAGCCAAATGAGTTTTGAAGGCCACTCCTACCTTGACACCGACCTGTGGGTGGATGTGTAGTCTCTAACGGTTGTGTATGTTCATCAGTACTGTCCCTGTAACATATATAATTGTGACTTCTAATACTCTGCATCGGTCCTTCTTCACTGGAAATAAAGTCGAAACCGGTCAGGACCTACACCTTGCCTCTTATTTTTCACCTGTGGTAATGTGTTATATATATATATATATATATATATATATATATATATATATATATATATATATATATATATATATATATATATATATATATATATATATATATATATATATATATATATATATATGACATTTTTTATCATGATCATATATATATATATATATATATATATATATATATATATATATATATGGTTAATTTTACGCCTACTCTTTCCAGTAACGCCCCCCACCCACACCCACAACCCTCCCTCTCTCTCTCTCTCTCTCTCTCTCTCTGGTTGGTTTTCTTCTAGCGTTCGTTTTCCACTCAGTTAATTCCACTCACTTTTCCTCAAACGACCTCACTTTCCTTTCTCCTTTTACAAAGTTCTTGAGCTCCTTTTCTTCTTTTCTTTATTTTTTTTATCCAACTTCACCCATTTCTACCCCTCCTCCTCCTCCTCTTCGTCTTCTGCCTCCCTCAGTCCTTGCCCCTACCCTCCTCCTCCTCCCCCGCCCCCTCTAATCCTTCTCCCCACCCTGAAAATCACCGACTCCTTGGAAAAAGGCTTCGGCAACGACATCGCAGTTCGTTAGCTCGAACTCTTCGTCGATCGGTAATGCTCCTCGTCCTCAAGTTAGATCCTTTTCGATAAAGGACCCTTTCATTGGAGCCGTTTATTTTTCAACGCTTCTGTATCTCGTGTCTGAGGTCTCTTGTATTATATATATACAGTGTATATATATATATATATATATATATATATATATATATATATATATATATATATATATATATATATATATATATATATATATATATATATGTATATGTATGTATATATATATATATATATATATATATATATATATATATATATATATATATATATATATATATATATATATATATATATATATATATATATATGTATATATAACACATGTATGTGTGTGTGTGTGTGTGCAGACACCAAGACACCGTCTCTGTATGGGTATGAGGAGAGATGCAAATTGCTGAGGAACTTAAAATGGCAAAGTCCTAGTTTAATTTATTCATTATTCAAATGAGGAAACTGATATAAAAGAATAAATTTACTCTTCTCGGGCGTTTGATGGAAATAGAGCGTATACTTCCGCGAGCTATAACTGCGGCCATTATTGCGCCCTGGGAACCAGCTTTTCAAGACCGAGTCCGACTTTTTCACGGAAACTTGACACGACACCAAGGAAACACCTCCAAACCCGAGGTTTATTTTGATTTACTTATTTATTTGTTGGAATTGGAACATAAAATCTAGGCCTAAGGCAAAGCGCGGGGATCTTTGAGGTCATTCAGCGTTGAAAGCGAAACTGAGAGTAAAGAAGGTTTTAAAATCGCCATAGCAAGAAAACCTCGCATTGGCACTGTGAAACAGCATTATTAGGAGAGGGTGGAAAGTAAGATGAAAAAAAGAGAATATGAATGGAGGTACAGTAAAAAATAATACAAGAGTTTGCAACCAGGGACCGAAGAAAAGCTGCAAAGAACCTTAGGTAATGCCTCCAGTGCACCGTGTGAGGTTTCATGGTGGCGCTCCCTCCCTACGGAGTTTATTTATTTACTGTTAGCGTGAACATACACCTAGCGTTCTGTGAGACTTTTGCCCACCACTTGTAAGACTTACGTCATGTGAGACAGCCTGGACATATGAAAAAGAACAGGAAACAGAGCAGGGGCAAAGAAAGAAGGGAGTCCTTATTTGCTCTGTGCAAAGAAGCAAGTGTAAGTTGTGAGTTGAGCTTCTTTGCTTCTCAAGATGCAAGATATGGGAGAAATGTCCACTTTCATATGCGGTATGTTTATCAATCTATCTATCTATCTGTCTATCTGTTTTGTCTCTCTGTCTGTCTGTCAGTCTATCTGTCTATCTATTTGTGCGTGTGTGTGTCTGGTTGGTTTCTTCACTTGGGTCCAAGGTTTGTAATGATGAGCGCATCTAGGATGCGTGAGGAAATATAGAATTAATAGATCATTGTGGCAGTTAAATATATATATATATATCTAGTGACAAAAAGTGGCTAGTGTTCTCTCTCTCTCTCTCTCTCTCTCTCTCTCTCTCTCTCTCTCTCTCTCTCTCTTTCTATATATATATATATATATATATATATATATATATATATATATATATATATATATCAAATAAGGACTCCCTTCTTTCTTTGCCCCTGCTCTATTTCCTGTTCTTTTCATACGTCTAGGCTGTCTCACACACATACACGCACACACACACACGCACACACACACACACACACACACACACATATATATATATATATATATATATATATATATATATATATATATATATATATATATATATATATGCTGTATATATATATCCCTCCCCCTTCACCTTCCCCCTCCACTCCATTTCCTCTCCCCTCCCCTCCTCTTCCCTTCCCCCTCACCTTCTCCCTTCCCCCTCTCATTTCCCTTTTCCCTTCCTCTTTTCCTCCCCCTTCCCTCTCGCCAGGTATATTGTCACTCAGAATTTTCCAGGGCAGAGCCGGGTTGTTCAGGTAGCTAGTAGCTAGTATATATATATATATATATATATATATATATATATATATATATATATATATATATATATATATATATATATATATATATATATATATATTATAGTGTGTATGTGTGTTTATGTACACATGCTTGTGTGTATTTATGAGTATTGTTGCTGCTTCAAAACTATCATCGCAGAGTAAAATATACTCTTTAATATTTGCTTTCTGTCTGGTTTAAATTTTTTTTCCTATGCATTACAGCAAGGGGAAGGGGATGACGAAACTAAAAAAAACTGATCAGTCACGACCACAGTTTCTTCGGAAAAAAACTTTCCCTTCGGTTCATATTTTCTGAGAAGCCAAGCAAATTTTGCAGAGCAACCTGCGTTTTAGAAAGCTTCATTTCTGTCGAAATCAATCATTCGCAAACTGCCGAGTTTGGCACCAGCATGATTTTCCTCTGCTGCTAAGCTTTGACTACAGAGTTTCCTAACTTCTCACTTTCCATCATTCATGAGGGAGTTATATTGTTCCTTCGGGTATAATTGATTTCTTTTTAACCCTCCTTTCCTCTTATTCAGAATGCCCGAAAGGAATGGAATATAGAATTTTGGCGGGAGACCAAGCTTTGGGAGGACCTGCAAGGTCATTCAGCGCGGAAAGGGAAACTGATAGCCGAAAGGTCCTAAAGGTGTAACCGGAGGAAAACCTCGCAGTTACACTGAGAAACAATTGTTAGGAGAGGGTGGAAAGTAAGATGGAAGAAAGAGAATATGAACAGAGGTACAGTAAAACGAAAGAAAGAAGTTGCAGCTAGGGGCCGAGGGGATTCTGCAAAGAACCTTAAGTAATGCCCACGGTGCACCGCATGAGGTGCACTGACGACTCTACCGCCCTACGGTTTCCTAAGTATAAAACCGAAAATACGTCCAAAAAACTCTCGCCCGTATGATTTGCAAACATTTCGTAAGCTGGAAAAGGATTTGGTTGCGTGAACTTACGATCAGCGAGAATACGACACTCTTTTAATTTGCCGTGTAAATAGCGCCGCTGTGGACAGAGCTGTTTTCACCTGTCTTTTATTTGACACGCGTAAATACCATGTTTTACGACCGTTTCCAGGGTGCACTTCTATCTGTTTTATGAGGTCATGCACTACACTGTGCAGTGGAATAATAATAACCGGCAATCGAGGCCAGGAGGTGGAAAGTAATTGGCGTTTCTCGTGCTGGGCAGTTTCTGCAATCAGGAAAACACATCCACACAAGAACGCGCGCCTTTGGAAACACGCGAGCACCCATTTATAAGTGTTTGGAATCACACGATGACAGTTTGCCCTTTGGAAGAAACACTTTTATTGTCATGCTCGGCTGTAAAAGAACTTGTCATTGCACGTCTGAGGTGATATATTTTTGAACATTACTGGGGGCTTGAAGCTTATAAACACCGCCGACGCGGATATTCAATTTTGCATTTTGTTTTCACAAACTTTAAATATTCTTCCTTAGTGCCGTTGTGGCTTTGAAAGCTTATGAACATCACTTTAAAGTTTTTCAATTAGATCTCATTATTTTTTGTACAGCATTATCAAGATACGCAAATCCAAAACATCACTACGATTTATAAACACTTGACACTTACGCAGTTTTATGTTTCTTAAAGCATTGTTGAATCATGCAATCGTTAAACATTTCTGACACAGACAGTTGGTTATATTTTTTTTTATTCTTGCTGCAGTTCTGCATGTTAATTTTTAGAACCTTGCATATCTTATCACTTTACTCTTTGCATGTAAATTGTACATATCGTACATAGAACAATTACGTCATAAAACCTAGAAAATGTTACCGACAGCTATTCAATTCCTTTAAATTTGACAGAAAAAAAATTATTGTGCGAATAATGCTCATTTTTTCGTATACCTCTAAATATCTTATACTGAATTACTTCTGGCACAGTACTTCAGCAAGCATAATTCTTATTTATTACTGGAATTCCCTGTATTTCTTCTTGTTGTGCTTCAGTGATTCTAATATTTTATTTTACGTGCAATTTGTAAATAATACCACTTATACGTCTAAGGTTGCGATCGTCACAAGCATGGTTTAATTTCAATTTTTCATTTTAGGAAAATTCAGTATTTTATATTTAAAATTGTTAATAAATCGTCTTCATTGTTCTTTTATGTAAAATACTCATACATGTCTCGTTCTTATTAATTTTAATTTTAATTTTTCATCTTAGGAAAATTCAGTATTTTATATATTTAAAATTGTTAATAAATCGTCTTCATTGTTCTTTTATATAAAATACTCATACATGTCTCGTCCTTATTAATTTTGGCGTGGAGGCATTGGTTACGGTGTGGTTTCCTCAGGAAAATACCATTATTATTATTATTATTATTATTATTATTATTATTATTATTATTATTATTATTATTAATGTACAAATATTCACAAAGAACTTCTGGCACACTGTGACGTTACTGAATAACCTTTTAAATAACAAATGCCGATATGAGGGGGTGGGGAAAAGATGCCAAATAACAGGATAATGTACAGGTTTTTGAGTTACCTGGAGACATGATTAAATTATGCTAAAATTTACATAAGGGGATAAGCTGAGGAAAAATGGAAAATGCGTAAAGGGAAACGTGTTGGGTATTACTTTTTTCCCTTACCATTTAACTAAACATTCACAAACAGATAAGCGCGTTACGTTTGCGTTCCGTCAATTACTTTTTCTTCATTTCTAAATGTTTCCAGATCGGGATACACGCAAATGAATATACCACAGGAAATCATTTAAAAGTTCTTTGTATCAATTCTATTCATATGCACACACACGATATATATAATATATATATATATATATATATATATATATATATATATATATATATATATATATATATATATATATATATATATATATATATATATATATATATATATATATATATATATATATATATATATATATATATATATACATATATATATATATATATATATATATATATATATATATATATATATATATATATATATATATATATATATATATATATATATATATATGTATGTATATATATATATATATATATATATATATATATATATATATATATATATATATATATATATATCTAAAATCTGAAAGCACCAGCGTATTCAGGGTGAATTTATTGTATGAAAAGACAAGTTTTATTTTATCTTGATCGTATGAATGATGCAAAATCCGACGATATGTAAAAACAGGTATAAAGAATAAAATGCTTCTCTCTTCACTTTTACTCGTTGTAATTCCTTTATGTTTTATCTTACTGATTTCAGGAAATCACGGTTTAGTTGTACAATTAATACCGAATCCTATGGTATGACCGAAACTTTCCTATCTTGTGTAAAACGTGAGATAAATGAAGAAATATAAAATTATTTCAAGTTTTCTGAGCTACAGACATTAAAATGAAACAGTGAGCGAGCTGCATACCTCCCAGTACCAGCCAATCAGAGGCCGCCAAACAAACGTCTCATAGGCTCAAGAATCTACCTTAAGTGAATCGGCTATAGTTCCCATTCCCATACCCATACCCATATCTGTATCATACCCATACTCATACATATATCCAAACCATACCAGTACCCATACCCATAATCTGTACCATACCCATACCCATGTCTGACCATACCCATATCCATACCTATACCCAAACCCATACCATACCATACCATACCATACCCATACTGATACCCATAGCCATACCTATACCGTACCCATATCCATACCATACCCATACCCATATCCATACCCATACCATACCCATAGCCATAACCATACCAGACCATTCCCATACCCATATCTGTACCATACCCATATCTGTACCATACCCATACCCATAAGTACAGCTAAATTAACCCCACTCATAATAGTCAGAAAAGTCTGCGGACAGCACAATCCCCCATTTATCTTCTGGCGTTTAAACAAACAAACAAACATTTCAGAGTTTTAGTATTATATGTGGACTCCCAGACTGGTGGGGGACGTCGGAAACCTATCCTATCTCGGAACTTCAAACCGAGAGGTAGTCCTCATTAGGGTATTCCTAAGAGGGTTTTTTTAATTTAAAGCGTAAGTAATATTTGTTTGTAATATATGTACTGAAAACTATATTGCTAAGCAATTACTCACAAATTTACATGATATTCTCTTATCTGCTTTGTTCAAAAATATTATTACAATTAGACCTCTGAGTTTTATGGAGAATAAATTGGAAAAGGCTCAAAGAGCCTGGAGATTGTCTTGAAGCCTTTGGAAGCCCCAGAATCCTCCGGAATTACCAGAAGCCTTCAGAATTCCCAGAAGCCTCCGTACACCCAAACAGAGGCAGAAAGGCAGCCAAGTAAATTTGTATAATAAATAGATTCTTGAAGACGTCTTCACAACTCGAGGATCCTTTGAAGCAGTCTTCAGCTCCCGAAGCATTCCTGGAGAAACTCCCATAGGATTATAATGTCTCCTTAAATTCTTAAAGATTCAAGGATCCTGTGAAGCCGTCGTCAGCTCCTAAACAGATTCCTGTCAGATCCACTTACCCTCAGAGAAGACATCCAGAATCTGTCTTCAGAATCATGTCTTCCACCTCCTGGAGAAACACCCATTGGATTATTACGTCTTCTTATATCATAAAGACTCCAGGATTCAGGAGCCTTTGGAATTCCTAGAAGCCTCCAGACACAAACTTACACAGAAAGGCAGCCACACAAATTTATATATATATATATATATATATATATATATATATATATATATATATATATATATATATATATATACTGTATAGTTTGTGTGTGTGTGTGTGAATGGTGTATTAGGCTGCATAAACAGTTATACCAGTTTAACGCATACAACCTTGTTATTTGCTCATGCATAAATATTTTCTCCAGGGCCATCCTGTCAGGAAAACAGCTTAACGTTGAATACAATATGGAAAGTGAGTGGGTATGTAAGAAATAGAAAGCGACGCTCAGATATCATAGACCTCTGAAAACTGATAGGCAGCTGCATGCAAAAATATGGAGCTAACAGAAAATAACATGAATATAAACATTAGTTGATGAACATATTTTGTTCCTTTTCTCCTTTCTTTCAGTGCCAAGGTTAAACCTTCGTTTTCCCTTGACTATTTCGCTTTTCATGAAAATAATTTTCTTTTTCTCTTATTCTTTTTTCTTATCTGTTGCGAATTTCTCTTTTCTTGAAAAGGTCATTTCTCTCTTGTTTTGGTGGAGGTCTCGGTTCACACTGCTTCCACTTCCTCTATTTCCTCGAGCTGTTAAAGTCTTTCTTTTCTGTTTGTTAGCACTGTCTTTATTGTCTTCACGATTCAGAAAATATACCTCTGGTTGTTTTTATTTTCAGCTGCAACTTTGCTGCCTTCCCTTTGTGCTCTTTCAAAGGACTTCTTACAAAGGATAATTAAAGGACTGCAGAGCAGAAACGTCCCGTCAAGCAAATACCTTTCTTTTACTCTTAAACATGATAAAATGAAAATGTGAGCTGTAAGCATACGTTACTTTAATATGGGTGTCTCTTAATGGCCTAAGTCCTTTGGGCTAAAGCTATCAGGAATAAAAAAAAAAATAGTTAGCAACTACAAGAATGCTTTTGTAGGCACATGGGGATCATCGATTTAGAATATAGTACGTTCAGAGATTTTAGGAAGTGAAACTTGTGTCAGAGTTTGTAGAAGGGAGAGTGACTGGTTTGGTGTATAAGTAGTATAGGAAGTGCCGGGGGTGCAGAGTTTTATATACATGAGGTAATGAATTAATATTGCAAGAAAAGTTTCAATACTTTCATAGGATATCTTACAACAAACAAGTGATTTTCTTTCCCGTATTTCTACTTATGTATTTTAAGTTTAAAAAGACTGAAAAACAGTGTTCGATAATTGGTAAAACGTTGATAGATTTAGTTGCAAAGCTGACCAAAAATGTTAAACCAAAATAAACTTTTCCTGTTATTATTATTATTATTATTATTATTATTATTATTATTATTATTATTATTATTATTATTATTATTATTATTATTATTATTATTATTATTCGGTAGATGAAACCTATTCATATAGAACAAGCCCACAGGGCCACTGACTTGAAATTCTAGCTTCCAAATAATAAGTTTCTGCTTAAAGATGCTGAAACGATTTATATTTTACACTACAGTTGTGTTAAAATCACTAATTTTGATATCAATGAAAATGTTTCAAAATTACTAGCTCTTTATATATATTTTGTTACTGAAGACCGCCAATGTAGGTAAATTTATCAGTATTTTTACGGAACTGATATTTGAGAAAAAGTGACATTTAACTTTTAGTTTATTTTTTAGATCCCGGAATCCACTGACGCTTATGATATCGTTTTCATTTTCGACTCCATGAATGAGTATTTCTAGATCTGACTTTTAGAATCAAATACCAAATGGTATCACGAGAAATGAAAGGTTTAATTTGTTATGTTCAAGTAGGTATTCACATATTTAATCAAAGAGATGTCCGGAAATTATTATTATTTTTGTTTTTTAAAATTTTAAGTGCTATTATTATTATTATTATTATTATTATTATTATTATTATTATTATTATTATTATTATTATTATTATTATTATTATTATTATTATTATTATTTTCAGGTTATAGCTGGGACAATGCGTGAAAGAATTCACACCATAATTACGATATTGCATCAACGCAAATAATTATTATTACTATTATTATTACTATACATATTTTTCCTGGAAATTTACCGCATAATGACTCCACAAAAATAAAAATTAACTCACGTAAATTTGACTTCTGTCCATAAAGAAGTAAAGCGTATTTTCCGTTTCTAAATATATGTTGGTCCTTTGGAGTGAAAAGTGAAAAGTAAATACCTGTTTATACAACAATAGCTTGTGCAATTTAAAATAAAAATAGCTCGTAACAATATAGTATCGACATTTGCATTTCTTTTTGGCATGAGTTTGAGAAAAGTTTTTACATACGCGCGTGTACTATGAATCACAGGAGAAAAATGAAAAAAGTCTTTCACAACAAAGAAGTGACAGATTTATTACCGAAATAAACTGAATAAAAAATATATACTTTATCACTGTACCACCAAAGGGAAGCAGCATTTGCCTTCAACAATTTTCTTATTATTCCAGCAGTTGATTTTTGCGTAGCATTTGGTGATAATGAAAGAATTTAGTGCCAAGTTTTCCAAATAACACCGAACTCTGGTAACAATACTGCTCTCTCTCTCTCTCTCTCTCTCTCTCTCTCTCTCTCTCTCTCTCTCTCTCTCTCTCTCTCTCTCTCTCTCTCAAACGCGCCTAACAAACCAATACGCGGACTACTAATGATTTTTATATTGATGATATGCAAATGGTCTTCGATAATCCTGATCACTTTAGCCAACAAGAACGATAAAGGTGATTTACTCCAAAACAACAGAAGATAATTTACGATTCTTTATCCCTGACAAAGAAGTCTTTCTTCGCGCTTCTCTCAGAATGGATGTATTCGTATTATGGCCGTGAGATACTGTTAATATTATTAAGTTGCACATGTCTATCGAAGAAAACAAGAAGCTAATAAGCTTGTCGAGAAATCTCTCACTAAAAGGTATCAGGCTCATCACAATCTTCATTATTTACCTGCTTTATTTATGGGGCTCTCCTGTCAGTCATTATTCGGTGCATCAGCCAATTACCTTTCACTTATCGTCTACACTTAATAGCTTTATTTTCTCTCTTTTTTTTTTTTTAGGGGAGAAGAATTTGTCATTTCGAAGAAATACACCTCTAGATTTTTTTCACCTCTTTTTATCTTAAGAAAATGACGTAAGTGGAAGGAAAAAATCTCTTCGTACTCTCCAATATATTTTTTTATATGTTTACCGGAATGTTTTTTTTTATTTTATTATTTTTTTTGTCTATGCTTGTTTTTTCGTAGGAGGATATTTCACTCTGTGAATGACAGCTTTGCTTATCTTGTTTTTTTTCATTTTGTGGAAAGTATAATAATAATAATAATAATAATAATAATAATAATAATAATAATAATAATAATAATAATAATAATAATAATAAGGTTCTAAAGGGTCCACAATGATATAACTGTTGAAGGGTCGAGTAGAATTGTACAAAAGCTTTCGAACTCTTCTCTGGGTTCATCTTCAGTCAAAATGAGTAATTTAACATAAAATGTACAGAGGTAAACATAAAAGTCCAAATAAAATGTCACTGACAATAGAAGACACCGGTAGTTAGCTCGCAAACAGACTAGTTGATGAAGAACGAGGGCAGTTATTCTAACTAGGTGATTTCCTCTCCTCTATTAATATTCATGGCTGGAATTCTGCTCGACCTCCGTACGGCTTGTCGCGACGTTGCAAGAGGTCCTTCGTCAGGAGGCACGGCTTGGGCACCGTAACCAGACTCCCTCGTGATAGAGAACTTTTTCCCAAATAATAATAATAATAATAATAATAATAATAATAATAATAATAATAATAATAATAATAATAATAATAATGTCTACAAGAAGAGAAATGAAGCATAATATAAAATACGACTTTAAACGTCATCTATTTTCTTTTTGTTTATTCCTTTTATCTCGTTTCCATGTACAAAGAATATCGTTTTAAAAAGTCAATTAATAGTCTAATCTCTTACAATGGAAGATTTTGTCTAGGGTAGCTATGTCGCTCTTGTAGGGTCTACTTCTTGGAGCCCATAACGAAAGTGTAGGTAGTTGATGTCACACGTTCCATATTTTTTCTCTAAACAGTGAATAACCTTTATGTTCATAAGTGTTTTGATCTTTTCTCATGGAGAAATAATGATCTTGCGGTCAGTATGAGAAACTTGATGCTCACGAGAAAGATGTGATTGTAATGATTTCCATTTTCTACAAAAGTTAAGTGTACCTTAGTTTCACCAGACCACTAAGCTGATTAACAGCTCTCCTAAGACTGGCCCGAAGGATTAGATTTATTTTACGTGGCTAAGAACCAATTGGTTACCTAGCAACGGGACCTACAGCTTATTGTGGAATCCGAACCACATTCTGACGAGAAATGAATTTCTATCACCAAAAGTAAATTTCTCTAATTCTCCATTGGCCGGTCAGAGAATCGAACGCGGGCCCAGCCGAGTGCTAGTCGAGACCGATACCAACCCGTCCAATGAGGAGCTCCCATTTTCTACAGTACTTATACTTTGCACATACTAAATTTATTCTTAACGAAAAAGCCAAACATATTGAGGCTGTAATCAAAAATGTTTTCGGTATTTATCCGTAAAAAAAAAAGTAAAAAATGCGCCGAAGCTTTCTGTACAACGTATAATGCTGTATGAAACTCAAAGCCACGGCCCATAAAACTATTAGCCGCGGCCCATGAAACTTTCAGCCACGGCCCTGTGGTGGCCTGTGTTGTTGGCACCTATAGCAGTGCCAGACGCACGATCATGGCTAACTTTAACCTAAAGTGATTTAAAAACTACTGAGGCTAGAGGGCTGCAATTCGATATGTTTGATGATTGGAGGCTAGATGATCAACATACCAATTTGCAGCCCTCTAGCCTCAGTAGTTTTTACGATCTGAGGGCGGACAGAAAAAGCCTGGACGGACAGACGAATAGCCATCTCGATAGTCTTCTCTTACAGAAAACCATAAAGCAACACTAATGCTTTGCAGAAATTATCTTGAATCCGATGCTCTTGCGATGCTCAGGTCGAACGAACAATGGTTGGAATCGTTCTCAGTTATGTATTACTGTGCAAAGAACAAGGGTGCATACTAATTAACAACGCTCAGTACCTTAATCTTAGATAATTGCCATGAAGGAGCTTAAAGATGCCCAGACAAGACAATGTAAATTATACGGCTTTCCTTTTTGTTTTTTACCAAGGAAGGAAGGATAATAATCAGCGTTCCCATTTCATTAAGGGTATGGAATTTGATATAACTCTGTTTGAAGATGGGTGGAAAGAAAGACAGATAGATAGATAGATAGATAGATAGATAGATAGATAGATAGATAGATAGATAGATAGATAGATAGATAGATAAATTCATGAGGCTTATTTTCTTTTTTCTTGATGTTCCTAGTTGGATTCTTAGTCATTTGGCAGTTTGTGGGTGAAAATATAAATGAAGCTTATAATCCTGGTTCCCCAAGATGGAAATAAATGTTAGAATTCAGTAACTTTAAAGCATGATTAATGAATCAGTAAAATGATTATGACGAGCTCATCAACATCGTAATTGCTATAATCGATGTCATTATAACAGTTATCGGTAACCATACAGTACCCGGCCGGTTTATTCCTAATGATTAAAAAAAACAGTAATTAATGACTTAAAAAATATAGTAAAAAATGTCAGTGAGTTCATTATTTTTTTTTTATTTCTATTACCATATATAAGTTGGATGTTAAGACTTTTACCCATTTATCTCATTCTAGTGACTATATTCTGGTAGTACAGGGAATTCTCGAATATAGTATTTACGTATGTACTGCTTATATTTCTCTGGAGTGATTTCAAATTAAAGTTGAAACCAGTGAACCTGGTGATTTTGTAGGCAGCATAGATCAATATTGTGCTTCTTATGCAACTGTTATCATTAAAACGTTTACTAAGTCCAGTTTCAAATCGTAAACACTGAGTTGTAATTGCTTCCACTTTGTTCATACCCTTCTGTTCTTATAAAATTACTCTGTTCTTTGAAACCGAGAAGAAATGTTTCGATAAAATTCGCTAAGGCTATATATGATTGTAAACTTACGTTTGAATACGTGCTGCTCTTTTGATTTAAATTGCTAATATGACGAAAATTATCGATATCCTAGAGGAAAACGTGTCAGAGAACTGTGAGAAATATATCCTCCCTATATGTATGCATGTGTGTATGTATGTGTATACACACACACACACACACACACACACACACACACACATATATATATATATATATATATATATATATATATATATATATATATATATATATATATATATATATATATATTTATATATATATATATATATATATATATATATATATATATATATATGTATATATATATATAATATATATAAAATATATATATATATATATATATATATATATATATATATATATATATATATATATATATATATATATATATATATATATATATATATATATATATATATATATATCTGTGTGTCTGTCTGTCTGTTGTAAAACATGAATATTTCTATTTATATATGTAGAGGTCATAAAGTGTGTACTTAATTACCTACTTCAACTATATTATAATGTTAAAATTTCCTCCTCTGATGAAAATAATCTCAGCCTGAAGGTACAAGAATAAACAAGTAAAAAATGCGTCGAAGTTTCTTCTGCGCAATCGAGTTTTCTGTACAGCGTATATTGCTGTAGCAAACTCTCAGCCACGGCCCATGAAACTCTCAGCCTCGGCCCATGAAACTTTCAGCCATGGCCCGGTGGTGGCCTGTGTTGCCGGCACCTGTAGCGGTACCAGAAGCACGATCATGACTAACTTTAACCTTAAATAAAATAAAAACTACTGAGGCTAGAAGGCTGCAATTTGAAATGATTGATGATTGCATGGTGGATGATCAACATACCAACTTGCAGCCCTCTAGCCTCAGTAGTTTTTAAGATCTGAGAGCGGACAGAAACATTGCGGACGGAGAGACAAAGCTATCTCAATAATTTTCTTTTATAGAAAACTAAAACCTTGAAGAAACACCATGAAGAAATTCACCTGTATGATTGTCTCCTCAGGTTCAATTTGTGAGAATCGGTCTTAATCTCCAACATCTGATTCTGTTTATTTATTTTTTTTTATTCTTCGACTCATCGTCTGATATCGACAGTTTTTTAAACATTCAGACACGACATTTAAGGATTACAGTGGAGGATTGGTGTCTCGTTGGGTTACATTTATTATCTAGAGAGAGAGAGAGAGAGAGAGAGAGAGAGAGAGAGAGAGAGAGAGATCGCTTTCGTTTTGTCACACGGATGTGCGTTTATATATTATTTACCTTTCATCTTCAGAGAGAGAGAGAGAGAGAGAAAGAATATATATATATATATATATATATATATATATATATATATATATATATATATATATATATATATATATATATATATATTATCTGAGGGAATGCCTCTAAACATTAAGGAAACACATTCTCATTTTTCAATTTTGTTGTGCTATGTTTTTAAGCTGCTGTGAATTTAAGGTTAATTATTATTATTATTATTATTATTATTATTATTATTATTATTATTATTATTATTATTATTATTATTATTAGCCAAACTGGCACACTAAATGGAAAAGCAGAATGCTACACGCCCAGGAACTTCAATATCGAAGCTGCCTTAGTAGGGAAATGATATATAAAAGAATCAACAATATAGGATTAATTACAAATAAAAACACGCGAGACATAAAAATGGAAGACAAATAAGATCAAATCAATACCGTGGAATGAAAATGATGTGATACTGTTAGTCAACAACAACACAACAAAAATAGCATTCTGAAGCTCCAATGATAAATTTGTACTCACGTTAGTCTATTGAGAAATGAACATTCTATTATTAGAAATAAAAATTCTTTGGGCTTGCTCAAGAGAATTATTTCTTCTTTTGTATCATTCCACATTATAGGGTTCGTGTTTTGGCTGTAACAATAATAATAATAATAATAATAATAATAATAATAATAATAATAATAATAATAATAATAATAATAATAATAATAATAATAATAATAATAATAATAGGAGCATAAGCACTGAATGGAGAAACAAATCCGCAGTTATGTATGAGCACATATATTTAGAAATAAATCCCTACAGAGAGTTTTCGGGAATCTGTTCGATTTCCCTTTTCAATCATCAGATTGAAAAAGGGAATCCAACAGATTCCCGAAAACTTTCTATACTGATTCATTTTTAAATATAAGTAACCATGCATAACTTTGGATTTTTTTCTCCGACAACAATAATAATAATAATAATAATAATAATAATAATAATAATAATAATAATAATAATAATAATAATAATAATAATAATAACCAAGAGACTCTGGGAAAACATATGGAGTAATCCGGTATCACACAACAAACATGCAACTTGGCTCCAGGAAATCAAGGCAGAAGAAAAGGAGAGAATAAAACAAAGATTCACCGAGATCACGACAGACACAGTCAGACACCTACTAAAGAAAATGCCCAACTGGAAAGCTCCAGGTCCCGATGAAGTCCATGGGTACTGGCTCAAAAACTCCAAGGTCCTACACCCACGAATAGCAGAACAACTCCAGCATTGTATCACAAACCGCCATGCGCTCAAATGGATGACCACAGGGAGAACATCCTTAATACAGAAAGACAAGAACAAGGGAAATATAGCAAGTAACTACAGGCCTATCACTTGCCTACCAATAATGTGGAAGTTACTAACAGGTATCATCATTGAAAGGCTATACAACTACCTAGAGGATACAAACACCATCCACACCAATAGAAAGGCTTCAGGAGGAAGTGTAGGGGCACAAAAGACCAGCTCCTAATAGACAAAATGGTAATGAAGAATAGTAAGAGAAGGAGAACCAACCTATGCATGACATGGATTGACTACAAGAAAGCCTTCGGCATGATACCACACACGTGGCTAATAGAATGCCTGAAAATATATGGGGCAGAGGAAAACACCATCAGCTTCCTTGAAAATACAATGCGCAACTAGAATACAGTACTTACAAGCTCTGGGCTAAGACTAGCAGAAGTTAACATCAGGAGAGAGATCTTTCAAGGAAACTCTCACTGTCCCCACTGCTCTTCATAGTAGCCATGATTCCCATGACAAAAGTACTGCAGAAGATGGATGCTGGGTACCAACTCAAGAAAGGAGGCAACAGAATTAACCATCTGATGTCTATGGACGACATCAAGCTGTATGGTAAGAACATCAAGGAAATAGATACCGGTACCATAATCCAGATTGTATCTGGGGACATCAGGATGGAGTTTGGAATAGAAAAATGCGCCTTGGTCAACATACAAAAAGGCAAAGTAACAAGGACTGAGGGAACAAACCTACCAGATGGCAATAGCAGCAAACACATAGATGAGACAGGGTACAAATACCAGGGAATAATAGAAGGAGAGGATATAAAATACCAAGAGATGAAGGACACGATCAGGAAAGAATATATGCAGAGACTTAAGGTGATACTCAAGTCAAAACTCAATGCCGGAAACATGACGAAAGCATAAACACATGGGCAGTACCAGTAATCAGATACAGCGCAGTAGTGGAGTGGATGAAGGCTGAACTTCACAGCATAGACCAGAAAACTAGAAAACACATGACAATACACAAAGCACCACATCCAAGAGCAAATACAGACAGACTATACATAACACGAAAGGAAGGGGGCGGTGGGGGGGGGGGGGGGCTACTAAGCATGAAGGACTGCGTCAACATCGAGAGCAGAGCACTGGGGCAATATCTGAAAACCAGTGAAGACGAGTGGCTAAGGAGTGTGTGGGAAGAACGACTGATATAATTAGACGAAGACCCAGAAATATGCAGAGACAGGAGAATGAAAACCAGAACAGAGTAATGGCACAACAAACTAATGCACGGACAGTACATGAGACAGACAAAAGAACTGGCCAGCGATGAAACATGGCAATGGCTACAGAGGGGAGAACTCAAGAAGGAAACAGAAGGAATGCTAACAGCAGCACAAGATCAGGCCCTAAGAACCAGATATGTCCGAAGAACAATAGATGGAAATAACATCTCACCCATATGCAGGAAGTGCAATACGAAAGACGAGACCATAAACCACATAGCAAGCGAATGTCCGGCGCTTGCACGGAACTAGTTCATAAAGAGACATGATTCAGTAATAAAACCCCTCCACTGGAGCCTGTGCAAGAAACACCAGCTAGCTTGCAGTAATAAGTGGTACGAACACCAACCTGAGGGAGTGATAGAAAACGATCAGGGAAAGATCCTCTGGGACTATGGTATCAGAACAGATAGGGTGATACGTGCCAATAGACCAGACGTGACGTTGATTGACAAAATCAAGAAGAAAGTATCACTCATTGATGTGTCAATACCATGGGACACCAGAGTAGATGAGAGAGAAAGAGAAAAAACTGATAAGTATCAAGACCTGAAAATGGAAATAAGAAGGATATGGAATATGCTAATGGAAATTGTACCCATAATCACAGGAACGCTAGGCACGATCCCAAGATCCCTGGGAAGGAATCTGGAAAAACTAGGTGCCGAAGTAGCTCAAGGGCTCATGCAGAAAAGTGTGCTACTAGAAACACCACACACAGTGAGAAAAGTGATGGACTTCTAAGAAGACAGGATGCAACCCGGAACCCCACACTATAAAAACCACCCAGTTTAATAGGATGACTGTGATAGACCAAATAATAATAATAATAATAATAATAATAATAATAATAATAATAATAATAAGAAGAAGAAGAAGAAGAAGAAGAAGAAGAAGAAGAAGAAGAAGAAGAAGAAGAAGAAGAAAAAGAAGAAGAAGAAAAAAAAAGATTGCTAACACCGACGGAAATCGCCACAAAATTCTCTTCGAAAATATTGTATATCCTCGTGCTGTGAATGACAGGAGAAAATATTGCAGTGCCGAGCATTCAGCTTGCGCTGTAACAACCCGTAAGAGCAGTAATACGAAGGCCTGAACCTTCTCATTAGCGCAGGAGTCAAATTCTGAATGACGGATAGACACTCACTCAAAGAATAGCAATCACGGTCGTAAATATTTTATAATCACAGGGAACCGCGCAATTGGAAAAGATTGCCGATTCTAGTGTTACAGTACTCGGTCTACCTCCTCTTCCTCCTCCCTGGCTGCCGTTAACCTTCCCGTCGATCGGGGTTGCACGCTGAATGCAAAATATTGCACTTCACATGAATACAATGCAAGTTATGTCTCCTTGTTCCTGTGGAAGACTTAGGGTCACATCTTGAGTAATGCAATTTCGATATATCAAAACCTAAGTGTAATTTATTCCTCTCCTTCCTTCACAGCTTTACTTTCTGCAAACTCTTTCTCTGTCTGTCTGTCTGTCTCATAGTGTAAGCTGTGTCATGACTGACTCGTCTGTGTCTGCCCCTATATCTGTATGTCTGTCTCATGGGGTAAACTGTATCATGATTATCATGATTGCCTTACTAGCCAAATATCCCGGCCTTGAATCCTGTTCGAGGGCGACCTAAGTACAGTACGTTCTTGAACTTTTGTTGACTTAGCATGGAAATATGTACCCGGCTGTCAATCAACTGTAGTAGGTTACATCAGGAGTGGAGAAACAAACGCGAACGGTCAGCATACCGAAAAACTGTTGCCATCATTACGCGAGGCCCTCGAAGAGCTACTCCAACCCTACCGTTGTGTAGCCGTTCGTCAGCTATTTAATCCCTCAGGAATCTTACTTGAGTCATGAATCTTGAACTACAAAAACAAAGAATTTCAATTCCAGAGTCATTAAGGTTGATTTTTTTTTTTACCAATGAGCATATTGTTGAATAGTTCACATAGTTAACTTCGCGAAAATCTGATTGGGAATCAACTTCGCATTTAAAAACATACAACATCAGTCAAATTGTTTTCGAACAGATTAAACCACAATTTTCTAACAGCAAAGACAGATGCAAGCAACACTATGAATAAGTTAGAAAACGTCTTGCTGTTTGAGGAACTACATGTGGTAAAAAAAATGAGTCCTGTTCAATATTTTAATGAATCAGCAAAGTTGGCAGCAAGCTCCTTACTTCCGTGGAGTCAAGGCATTGGCCCACCGGCCTCATCTCAGTGCCTAGGAATTGACGTAGCCACTTGAAGTCTGTTGTGATAGGTTATGGGTCTCTATAAGACCCGAGTAGTCGACAAACTGTCTTTCAAGAAAATGAGTATTCCTCTCGACATCATTTTGCAGCTTTTAGATCGAATTTCTTCACTTAAATACAATTTTTTAACAATTTTCAGTTGATTTTCAATCCCTTCAATTGTAATCAAATATCAAAATGACTAAACAAAATATAAGCTTTCACATTTTCCTCATAAGATTCTCTTATTCTTTCAGGTAAATTAAAGTACCACAGCAGAATAAAAAGCATCATCTATTTGTTAAAACACTCCTGTTCACGATTGGTCTGCCTGCTATAAAAATCTTAGCACACTAGAGCAAAGACGTTACACTTGGTAATGCACATCACATATGGTTCAATTATATTTGGCAATGCAATGACACTTCAACGTTCGTTAAAAGGAAGACCTTTTCACATGATCGACTAAAATTATCAAGCAATAAAATTTTTCACATAATCGACTAACATCATCAAGCAATAAAATTTTTCACATAATCCACTAACATCATCAAGCAATAAAATTTTTCACATAATCCACTAACATTATCAAGCACTAAAATTTTTCACATAATCGACTAACATCATCAAGCAATGAAATTTTTCACATCATCGACTAACATTATCAAGCAATAAAATGTTTCACATAATCGACTAACATTATCAGGCAATAAAAATAATTTTATTACATCATGACAAAACAAAGACTTCCTACTGTACGTTCTGAAGCTACCTTCAACAAACCACGTTTAAGTTAATGAGCAGTACATCTAATCAAGTTAATTGCTGTTATCAAAGTCTTTGCAAACAAAATATGAAAGAAAACCATTCAATTTGACAAAATACAATAAAAAAAAAATAATTCAATTACATGAAGACAAAACAAGGACCCCCCCAACCTTTGCGCTTACCCAAACCAAACACTTGTGCAAACAAAAGCTTAACGATTCTTCTGGCAAACATCGCTAACGAAGACTTTTTTTCTCTCTCTCTCTCTCCTTCACACAGGTGAGTGTGTGTTGCGTGAATCAAGGTGCTTCGTTATTCCCTCGAATCAGACCGAAGAAATGAGTAAGTGACTAATAAAACCGTGCCATGTCTGGTGGAAAGTGCCATGCCTGTTATGTGCTAGTGTGTTTTTTTTTTTATAATAACAGTTATGAGTTGTTATTTTTTCCCCAGTCGCAGCTGTTATACGCTATTGTTTTTTTTTATGCCATGATTGTTAAGCTGTATATTTTTCTTAAGTCATAACTGTTATGTGGTAGTGTTTCTTTGTAGTCATACTAGTTATGCGACTGTATTATTTTTATTCACAGTTGTTAAGCGTAAGTGTATTTTATTTGTAACTGTTATGCACTGATGTTTTTTTTTTTGTTAGTCATAACTGTTATCCTTAAAGTTTTTCATTATTATGGCTCTTATACAAAGCGTTTTTTTCTAGGCATCATTGTTATGCGCATGAGACATTTTTTGACTGAGCAAGTTGTAAGACAGCTGTTTTGTGCCCGTGTTTTTTCAGTCATAACCTTGATGCTCTGGAGTAATTTTTCCAGTTATGTCTGTTATGCACTCACTTTTTTTTTAACCTCTGAAAGAACAAGGGACTATTTCAGTACCTGCTTTATCTAATTTTTCCTTTCCTTTCCTAATTCGCATGTCCGTAATGTTTTTCTTTGACATAAACAAAAGCAGGTACATCCTTATGAAAAACAATAAATCTCCATAGATATATATTTGCTCCCCTTTCCCATTCGAATGAGAGACAAGGTCAAACCTGGGCTTTGGACTCGCTGGTTATTATGGCAATACTGACTATTTGGAAAACCTTGAATTTTGGTCGATATGGAGTGAAAGGTAAGGAAGATAATTTATATGGACTCTACTTACAATGCCTAAGGGCTAATCACTTGTAACACCATTGTTAAATTGCCATCGTAGTCAGAAGAAGAGTATTACCTTCACATCCGAACACACACATTCACACATAATAATATATATATTATATATATATATATATATATATATATATATATATATATATATATATATATACACATACATACATACATACATACATACATATATATATATATATATATATATATATATATATATATATATATATATATATATATATATATATATATATATATACTAAAAGGATCTCATTCAAACTGGGTGGTATCTAATGGAGTATTTATTCAGAAAAAGTTACAAGCTTTCTTGGGCAAACAGTCCAGCCCGTGTCTGCTCACTGTACGGATACTTGATAATGTGGACTGTTTGTCCGAGAAAGCTTGTAACTTTTTCTGAATAAATACTCCATTAGATACCATCCAGTTTGAATGAGGTCCTTTTAGTTATTCTACTAATGTACAGAACAATTGTGTATGTGATAAAGTTTATATATATATATATATATATATATATATATATATATATATATATATATATATATATATATATATATATATATATATATATATATATATATATATATATATATATATATATTATATATATATATATATATATATATATGTATATATATACATGTACGTATGTATGTATGTACGGTTTTCTTCTTTTGTTTGCCAACATTGCCTGTGCATTAAAAATTTCGTTCTTCACTATACAGTATATATTAAATATTAATGTTTCATGGTTTGAGTTTTTATATATATTTTTTATTTATTTATATATTCATCACGTTCCATAATTTCGTGATTCAGTTATATATATATATATATATATATATATATATATATATATATATATATATATATATATATATATATGTATATATATATATATATATATATATATATATATATATATATATATATATATATATATATATATTTATATATATCGTAAAATGTATTTCTTATGTTTTGTGTCGCTCCCTCAGGATATTTTGTAGCCTTGGGCAATCAATATAAACAATTTTCTCAAGATATAACGACAGTTTCTGTCGTGTCAACCGTCATAAATAATCTTTGCAAGAGGCGATGTATGGTTTTTCCACTGAGCGTTATTTTATTCATTATTATTATTATTATTATTATTATTATTATTATTATTATTATTATTATGCATGCGTTAAAACAGGAAACAGGAAGAAAAGCACAGCAGATGAATAACAGAGAAAGTACAGAATGGAAATGAATGGTAGTCTGCAAATTCACATACTTGGGCTTCAAAGACTTATTTTCTGGTACAATTCTTATGTTAATTTTAAATTGACCTTTTTATATAGATTAAAACGGGGATTTTTAACAATACGGTGTTAAATGAAATAAACGATTACCTGTATACTAACATACCTAGATACATGGGCTGATTTTCTTATGAAATTGTGTTACATCATTATGGTCGAATTCCATCTAAATTAAAATGAGGATTTCCAGCAATACGGTGTTAATAATTCTTCATTTTAACAATAATACTCCGTTAGATGAATGACAGAAAAAGTACAGAATGGAAATGAATGGTAGCCTGCAAGTTCACATAGGCTACTTGTGATATAAAGGCTTATTTTCTGATACACTTCTTATGTTAATTTTATTATGGACGAATTTCATATAAATTAAAACGGGGATTTTTAACAATACGGTGTTATGGGAAATACACGATTACCTGTACATTAACATACTTTAGACACATAAGTCGCTTTTCTTATACAACTCTCCTGTTACTTTCACTATGGTCGAATTTCATCTGAATTACACTGAGGATTTCCAGCAATACGGTGTTAGCAATTCTTCATTTTAACAATAATACTCCGTAAAAAACAAAATTAATTATTCCACATGACTGAGTATTATGATCAGTAACTACACGGGTCAAATCTCATTAGTGGTTCTCATAATATTAAGTAATCCCCTGACGGCATTTTCTCACAAAATTATTGAATTATTTCCTTTAATGAAATACTGTGGAAAGTCCATCACGGAAATTGTGACGCCTGAATGAATGAAAGAAAGAAAAGGAAAGTATTATTAATGGAAAGCGTGTTAGGATAAAAACTACAAAGAAAGGACATTAAAATTAAATGAAAAATAACAACTTTACCACAAGTTGAAAATAAATAATTAACTATTAATATATGCTTCAGCATTAAAGCTCATACTTTATAGTCACTATGATATGACATCAGACCCCAGATATAATGAAATCAGTAAAATCATGTTTATATTGTCATAAAAAATTGTTTTACCCCACTTCCTCCATCTTCTGTGGACTTAGCCGGTTAAGAAAAAATAAAACATTTGCATCTTGACAAAATTTGGTTTTTTTGAAGTTTCTACCTCTCATATTTAAAGAATTTTCAGTTTTTTAGTTGACTAATAACACATATAGTCATGGAGATTGTCTTCTTATGAGGTTTCAGACCAAGCAAAATGATAATTGATGAAAATAGTCTCTCATACATTATTCACATTTCAAGAAGATACTCGACTCATTCTCACTAACCTGTTATTTAGGCTTGTTTACATAAGTAAATCTCTCTCTCTCTCTCTCTCTCTCTCTCTCTCTCTCTCTCTCTCTCTCTCTCTCTCTCACACACACACACACGACGTTTACGCACTGGAGCCCAAAAATCTCCGCTGGCTTCAAGATATCTCAGGCAACATTCCATAATGTTACTTCGATGAAGATTAATGTGAGATCGGAAATCCTGGCGATCCACCCAGTCTTTTAAAAGGGAATTAAACATAAAAAAAAACAGCTACCAACGACAGACTCAAATATTTCCTCTAACAGGAGTTACTTATTTTTTTTTATCTTACTTAACAATTCTCGTTCTGTGTTTTTCTCCTCTCCGCCTGCTTAATTTAACAGACAGAAACTTGGTCATTTTTGTTTTTCTCTTGATGCTAAGTATACTTATGTAAGTATCTATGTATATATTTTTGTAGGGATTGTACAGACAGACAGACAGACAGAGACGCGCACACATGCAGTATATATATATATATATATATATATATATATATATATATATATATATATATATATATATATATATATATATATATATATATATATATATATATATGTATATATATATATATATATATATATATATATATATATATATATATATATATATATATATATATATATATGTGTGTGTGTGTGTGTGTGTGTGTGTGTGTGTGTGTATACATATACATACATATATATATTATATATATATAAATACATACACACACATATATATATATATATATATATATATATATATATATTTATATATAATGTGTGTATATATATACATTTTTTTCTTTTCCTTTTTTTCTGGATGAGCCAGAAGGGTATAACCTTCCTCACTTACAGCAAGCCTTTACGGATGAAGTTGCAAGCCCCGCATCCTTCTTCTTGGCCTTAGCAGATAATAATACCGGTTTTAATTGAGAACCTAATAGCCTAGCAAACATAAAGCGAGAGCTACACTCTACCTCGTCGTTTGTATCCTAGGGATAACAATGCCAAATTCAAATCAAGATTTTTGCTTATATTTAAATCACTTATGAGACCAGAACACGCGTGCAATATCCGTAAGGTTTTAATAGTGAAAATGAATTCGACACATTTCTTAGTTCTAATACTTTAATATTTTTATTGCATGGCAGTACCGCAAAGGGAATTTGGTGTGAGGTTAGATTAACGTATAAAAGGTGGAAAGTGTCGAACACAGAAACACTTTTAAAAGCAGAGCATATGTATGCATTTGTAAAGACACGCAGCACAGACACACACACACACACACTCACACACACACACACACATACACACACACACACACACACACACACACACACACACACACACACACACACATATATATATATATATATATATATATATATATATATATATATATATATATGTGTGTGTGTGTGTGTGTGTGTGTGTGTGTGTGTGTGTGTGTGTGTGATATATATATATATATATATATATATATATATATATGTGTGTGTGTGTGTGTGTGTGTGTGTGTGTGTGTGTGTGTGTGTGTGTGTGTGTAACCCAACGTTTAATTTCAGTTTATTACCTTTACTTTATATACAAGAAATTTAATTAGTTTAATCGAACTGCTTCGATGGTTTTTTTTATGAATTTAACAAAACTGATGGCGTTGTCTGTCGACAGGTCGTTAAACAAAAACTAACAAAGAATAACCTTTAAAATCTTTGATCGAGATGATAACGAATCCTACTAATATATCTTATGTAATTACTATTACTGTTATTTTTTGTGATTTTTTTTTTGTGGGATTTTTCATTAAAACGCGAAATACTGACATAACGATCAAGCCAAATGGCTGTTATCTCAGAGCGTGTATTACGTGAATTTTTTTTTATTAAAATGCAGTCTTAACTGAATTTTTCATAATCTAACATTGTCTTACACCTAATGAAAATTCCCGTGGTTTCCAGAAATTATGAAAGGAATTTTTGCGAATTCCTGCACTGAACCAAGGTAAATAGCAGCATTTATATTTACAACATTTAATGTTGTTGTTTTCAGCAAATAGCAAAAAATTATCGCCGAATGAATTCTGATAATTTTTGCATGAGACCACTGCAAAATATGAACATTATGCTGAAACCATTAAAAATTTATGTTGCCTAACAACATAAAACCCCTTGCTTACTGATGAGACAATATGCAGTAATTCTTGAATACAAACATCATTTTAAACATCTGATTAGATTTTTTTTTTTTTGTGTGTGTGTTTTGTTTTGGGGGAACGTAAACTTTCATTCGTTCCTCGTTCCTTTCTTGGATCAAAAAGGAAAGGTTACACTTGAGCCAAACGAGGCTATTTTATGGCGGCATAAATACCACAGCCATAAGCTACGCTGATATTTAGAGAAGGGAGACCATTTCAGGCATTCTTCTCCCATAGACGGCAGAATAAAAGGGCGTCCCTCCCTCTCCCTCTATTTCTCTTTCTCTCACTCTTTCCTTGTGGCTAAGTGGAAATTCAGACTACTCATAAAATGAGGGACAGTCCGATTTTCGAACAGAAGGAAGAAGGACGGTATGGGAGTAGTCTTTAAGATCAAGTATGTCCTTGTTGATTCAAGCAGTTAAGTACCCAAGGGTAAACTTCACATTAATATAACGGTAAAAATAATCCAGGAACCTCTACCAGAACCAGTTATCAAGCCTAACCCAATCAATTTTCGGATCTTTCCTAGATAGTGACCCCCAAGGGTTTTCAGCGGTCGTTATCTAGGGCTAATATATCTTGGGGGTCATTATTTTTTATGATATTTACAGTCTCGTTTGTGTTTTTACGGTAATCCCCAACGGGGCTTGTACTGAACACGCCGCAAACGTGGACACATACCGGATCAAAACCCCTGAGGGTCACTATCTAGGTAGGATACCAATTTTCTTTTACGAACGTATTTCACAAATATAGCACTTGCTTAAGAATCTTACGTGCAAGGCTCTAAAATTTTCAATGAAAAGTTTTGCCCTTAACCGTTTTATTTTTATGAAACTGTTTTTTATTGATATAGTTTTATTACATTTTTGGCTTTTCACTATTCTTACACATTGAGACGTCTTGTTATTCTTGTTGTCTCACAGGGACATCTATCGAAATGCGTATTTAACATCTTGAATAATGATAAAAGTAAACCTGTACCAATACAGGTCCGAATTTCAGGGCCGATTCCACAACGCTAAAAAATTTTTCTTTTACCAATATGTATCATGAGTTTCTTATTTTAGATGGTAAAAAAAAAAAACTCAATTTGTAAAGTTTTTGCCTAACTCGTTTCAGTCACTTCTTAACCCTCTATATGAAAAAGAAATATCAGTTACTTTGGAATTTGTAGCCTTCATCTCGCCCAGTTTATCAGTTTATTTTATTCTTTTATCACTCTAGCCACTTCCCTTTCCGCGCAAAAAAATTATTCCTATTCAAAATGTACCTCTTTTACTCGTAAATCATCCATCAAACGTTATTTATGGCCCATTTTTGCACCATATGCTATGTGCCTACACACTTCAACAAAATTTATAGGCAAATTATGTAGGCCTACTTGTTAGGATTATATCTGGAAAAAGACCTTCGCCTAACGACGCGTCACTCAACGCTGACTGAAATTCCGAGTGTTAGACAGAAGGAAAATTTATCGTTATTTTATGGTGCAGAGGCCAAAATGGTCCACGAGGCTGTCATAAACAAGACTGGTTCCAGGAGAAAAAAAAAAAAAGTGTTAATGGACTTCACCCTTGAAGTGCTGTCATACGCACTGCGTGAAAAGACAGATTGAAGGACCCATGACATTAAAAAAAATAAGGTAGGGAATTTCTCATTCAGGATGTAAACATTCCTCGTTCAAAAAGTAAATGGATTCCGCAGTCAGAAGGGAAATTAATTCTACGTCCTGGAGGCAAATATATTCCCAATCTGGGAGCAAACGAATTCCTCACTCAGAGGGGAAATATGTTCCTCATTCAGGACGTAAATATATTCCTCATTCAGGATATACATAAACTCCTCAAAAGTTCCTCATTCACGTGGCATATGCAGTCCTCATTCAAGAAGTAAATAAGTTACTTATTCAGGAGGCGTATGCATTCCTCATTCAGGAAGTAAATAAGTTCCTCATTCAGGAGGCGTATACATTCCTCATTCAGGAAGTAAATAAGTTCCTCATTCAGGAGGCGTATGCATTCCTCATTCAGGAGGTAAATAAGTTCCCCATTAAGGAGGTGTATGCATTCCTCATTCAGGAGGTAAATAAGTTCCTCATTCAGGAGGCGTATGCATTCCTCATTCAGGAGGTAAATAAGTTCCTCATTCAGGAGGCCTATGCATTCCTCATTCACGAGGCAGTCTTCATTCAGGATACAGATGAATTCCTCATTCAGAACGTAAATAAATCCCTTATTCAGTAGGTAAAAGAATTTTCGTTCACGAGGCGTATGCATTCCGCATTCAGGGGGTAAATGGTATTCAAGATTTACTAATCAGGTTGACCCTTGAATTTGACCCCTTCACACGCAGCCAAAAATTTCTTGAGAGCAGTCCCTACGGAGATATTAGTTAAAAAAAAAAAAAAAAAACTTACTGCTGAGCTGCAATGAATCGGAATTAAAAGTACTTGATTTCTTCATAGTATTAATTAGGATTCATGAATATTTCATACAACAATAATTTAGAAAGCAATAACAGAAATCAAAGAAATGCTTGATTAGTCCATGGAAAAACATAAAGAATACATTGAATTAAAAATTGCCAAATAATGTAGAACGGAAATGATAATGCAGTTACGAATTGGCGATATCCAAAGGGTTGTATTAATAAAAAAAAAATAAGGGGAGTCAGACATTATAAGAAAAAGCCCAAGTCTATCTTTCGGCAGGAAAAGAAAAAATACAAAGGGATGGCAACTGAAAATTGTAGTATATTACAGGGATTAAAATATGCGATACATTTAAACATTAATAAGTTAAAGAACGTATGTTTGAGCAAATAAAATGGCTGGAAAAAAGCACAACAATGAATATATATAGGATTCTACAATCATTGCAAAGCACTTCGTCTACGCGTCAGAAAATAATTATCTGCAGTTATGAGTTCTCTCTCTCTCTCTCTCTCTCTCTCTCTCTCTCTCTCTCTCTCTCTCTCTCTCTCTCTCTCTCTCTCTCTCAGTTCTTCATTTCCAAAAGAAAGAAGCAATATTATCATTTCATTTGTTCTACTATTATCATTCTCAGCGAAGTAAAAAAAAAAAAGAGCAGGAGACAATTAGAGAAACATCATGAATTAAGGGAAAACGTGTAAAGCTCGGAAATCTGGGATTAATTGCAGTATCTCGCGTAATTATCTTTTATGTAAATGTCATAGGTAACAATTACCAAGCAATTTATTTTCCAATTTTCCAGGTTGTATGAATACCCTGATTTCTTATAAAAAAAAAAAAAAACAAGGATTTACTCTTCCCTTAAACAAATTCTTCTTGTAGGCAGATTTTCAAAAGAAGAACTATGACTTCAAAAATGGCTGTTGAACCCAAAGACTCAGGATCTTCAGCAAAACACTTACACTCAAAGAGGAATAAGAAAAAACCAAACTTTATAAAAACAATATTTATTAATGAATTAAAGATAGTCGTAAATGATGGTTGGGGCTAGAAACCGCGTTCAGCTAAAAAAACAAAAACACAAGCATTCCCCCCCCCCCCACCCCCTTCGCCTACGCTAACATGTATACCGACAGGAGGAGGGAAAGTCACAGAGGGAGAAAGAAAAAAACAACAAACTCACGATGGCGAAAAACAACGCAAACGTACGACAGCAGAAGGCAAAGATAGGAAAAATAACCCTTAATTCTATTTATAACAACCAAATACCTAAACCTAACTTACAGTAATAACACAACTCTTTACCTAAATCGTATATACATAAATCCAACACCGTAGGATATACTTGAAGATGATACTGCCGGTTACCATCAGCAGCTCGAGCCGTCTATAGACAGCATCAAACGTCAATCAAAACTTTTAATTTATATGTGATTACCGGAGGTAAGTCCTACGACCATCACAGATTACAATTCTCGTGTCCGTCAAGTATCACAAAAAACTACTATCAATAATTACGCTTACGGGAGGTAAGTCTCCCTAGGGGCGCTGTAACGCTCCACAACACCGAAGAGGTCCGGAGAAAGCTGCAACAGCGGTGAACGCCGTGATCAAAACTTGCACTATAAGTGATGACTGTACCCTCACGCGGCACAGGTCTCAAAAGGGCAGACACAGACGACGAATCGTTGCATATTGTCCTGCCGCAGAGCACCCGCAGGAAGTAGCAAAGCTGAATCAAGGTGTGGCACTTTATGCACCTGCCGCAAAGCAGACCAAA
The DNA here is from genome assembly GCA_039081455.1 of Macrobrachium rosenbergii. Classification (NCBI taxonomy): domain Eukaryota; kingdom Metazoa; phylum Arthropoda; class Malacostraca; order Decapoda; family Palaemonidae; genus Macrobrachium; species Macrobrachium rosenbergii. Next base: position 56,010,553 of record JANJGK010000008.1, read on the forward strand.
GATGCAGCCAACGGCAAGGCTCAAAAATGCCGCAGACCTCTCGATCAGACAACTGGGGCGGAACTCATCTTGAGAGACGAAGATCCTACTGTATATACACCAAACCTCCGCTGAATCACACAACAACTAAAAAATATGAAAATAAAAGAGAAAATTATCCCACATGGGTGTGTTACCAGTAACGAGCAAAACACCTGGCGGTGGGGAGAAAGAACAGCCCAAACCTTGGGCTAAAAAGACTTATGTTAATTTTTCATGATGATATATATATATATATATATATATATATATATATATATATATATATATATATATATATATATATATATATATATATATATATTATATATATATATATACACACACACACACACACACACACACGCTAGCTGACCAACCCGGCACTGCCCGGGAAAACTCTGAATGACATCATACGGGTAGGGGGAGGAGGAGGGAAGAGGGGAGGGGGGGAAGGGGAGGGGGAAGGGAAGGGAAGGGAAGGGAAGGGGAAAGGGAGGGGGAGGGGGGAAGTGAAAGGAGGAGGGAGAAACAAGGGAAGAAGGAAGGGGAACCAGGAGGGAAAGGAAGAGGGGAGGGTGAGGGGAAGATAGAGGGAGAGAGAAGGGGGATGAGAAGTTACTTTTCTCTATCAGAAGAGAATAAAAAGCATCTCCACTGAACAAAGACAATAAATCAAAAATATTTATTTCTGCAATTCATGACACTGTGAAGTAGTCGCTATAATGAATTCTGAAGGTAAAAACGAAGAAGAAATGATCGAATTATTGAGAAAATTTGCATTTGGATTAATAAAGAAAAAGGAAATACTGTCATCATACACCTTGCACGTCATCTTGAGGTAGCAGCTACTACGCATGCGCAAATGAGGAAGACAACTGTTTAGGGAGAAAATCTTTGGACCTGCTGGTTTGGGTTCATTGCTTTATAGCTATGAAATATGTTTTGTAACGAAGCCGAAAATATTTAATTTAGCAATACAACCAAGCAGTGAGGTATATGTTTAACACTTATATTAATAATTATCATAAATTATGATCAATATTCACAAAAATTCTGATGAAAAATTTATGTTTATGGGATCCGGATATATTGTTGTAAGTTAACCATACATCTGACAGCGTATGGAATAAAATGTGGAGCTTCAGGAGAAAGATGAGAATTGACCAAGTAACACTGAATGAAAAGGTGACGTAAAAACGAAAATTTCATTTGTTTTGTCTGTATTGTATGTCTGTCACGGGGTATGGGTTTGGTTTTGAGTTAAAATCATTTTTGGCGTGGCACAGAGGCCGCGTGCAAAATTTTGTCTGGGTCTGTCAATCGGTTTGGATTTCTATAGTGAACAAATGAACATATATACAAACATTCACTTTTATATATATATATATATATATATATATATATATATATATATATATATATATATATATATATATATATATATATATAGTATATATGTATATATATACAGTATATGTATACATATATAAAACTGAATGATTGTATATTTGTTTGTCCACTATAGAAATCCGAACCGCTTGACAGACCCAGACAAAATTTTGCAAACGGCCTCTATGTCACTTCAGAAATGATTTTGACTCAAAATCAAACCCCTACCCCGTGACAGACTTACAAATACAGACAAAACACATGAAATTTTCGTTTCTACGTTTTTCACACACACACACACATGATATATATATATATATATATATATATATATATATATATATATATATATATATATATATATATATATATATATATACATATACACACATATATATTATATATATATATATATATATAATATATATATATATATATATATATATATTCATATATATTATATATATCTATAAATATGTGTATGTATGTATGTATGTATATATATTACAAGCATACATAATGCGCCAACAAGTTTAATTAAAAAGTGCATACGCGTACTGGTGACACAAACAATGGAAAATAAATTGCTTGGTAATTGTTACTTATGACATTTACATAAAAGATAATTACGCCAGATACTGCAGTTAATCCCAGATTTTCGAGCTTTACACGTTTCCCCTAATTCATGATGCTTCTCTAATTGTCTCCCGCTTTTTTCTTTCACTTTGCTGAGAATGAAAAGAGAGGAATATATAAAATGACAATGTTGCTTCTTTCTTTGTAGCCAGAAAGGGGTATCTCTCTCTGTTCTTCTGGAAATGAAGAACTGACAGAGATAACCCTTTCTGGCTACCACCTACGATGAAAAATTCGTCTTTTCAGTAAGAAATGCTGTACTTGGTTGTTACACCTCTGAGAGAACAATTACCTTCTTGAAACGAATCCGATATGACTTACCACAACGATAAAGCATTTCAAGCCTTGAAAAACTAAATGAGAATTATCTATTAAATGCAACTGAATTAGCAAAGAATACTGTAATGAGCTAAATATCTAGGAAAGGAATAAATTACTTTCATGATTAGGAAAGCGTTTCTCCTTCATGGGGGGACAAAGTCTGCAACGACCGGACGAAAATCTAGAACTAAATGCTAGAAATCCGAGCATTCATAACGTTATAAAACAAGCAAAAAATGCGCCGAAGTAATAGAGCTTTCTGTGCAGCGTATAATGCTGTATGAAACTCTGAGCCACGATCCATGAAACTCTCAGCCGCAGACCATGAAACTTTCAGCCACAGCCTAGTGGTGGCCTGCGTTGTTGGCACCTATAGCGGTGCCAGACGCACAATCATAGTTCATGGCTAACTTTAACCTTAAAGAAAATCAGAACTACTGAGGCTAGAGGACTGCAACTTGGTATGTTTGATGATTGGAGGGTGGATGATCAATAAACCAATTTGCAGTCCTCTAGCCTCAGTAGTTTTCAAGATCTGAGGGCGGACAGAAAAAGTGCGGGGGGACAGACAATTAGCCATCTCAGTAGTTTTCTTTTACAGAAAACTAAAACCTTTGAAATTCCCGTAGATCTGAATTCCCCGACGAAAGGCTTTCTAGATGCACTTCTATGATTCACTTGACCATGAATTTCGAAATTGTATGGATGGCGTCGGAAATTGGTGAAAACTGGAACACCTGAATACCGAGTTATCGCAGGGAACAAAGTGATAATTAAAAATAAAACTACCATTGTCCATCTCTATATAAAGGTAATTGATATATCTTTTATTCACCAGTGTAAATTGCTTCCGGAATTGGCGGTGTTCTCTTTTGGTCAGGCATTTCAAACATTTTCTCTTATTAATGCTTTCAATGTTCTTTTTCAGTCTGATATATATATATATAATAAATATATACATATATATATATATATATATATATATATATATATATATATATATATATATATATATATATATACACATATATGTATGTATGTATATAACATATACTGTATGTATGTATATATATATATATATATATATATATATATATATATATATATATATATATATATATATATATATATATATATGTTACAAAGAATATGTGAAACAGGGATTTCACGAACTCCCTAGGGAATATGTGAAATGACCAATTCGCTTAGGAACATTTGATCCCCGAGGGCTAGTACTAAACACGGCGAAACAGTGATTTATCTACACTGTTTCGCCGTGTTTAGTACTAGCCTCAGGGGATCAAATGAGTTTCGCCGTGTTTAGTGTTAGCCCAGGGGGGTTCAAATGTTCCTAAGGGCACTTGATCCCCCAGGGGCTAGTACTAAACACGGCGAAACAATGTAGATGAATCACTATTTCGCCATGTTTAGTGCTAGCCCTCGGGAATCAAATGTTCCTAAGCGAATTGGTCATTTTACATATTCCCAAGAAATTTCGCGAAATCCCTGGTTTCACATACTCCCTGTAACACACACATTATATATATATATATATATATATATATATATATATATATATATATATATATATATATATATATATATATATATATATATATATATATATATATATATATATATATATATATATATATATATATATATATATATATATATATATATATATATATATATATATTATGAAGGCTATATTCAGGCTTTCTGCCTAATTCGAACATATTGCCGTTTAAACCAAATCACTATGATTTGGTGCAAGTTTCATAAATATACGGATTGGCATGATCATCTGAAATCTCACACTTGGGTGTATAATTTCTAAGATAATTCAGTAGCACTTCGCAGCTTTCTTTTAAAAATGTATTTAACGATTCAACTGATAAACGATTGATTCACTCACTGACCCTCTTGGCCTCGCAATGACTTTTACACCGGGATTTACTGGTCGCCCATTCCAATACTGACCAGACTAACTGTTGCTTAAATTCATTGCTCGAAAGGTTACAGATATAACGAATATATCGCTTCCAAACTGATCTATAATGTGTTAGCTCCATTAAAAAAGAAAGAGACACGTCTAGTAAGCTTCCTGACGTTTGAACTTCTTATGCTAAGAAATAAAATTGCAGAATTAAATTAAAAGTGAGGCACCTTCTGAACTGGAGCAGCCGGACTTTAAAGATCCAGTGCTAATGTAAAAAGTATACCTTAGTTTAACCAGACCACTGAGCTGATTAACAGCTCTCCTAGGGCTGGCCCGAAGGATTAGACTTATTTTACGTGGCTAAGAACCAACTGGTTACCTAGCAACGTGACCTACAGCTTATTGTGGAATCCTAACCACATTATACCGAGAAGTGAATTTCTATCACCGGAAATAAATTCCTCTAATTCATCATTGGCCGGCCGAAGACTCGAACTCGGGCCTAGCAGAGTGGTAGCCGACAACTCTACCGACTCGTCCAACGAGGAACTATCCAGTGCTAATCGACACTTAGTGTCATTTAGAAGGAGTATAGCTACTGAGTAAATTTATGCCAAACTATTGGGGATAGATTAACTATCCTGGAATCATAGTAAACAACTACTTTAAGGAAAGTTTACCGCAGCGCGCGTTCACGCACGCATGCACGTTCATACACATACACTCACTCATTATATATATATATATATATATATATATATATATATATATATATATATATATATATATATATATATATATATATATATATATATATATATATATAGGTAACATGCCTTCAAAAATGTTCCTACCAACCGTCTGACCTTTACTTAACCCGCACTACAGCACGAATTGCTCGGCCTTAATTCTTGATAATTAGTCAAGCATCACGCAAAATTCTAGTCAATCCAGATAGAATAAATATTGAATTGTCGTATCAGAAGTCAACGGAAAAGAGCAATTTGTCACTCGGTCTGTTACAGAAAATTGCAAAAGTTCCGGTTTTTG
>JANJGK010000008.1:56018411-56028411 GCA_039081455.1 Macrobrachium rosenbergii
GGTACATGCACTAGTAAATATAAATATGAAACTAACTCGTTATACTTGGACTGTGAAAGATCGCACTCTACAAAGCAGTGACTCAACGTTGCCCGATACTTCGATCAACAATCCCGAACCGAGAGTGATTTTTGTAACAAAAAGAATATAAAGCTGACTACGGGAATTTCCTTTCGGTGACGTCACATGCAAACATCATAAGCAAACAGTATAACGTTCACTGGTAGGGCGAATATTGCACGCTGCGTGGACAGACTCACTGACGGAGATAGCTCCATACCCAATTTGAAATTCAAGTGCAACAGTTTCAGTACTGTTATTATTACAGCCATGAAAGTGTGAGGATATATATATATAAATATATATATATATATATATATATATATATATATATATATATATATATATATATATATATATATATATATATATACATATATACAGAGAGAGAGAGAGAGAGAGAGAGAGAGAGAGTGGTGGGGGTGAGGGGTGGTCGACCAAAATGCAGCAAATTTTCTTCCCTTTTTCTCTTGTTGGTGTCAAGCCATAACTTTAGCAGCTCAATAACCGATATGTAAAGCTTGAAAGCGCTATAACGAAACCCTTCCTGAATGGTTTTCAGATCTTAAAATACAATATTTTATGCCGTAAAAGATATTGGAATTTTTGTTGAGACTGACAAAACGCATACACACAGGTTTGGTTTACAGTCCACATTTTCTCTATAAAAAGGTAACTCACTGCAGTAATTTATTAACTGAACCGCTGATCCGCTGGCAGTAAATTGTTCAATATGAAGCTCGGATATCAATCAGTATTAGAGCAACGCTTGTTCTGGTCAGTACTTGGATAGGTGAGCACGAACGAACGTGCTACTGACTTCTGGAATCTGATGTATGCATTAATTGGCCTGAATGAACCATTGGGGGGTTGGAAAGATTCATAGACTTCTATTACCTTGAGGTCAGTCCGTGTGGATTAATAATAATGCTGCAAAAAACTGCATAACGTCACAGGAAGGAATTACTGGAAATATAAATTTGACTATTTACCCGACAGCGTCCCCAAAAATTTGCAATGCTCTAGCTTTTATCTGCGGCCATAATTGGGAAATATTCGTGCGATCAAAATGTGTCGAAATAATTCATCAGTTATTTGTGGGCATAAAAGTAAGTTTATTATTAATAGGGTATTGAATAGCAACACCAAAAATTTTTTTTCACTCATTTGTAGATATTGGAATTCAGCCTACTATGCCTAACGAATGTTACCAAAATATAGGACTTACCTTTTATGTCAACCTTAATTCACGGCAATTTATCTCTATTTAGAACTGTTGCATCGGTTTGTATGTAATTCAAGGATTTCTGCTTTGAAAAAGGAGAGTAGGCCAGTAAAAAAACTATTAATGTAGTTATCCAAAGCCTTTACTTACATGGAATTTTGGGGAAATTTGAAAATGAACTGAACGGGGAAATTCCAATTTAGGGCTTTATTGGCAGTCGGTTCAGGGGAGAATGAAAATCGGAACTAACAATTACCACCATAAAAGGAATTTATGTGTAATAAAAATATGCTCCTGTAAGTATACAGATGCTCAAAATACGCATGCCTACAGGTACAACATATTTTCAAAGACTGTATGCCTCCAACAATTTAACATCTTTCTACAATTATTTTTTTCTTTAAATCTTCAGCTGAAAACCTTTATGGACAGTCAGCACACTATAAACCCAAGAGGGCTCCAAAGGGAAATCAACTCGCAAAGAGAGGCAAGTTGCAGGAAAAAGTGAATAATAGATAAATATGAGGGAACAGAAAATAAAACTGATACACCTGATATTCAGGAGACGTCAGCATTGAGCAGGAATGAATTTGCCTCTCGCTTAAATATTTGGAGACCAGACGATTCCTCAACTGCCCTGGGCAAACTATTTCACATTTTAGTTGTAAACATGATAAATCTCTTAGCAAACTGAGTTGTATTAAATCTGATGCTAGAAAACATCACACTGTTTTCAGCAGTTTTTCAGCCTGCCTTGTGTTGCGAGCAGTGTTATTAGTTCTTCGTTCCCTATATCACTGTTATTTCAATTAGTGAAATTATGTAATACTAGCATGGGCAGTGCTTTATTGCATGGCCACGGCGTGAAGCTGGTACAAAAACTCTCACCCCTCTTCTTAAAGATCAGTGCTTACATTTAACAAAAAAAAAAACCTAAGAAACGAGCAGTGTGAATTGTCACTGTTAAATGCCTGTAAGCGATCAACATTTTTCTTAAGACTGGAAATTTATTCAGTTTACTAAATCCGCAGTTACTCACTTAATAGTCTTGATATTTTTTATGGTTTCTTAATGAAAGCGTAGCAGGGAATGTTATTGCCTTTTGCTGGCTGCGAATTATTTTAAGTTTTTCCTCTTTTTTTGTGCCCTTGTCATCTTGTATCTTTTTTGCTAATTCATCTTTTACTCATTCGCCTTTCGTACCTAACAAAAATTCAAATGTAAATAAATCAACTGAAATTTATCATGGTGGAAAAAGTCTCTCTCTTTCTCTCTCTCTCTCTGTACACACACACACACACACACACACACACACACACACACACACACACACACACACATATATATATATATATATATATATATATATATATATATATATATATATATATATATATATATGTGTGTGTGTGTGTGTGTGTGTGTGTATATATATATATATATATATATATATATATATATATATATATATATATATATATATATATATATATATATATATATATATATGATTATTATCACTTTTGTACGTGATTCATTTATCACACATTACCACAGGTGGAAAATAAGAAACGGGGTGTAGGTCCTGACCGGTTCGACTTTATTTCCAAGCCATTGACGAAGGACTGATACAGAGTGTGAGAAGTCACAAATATATATACTACAAGAACAGTACTGACGAACATACACAACCGTTAGAGACTCCATATCCCCACTCAGGCCGGTGTCGAGGTAGGAGTGGCCTTTAAAACTCATTTGGCTAAAAATCACAGTAGACTCTCAGGGGACATTGCTGATAAACAGACCATACCCCACCTCAGATCCACACCTGACAGGTGTCATGGAGGCGGAGTTTGGAAACTCATTAACATTACTACCCTCGTACTGTGTTTACAAATATGATAATCCTATTTTCATACATCTCTACTGCCTACCTTAAAGTTTAAACAATTTACAAATTTCTTTTGATATTAAAGGATCAAGTTTATACATCCCTTGACTGATATTCATATTATGGTTGTAACTTTCTTTTATAAAGCTAGATTCGATGATGTTCCTTTCCAGTGCATTATTAGAATATACAATCCTTTTTGCCCCTTCCCAGTTGATAGCATGATTGTTCTCACTAACATGTACAAATATACCACTGTTCCCTTGTGCATATCTCACACATTTCTTATGTTGTTCAATTCTTTTTTCCAGTGCTTTCCCGGTTTGGCCAATATAAAAGTTGTCACAAGACTTACACGGAATTTTATATACACACCCTTTAGTATTGTCTGGGGAGTTCTTGATAAGTACATTTTTCATTGTTGTATTGTTCTTAAATGCGACATTAACACCAAAATTCTTAAGAAGATGAGGGATATCTTTCATATTATTATTATAAGGCAAAACAAGCAAATTTTTTGTGTTGTAAGGTTCTTTCTGGTTTTGATACATAGTCTTTTTTGCCGCTTCAAATGCACTGTTTAATACACTATCAGGATATTTCAATTTTTTGCCTGCATTCCTAATCTTATCTATTTCATCATCAATATATTCAGGGCTACATACCCGTAATGCTCTTAAAAACATAGATGAAAACACTGACTTTTTAACCTTATTGCTTTGTCCAGAATAGAAATGCACATAGGAAGAAATATTAGTGGGTTTTCTATACACACTATATTTAAACCCACTGCCATTTCTTCGTATGAGGACATCCAAAAACGGTAAGCACCCATCATTTTCCATTTCCATCGTGAATTTAATTGATGGTACTAATTGATTTAACTTGGCAAAAAAGTTTTTTACATCTTGGTTCCCTGGCCATACACAAATTATGTCGTCAACATACCTAAACCATGTTACATTACGTGGGATTATGTTGTTTAATATCTTCTTTTCAAAAAATTCCATATATAAGTTACTTGACACTGGCGATAGAGGGTTTCCCATTGCCATACCAAAATTTTGTGAGTAAAATTTACCATTAAATTCAAATTTACAATCTTTTACACATAATTTAATCAGTTCAATTAAAGTACTTTTAAGAAATGGGATATCCAGCTGTGTGTTCTCTAACAATTCAGATAAAAACGCCATCAGATCATCTATTGGCACCTTTGTGAATAGTGATACAACATCAAAACTTACAAGCCTGGATTCACTATTAATCTCTACACTATTTAGTTTATTTATCAGGTCCACATTATTCTTGATATTTGCATTTGAGATGGTACCTACTAATGGGTTGAGAATATCTACTAAGTACTTCGCTAGCTTGTATGATGCGGAACCAACTGAACTGATAATTGGCCTGGCAGGAAAGTTTGCTTTGTGAGTTTTTATTGTACCATACATGTATGGTAGCGATGGAGAGGTCACACACAACTTCTTTATAAGGCTTTCGTTACCTTTTAACAGGTTTTTCACTTTCTTATTGAAACCACTATTCACATTGTCTATCGGGTTCTTATTTAATTCTTTATATGTGTTATCATCACCTAAAAGATTTTGCATTTTTTCTATATATTCACTTTTATTTAAAATTACAAGGGCGCCTGATTTATCTGCTTTTGTCATGTGTATATTTATATATATATATATATATATATATATATATATATATATATATATATATATATATATATATATATATATATATATATATATATATATACTGTAGCCTACATATACATATATTTATATGTAAATTCCCCAACTGCTAAAAACTGAGACAGATGTACTTTCAAATTTCGCTCCCCTTCTGAACCTGCACTCTTTAAAAGTAAAAATTCTCTGACTTCTCAACAAATGATTCGAAAATAATTTTGCCCTATGGAAATAGCTACTCTTCCCCTACAACCCTTTTGGCTTTTTCGCTTATTTATTAATCTTGTTTTGCTGCTGCATAGAGAAAGGGCCCTTTGCAAGAACATGTATTTTTAAATATCACTGCAATTTAGGTTTTGTTTACAATGTATAGTGATTTTTATTTGTAAGTTGCATTATTATTATTATTATTATTATTATTATTATTATTATTATTATTATTATTATTATTATTATTATTATTATTATTATTATTCCAACATTCACATCAAACTGACTTTACAGTTACTGACAGAAATCCTAGCTACCTAGGAGTGGCATTCGTGTATTTGTACATAGAAAAAAAAACTCATACTAATAATATTAAAATATTAAAAAATGGCAAGTATTAGAGAAACAAAAGAATACCAAATAAAAGAAGTGACAATATAGGGCTGTAGATGACAGCATTTAACGAAATTAACATACAAGCATGCATAGTAACTCTTAAGAATTTTAATTAAAGGATTTAAAATAAAACTGACAAACTACTTTTTCTGTTAATTATATATGTCGTTTTTTGTAAGACAGATGTGATTTTCGGATGGTAGCAGCAATACAAACAACCAGAAAACAACAGCAACAGTAATAATAATAATAATAATAATAATAATAATAATAATAATAATAATAATAATAATAATATCATCCATTTAAGGGGGAGGAGGAGATGACAGGTAGCAAGGACGTACACGTGAATGATACTGAATATAATGTTAGGAAAAATAATAATAATAAAAAAAATAATAAAATTAATGCTGACTCTGCTACAACTGCTGCAGATCACGATGATGACGACGAAGAGAAAAACATTTCTAACAGAGAAAGAAAAGGAAAAAAACTCACTATCAATATGGAATAGGAACAAGACCAGGATGATAATTATTTCTTCCCGGGTAAGCCAGCAGAGAATATGACGTAAAAACAGAGGATCGAGATAACCGACCACACTGTCCTGATGCCAAATTATAGAAATGGCGTTGCAGAATCTGCGGTCCCTGAAGGTTTGAGAAACGGTATTCTCTGAAATTCCAGCAAAAAAGAAACTAAATTTTAAAAACTGAAATTCTAGCGAAAAAAAAAAACTTGGCGTAAAACAAATAAAGCCAGGATACAATGTTGTCTGAACTACCTGCATCTTTATTTAATAAAAAAAAAGTAAACATTTTTTCTAACGTAGGAAGAGGGTGATTTTTTTTTTCTGTAGAGTTAATGAAATACTTTTTTTTTAAACCAACAATGTGAGCGAAGCGAAAGACTCGTTAACGTATGAATATTTTCAGAGCGCTTTTTAACGTAAAAGTCACTGAAATTTTCTTCAACAAACGAAGAGTTTCGAGATTTCTTTAATCACAGGAATAATTGGCCTTTGGAAATCTTCGAAAACCTCGAATGGGAAACGATGTACGAAAAAAGATATACAAACTATTCCTGCAAAGAAAAAAATACGTAGAAATTAATAATGTTTTTACCAAAAGAGGTAAAACTTGTTTTCCACAATACGCTTATGACCCCTTTAATAATTTTTCAAAGCATAACAAAAACTTTCTTACCCAATAACACCATATATATGAAACAATTCTGAACTCACAGAGGTGCAGAAAAGTGTTATAACATACACCGCAGAAGAAAAATGCTTAAACTTTATTACAATCGTCATTTTCTAACCTTTTAATGTGCGATACATTCAAAGATTTTTAACATGTAAAGATATAATGATTTTTAACATGCACAGCAGAAAACCGTCCTTTAACACCCCTTACAATTTGAGGCGCCTTTGTTTTCACTTTTTAGTTTTCTGTAAAAGAAAGCATACCAAATTGCAGCTCTCTAGCCTCTGTAGTTTTTTTATTTTATTTAAGGTTAAAGTTAGCCACGATCGTGCGTCTGGCAACGCTATAGGACAGGCCACCATCGGTCCATGGCTGAAAGTTTCATGGGCCGCGGCTCATACAGCATTATACGCTGTACAGGAAACTAGATTGTTCCGATGAAACTTCGGCGCATTCCTTATTTGTTTATTTTTGTACGGGCAGCAATGCTACCTCCACTGAAAAGTCTTCCATCTATGTTGAGGCATTTGACTGTTTAGTAATTCCATGTTACCTAAAGTCGTTTGTATATATAAATATATTATCAAATACGGATTTTTTTTAGAGGATGATTTCTGCTTCTCCGAAAAGGTCCGTAATACAAACAAATAAAACGGAGAAACATATATAAATGCAGATGATATTCTGAATCGAATTTGTTTCTATTTGTTCTTTTCAGCAGCGTTGCATCACGAATATTTCATCTTATAAACTCAATCAATGGGTCCGATTTTTGTAACAACTCACTTCCCTTTGTGCCTTTGTGCCTTTGTGGTGTGCGCAAGAGCGCTTGAAGCTTACATTCCAGGACACGAAGGAAATGGATTATTATTGGTAACGTGGTCAGAAAAGCAATGGATTTAAAAGACTGAAATTCCTCAGTGGTTAACGTCAAATGTATGGAATGGAATATAGAATTTAGGCCAAAGGCCAAGCGCTGGGACCCCTGAGGTCATTCAACGCTGAAACGGAAACTGGGAGTAGAAACGTTTGAAAAATTTAACAGAAGGAAAACCTCGCAGTTGCACTAAGAAACAAATGTTAAGAGAGGTTGGATAGCAAGATGGAAGAAAGAGAATATGAATGGAGGCACGGTAAAAGGAATGAAAGGGTTTGAAACTAAGGACCAAAGGAACGCTGCAATAAATCTTAAGTGATGCCCACAGTGCACCGCGGAAGGCGCACTGACAGCACTACCCCCCTACAGGGACGTCAAATGCAAAATGACTGAAAGCTTTGATGTAACATACTGAAGAAAATAAATGAATATTCACCGGGACTTTTCGGTCACCAGTCAATTTAATTAATTATTTAGACCTAAGCTGAACCACTTGGTAAATATATTGGTTTGCTCATGAATCAGAAATGAAGAGACCAGAACAGGGTCCTCTTAAATTATAAATGATGGTTCAGTGAGGTACATTTGAATATATTATTTCTAAAAGAAAAACTTGCGCGCTCTGAATTAATCCCAGGAATAGAACAAGTATTCTTAATCCTGGAATTGGTGAATGTATATCGCCACACCGGCATTTTCAGATTTCGGAGCAAATTTTGCGCTATTTTGAGCGACTCGAAATTTTAGATTGATAACGACATTTCGTGACTTTATCATTCATGTTATCCTCAGTTCAAAGACGCATCTTTGATGCTGTTTCTAGCTGCTGTTTCAGTTCCGATGCTACAAGCAGCTCTCTTACATCAGATGGTGGCCGAATTGTAGCAATTATTGTTCTCATATCCTGGGCTGCGCCGTAACTTCTATACTGAGACATAAATAAATAAACAAATAAATAAATATATATACATAATATATATATATATATATATATATATATATATATATATATATATATATATATATATATATATATATATATGAACTAAATATGTACATATACACATACATACATACATACATACATATATATATATATATATATATATATATATATATATATATATATATATATATATATATATATATATATATATATATATATATATATATATATATATATATATATATATATATATACATATATATGTACACATATACATACATACATACATAAATACTCACATACGCCGTGTCATTTTTGATAGATCCACGAATATTAAGCCATACATTTCTTTTAATATCCAGTTCACTATATCTTAGGAATAACTTCGAACTGTCGTCTGGTTGGGAAAACAACGAAATTACAGTGACTTTGACCACTAAGCCATCAAGAGAGTCTTAAATTGGATACTGACCCCAATGCGGCCCATAAACTTTCAGCCATGGGGGTGACGAATTACTTATCACTTATTATTCCCCTTGGCTATAATTTAATGACAAAGCATATTTAATTGGATATAAAACGAAATTTGTGGCCTAATATTTGTGTATGTGACAAAAATTCATAATTACCCATGTGTTACAAACTTACATATGAGCTATAATGGTGGAGGTGGGTTGATACCGATCCTATGTACAAACAAGTAAAAATGCGCCGAAGCGATCGAGTTATCTTTACCGCGTATAATGATGTATGAAACTCCTAGCAGCGGCCCATGAAACTTTCAGCCACGGCCAAGTAGTGGCCTGTGTTGTTGGCACCTATAGCGGTGCCAGACGCACCATCATGGGTAACTTTAACCTTGAATAAAATAAAAACTGCTGAGGCTAGAGGGCTACAATTTTATATGTTTGATGACAGGGGGTGAAAATCAACATTAGTAAATTGTAGCCCTCAAGCCTAAGTAGTTTTTAAGATCTGAGGGCGGACAGAAAAAGCGCGGACGGAGAGACGAACAGCCATCTCAATAGTTTTCTTTTGCAGAAAACAAAAACCTGAATTCGACAGGCATTTCTACACCAGAGGTGATATCAACTTATATGTACCCCTCTTAATGGCTCAGTGGCCAAAGTCACTATATTTTCGGTTCGAATTCTACTGGTGACCAATCACTAATCACTTATAAGTACCTTCGGGTGTAAGTTATTCCGAGTTATAGTGAAATGAATATTAAAAGAAAATTGCTACTTAACATTAGATACATATATACATACATACATACATACACATACAAACATACACACATATATATATCATATCTACATATATATTATCTATCTATCTATCTATCTATATATATATATATATATATATATATATATATATATATATATATATATATATATATATATATATATATATACTTACATACATACACACACACACACGCATATATATATATATATATATATATATATATATATATA
>JANJGK010000008.1:56030911-56048411 GCA_039081455.1 Macrobrachium rosenbergii
ATATATATATATATATATATATATATATATATATATATATATATATATATATATATATAATATACATACATATATATATATATATATATATATATTATATATATATGTATATATATACATACATATATATATATATATATATATATTTACACTGTCAGCATTTCACTTAATTTCCTTTTGGCTTCTCAACTACATTTGGAATAAATGACGTGTCGGTACGATGCCGGTAAACCCTAAATAAATAAAGAAAAAAATCCACCAATGGTTGTGTTCATATACATTTCTTTGTGTTCTGTCTCTTTATGTCTTGTGCTATTCTCATATTCGTTACCTATACTTCACTTCATTTAGCTTTGGTATTCTTGTTTTTTACATGTGGGCATTCAGTTCTGTAGAAACCATTTCCAACCATTGGAATTCCTTTATGTTTTGATACCTACAAATAGTTTCAAGCTATGAAAAACATAGGCATTCAGTTCTATAGAAACGTTTTAAACAAATGAAGTTCTATTCCTTTTAGATCCCTATTAATAATTTCAAACTATGAGAAACAACAACAATAATAATATATGAACAGCAATACACAATAAAAGAAAATAACTCATTTAATGGCCGCTCATAATCGTTATCTGCCATTGCGCACTTCCAGCGTAAAATACCGAAATAATTGTTTGCTGACTTTAATAATAAAATAGCCACGGTGCCTCTTGCCCTACCTATCCATTACAGAGTTCATGACGGCCCTTATTTATGGTTACATAAATGTGTTTTGGGAATATGCAATATAGATTACGCCTCAAGACTGAAAGGTGCTACCATAATCATTATTCACACTTCATTGTATGGGTTTAATGTCCCATCGTGTCCTAGCATTGATCCCATCAGTTTAATAGTCTGTCACATATCTTAGTACAACACGAGAAACCTTATGTCTATAAGCGGCTGGTATTCATTAGCAGTTACTCTCCCATATCCTGACAAGAATAGAATAGAATAGAATATAGAATTTACGCCAAAGGCCAAGCGCTGGGACCTATGAGGTCATTCAGCGCTGAAACGGAAATTGACAGTAAAAAAGGTTTGAACGGGTGTGACAGGAGGAAAACCTCGCAGTTGCACTGTGAATCAACTGTTAGGAGGAGGTGGAAAGTAAGATGGCGAAAGATATGAACGGAGGTAGAGTAAAATTAGTGAGAAAGGGGTTGAAGCTAGGGGCCGAAGGGACGCTGCAGTGCACCGAATGAGGTAACACTGACGGCACTACCCCACTAGAGAGCATGTATTGACAAGATCACAGGTTGCTTCACTAACTGTAAGGCCAGCAGTAAATTCATAAGTAGTCACCCATCCAACTAGTAACCAGAGCCAAAGTTGCTTAACGATAGCTGCACTGAGACCAATAGATGCTTGTACTAAACTCTATCAAGTTTCTATAACACTTTTTTTTATTTATTTATTTATTTACAAAACAGAACGAATACACGGGCCCCACCCTTCTCTTCTCTCCAGGATGTGATCATCAGGAGTACATAAATCCTCGTAACGGGGAAATATATCAATACGTTTTAATGAACATAAAACGTATTGTATAATAAGTCTGAATCCCTTTAGGAAGACAATTGGGAGGAAACGACAGAAAGAACGGGGCAGACAAATTCCAATTTGGGATTTATTGGCGGTTTGTCCACGGATGAATGAACCTTCGAAACAACAATGAATGTCACAAATAGCGTCGTAATGGAAGGAGAGAGAGAGAGAGAGAGAGAGAGAGAGAGAGAGAGAGAGAGAGAGAGAGAGAGAATATGCTTGGTAAAGCAACTAATGAATGTCACAAATAGCGTCGTAATGGAGCAAAGAGGAGAGAGAGAGAGAGAGAGAGAGAGAGAGAGAGAGAGAGAGAGAGGAGAGAGAGAGAGAAGAGAGAGAGAGAGAGAGAGAGAGAATGTGCTTGGTACAACAAAATACTGAATGTCACAAATAGCGTCGTAATAAGAGAGAGAGAGAGAGAGAGAGAGAGAGAGAGAGAGAGAGAGAGAGAGAGAGAGAGAGAGAGAGAGAGAGAGAATGTGCTTGGTAAAACAAAATAATGAATGTCCCAAATAGCGTCGTAATGAGAGAGAGAGAGAGAGAGAGAGAGAGAGAGAGAGAGAGAGAGGAGAGAGAGAGAGAGAGACAGACAGACAGACTGTCAATCATTTTAAGATTTTCAAGGTGTATTAAGCTTATTAATATACCTTGAAAAATGTACAAGATTATTGCTTCAGGCGATGAAAGTATTTTCACCTACTCCCTTCCAATAATTACTGAAAGTACTCATCTGTAGGAAATTAATCCCATAATTTTCTTTTATGAACACTGATGTCTAACGAATGATGCTCTGGGCAATTGCACCACTCCTAACGTTTACAATTTGGCAAGCGGGGAAAAATTGTTTTATAATGTGACTCTCTCTCTCTCTCTCTCTCTCTCTCTCTCTCTCTCTCTCTCTCTCTCTCAGGGAAGAAAAAACTATTTGTTTCCCTGGAATCTTGGAATTAAAGTAATTTTTGGATTGGCTGGGGTTTTTATTCAAACATGAAGTTTGTTATTCATAAAATATGAACGTTCAGTTTAAAAGGTGTGAAATTAATTTTACCTCTTACGTTAGTTCATGTTTCTAATGATCGACTGTAGTTATATTCTTTTTATGGTCGGTATGAATATGTTATGAAGTTTTTATCAAATGTAATCAATTTATCTTGATTAAATATTTATTCAGGAGTCAATGACCTTCGCTGTCTTAGGGCCGGGTTATTTCAACGCAGTTTATCATTCCTAGTGACAAGAATAAAACTTTAGCATTACATCACAGAATGACTTTTCTGGCAGTGCTATGGATCACAATGCTCAAAATTTATAACAGAAGCAGTAATCTCCATCTAAGCTCCGTGTAAATTTGTTATAGCTTTTCCTGTTTTTGTGGTTGTTTACGTAAATAATGTTTATTTACATTATTTTGTATTTATAATTATTTATTTACGTTTACTGATATCCATTTACATTGGCAAATTAATCTCTTTATTATGGGCGTGTCCTTCGTTTATACTTGATGGTCGAGAAGGTGATCTTTGGTTGCTCAGTTAAAATCGATGGTGAATGTCATGGGTTTAAACTTGTTATTCTTAGTCTCTGTAATGTTGAAACACCTTTAAGTTAACTTCAAAGAAGTCTACGCACGGAATCAATGACGTACGTTTGTTTCCAAAGACTAAATACGATACACACTATTAACTCGATTTTGGTCAACCCAATATTCTTCAGTAGGTTCTGTAGGGCATTTTCCAATGTGATATATATATATATATATATATATATATATATATATATATATATATATATATATATATATTATGTACAGTATACATTTGTATATATATATACTCGTATGGGTGATATATATATATATATATATATAGATATATATATATATATATATATATATATATATATATATATATATATATATATATATATATATATATATGTATATATATATATATATATATATATATATATATATATATATATATATATATATATATATATATATATATATATATATGCTCCTGAACGGTTGATCCTAACCCTTGTAAAAACCTCTTAAATATTTAAATCCTGTTTTGGCAGTTCTACTAATTCTTCAATTGTGTTGGATTCCAGGTGCATATGTTTCCTTATAATCCCCATCTGTCATTTATATGAGCTTTCTTTGTAAACATACTTTTATATTCCTTCAGTCTGCTAAGTAAAGGACTAGTGTCGAAAGGCCTCGCAGCACTCCAGTGTTTCCGTTTCTTTTGTGGATTTTATCTTTATATATATATATATATATATATATATATATATATATATATATATATATATATATATATATATATATTCGCCGCATTAGGACTCGGGCTAAGCTGAGAGCTTTAGTTTCTTCGTACAGTACAGCGTGTTTTTTGGTATGCTGAGAATCTATGAAAGTCTTTAACAAACTCAGAGAACTATTGGAATCTTAATTCCAAAAGTGCAATAAGAAATCAACTTATAACCAACAAGAAATAACGTTTCACGACCTGAATAAATTACATTACATTACTGTTTGGCATATTCATGCCAAGTCACTCCTGTGAATAATATTCGTGCATTAAGAAGTGCTTATTGCACCATAGGTGTATCGATTCAAGCGAAATGAATTGTTATTGGACACGTTAAATATTAAAAGGAAAATGATCAACAATTAAGAGGGACTCATAACGGGGTGTTGGAGAACTCGCATGTCGGAGAATGGTCGATCACTAATGCAGGTGTGATCAAGAATTTATTTCGCGACCCCATGTATCCGGAATTAATTGCGACCGAGAATGTCGTGTAAAACCGTCATAACGTATTAAATATACGTTAATTGGCTAACATTTCTGGCTGGGCATTAAAAAAAATAAACTCAGAAATATGATACACTGTTTTATAGATTCTTTGAAGCAGAGGGCATTGGACGGTTTGGTATCGTTCTCGGCTGGCACTCTGCTGGGCCCGCGTTCGATTCTCCGGCCGGCCAATGAAGAATTAGAGGAATTTATTTCGGGTAATAGAAATTCATTTCTCGTTATAAAGTGGTTCGGATTCCACAATAAGTTGTAGGTCTCGTTGCTAGGTAACCAACTGGTTCTTAGCCACGTAAAATAAATTTAATCCTTCGGGCCAGCCCTAGGAGAGCTGTTAATCAGCTCAGTGGTCGGGTTAAACTAAGGTATACTTAACTTTTTTTTGAAGCAGAGGGCTGTGGCCCAGACACTATGGAAACAAGGGTAAAGAATGAAGGAAAAGACGAAGTGTTGGCTTAACAGTAGAAGTGATAGAGTGGGAGATTTAAAAGTCAGGAGAAAACGGGAGAATTAAGATAAATAAATTTAAAACATCAGGAAAGAGAATAAAATAAAAGAATAACGAAGTTTTCCAGTTGAGGAAGATTGATGGTAAAGTACAAGGTTTGGTATTAGAAGAAGAGAAATAATAAAGAGAATCCAAAGCATGAAAGTCTATAGGAAGAAATAAGTGAATTTCAATGTCTGACAGCACAGCAACAGTGCATCGGAAGAGGTCAAAAGAGAATCCAAAAGTTTTTAAACTTTTAGGGAGAAAGTAATAGAAGAATTCCAAAGTTTGAAAACGCATGAAAAGAAACCACAAGATATTAGAACCACAAGACATGAGAGCATAAGGGAATTCCAAAGCTTGATATTATATAGGAGACCATACAAAATTCCAAAGCTTGGCGGTATATTGGAAAAGTAATAAGAGAAACTCCAAAGTTTGACAATACATTAAAGCAAAAGGAACTCCCAAAGCTTGGCAGCATACGAAAACGAGCCAAAAGAGAATTCCAAAGCTGTACACTGGAAGAGACTCCGAAGTTTGACGACTTGTTAAATAACATATGAAGCTTCCAAAGCTTGACAGAACACGGAAACTAACCGAAAGTGAATTCTGAAGCTTGACAATACATTGGAAGAAACATTCTACAGTTTGACAGTGTAAGAGAAAGCACTTCAAAGCTTGAGAAACACCCACAAGAACATTCCAAAACTTGACAGTATATGAGACACAGCACACACGAGAATTCCAAAGGTTGACAGAGATGAGGACAGAGTTCTTCACCCTCTCTCTGCGAGGACTACCGGTTTCCACAGCAACATCTGTGGCAGACGACTGCCTAACAAGACCAAACACATGGACATTTGTGTGTGCAAATATTTCTCTTTTTGGTAATTAATGCTCATGGTCCTGCCGCTGTGGACAGGTTTTTAGCGTTTGCTAATTCATAATATGAATCATTATAACTTTCTCTCATGGGGCGATGGGTAGGAAAAATCACCCGGGGCTAATTAACTTGATTATCATGTTAACTGCCACTGCAGAGTTGTTAAAAGTTCTTACGGAAAATGTATGATAATCACATATAATGAGAATTAGACAAATTATCTCATTATGGCTCCCACAATGGCGGCTAGAATATGATTAAATTATTATTTGTTAAAAATAATTTACTTAAAATATTTTTATAACAATTATTTTTCAATGACAATAAACTCGGTTAATATTACAAATTAGGCGACTAACTCTTTCTGAATTAACGAGCTCGAATCTACGCTTACAATAATTTTCATAATTATAATCATAACAGTTATTTGCTTGGCAGCATAACAGAGAAAAAATTACCCAAATGATGAACTCAGCGCCCTTATATTGTATAAAAAGTAATGTATATTCATATTATTTCTGTGTGCAAAGCAGACAGTTTTCGGGAAATACAACTCACGTTTTGGCGTACCGTCGCCCAGCCAGGGGGCAGCCTCTATCGCAACTGGCTCATATATAGGTATGCAAAATTTTAATACCTTCGTTCGAGCTTAAAGTCACTTATTCATATTTCCCTCATTTTTTAGTTTATGGGTACAGTAATCCTCCCACCACCCTCCACCAAGTTCCATCCAGTACAAAAGAACATATATGAATTTTTAATCTTGAGAAGTTTCAGAACCATCATTAGGTGGAAATACTAAGTAATATTCCATGTTCAGTTTGTTTGTTTATTTATTTATTATTTACATGCCTTTTCATTCTTAAGAAATGCGAAGTAATATTAAATCTTTATTTCTCTTAATTATTTAATTATTTATTTATATATTTATTTATTAAATAGTTATATTCTTTTTGTTTTTGGTAAAGACAAGAGGGCAACCCAACAGCTATAACGTTTTCAGACCTATAAAACACACTTAATTTTGCATAAAAAGAAACTACTGCAACTAACACTGCAGTCCTGGAATGCCACAAATAATCTGAGAGTTATTTCATCATTGATGAAAAATATTAGAATCCTGATATTCTGCCAGCAGCTGTTAATATATGTTGCACTACCAAATATGAGGGCATGACCTATTACTTTGCATATTTCTTCATTTCTCCTGTAAGGGTGACTGCATTTCCAAGATCCCCTCCCCTCGGATTGACTTCTTTATTTGTCAATAATTTTATTATCTAGTGTATTATATTCCCAAGGCATATCCATTTCCTCTTGACGTTTTTTATGTTTTCATTCTATTGCAGTTACCCATATCTATGTTTTTGCCCGACTTTTGTTCCCATATTTTCTCTCGCATATTTGCATGACGAATTATTATGCTCTCAGGACTCATTTCTCTTTACCTGTCTTATTCCCCTATATTTATTTTTCCATGACCACGCCCCTTTTATTTTGCCTGACTTTCTCCATGAAATCCATCTCTGCCTGACTTATAAAAAAAAAGAACCAAACACGCCGCTGATTAGTGTAATGCATCGGCCAATCCTAGAGGCTTTGGCGCTTGTACTATTGCTTGGTATATCTTTCTGCTTTCTTGCTTGCTGTTTGTTCCTCTTTAATTCTTTCTTCATCAAGTGGACTGTATTTGCCAGTTACCTTTTCCTCCCCATGACCTTTAAGCAAAGCCTTTGTCGACTTTCAAGCCATAGTTATCGTTATGCATTTTTTTTAACTCATGCGTATTTTCATTATCATTTTCCTTCTAACTTATTCACACAGATGATGACTTCCTCTTGATTGGTTTATTAGTCATCATGGGAAATAAGAAGTACGTAATTTTTTTTCAACATTTATTTCCTCTGCTTCTACCGTATATTAACATTATTAAGCACATTGATTTCTAAATACCCAAAGTGTGGTAGGCTGCGTCTTCTGATACCGTTAACTTGATCTACAATAACCGGTTACTGATGATTTCTCTCTGCATATTATTGAATATATATATATATATATATATATATATATATATATATATATATATATATATATATATATATATATATATATATATATGTATGTATGTATTTATACACACATACACACACACATATATATATATATTGCTTTATTCTTTCATCATCGTTGCTTTCCCTTTATTTTTTTCTCTTACAGAAATTACTGAAAACGTTCGTTGCCTTGTGATTATTTCAAAACGAAAAACTTCGTTGTGAATAATAATAATAATAATAATAATAATAATAATAATAATAATAATAATAATAATAATAATAATAATAATAATAATAATAATACTGAAAACGTTCGTTGCCTGAAGATTTACTTAATAAACAAACGTTCATTTTGAATAATAATAATAATAATAATAATAATAATAATAATAATAATAATAATAATAATAATAATAATAATAATAATAACAATAGCAGCAGCAGGAGTAGTATCAGCAGTAGTACTAGCAGTAACGACCCCAACAGGGCGTTTGCCATATTGATATATTGGCCGAATAGGCGTCTATCCTTCGTTATGTGTTGCCCCCCCCCTTCCCCCCGCCCAAGAAGCCATTTGTTTTGCAAACAGTGCACAGGGTCAATGATTATCAGGGAAATTGATTCGCTTGATTTATAGCGACCGGTGGCCCTAGTTATGCTACATTCTTTTTCGTCGCGTAATTTACATCACGTTACTTCTTTCTTACCTGTCGGTCAACAATTATTATTATTAATTATTTATATTCAGTGGATGTAACCTATTTATATGGAACAAGCCCACAGTGTCCATTGACTTGAAACTCAAGCTTCCAAAGAATATGGTGTTCATTAGGAAGAAGTAAGAGGAAGTAAAGGGAAATACGGAAACAAGCGATCCCACTTATTCAAAAAGAAAAAAATAAATTAATAAATAAATAAACAGATATAAATGAATTAAAAAGCAAGAGGAATAGTATTATGGTAGCAATGCATTGCATTTCCGCTTGAACGTCTGAAGTTCCAACTGCACGACAACCTCTGAGAGACTGTTCCACAGTCCAACGGTGTGAGGAATAAAGGACCTCTGGAACTGAGAAGTTCGACAGCGAGGCACATTTACTGCATACTGGCTGCCCTCGGCAGGTAAAGGGGATCAGGAATCAGTTGTGAGTGTGAAAGATATCTGATGAAATACAAGAGCGAATTTTATCCCGGTTTGCCTAACAACAACAACAAAAACAGCGTTGTGTTTATTCGGTAGCCTAGGAGCTACAATAAACATCACTAATGGCCTGGGGGAGTATTAACCTTAATTACTCTGCAGAATTAAGCACATCGATTTCAGACTAAGATTAATTACGATGATAATGACACCGGGCGATAAACAAACACGAGAATTAACATAATGACAGTTACTTTGAATAACAATGAATAGTCATTAGGTTATCTGTTTTGAAGACTTTTTTATTATTATTATTAATTTAGTCAATACTGTGAAGTGAATTCAATCAAAATGTCAAATTAAAGTTTTTCAGATGATGATTATTCAGAGCATTAGTATTATTGTTATTTTTTCAACAACTTCTATTGCAAGTTCTTTTCCAAATGCATTCTATGTGCATTGCATTAAAAGCTTGGATAGCTGGAAAAAAAGGAGCGTGAAAACTCCATGCATGCAAACCCATGCATCACCAATTCTGTCAGCACGATGTCCACCATATTTAATAACTAACATTACCTAGAACCGTCACAAAGATATTATACTTATCTTTACAAGATAATATACTCATTTTCACAAGATTTAATATATTCTTCGTTATACACGCAAATCTAAACCAACATTTCATCTACGTAGCTTTAAAGACATACACAAGTCACGTACACGCAGAAACCTACACGCGCGCGCACATGCGCATACAAAAGCCCACGACAGTCGACGCGAACAAGAGATATGGGACCCGGAGTTCTTTTTCTCTCCATTAGTGTCAATCCAACAGATGTTATCTGAGATATCGTCAAAGGTCCTGATGATATTTGGGCTTTTGGGACCAGGCGGGGTGAAAGCAAGGGAGGGTGTAGAATGCCAATAGGCCTAAAAATATGATGGAAGACGGCCTACTGCCATTATGGTGCTAATACAACACTAGGGGAAGAGGGAGGTCTACATTCTCTCCCTATTCTTTTTTTTTTTATTTTCTCATTTTGTCACTCATGAAAAATGCATGAAGGTAAAAGGCAGTCTTATTGGGTTATGAATCTTCGAAGATTGGCTTTTGGTATTTGCCAGTAATTGCCTCTCTCTCTCTCTCTCTCCTCTCTCTCTCTCTCTCTCTCTCTCTCTCTCTCTCTCTCTCTCTCTCCTCTCTCTCTCTCGTTTACATAAATTACCTAAGGCGTAATTTTAGCACAGGCTCTCTCTCTCTCTCTCTCTCTCTCTCTCTCTCTCTCTCTCTCTCTCTCTCGTTCACATAAATTACCCAAGGCGTAATTTTAGCACAGGCATCCTACAATCCATTACATATTAAGGTGAATAACGTTTTAGCCTGGTAAGTTTTTTAAGGAATTAATAAGACTCTTTTTCCTCCAAATTTCCTGAGAAAATTTCGTAATATTTAAATGCGGTAATTTAACCTTTTTCATTCTTCGTCTGTTTCATCTCTCATATTTCCTTCTCATTCTTCTTTTTCCTCTCCCATTTAGCTCTAAGAATAAAGTAAATCTTGAAGTCTAATTTTTTTTTTTTTTTTTTACCTCAATAATTAGTGTTTATCTCTTAATTCCCTATAGAATATTCTGAATCAGTTTAACAATGCACTTTCTTTTCGTATCTTCTTTTTTTTTTTTCTCTCAGAAAACCCATTTGGATACCTAAACCTGGCGACATAATTATTTCACACGAATCAGTCCGGGAAAAATGGTTTGACTTTTCGACTTCTCTCAAGGCGAAACAAATCTATCAAAGGGTCATGTTTTTTTTTTTTTTTTTTTTTTTTGGTGGGAGGGGGAGGGGGAGGGAAGGAGGGGCGGAGGAATAAGAATTGAAAAGAGAGAAATAAAGCGGTGACGTGGGAGCGTGCTGACATTTCACAGAGAAATACAGGAGTCTTTTATTTTCTTTTAAACTTAATTTCTCCTTTGACACAAAAGAAAGAGGAAGTCTGGCTGGCGTTGTTGGCGCCTTTGGAACTGCGCGTCAGAAAATGCAGGTTTTATAAACGGGATGGATTTTCAGCAAGAGAGCAAAATGCAAGTGAAAGCAAAACCAGAGAGCAGGAATAGGAACGGAATACTGGAAATTCACGTCGCTTTCTCCACGAGAGATTTCTGTATTTCAGCGATACCGGGAAAGTCTGAATATTGAACATCATGTGGAGCAACAATTTAATCCATAAGAAGAATCTGAAACAAAAGGATAAAAAAATACGAATGGAACAGATGCTAATATTAGCATGATTTAAAAAAAAAGGTTTAGCCAAAGTCTAAATTATTATTATTATTATTATTATTATTATTATTATTATTATTATTATTATTATTATTATTAAACAATCACTCCTTTTGGGAAAGTATAGCTATATATGTATATATGTATATATATATATATATATATATATATATATATATATATATATATATATATATATATATAGAGAGAGAGAGAGAGAGAGAGAGAGAGAGAGAGAGAGAGAGAGAGAGAGAGAGAGAGAGAGAGAGAGAGAGAGAGAACATCACAACAAATTCTAATACCTGTCTGACATGTTTCCGTTTTAGATGTGAATCATTTTGATCAGGTTTAAGATTATGAAAATCCTTTTCATCGTAACACATTTACGACTTAAATGTGATACTTCTTAGAACATTATTTTTCGGTTCAAAATAAAATTGTGATTTTCCTTACACAATAGATCTCCCATTCGTAAAAAGAGACTGCATCAATTTAAAAGCTATGGTTATGATTTACTGATAGAGTGAATGTATTACAGTAAAAACTCTATGAAATGAAAAAAAGAACATTTTAATTATATAAAAAAGTGGATCTTTTACTGACAGGAGCTTGGAAAAACCTCTTTGATAACAACAGCGGCAATATTTTACTCTTAAGGATACAACATGGATAAATCTGTTGTTTTCTAATTTCGTTCAGAATTACTTATGGGAAATACAAGTTACTTGTTTTTTTTTTTTATAATGCATTTTAATTCGAGGATGCCTTGTGCTATGAAAATACGATATGTAAAATTAAAAACTTTTAAAAATTCATTCATTCATACATTCAAGGAATATACCATAATGAAACGAAGAGCTAAATAACAACTAAATCAAATGATTTGTTTTAATTTTCTCGATTTAATAGGAGGCCTATGATGTTCCAGATTCTTTTTGTGGATTAATTTATTGCCGATAATAATAATAATAATAATAATAATAATAATAATAATAATAATAATAATAATATTTTTATAATTATTATTATAATAATTATTATTATGAGTGATCAGTCTGCCATAAAAATTTCATTAATGTCGTGATCGAGTTCTCCCTTTCGTTGTCCCCTACGAAACCTCAAATTCCGAGATTATTTTATAATAATTTCCTCCTACAGACTGCTAAACAAGCAAGAACCCAAGCTGGCATAAGACCAGCTTAACCTCAGAACAAAATGAAACAGAAAATAAGTCACAACATATTTCACCATTAACATTTCTAAATGTCATTCAGTACTTATACTCAATCGTGTTATTATTATCTACTTAACTATCTACCTATCTATACGATTTCTCACGGAAATACAGAAATACATCAGAAAGTTAACGCTACTGGTAAAAAGAGAAAAGGGAAATATAATCTTCCCTCCATGATATATGTTGCCACCTCTGAGCGTCTGTAAGCTCCTTCTGGGCAATTATCTCAGATTACGCCACTGAGCGCAGTTAATTAGTATGCACCCTTGTTCTCTGTACAGTAATAAATATGAACAAATACAATTCCAGCTGCTGTGCGTTTGACTTGAGCATCAAGAACAAAGTTTATTGCGAACGAAGCACCATTATTCATCAAATTTTTCCCCCCCTATGCGTAGACACAGAAAACATATCTGTTTTCTGTCACGATACATACGACTTGTGCACTGCAAACAAGTATATTATGGACAAAATATATGCCATTATTCTCCTCTTAGGGTAACCATGAGGAGAACGTTCTCTAATGACGGCAAACATGCATTTTTTAGGCTGACAATATTTTAGTCAGGTTAAACAGGGAAATACTACAAAAGACATTTTGTCTTCCTCTCGTGTTCCTTACCACAATACAAATTACTTGGTAATATGGGTTGAGTTATTATTATTATTATTATTATTATTATTATTATTATTATTATTATTATTATTATTATTATTATTGCTGTTGTTGTTCAAAAATGTGCGCAAAGAAATGAGACAGGTCATAAAGAAAATAAAATTTTTATTGAAGTCCCTTTGGAACAAAATTAACAAATGTAGGAGAAAAACAACACTACGAAGACAATAATAATAATAAAGATAAGATAAAACAGGGTCAATACACAAACCAACAAACAAATATATGTATTCATAGGTGAATACACAAAATGGTTATATTCCTGACGGATCTAGTGAAACATTTGAAACTCATAATTGAAATGTCTTCTTTCATGCTTGGCTGACTGGGGTACGCTGTATTGAAAGCAATGAGAAAGACAAAGTCAAAATTTAAAAGAAACGAAGGCGCTGATGAAGATGTGATGAGTAAGAAACAAATGGGAGAGTGGGAGAGATGACGCGTGATAATTAAGATCACAGAATAGGAGAGATGCAACATGACAATGACGTAAACAGAAATAAGCAATAAGATCAGACGAAAGCAATAAATATGGAGGAAATGTAAGAGACGCGATATCTTAATGCTGCACAGAAGAGAACGCCATAAATAAGAAGCAAATGGAAGAGTAGAATGAAGATTGTGAATACAGGCGAAATCAAAAAGGACAGTGGAAAGCGATATGATGTAAAGGGGATATACTTCAACTAAGGCAACGAGAACAGAAGGAAGCAGTAAATAAGAAACGAAAGGGGGAGATACTTGGCAATGATGAAGGTGCTGATGATGCTGTTGGGGATAATGAAGATGATGATGCTAATGAACTTAGTAATGATGAGGATGATGATGTTAAGTAATATACCTTCAATTACGACAACAACAAAAATGAAATTAATGGGAAGTGTATTTTAGCAAAAATGCTTGCCCTTAGCATCCGGCGGAACCACTTCCTCCCTCCCGAAATTTTCCAGCGCACTAATGTGGTTCTAACGAGTAAATGGCAGACATGGTGTGCGGATGTCCCTCAAGCTAGTCCCCAGCTCTCCCTAAATTCGGTGCATCTTGATGGCATGATGATGTCATTATGATGTCTTACACTTTTTTATGAAGTCTTGCGTTTTCCATTATGACGTCTTGCACTGCAATTAGGACCTCATCGTACCCCTTTTTATTTTCCATTTGCCCTCTTTCAATAATTTTGTCACATTCAGTCTTATTCTAGTTTCTGTGTTTCTGTTGGTTTTGTTTTTCTTCACCTCATGTGCATCATGATTTTACAGTCCCCCTTTTTTTTAGAATTAATCTTATTTTTCTTTTATCTTAATACCTTTGAAGTTATTCCGCGTACATTCAAGTTCTTCACTTTTTCATTTCATATCCTTACTTATTCTGTTATCAATTATATTTGCCACTATTCTTCTTTCTTTTTCACTGAGCGTTTTCAGATTTGTGCTCATCAGTTCTACTAGTTATTCATTTAGAGTTAAGCTTTCATCTTGTCTGATCACTCTTTTAATTCGTTATTTATTTTCTTTGATTTGATAATTTTATACATTTTTTATTACCTTACCTGTTTACTTCGTTTTTATTTTCCTTTATTTTTTAAGCTTTTCATTTCACTTCTTGTTCATTTTCTTCAAATTTACTTACTGATTCCCCATCGTTATTTATTTCACATTATTTCTTAGTCTTCTTTTTCTTATGATTTACACTCAGAATTCTGCTTCCCATACATTTCACCTAATATCCTTTTCTTGTTTTCTTTGATCATATTTCTGTTCTTACAATATTGTCTCGAATTCATCTAGTTCTTACTCCTTTTTCTACATCACATTCTTTATCTTCAAAATTAACCTTACTCTTTTACACAGTTTAATCTGTTTATGTTTTCTTGGAATAAATTTCTGTTTTGATTTCTCCCACTTCTGTATTTTAGTTTATTTATTACCCTTGCAATATTTCTCTGTTCCTTTTCTTCACATTCTTCTGTTTAGCTAAAATCGTTGTACATTTCACCTTACTGGTTATCTTCTTCGTTTACTGTGCAAGCTCTTTTTTTTCATATGTATATTTTCAATTCACCTTTTATTATAATTATTTTCAGTTCACCTTGTTATAATATTTCTTCTGCTTATTATCCTTTGTATTTACTCTTTATTCTTATAATATCGCTTCATACCGTTTTTCTTTTTACTTTGAATATACTCGCACCTCATTTTACAATTGCACATCTTGATTATCTTTTTCGTTCATTTTATTTCCTAATTACACTCCTCTTTTCGAGTTCGTTTTCTCTTTTACCAGATGTTAGGACAGGTAAAACTAATAATGCATGTGTTTCAACACTCCTCGATTAAATATATCAACATCCTTTTCATTTTCATTCATTGCCTACGTAAAATAGTATAAAGGACTCAATACTTTCATTCGTATGTAATGAATTTAAAAAACACGAAATATATATATAAAAAAAACACCAATACGACGAGAATGATAATTATATTGAAGACCAGTAACACTGTTAATGTCAAAAGGTCAGTACTTCGATTACAATAACTATAAATGGCTACAATTTCCATAACTATCAATAACCATATTTTCGAGAACCTGAATCTGCGCTGTGTTGCAGTTTCGAAACGGTTATTTTCCCTATCCACAAAGAAGCAGAATAAACATGTCTCCGAAAAATGTCTGTGAAGATATTCAGATCCTCAAACGACATTACCAACGTGGCATCCTTTCTAAGAGAGGTAATGTCACAGTCCGTCAGTCAAACTTCTAAATTAGCTTACAAATTGGATACAGTGTTGAACTCGACTCTTCATAACACGGGTCTGAAGCCTGCCGTGAAACGAGTTTCTTCATACGATTCTGTTTCGTGGTTCTGGACTTTTAGGGAAGGAAATCGTACCCGAAATTTTGGGGGAAACGGGAAGTTGAAGAGTTCGTTGAAAATGAGCATCTGTGTGACATAATACATTTTTCATGTGAACTAGAATAAGGATTCAAATTACAAAACTCCCACTAAGAAAGCATGATAAATCCCAAATGGATAATCTTTACAGCTTAAGGTCACATTCTTGACCAAGCAACGTAGGTGGCAAGGGTCAAACTTTACTATATTTTAGGGCAATAATTTCCACGGCATATCCCAATCCCTCGCTTGTACTGTACATAAGAAGATTACGTAGCTTCTTGGAAGGCAAACCGAAGATGTTTGAGCGGCTCCTTAGATTCCTGGGACCCGGGTTTAATTTACTTTTTCTTTTCTCTCTCTCTCTCTCTCTCTCTCTCTCTCTCTCTCTCTCTACTTCATTTTTGGATCGTTACTAGCTCGGTTAAAGTTACGTCCCCATGGTTATCAATTTATCTTAACGAGAGCAGAAATTTCTATAAAAAGATAAACCTAATGTCAACCACTCTCGCAATATTTATTCTCTAATTCTTTCAGATTTCCTCTGAAACTACACATTGCTGAATATGAATAGATAGGCAGGTAGGTAGGTATGTGTATGAATGTGTGTGTGTGTGTGTGTGTGTGTGTGTGTGTGTATGTCTGTATACATATGTATATATATACATATATGAGAGAGAGAGAGAGAGAGAGAGAGAGAGAGAGAGAGAGAGAGAGAGAGAGAGAGAGAGAGAGAATTCAATTACAGAAGTCACCTCTCACTTTGCATACCAGAGAGTATGTATATATATATATATATATATATATATATATATATATATATATATATATATATATATATATATATATATATATATATATATATATATATATATATATATATATATATATATATATATATATATATCACACTAACGGAATTATTGAGGGAAAACAAATACATATCTGCTACAGTAACATAGAACTCGTGCAAATGAGTGCAACCTCTCGCGCATGCATTCGCAAAAACTAGCGGTCTTTCAACCATGCAAGAGCCAAAAAACGATTGCCTAAATGCATATGTAAGTTAGTTCGAAATTCCATGCATACAAACACATAATAAAACGTCTACCTAACGACTGCATACGCAAGTAATTTCGACCTCGGATGAATAAAGATATATATAAATGCGGCTGCCAAAGAGTATACAGTATAAATAAATACGTTTGACCTTCCTTGACGCACACCCGAATGGTTGAGGCCACTCATGCATCCACATGCAAAAAATGCGGTCTCCTATTCATAAAAACATGTATAAATTGTACATCACATTATTTCAGTTGAAAAGAAATGCGACCTCCCAACCGTCCAAGTAAGTACGGACTCCTATGAATACATAAGTAAATTAGGTATACCTTCAATAAAAACGCAAATGATTTCGACGATTCTTGA
>JANJGK010000008.1:56053411-56063411 GCA_039081455.1 Macrobrachium rosenbergii
TGACAAAAAAAAAGGGGTGGAAGAACTTAGCAAATTTCAGCCACTCCATAAAATACCCGTAACAGTAGGAACATTATCAGCAAAAAGTAAACTTAACATATAAAAAAGGGCAGAAGAGCAACAACGGAAAATTTCATTATTAAAGAAGCATAACAAAATGAGGATTATGTGACCTCCACTGCAGGTGTTTTAGGGTTAGAGACACTCATCGAAGCTGAAAATATCTACCTCTCTAGCCCTTCCAGAGGAATTAATAAGCAATGACAAACTTCTGAATGTTTTTTCTGTGTTTGCCAAGTTTCTCGTCTAAGTTTGTGAACTTTTATCTTCACCCTTTAAACCTTGAGAAGTACTCTGGCAGCTCTCACAAGTTTGTTGAGTTACCATCGTTATAATTTTTTGAACATCACATAATTTTGGGGGGAGTTCTTCGTTTGGATCTATGTTTATATTGGTAAATATTGTTATAAATTTCAATAGGGAAAAATCTGTGATCTCATATTTCTATAATAATAATGTTAATGGTGAAGAAATCCACAATGGTGTTAGTCTAATATATATATATATATATATATATATATATATATATATATATATATATATATATATATATATATTATATATATATATATATATATATATATATATATATATATTAAAAAATATATACAAAACAAAAGCTTTCGAGAACCAACTTGAGCAACTTCTCGAAAGCTCTCGTTTTGTATATATTTTTATTTAAATCTGCACTTACACCATTGTAGGTTTCTTCATTATTTTAGTGATTCATGTATTTATGAGATATCTATGAGCATTTACTGTTGTTGTTGTTATTATTATTATTATTATTATTATTATTATTATTATTATTATTATTATTATTATTATTATTATTATTATTATTATTATTATTATTATTATTATTATCATTTGAGAAACAAATCCACAGTTATGTGCATATACATATATTTAAAGATAAATCTGTACAGATAGCTTTCGGGAATCTGTTCAACTGAAAAGGGGAATCAAACAGATTCCCGAAAGCTCTCTGTAAATGTTTATCCTTAAATATATATACACATACATAAATGTGGATTTGTTTCTCCATTTTAAGACTCATGCTATTATGAGTACTTTTTAATTATTATTATTATTATTTTTTTCTTTTTTTTGAGATATGTGGGGGTATGGATATTATTATTATTATTATTATTATTATTATTA
Organism: Macrobrachium rosenbergii; assembly: GCA_039081455.1. Taxonomy (NCBI): domain Eukaryota; kingdom Metazoa; phylum Arthropoda; class Malacostraca; order Decapoda; family Palaemonidae; genus Macrobrachium; species Macrobrachium rosenbergii. The sequence goes on from JANJGK010000008.1 coordinate 56,054,636, forward strand.
TTATTATTATTATTATTATTATTATTATTATATTTGATGTTGACATTACTATCGCTGTTCTGGTTGATACCGTAGTTACTTCCGTTGTTACTCAGCCTGAGCACATGCAGGCTAAATAGCCCATGAAATTATTGGCATTATCCCGCTATGAAGAATGAGCATTTGTGAAAAAAGTGATGAAACGGATCAACGAAAAGACCTATGAATAAAACTGACTGTTTTGTTTGACATATGAATCATAATTGCTGCAGATATTCTCTTCAGTCATTTCTCCTTTATCTTGTGCTATCCATTAATTCAGATCAATTACAAAACATTTCCTGTTATTCATAAGAATGTCTTTGTACCGTTTTTTTCACTCTGAACGCTGTACTAAAAAAAATAAAAAAAACATGAACTCACAATTTCAGAGTCCGTGCCTTTATATCACAGACCTGAGGTTATCTTTTACTTCTGCGTGCGGGGCCCCTTCATAAAAGAACAATAGCTTTAATTACTTCATTCTAAATATTATATCCCCGATAAAACTGTATTTTCACTTCCATCTTTCATTGTCGATGTCATTCGTGATATCGAAAATCTTTTAAGCTTTCACAATGGGAATATACTCACTTTTAATACCGGATTTAAAATAAAAAGATATTAAACCCTCTCTGCTCGTTTTCGTATTTTGTTAAAGTTCGAATCATTACAAATACCTTCCATTCTCCCTTTTTCATTCATCATACTACAAACCCTTCAGAAAATAACATAGCTGCATTTTTCTGTTTTGGCAGCATGAAGCCGTTCGTAAAAAAAACAATTTTTCTGGCTGACTGCACTTCGAGGGGTGGTGACCGGTGGCGGGGGTCAGGGTCTGGGTACTCAGTTCTCGGGTAGGTAGCCTATACATTCATAGGTTAGGAAGGGTTACGATAGTTAAGCTCAAAACATAGTGCTACCCCTTAAAATGCTGTTGTTCATATATATATATATATATATATATATATATATATATATATATATATATATATATATATATATATATATATATATATATATATATATATATATATATATATAGATATATATTTTTTTTTTATTCAAGTACGAATACTTAAATGTTTTTTGTTTTTTTTGTTTTTACAGAACAAGTAATTAAAATGGCTTATTTTTTCAAGTGCGATTTATTTCAAACAAAACCATTCTCTTCATTTTAGAGAGTAGTGACCCTTTCATTCAGTAACCGTAACTCACATTCTCTTTCTTCAATGCACAAACCTTTCAGCTTTAAACCACTAGCCCCACTTTACAATTTTAAACATATTATCTCTTAAAAAAAACATAATTTCTTTTGTATATAGTAAGCCTAACGATTACCATTACTGCCTTCAAAAATATATATCATTTATTATCCAACCTATTGTTCACTAACGTATTTTCAAAAGAGCGAACCATTTTTTTAAAGTTCACTGCTGATTATTTAAATATATTCCCCATTAGCAGTCTTGTCAAAGTAAAAACCTTATTAAAAAACTCGGGAAAGAGTAAAAAGCTTTTATCATTATACAAAAAGCGACATCTTATTCAAATCCCAGAATATTCCCCGGACAAAGTCGTTCATTTTATAGGCCATGAGGGAACTTTTCCACTTTCTTCTTGCACTGCAATGTTCCAGAGTGCTAATAAGGGGATAAATTAATGTCTAAGTGAGACTTTCTGATTATTCTCGAATCTCTTAGTTATGTCTTTGGCTCCGTCTCTTCTCCTCTGTAAAAAGTTATGTTTAGTTCGCCATTTTTAAAAGGCGATATTTTCTTTATTAATATTAAAATACCCATCAGTATCATTCATCAAAGGTTTTCAATCTCTTATCTATCAATGAAATCGTATTTTCTCTCGGTTTGCAGCCTTTATTTGGCCTTGTATTTTCCATAAGCATGCTACTCGGGTGAAATTAATATCCTTATTGTAAACAGCCCTCATATACGTTTACTTTGTTTCTGAACTCCTTTTCGACTTGTTTATTTACGCAATTTTTTCGGGGGCGGGGGGGAGGGGCGGGGGAATACAAATCCCCCTTTCCTTCCCACGTATTAGCAGAGTACAGGTTAGGTAATGTCCAGTACAAGGGCCAATTCCCGAGGTCAGATAGGAGATATATATATATATATATATATATATATATATATATATATATATATATATATATATATATATATATATATATATATATATATATATAGGCACACTAACTCTTTGTCCAGAATCATAAACAAAGAGAGATTGGTCCTCTCCTTCCAGCTAATTCCCGAGGTCAGATAGGATACTGCGCCCTAAGTTAGCTTAGGTTAATGAAATGTGGATTACGAGGCATCTCGGTACATATGCGATCTTTGCATCATGAGTTATCTGTAATCGATATGAATAATGAATGTTTGCATCAGGAACAAACACTCTTTGTCCATATCGATTACAGATAACTTTGTAACAGTGAATTTTGTCCTAAACTGCGACAGAAAAATAATATCAAAACGTTTCAGCTCGAATATCTACCATCATGACATTTGCAAGAGTTTAGACCCGTTTAATGTTAACATTTAAGATTTTCATGCTAATAGCCGGTAACGGTTGAGTATATGCCATTCCGAAACAGGTAAGCGAAATAGAATACATTAGATTTACTGATCTTCAAGTATTAAATATGGCGTCGTGCGTAATCAAACGCCGGTCATAATTGATGAAGCAATTCCTGGCAATAACTCGATAACTATTCGTTTGGAACGGAAGCGGCACGGAAGGAAATTTGTATATGTTAATGGCATAAATTAATAACGCTGCAGATATAAGTAATAACAGGCATTTTGCAAACATTTCCCTTGTAATTATTATTATTATTATTATTATTATTATTATTATTATTATTATTATTATTAACACTGCAGATATAAGTAATAACAGGCATTTTGCAAACATTTCCCTTGTTATTATTATTATTATTATTATTATTATTATTATTGCTGTTGTTGTTGTTGTTGTTGTTGTTATTCAACATACACAAATATTTAAATAAAAGCAAGCCCTAAAGTCAACTTGCTGAGCGTCTAGAAAAGAATATTCACGGAGGGAAGAAATTAACAAACAAATAAAGTTAAATACACGAGAAAATAATCATTCACAAACAAATACAGTGGCCCAATTCAGGCAGCAAGAGCAATGGTGCACGGAGCTTTGAAATAGAATTACAGCGCCTCTTTACATTAAGAGCATCGGCTTCAATAACACTCTAGGAAGACCGTTCGGCACTTGGGAAGTTTAAGGAAAGAGAGACTACCAGTACAAATAAGAGACTGGTCAGAGAGAGAGAGAGAGAGAGAGAGAGAGAGAGAGAGAGAGAGAGAGAGAGAGAGAGAGAGAGAGAGATCACTGACGAAAATCTGTTCTGAAGTATTATGAACAACTTGGAAACGACCTTACACACACAGAGAAGTGCCTTTCCCTTTCTTTCAGGCTGAGATGTTTATTCGCTCTACATCTTTTGTGACGTCGCCTTTATAGTGTTTCAATCAAGGGGATAATCCACTCAACTTCCTTTAATCAGAAACTTTTTTCAGGGATTGGAAATCCTTTACCATCAATTCATCCGACGTCGTTTCATTTGTCAGGTCTTTTTGCTCTCGTCATCCATTTCCTCTTCTTCATCCCGCACTCTCGTCACAGGATCCCGTTCCGACCCCTCCAGCATCATTAGAGAGATTATTATCTCGCTCCCCTCAGTCATTTATACTTAGCATCATTTTACGCTGAAAAAACACCGTAAATAAAGACGCCGGGATAAAGGACACTCAGATTAGCTGAGCGATAATTACAAACTGCGGTAAAAAGGCTTTGAAAAGTGGTGAGCTATAGAATGACGAACAGGTGGACGGGAAACTTCTGCTTGCAAACATACATAAACTCCTTCACTGGGCAGATATGCTGGGAGTTTATTGAGAGGGTGGCATTTACTGTAAAGGGAAAGTAAGTATATACATACATATATATGCATACATATTTACATACAAAAAATATACTGTGTATATATATATATATATATATATATATATATATATATATATATATATATATATATATATATATATATATATACTGTATATGTATATATATGTGTGTATGTGTGTAAAATGTTACTGGAAGAGACAAAACCACATTAAACACAGAAAAAAAGAAGAAAAGGACCGGTTAATGATGTTTGTAGCTGGAAGGGGAGGACCAATCTCTCTTTGTTTTTGATTCTGAACACAGAGTTAGTGTGCCTTCTGCTTGATTTGGTACTCTGCATTTATGTCTCACGTGTTGCTCTGAATATATATATATATATATATATATATATATATATATATATATATATATAATATATATATATATATATATATATATATATATATATATATAGGCACACTAACTCTGTGTTCAGAATCATAAACAAAGAGAGATTGGTCCTCTCCTTCCAGCTGTAAACATCATTAACCGGTCCTTTTCTTCTTTTTTCTGTTTTTTCTGTGGTTTTATCTCTTCCAGTAACATTTTACATACACATACACACACACACCCACACACACACACACACATATATATATATATATATATATATATATATATATATATATATATATATATATATATATATATATATATATATATATATATATATATATATATATATAGTATAACGTCCGATATTTCTAATAATTTGTCATTTTATCTGAGCTGTACTGCACTTGTTTTTTCTTTCCTTTTCTGAACAGAGTGACATCCTTCTATATGGAAGCTTTCTCAGTATGCTAAACGTTATTATCTATACCGTTCCTCGTTTAGTTTACTCTGTTTCTCAACGAGTATTATTTCAGTGAACGATTTTTTTCTTCTCCGAGATAATTGGCTTAGCTTCCTTAAAAAAAATACAACGATAAACTCCTTTGAAGAAGGTTTCCAGTCAACAACCTCTTCAACAACAAACAAAGGTTTTCTTACCGGCAGCGTGTTGACCCGCCCCCCCCCCCAAAAAAAAAAACATATTGCGTCATCCATTTCTCTCTTACATCCTCCCTCGCCTTCCTGGTTATCAAGGACCTTCTGTTCCAGCATCTCAGTCCTCCCTCTGGTCATCAGTTCCTCTCTCTCTCTCACACGCACACACACACACACATACACACAGTATGTTTTGAATATGGCTGTGGTAAATACTCCAGGTCTGTCTTTCTTTTTTCCCCCTGTTTTTCTGATTCCAATGAACATTTTCCTCTCTCTCTCTCTCTCTCTCTCTCTCTCTCTCTCTCTCTCTCTCTCTCTCTCTCTCTCTCTCTCTCTCTCTCTCTTCGTTTCGTTTTCACACAGCATGTTATGAATGTGGCTGTGGTAAATATTTCGAATCTGTCTTTCTTTTTCTCCTGTTTTTCTGATTCCAATGAACATTTTCCTCTCTCTCTCTCTCTCTCTCTCTCTCTCTCTCTCTCTCTCTCTCCTCTCTCTCTCTCTCTCTCTCTCTCTCTCTCTCTCTCTCGTAGCAATACAGCTTTAAAAATCACGATGAAAGTATACATAAGTTTCTACCGTACTCCAAAATGTTTTATCATTACATTTCTTTTCCAGAGTTCGGAAGATCAAGCATTCTGAACGGTTATTTTCCCTGCAAGTAGTTACTCTTTATGAATCCTTCTCTTACAAAGGCAATGAATGTTTCATTTATTCGTGGGGACTAAACAAAAATCGCGGTATCTCAATAGGATTCTTAGTTGCGTCAGGACGGAAAAGACCGTTATCATGAAAGGCCAAAAACTAAGTCAACATGAAGAATATATATTTTCCATATTCAGAATAAATGACTTTCATTTATATGTAATTTTATGCATATTTACACCAGACATTTATTCCAGAGTTGTTGCAGGTAGAATCAAATTGAAGCGTCATCAATAAGGCCATTTCAGTACAGACGGGAAAGACCATTATCACGAAGGACTAAAACCTCTGTCAATATGAAGAATATATTATTTAAGTGTGTGACCTTTATTTGTAAGTAGCGTGTAAATTTATTACAGACGTTTATTCAAGATTTACTGCAGAGAGAATTAGCTTACTACGACTGCAATAAACAATTTATGCAGACATCAAATTTATGCTAATGTCTAAACACTTCCTTCTCTATTGTTAAAAGGGCTTAGTAAAATGTGCAAACTGATGCCATTTACTGGACCTTAAGATAAACATATCCAACCAACTTTATGGGTAATGTTTCTTTTCTTGGCCACTGGTGTGCTCGGTCGCCACTTTTGTACCTTATACTAGAAATTGCCAGAATTTCCTTTTCCACGGCAGATGTGAAAGGACCGTAAACCACTTACAATATCGATAAATTTATCTACTAATGTAAGTATGACGACATAACAAACGCCTAACTATAACGTATTTTGCATTGAAGATTCCCACAATTACTGTATCATCTCTTCACATGAACCCGCTCAGACAGTTTGAAGAAACAATAAAATATAAAGAAGAAAGCTTGCTTAATTCGTGCCTACGTCAATAATGATGACTGTATGCAACGTTTAGACTTTATTCAGCAATGCTCGGCAGGCCATACTGTTTATTCACTTAGAAAATTAAAAAAAAAAAAAAATCGATTCTCACGTGACGAATGACTAACCAAAATGTAAAAAAATAAAATGATGCAGAGCAATCTTCATTCTGTACATACTACTTTCTTTGAAAAACAATTACTTTTTTTCGTCTGCGAAACGTTTATACGAAAACATATACCAGGAAGTTGTTGTCAATGAAATGATATTTTTTCCCGTAACTTGCTCTATTCACCTTCCCGTTGGTCGAGTTTGGATATATATATATATATATATATATATATATATTATATATATATATATATATATATATATATATATATATAATATATATATATATATATATATATATAATATATATAATGTGTGTGTGTGTCAGATGTAATAAAAAATTATTTTAGGGTCAGCTTGCCAGCCCCATACCCTTCTCTTCCGTTTGACAGCAAACCAAAACCGTTCACCTATCCGGTAATTGATTGACAGATATGTTAACTGCGTCAAAATATGATTTAAGGGAATTTGCTAAAATAATTGCAGTTATCTGTGTGTGTGTGTGTGTGTGTGTGTGTGTGTGTGTGTGCTGAATAAGAACTTTCAGAAAAGTCGCAAAAGTTCGAAGAAACTGATGGTAAAATACTTGAAAGTGTTAATTCTAACTTTGAAAATTCTGTAGATAAAGTCGCCAGAAACTTTGAGGGCCAGAAGACCTTTGCCTCTTCTCTCAAAAACTCATTTCCTGAACACGGAGAGCTTCCGATGGTGGAAGTAGCTTAGGATCTATGTCCGGAGATGGCACACTGGATGTTCAAATATCATTTTTCACCATCGTTCTAAAGAGTGACGTGCACCGGTGTCTTATTATAGTAGAAAGTTTTTTTTTATGATCTTTCACTGAAGGTCTGTAGCAGCAAGACTTAACAGCTGCCATGGTTGTGAATTTTAAGCTGTTGTTAATTAACTGATGTCGTTTATTTTTTCTTGATGTATGAATTCATCTCTGTCTCTCTCTCTCTCCTCTCTCTCTCTCTCTCTCTCTCTCTCTCTCTCTCTCTCTCTCTCTCTCTCTCTCTCTATATATATATATATATATATATATATATATATATATATATATATATATATATATATATATATATATATATATATATATATATGTATGTATTATATATATATATATATATATATATATATATATATATATATATGATATGTATGTATGTATGTATATATATTATATATATATATATATATATATATAATATATATATATATATATATATATATATATATATATATATATATATATATATATAATATATATATATATATATATATATATAATGCGTCTATCTGTGTTCACCCATTCCCAAGTGTTTGTGTGCAATAAACCTAGCATGAAAATAAGCATGCTTCACAATAATCAAATGAATAATTCCTTCAATAATTAATTAATCTATATCCCATTTACCGAATGTAAAACAATTTTAATTCATTCATATCTTTTCAATATTTCAAAATTCTGGCACCACATTTCCCTCTCAACTGAATTGAAGAATTATATTATGGATACATTACAAAATTTTCACCAAGTTCGTGGATACTACTCGGAAATTATATTGAAAATTCATGAAACATGAAAATTGCGAAACAACGACTGCATAGTCTAGAAATTATCAGACTAATAGTCAAGGAAATAAAGATTATTTCATAACACATTCCAAATCCTTTTGTTCCGTATTTACTTTAATACTTGTGTCATTTTTTAAGTATATCATTTTTTTTCAATATTTCGTGTTTGCAAAACATGATTAGTATTTTAACCATCTTGGTAATCTTTTTGCATTAACTCAGTTTTATGGAATATATTATTCTATATATAACGCTATTTCGATTAGTCACAACAGAAATTAGAAAGATCTTAAAACTCCCTCGACAAACCTTATTTTTAACATTTTTATTACATACCCCATCAAAAATGAGACGACCCCTCTCCATTAGTAACCAGAGGGTTCAATACCGTCACTAAAATAGAAATGCTGTGAAATTAAGTGCTGGAAAATGTGAGGATTGTGGCCTCTCCCGCTGGTGTTCATTATCGTACCAAATGGTACACCATTTAGTCTGCTGAATGGTGTAATGAACACTTACTCTTTTTCTGCTAT
>JANJGK010000008.1:56068411-56076586 GCA_039081455.1 Macrobrachium rosenbergii
TAGGATTCGAACCCTTGTCCGCTGGGTCGTACTTATCAATTAGTTGCAAAGTTTTATATATACATACATTATATATAAGAGTATATATATATATATAATATATATATATATATATATATATATATATATATATATATATATAAATATATATACTGTATATATAATCAACACACAATCACGTGTGGAACAGAAATAAATTTCTGACTCACATCAGGATCGAACCCAGGTCTTTCAATTGAAAGGCAAGGGCGCTGCCCACTAGGCCAAACAAGTCATAAAAGAAGTTGGAACCTGAGTGCCACTGCACACAAGGCAGGCTAACTGCTTGCATACCAGCGTGTTTTCCCCCCAACTTCCCGACTCACCAATGACGCAATTGCTGAGTCGGGAAGTTGGGAAAACACGCTGGTATGAAGGCAGTTAGCGTGCCCAGGTAATTCCTTGTGTGCAGTGGCACTCAGGTCCCAACTTCTTTTATGACTTGTGTGGCCTAGTGGGCAGAGCCCTTGCCTTTCAATTGAAAGACCTGGGTTCGATCCTGATGTGAGTCAGAAATTTATTTATATATATACATAAATAAATAAATAAATAAATATATATAGATATATATATATATATATATATATATATATATATATATATATATATACGAGTATATATATATAAAGAAAGAAAGGAAGAAACAGAGAGAGAGGGAGAGGGTGAATAAAGAAGGAGATACAGAGGAAATGAAGAGAGAGAGAGAGAGAGAGAGAGAGAGAGAGAGAGAGAGAGAGAGAGAGAGAGAGAGAGAGAGATTTCGATCGAAGAGGCAGATCAGAAACTGAGGCGAAACCGTGACTCATCGCATCCTCATTATTACAGGTTCCGGCGACTCAGCCTCAAGAGTATCGTCAATATTCATTTATCTTACGCGAGACCCTTCTCTTATCCCGTTAATGATACTCGATAAGGGAACTTCCATCCTTTTCCCCCAAAATTCTCGTTTTAGGCCTACGCGTGTTTGTTTCTTCTGCGCATCTCCTGGTGGTTATTGTTTATTTTCACTCTTACTATTTCGGTTATCTCAGCGGTCTCGTTATGATCAGAGTTAGGTTTGTTTCTTTTACAGATGTTTTGTTCTGCTTGATCTCGCTCCACTTTTGGTGTCTTCATTTCCATTGGTTACATTTCTCAAGTTTTCTTTGTACTATTTCTTCTATCAAGTAAACTCTATACTTCTTGTACAGTGTGAGTGTGAGTGTGTGTGTGTGAGTGTGTGTGTGTGTGTGTGTGTATATATATATATATACTATATATATATATATATATATATATATATTATATATATAATATATATATATTATATATATATAATATATAATATATATATATATATATATAATATATATATATATATATTATATATATAAATAACATATATATATATATATATATATATATATATATATATATATATATATATATATTCTATCGGTCATTTATTTTACCACATACGTATGTATGTTAATAACCACAATGCCCTCTTACCTTCTCGATTTCTTCACATTTTGGAAAAGCTTGTCACTGCTAAGCCTAGATCTAAACGAAGAAAGAAAAGAAACTATTCTGATGCCCATCCAAGGTTCGAACGCGCGTCAGGGGTATCAGAACTATATAATGTCAAATACCTCACTTTACATATATTTATATATACATATCTATCTATCTATCTGTCTATCTATATATGTGTGTGTGTGTGTGTGTGCGCACGTGTATGCATACATGATAATATTACTGTCACCCAGGATGGTTATACGTCATTGGCTCTACTATTTTACAGATTTACTCTCATTCTTATTCTACACCAAAGAACATCCCCTTATTTTACAGCTCTGCTTAGAATTTCCTTTTGAATAAACAATTGATGGTTATCGTCTCTCTACTGCTTACTGTAGTTTGAAAAGGCAAGGGCTCCCAAGAACTCTTATTTAATTATCGCACCTCCACAACTTTTCCTCGTCCATCCTTATCTATTTCCTATCTTCGTCGAGTTCTCCCCCTTTCTCCTCCGCTACTCAATCCATCTTCCAGGCTCATCTTCTCGATATCTTTATCCACGTACTCCTTGTTCACCCCTCCCTCCTCTCTCCTTCGCCCCCTCCCCCTTCCCCCTTCCGATCCTTTCCGCTGTCTGGCCCATTAATCAAGATCCAACACATATGGGAAACATCGTACATCAGCCACCTGGATTAGCGCGGATAATGTTCCTTTACACTTAGAAGCTTTTAGCCAAAATGAATTATCTTTATGATTGGCTGTCTAAGTGAAGTTAAAAGTGAAGAGGAGTTTTTCTTTTATCTTGGCCTTTTAGATTTATTTTCCTCCAAATTTTCAAATTGCCAATTAATTTCTTTTAATGGTGAACGATAAATAAATTATTATTATTATTATTATTATATTATTATTATTATTATTATTATTATTATTAAAACGCCTTTACCTAGCAAAGCAAGTTTCCTTCGAAAAAGACTCTATAAGGAACACAAAACAGGAAAGGAGAAAATAAATAAATAAATAAATGAAATGCAACAATCAGATAATCAGGCAGTTAAGCAAAAACAGCTTCGGAGAAAAGTTTTTTTTTTCCAAACATCAAAATTCAATGTCTTTCAGAACGTGGCATTCACTGACTTCCTCTGTCAATTATGAATCCTTTAAAATATATATATATATATATATATATATATATATATATATATATATATATATATTATATATATATAATATATATATATATATATATATATATTATATATATATATATATATTATATATATATATATATATATATATATATATATATATATATATCTTTTCGGAGAAGCGAGTATTAACATATATCCAACCAACTTGCTCCTTGTCGTGGAAAAATTACATGTCAGTCCTCTAAAATGGTCGCTTTTTCAGTCACATATGAAACTGAAAATAAATGTATTTACAATTTGGTTTTTACTTCCCTGACAATCATTTAGTTATTCGAAAGCAGGGGTCAAATGGATATATGCCATTTCAATTATGATTACAGCATGTTTTAGTGAACGATTATAACGCAAATGTACGCAAGTGGAAATAAAAAAAAAAAATAAAAATCCGAATGAAAGCAAACTCCCTTTGTTAAAATGAAAGTTCAACAATATAGTGAATGAATTTCAGTGCAATTCTCACGCTGTTTCATTCATGCCAACTTTGATCAAAGCAAATCGTCAACCGTACTCAAAATAACAATCTATCAATTCAAAGCAGTAACATGGCATGATATAAATATCATTATCATCGTTATCTCTGGTAAACAAATCACAGTTGCGCTAGCGCCCACGAACACGCATACGCTCACACCTATATATGCAGACGTACCTCAGATAAAATAGTGTCTAAAACTAAAGGCTATAAAGGTAATTTTCTCTTATATTGTACACACAACTACTTATATATATATGTATATATATATATATATATATATATATATATATATATATATATATATATATATGTATATGTATATATATGTATATATATATATATATATATAATATTATATATATATATATATATATATATATATATATATATATATATATATATATATATATATTATATATATATATATATAAATGTGCGTGTGTGTTTAGGCTCTACAAATGTTCTGTCACTGGTTCTTCTTCTTCTTCTTTTTCTTCTTCTTCTTCTTCTTCTTCTTCTTCTTATTATTATTATTATTATTATTATTATTATTATTATTATTATTATTATTATTATTATTATTATTATTATTAATTAGATACCATCGTGGCATGGAAAATTAGTTGGACTCTTTCGAAATGAATACAGGAGTTTTTTGATAAATGGACCGCAAATCGTAAAATAAATTAAGAATAAATGCTGTAGTAAAAACGATGACAATAAATTCGTCATTTATCATCATTTTTATTATAAATGCGAAAAATTTGCAAAAAAAAGAGCATGAAGCAAAGATGGCAAAATGTCCAGAAATTAATGAAGGAAACCCGAGTGAGCCTGAGTGTACCAACATGCAAGAGTAATTTATGAATACAGTAGAGGAATGTTGTTGGAAGAAACTAAACGGGAAAAAAAGGTTCTGTCACACACAGAAAAACAGTATAAAAACAGAAAGCTTCCTAATGGCCCGTTTGTGCTTTGATAGGGATCTTAGCCAACTTGAGAAATGACTCTTCGGTTTTTAGTACTTGGGAAACAAAGAGATATATAGATAAATTCATACATATATATATATATATATATATTAGTTTCCAATTGGTTCTTAGCCACGTAAAAGTAAATCTAATCCTTCGGGCCAGCCCTAGGAGAGCTGTTAATCAGCTCAGTGTCTGGTTAAACTAAGATATACTTAAGTTATTCAGCTGTGGAAAGTCACAACAAGGCACGTTTTCTAGTCCAAAAATTAATTTCATTATTTTGCTACTAATGGCTTGAAATTTATTCCAATTTTGATATCGTCTCCATCCTGCTAAAAGTAGTAGGGGATAATGTTGATTTATAAAAATGTTCATATTTAACAAAACATAATCCTTTTTTCTTATCTTTTATCAGTTCACCTGACTGTTTGTAAAGTCTCATTTTCCCCAAAAATACATTTTTCTTATGCTTTTATTATTTAACGATTTCCCACCAACGCAAACCAATAAGTGCTAGTTGTGATTCTGCTACGCAAAATTGGTCAAAGCTTAATCAGAGAAAAGAAAAGAAAACTGCCAGTGTCTGACAACAACAGAAAGAGATGGGAAAGAAATCTGAAATAAGAATAGCTCGGTAATCTATTTAATAGACATCCCAGTTCTTAGTAATGAAGGGCAGTTGAGCCTGAATGGATTGAAACGAGACATCCGATAAAATAAATGTTTCTCTTTTTTATTAATGCTGGTGATATATACGACTGTACCCTCTCTTGTCATAGCCCACGCACGCATATTGAGAGAGAGAGAGAGAGAGAGAGAGAGAGAGAGAGAGAGAGAGAGAGAGAGAGAGAGAGAGAGAGAGATTCATATTTACAATAAAATGCTCCAGCCTAAAAATTGGTTCTTTAACCAGCTGCAATTAATGGCTTTTAAATACCTCGGGGAGCGAGCTCAGAATAGAATGACTTACATTCATAAATATTTTTCTTTTTCATCTACATCCCACTGAAAAATGGTATCCTGATTGCAGCTTTAAGGTCATGGCTGATGACGTGTCAAACTGTGCCTAATGGTCATACTTAGGGTCTTATATGGACCAATGCCACTAGAACCAGTGGCAAGGATTCGCTGCAAGTTTCAATAACGATTGTGGTTGTGGTATTCAACCCTTCCTCAACGACCTCTATTATCGGGGCCTCTTCTTTGTCCGGTGTGTTTGAGTAAACTCTCATAGCAGGGTTCTGGTGAATCACATTATGTTCATTGACGCGAACAGTATCGAATATTTCCCTCGCGAGTATTCTAAGCAGCAGCCTTTCACCCTTATAAGGTTAAGAGAGGCAGAAATAGCTTGGTTTTCCTGACTTCCAATGCTGTTTATCTATGGATCAATATATCAGCAAAACGATGTTGTATAAACAAAGTTTTTCTGATAGTTTTTTCGCGTGACTATTGCAACAATTGCTTTTATTTGTGTCTTAACAATCTCCGCTTACCTAAACCATGCTGTTCCTACTGAATATTGTTTTAAAAATAACCTTTATATACCTATGTATATTTGTAACCCTTACATACATAAGAAAATCCGAGACAATGCTACTTAGTTCTCCGTTAGTTTTTCTGATTTATGCGTAATCAGTTCACCAGTTTAATAGATGGATGTTTGTACAGGAAATCCCACAGCCGCTTTTGTTGAATTGTGACGCTGTGGTTGTTCCTGGAATGTTTTGTTATACAGATGTCGCTTAGCACGGACATCGAAGACCTATTTTCGAACAAAGGCTTTGTCGAAATACATACCTTTCTGAATAGTTGTATGCGGCTATTCATGGTTATTTGTGGCCCGATTTTATTAGACGAACAGCGACTTTCATACGCGTTGGTGGGAAAGAACAGCTCACAGCGCTTTTACTGAGCCCACAAAAGAATTGCAGTCAAAAGAGCACGCACAAATCAAAATGATAAAACGCTTTCGTATTTTATGGAAATTTATTACGACGAAAAAATGACAAACAAATGACAACAAGAGGGTTCAAATGGAAGTATTATATATATATATATATATATATATATATATATATATATATATATATATATATATATATATATATATATATATATATATATATATATATATATATCAACAGTTTCCATTCACATTCAAAGGCATAACAAATTTGTTGGATTTGTAGATTCTCCGTAAACTCGAACCACTCTAGCTACAAGGTCTTGAGATTCTGTAGACCTTAACCTACAATGTCAAAAAATGATGCGATCATAAAAGAGAGTTGGGACGGAAAGTCACGACGCACAAACGTTACGTGCGGTTTATGCAGCTCTGATGAGGGTGCCTTCATTCTGCATACTGAAACAGGTGTCACTGGTGAGGCAGACCGACTTCGTAGACTATAGGAGTTACACAGGAAAAAGTGTAAACATGACCACTTATTACCATGATTTTTGTTAGATTATCTTAGAAACTAAGTATCTTTCTTTTTTTTATTTTTGTGGGGGAAAGGAGTGCTGATAGGGAGATTGAATAAAAAAAATAATCTACACCCCACCCTTATTTTCAAACTGAGTTTTTATGAGTCACCTGAACATCTTGCAAATTTAAAATTTCGGTGAATGATTTTTATCATATATCTTTACTAACAGCGATTGTAACAGCTCGGTATTTATATAATGCATCAATTGACCAAGAAATAAGAGAGTATTTGTGCATAAGGCCAACCTAATGCAACAACGCCATTAGCGAAAATAGTGAGTTGACAGTTGCCGTTTTCTTGACAGAAGTTGCTAAAACAATCACAATTTGTCAAGAGCGCATGTCAAAGAAGAACAATCAAGTTTATTAAGAACATAGACATAATATTCCTAACTGGCTATACATGTTCACATATACTCACTGTAAAGATTAAATTATGGAAATCCAAGGCAATGCAGCATGAGAGACATGGACATATGGAAAAAAAAAAAAGCAAAGAAACACTAAGCTTCTCCAACACCTTCCCCCCGCCACCCCCCCCTCCCCTCGAACACCATCTCATTACGTGAAAGCCCGAAATCCATGAAAGTCCGACTTTATCAAGTATGACAGCCATAAACCTTCTGGAGGCCTCATCGAATCCCCTCAGCGGATTCTCTGATTAATCCGAAGTGATACGATCTTCCCTGTCCCTCCGCCGACTTGCATTCCCTTTCCACCGACACGACTTCATCAACGAAAGCCCAGTTCTCTCTCTCTCTCTCTCTCTCTCTCTCTCTCTTTAACATGTTTCGAGAATGGTACTGAATTCATTTTACGCTTCACATTCCACCATTAGCTTCGAACTTTATGTGTGTGTGTGTAATATATATATATATATATATATATATATATATATATATATATATATATATATATATATATATATATAAATATATATATATATATATATATATATATATATATATATATATATATGTGTGTGTGTGTGTGTGTAATATATATATATATATATATATATATATATATATATATATATATATATATATATATATATATATATATATATATATATATATATATATATATATATATATATATATATATATATAATATATATAAATATGTGTGTGTGTGTGTGTGTGTAATATATATATATATATATATATATATATATATATATATATATATATATATATATATATATATATATATATATATAAATATATATATATATATATATATATATATATATATATATATATATATATATATATATCGTTCTCTCTACCTCTCTCTCTCTCCCTAACCAGGCAAATGTAGGAGCTCTGGGTTCTTGTAGAATCCAGAAAGCAATTAAGATTCCGGTAGGGTGAGCCAGCTGAAATTCGCAAGCAAAGAAGAAAGGGTAATTACCGCGTTGCCACTCGCTTCTTTTTTATACGGAATAAAAGATAAGTGAAGCTGCTGCTCTGCTCCCGCTGCTATTCC
>JANJGK010000008.1:56076686-56081686 GCA_039081455.1 Macrobrachium rosenbergii
CCTTGTTATTGTGACCAGACTGCCCGAGCCACTCTTGGGGTAATTTTTTTTTTTTTTTTTCCTTTCGTAGCGAACCCACCTCGCAATATCTTAGCTAGAAAAAAAAAAACAAAAGACAATTTAGGCAGGGAAAGATAGGCTTTAGTTAGGAGTACCATAACAAGTTCCTACGAATACCTGCTATAAAAATCATATAAAGAGAATTTAAAATTTTACGATAAACTTTTGTGACGTCGGCTCCCAGGAAAATTAAGATAATAAAGTAATCCCTAAGGAAGTCAAGACGACGCATCTATATCATTTTATTAAGATCCATGCCATTGTGCATGTATAAAATCTTTGTTTACATGTTCTCAAGCAGCAAGAAATTCGCTGATTGAAAATCTCTCTCTCTCCCTCTCTCTCTCTCTCTCTCTCTCTCTCTCTCTCTCTCTCTCTCTCTCTCTCTCTCTCTCTCTCTCTCTCTCTCAAGTAAGCATTCCTAACCTAAGTGTACGTGACCCTCTTCAAAGAAAGAACGGCCGACACTAGGCTAATTAATTCGAATACAATAAGCCAAATAAAAGAAACACCTCTGTCCCACAATAGATGAGGACAAGTTAAGAGTAATTACGATACAGTGATAAACTGTCGGTCACGAGTGAGGCCTGCTATCCAGACCGAAGCAAACAGTAGTTTTCACCCTCTGAAAAAAGAAGGGGCCAGCACTGGGGCCGGTACTGGGACCAGCCACTCACGAGGATCTTTAAAGAAAAAAAAAAAAAAAAAAAAAAAACAAATTCACTTTATTCCACAGTGCCAATAATTTGCAGCACTGTCATCACTTGAATAGCTTACTTTTCTCTCTCTCTCTCTCTCTCTTTTACCTTCCCTTTCTCTCTCATTCGATTGTTGCACTCTGCAATTCGATTGTTGCACTCTGCAGGGGGTGTAGAGTGCCTTTCCTCCCATATAGCCTAGTTGGACTCCAGTAGAGGGTCCCTAGGAACACCTTGGCACCATAAGTGCCACTAAAGAAAACAAAAGGGAACACAGAAGAGAAAGTTCTTCTGGAACCTAACCTGCACCAGTGCCTAGGGATACTGAGTGCCACCAGTGTGACCTGTACACGGCACACCCAAACTACAGTGCCACCTTTTGAAAGGGTGCCATGTCATTGAAGAGACACTTCCTCGCTGCCCAAGTACGCCCAGTCGACCCGGTTAGACGCCCTTCCCCACCAGAACCATGGCAGCAGAGCATTATAAAACTTTCCTGGGGCTGGGGACGGCGGCAGGTCTCACCGGCTCGGAACTTACTACCTGGGTCAAGGAGCAAGTGGACGACTTGGCCAAGCCGGAGAAGGAAGAAAGACTCGAGCAAAGGCAATATGAAGAGGAAAGAGAAGAAAGAAGGAGACAGCATGAGTTAGCCTGCAAGGAAACTGAGTTAGCCCTAAAGGAGAAGGAGCTCGAGCTTGAGAGAGCGAAAATGGAGAATGCCGAAGCTATGGCTAGCCATCAAGCCTCCAGTCCTACACCTGCTGCATCAAACGCTCCAATTTCAAGCATCAATTCCCTAGTCCCCAAGTGGACTGAGGGCGAGCCAGAAGCATGGCTGGAGGAGATCGAGGCTCTTTTCGATAACTACAGCACCACGGAGACGGAGAGAGCCTTAATACTGGCCAAGCATGTGGAGGGAAAAGCCAAGGCAGCGCTTCGCTCACTGGAGAAGAGCCAGAGAGGTAACATGGCGGAAGTTCGTAGAGTCATTACAAAGGCCTACGAGATAACCCCAGAAAAATGGAGACAACGGTTCCGAGGTCTTGCCAAGGAAGTCGGCTGGTCTTGGACAGAATGGGCATGTCACAAAACCCAGTCCGGTACGCGCTGGTTCGACTCCTTGGCCTGCACGACGTTTGAGGATCTTTTCAATCGGACCATGCTAGAAGACCTTTTCCAATGTGTGCCAGGGCCCCTTGCTGTATATCTTAACGATAAACAGCCCTCCACACTTATGGAAGCTTGTCGCATGGCTGATTCGTGGGAAACTTTCAATCAGTTGCATAGCACCTCTCAGAAGCGAATCATCCCTCCGGCCTACCTCTCGAACTCCACTCGCCCGAAGAATGGACTGCCTAGCAAGACCCTGTGCAACTATTGCAAGAAGGGGGGCCACGTTGAAGCTGAGTGCCGATACAAACTCGGCACTAATAAGCAGCCTAACCCTACCAGCCAGAACTCCGCTCCCGATTCATCCGCTCAGCCCTCTCCTCCAACAGTTACTGCAGGCCACCGAGCCCATCCAAAAGGCCCGTGCAGATCCTGTGGGGCTGCTAGCCACTACAATGCTGGATCTCCGGCCTGTCCACATCATGTCCCCACCACCAAATTTGTCAACCTAATCAGCACTTCATTTTCTGCTGCTGGTCCGCACCGGATCCTTTACCCCGAGAGACTGGAAACCCAGTTCATCTCGGTGGCCCTTCTTCAGAGCACTAGCCTGCCAGTGACCCTTCCGGTCACAGTAGACACTGCGGCAGACATTAGCCTGATCACTAGGGCCCAAGTGCCAGCCGGTGCCATGGTTGACGAAGAAACCCGGTGGGAAATGAAGTGGAGAGAGGGCCACACCATTACCGTTCCTACGGTCCAACTCCAGGTAATGACACCTTGGGGCACGATACCCCACCGCCTTGGCGTGGTAGGTGGAATTTGGCCCGGAGTGGCCTTCTTGTTGGGTCGGGATCTTCTCTGCGGAAGCCCGTTACCAACGCCACTTCGCAGCCGCGTTACCTCCTCCACAGAGGCCACATGTAAAACTCTCAACCATGACAAACCTCCACCTTCCGCCCACCAAAGTGGTCCGTGGAAGGGGCACAACCCAAACTATTCCAGGCCTAGCCCTCTCCAATTGCGAAGGGCTGGCCCACCAAGAGGTCTTCCCCCTCCGCGAAGAGAGATTCAGGAGGAGCAGTACCGCTGCAGGACGTGCAAGCGGGCAGACCACTCCACAAATTGGGAGGGCTGCCCAACCAAGCAACGCCCAGCGGACGCCCCCGAACAAAACTCACCGAGAGGCTACGATCTCCTGCTGGGGCAGGAATCTCTGCCGCAGCCAAACCCAAGTCGTCCGAGAGGTATTGCACCTCCGGACCCCTTGTCAGGCATGCCTGACCCTCAACTGCTGCCAGTGCCACTTGCGAGCACTGAGCAGTGCCAGACTCCGTCCGCCACGGACGTTGAGCTACCAGTGGAAAAGGCCCCCATGCCGGGTCTAAATCATGAGGCGAATCCTCCTCCGGGAGATTTAGGATTCCCCATGCAGCTGATCATTGCGACTGGAGAGCCTCCAGCACCCGAACCTTCTTCTTTGCAAAATTTGACTCCAGGGGATGAACCCCTGGAGGATCGAAATGGTACCCCTTCCTTGGAAGACCAGGAACTGGCATCCTCGGACGCAGAAGTCGAGATCGCTCTCGCTCCGGTTGTCGCAGCAGCCGGAGTAGGGAGTCCTCCCGCAGCTTTTGCAGTTGCCCCTGACTTCGCGCCCGCTAGCCCTTCTGGCCTGTCCCCGGAGTCGGTGCTCTCATCCCCTGCTAGGCCAGCTACTGATAGGCCTTGGAGGAACCCGAAGAAGAAGAAGAAGGGGCGGAAGAGAGCCCAGTAGTTGCGAAGCTATAAGCTCATCCTGGCACTAGTGCCCTCTCGGCACAGTGCCCTAACATCTAAGAGTGATCCTGGCCCCTTGCCCAGAGAAGGTAGCTAGTGTGATCTCTTCCTTTTATTTGTACCTAGCCTAGGCTGCCTTAAAAGTACGGTACATCAATTTAGTAGCCTTGTTCTTTCCACTTACCACCGAGCCGCAGTAATCATGTAAGTAGCCTAACTAATTTCAGTAATCTTAACTATTGTGAAACGAGCCACGATGCTCGTGACACGCATGGCCTAAGACCTCAGTGAGGCACCCATTTATCATATGAGGCAACCCTCATGAATTAACTAGTAAATTTTAATTGTATTAAACATAAACCATGTTGTAATTTAGTTAGAATATTAACTCTTATGTTGGTGCTACGGTCGGGTTAGGATAGGTTAAGCTAGGGAATATCATAGAATGTACCACTAGGCTAGGTCTAAAACACATCATGATTGTAGGAGGTAGCCTATAATAACCGTGAGCACCTTCTAGTACTATTAGAATTAGGTTAAGTAGTGATTATAGCTCATATCCTATCTAGGGTTAGGTAGTTCTGTAGCTAGATAGGCTAACCAGGACTAATCTGCTCAGGGGAAGGAGAGTAACCTACGAGAGGCGAACAGCTTGCTTAGTATAGACCTTCACGCCCGAAAAGGGAGTGAAGGCCCTCTTAAAGGGGGGAGCTTTTATAAATATTTACGCTGTTCGCCCTCGAACATTTAGGGATAGTAGTATCAGCCTGATCAAGACAGGGAAATTGCTTTGTCCCACGCTAGGAGCGTCTTCAGTTCAAACTTTAACGTCCGTTGAAAAGGATAGGTAGCATTTAGCCATTTTTCCCCTATAGGAAAATTCCCATATCAGCCTTAAAAATAGGTGGTCCTAAGGTCCTTTTTTCCTTTTTACCTGTCTCTCGTGGCGAATGTTTTTAACAGAGCATAGACGCCTAAGGCATGACTGTAGGCCTGTTTTGACCCAGCGCCGGTCAGGGAACTTCAGAGAGAAACTAGCCGCCGTCTCGAGCAGACGTCTGGAAGGTGGCCCTGTCCCCGCCTTTGTCTATTATTTTATTAGTGAATGGTGGAGCAAGAAACACACACCCGAACTTCAGCACGTCCGTTGTAAATGCGCGCCAACGCTTCGTCATTAAGGTAGAGTCCGTGTGCTGTTTGAAACTTCGTCCATTCTTTTAACCTCTTTTCTGTATTTCCAACTCTTTCTTTGTTTTCTTCCTTCAGCCACCACTTAGGGTATATGTGTTTACGAGGTCTAGATTAAGCCTAATTATTATATTGTTAGCTTCAACCCCGTTATTCCAGTAA
>JANJGK010000008.1:56084186-56119186 GCA_039081455.1 Macrobrachium rosenbergii
GCCAGATTGCTCATTTTCTTGATGAAAGGTCATACCGTTCTATAAGTGGAATGGGTTAATCTTGCCATTAATGGACTGTAATATATATATATATATATATATATATATATATATATATATATATATATATATATATATATATATATATATATATATCGGTATATACACAGTGAGAATTACACAGTGAGGATTGAAAAGGATTCTATCAAACGGTAGACATCAGTATGTGCAAGGTAAAGGATCAGTCGTTCGTTCCTTTTCTAAGTACTTTATTATTACTGCAACGTTTCAAGACGTAAAAGTCCCATTTTCAAAGCATAAAAATAGAAGACAAACGTTAAATAACAAACTCGGAATAAGAATTAACAGTTGAAAGCTATACAAATAATATAAACGACAAGTACAAAAGATAGGGAGGAGTGATTACCATAAGGTGCTGAGGGCACAGACCGAGTGACAATTTGGGCCGGGTTCAGCTTCCACTTAAGCTCACGAGAGATACAGAGGTGTTGAAGAAGACTGGATGTTTAATGTGGAACGAGTTGTTTAGTGAAGAGAGATTCTAAAATTGCTAAATATTGTTCGTTAGGAGTCAGGCCTATAA
Organism: Macrobrachium rosenbergii; assembly: GCA_039081455.1. Lineage (NCBI taxonomy): Eukaryota > Metazoa > Arthropoda > Malacostraca > Decapoda > Palaemonidae > Macrobrachium > Macrobrachium rosenbergii. The sequence goes on from JANJGK010000008.1 coordinate 56,084,791, forward strand.
TTTTAAAATCTTTGTAATTTATGTCAGATTTACATTTCTTTGTATGCTCACGTGTACATGATATTTAGGATTAGTTAATTTGACACCTGTTCTACAGCTAATGCCTCGATGAGAGTCCAATCTCACTTTGAGTAACCTCCGTGTGGAGCTGACGTGCTTCCCAAGATTACATCTGGGGCAATTAAATAGATATACAGCTCCTGAGGTCATTAGTGGATCGAGTTTCTCCTTATGTTTAAATAGAGATCTAATATTCATTGGGCTGCAGGGTATTAGCTTTAATTCAATTGCAGGTAAAAATTTCTCGATTAACAGCTTCAATTCACCGTAGAAATTTTGGTCATGAATAAATGGGACACTTGCATATAATCGTAATTTTGGTACTGTTGGTATTTTAATTTTAGGATGGAAGATATTGTTGAAGAATTTGTAGAGTGTTTATAAAAAAATTTCGACGGAAAGCAATTGTCTGTGAAACATTGGTGGAGATAGGTTATTTCACTGTGAAAATGATACCAATCAGACGTTATGTTAAAAGCCCTATGGAAAAGGGTAGGCATGGAGTTTAGTTTAAAACTTATGAAAACAGTTACTATAAAAATTTGAGCCCAGGCCGATAAAAGTTTTCTTTCTAAAGACCGTGGTGTTAAAATGATCATTGTTATATCTAAAAACTGTTACATCTAGAAATGGCAGGGTATTTTCATTTTCATATTCAATTGTAAAATTAATGTTAAGATGTATTTTATTGGCATAATCAAGAAATTTGTCTGCTTGATCTTTATTTCTGAACAGTAAAAAGGTATCATCCACGTACAGTACCTACTATAAAGTAATGGATGGTAGGCCAAAGGACAATTGCCCAGTATGAGCTCCTCCAGGGAGCACGTAAAAATGCTTGCAAAGTTGTGACCCAAAGGGCATCCCATCGACATACCATCAACCTGAATGTAGGCTTTATTGTTAAAAACAAAGGCTGTGTCCTGCACAGAGAGCTCGAGCAGTTTTCTAAAATCCGTGAGGTTAAAATTATTAAAAGTGGCATCTGTGTCAATAAAAATACGGCTAACAACAATGTCAATGGTTTTCTCTACCGGTACATTAGTAAAAAGAGACTCCACATCCATGCTAACCACAAATAAATATGAATCCTGGGATAAGATTTTTTCTTGAAAATTTTCTGAACTCTTACAGCTATAGATATTCGTAGTTAAAGGAGTTAGGAGAGGTACAAGAAATTTAGCGCTGTTATAATTAGAAGTATCATAAGAGGTGAGGATGCACCTCGTTGGTATGCCTTCTTTATGGACTTTAGGTAACCGATACATCACCCCATATGAGGCACCTGTACTACATAATGAAGTATAAGTAAAGCCTACATTCAGGTTGGTGGTATGGCGATGGGATCCCCTTTGGGTCCCACCTTTGCAAGCATCTTTATGTGCTCCCTGGAGGGGCGCATACTGGACAATTGTCCTTTGTCCTACCATCCCTTATTTTGTAGTAGGTACGTGGATGATACCTTTTTACTATTCAGAGATAAAGATCAAGCTGGCAAGTTTCTTGATTATGCCAATAAAACACATCCTAAAATTAATTTTACAATTGAATATGAAAATGAAAATAAGCTTCCATTTTTAGATGTAACAGTTTTTAGATATAATGATCATTTTAACACCACGGTCTTTAGAAAGAAAACTTTTACTGGCCTGGGCTCAAATTTTTATAGTGACTTTTCATAATTCTAAATTAAACTCCATGCCTACCCTCTTTCATAGGGCTTTTAACATAACGTCTGATTTGAATCATTTTCATAGTAAGATAACCTATCTCCACCAATACTTCCTGACAATTGCTTTCTGTCGAAACTTTTTTTATAAATACCTCTACAAATTGTTAAACAATACCTTCCATCCTAAAATTAAAATACCAACAGTACCAAAATTACGATTATATGCAAGTGTCCCATTTATTCATGACCAAAATTTCTACGGTGAATTAAAGCTGTTAATCGAGAAATTTTTGCCTGCAATTGAATTAAAGCTAATACCATGCAACCCAATGAAATTGGATTTCTATTTTAACACTCGATCCACTAATGGCCTCAGGAGTCGTATATCTATTTAATTGCCCCAGATGTATCTTGGGAACTACGTCGGCTCCACACGGAAGTTACTCAAAGTGAGACTGGACTCTCATCGGGGCGTTAGCTACAGAACAGGTGTCAAATTAACTAATCCTGAATTTTCATGTATACGTGAACATACAAAGTAATGTGAATCTGACTTAAATTACAAAGATTAAAAAATTATAGGGCTGACTCCTAATGAACAATATTTAGCAATCTTAGAATCTCTCTTCACTAAACTACTCATTCCACAGTTAAACATCCAGTCTTCCTCAACACCTCTGTATCTCTCGTGAGCTTAAGTGGAAGCTGAACCCGGCTCGAATTGTCACTCGGTCTCAGGGGCGTTGTTACAATTGTAATACTCGTAGCAGGGCCATATTCAGAAGTTTTGTAGGGTGAAATGTTGTGGCGCTTACAAGTTTGCATATCATGGTTGGCGGTTTTGCCCTCTTCTTAAACAGAATGAGTCTAGAAGCACACCTCAGAGCTCTGGTCTGGCAGGTAGGAGAATTCCTCGAGGGGGTTTTTCGGGAGCCTCTAGGGGCCAACAGAATTTTTGGAGAACCAAGCAGCAGAAGGGGAAGAAATAAATGAGGTTGTTCCTTGTAATACTGGACTTCTGGGTGAGCCCTCAGAGCTGAAGTCAGTACTAAAAGGGTCTGTGTATGGGGTTGATGTGAATATCTTTATAGACACAGGTGCCTCTATTAATTTGATGAATTATGAGTTGTTCCGATCGATGTTTTTCGATCGTTCTCTGAGGCCTGCTAAAGAGAAAGTATGTGATGTACAAGCAAATAGGTTACGGGCTTTGGGCTACATAGATTTGTGGTTATCTCTTGGGGGTAGAACATTTACAGAGCCATTTTTGGTTATACGAGGGGCTGTTTTTAGGAATACACTGTTACTGGGTCATCCAATGTGTCGGCAACACGAAATCTCGATTCTTACAGGGGTATGCAGTATAACTGTTGGAGTACCTGGTGTTTTTGTACCTTACGAGGAAATGGATATAAGTAGAGTGGATGATGGTAATGGATCGGGTGTACATGAGGATTTGTGGGTGGATTCTGTGGAGAGGAAGTGTTATGAGGGTTTTTTGTTGGATGATGTGCTTCTTGGACCTGGTATGGTTTCTGTGGTGAAAGTTCTTGTGAAAGGTGTGCATAAGCCCAGGCAGGTGTGTGTGGATGAGTGTAGCGAAAAGCTGAAGGAGGTAGTGTGTACAGTTTCTATAAGCAGTGTGTCGAGTTCAGGAGATACTTGGGTGGAGTTGCTAAACTGTAATAATTCAGTTCGGACCTATCAGAAGGGTACTTATGTGGTCGATTTTGTTGACTGGGTTGATGAAGATAATTCAGTTGCTATTGTCGGGGACATGTGTGAATTTTCAGAAGCAGATTTACAGGCTAGGATGCAGGTTTTTAGGGATCATTTAGCCAATGCTGATTTTAAAGAATATATTGAGGGTGTGGAAGATGTTCTGGCTGTGTTTGCGGATGTAGTCGCACTTAAAGGGGAAAAGTTAGGGTTGCAAATGAGTTAGAACACAAGGTTCATTTAGAGGATAAGACTAAGCCTATTTTTGTCCCTTCATATAGGATTCCTTTTAAGATTAGAGAACAGGTAGAGTGAGAGGTTAATAAGTGGGAGGAGGAAGGCATTGTTAGGCCCAGTTCCTCGCCTTTTAATTTTCCATTGTTAGCAGGATGGTTCAGCCCAGGTTTGTATGGACTTCAGGAAGTTGAATGAGAAAACCATTCTTGACCGTTACCCTGTGGCGTGTTTGCCAGATTTATTTGTTGAGACTGGGGTCAAGAATATTTATTCTTTAACTGATCTGATGCAAGGGTACTTGCAAGTACCGCTTAGCGAGGAGAGTTGCGAGTACAGTATACACCGTTTTCTTAGCCGAAGGGACATTATGAGTTCACTGTGATGCTGTTTGGTTTATCAGGTAGTCCTATGACATTCACAAGGCTAGTGAATACAGTATTGCATGGCTTGTTAGGGAAGTCCATTTTTGTGTATGTGGACGTATCTTAGTTGCCACTGATTCTGTAGAGGAACATTTAGAGGTTCTTAGGGAATTTTTATGAGGCCTAGGTTAGCGGGGTTGAAGATAAAATTAACTAAGTGTAATTTTCTGAAGAAGCAGATAATATATTTGGGTCATGTCATTTCTAAAGAGTGGGTTGGAGTGAATGAGGACAAAGTTCAGGGAATTGTAGATTTTCCCACTCTCAAGAATAAGAAACAGATTTGGTCATTCTTGGGCATGACTGGATTTTTTCCTAGGTTTGTGAAGGGTTTTTCTACTTTAGCATCTCCTTTGACGGATGTCCTGAGGGACGATGTGCAGTTTGTATGAGATGATGGACAGCAGTCAGCCTTTCAGAATATTAAGGATGTTTTAGTTAATCTCCCAGTGTTGAAGTTTCCTGATTTTGAGTGTCCTTTCACTTTGGTGACAGATAAAAAAAGTTAAGTATACCTTAGTTTCACCAGACCACCGAGCTGATTAACAGCTCTCCTAGGGCTGGCCCAAAGGATTAGACTTATTTTATGTGGCTAAGAACCAATTGGTTACTTAGCAACGGGACCTACAGCTTATTGTGGAATCCGAACCACATTATAGCGAGAAATGAATTTCTATCACCAGAAATAAATTCCTCTAACTCTTCATCAGCCGATGCCAGTCGCGATGGCATAGGGGCCTGCCTTATGGAGAAGTTCGATGGAAGACTCCTTCCGATTACATTTTACAGTAGGAAATTTAAGACACGGGTAGTAATGAACAGCTATGGTCGGTAGATTACAAGGAGTCCTTTGCTGTAGTGTCTAGTTTGGTTCATTTTAAGATGTTATTGATGGGCAATCAAATAGAGGTTCTTACAGATCATAAGCCATTGTTCGATCTTTTCAATCAGCCGGATCTTTCCCCTGAAAGGGCTAGGTGGTATTTGACAATCAGGGATTTTGATGCCAAGCTTAGGTATATAGAGGGTAGACATAATGTTGTAGTGGACGCCCTCAGTAGAAGTTTTTCTGATTCGGATGGTTCTCATGTATGTTATGTATCTGGAGATTGCTTAGACTGGGATATTAGTTTAGTAGAAGCTAAACAGGATGGGGATGAGATTTTGGCAGACGCAAAAGCGTTTCTTAGAGGGGGAATTAGTTAGGAAGAGTTATAAGTTGCCTTTTGTGGGTCTTGAATTAGAGGGTAATTTGTTATTTAGGAACATTAGATACAGACTGAGAAATAGTGAGGATAAGGGTGATACGACGCAAATAGTTATCCTAGGAGTTTAGTACCTACGGTTCTGGGTATTGTTCATTTTAGGTCTGGCAGTCCTCATTTGGGTATTGAGAAGATGTATCAGAATATTTGGGGACAATTCTTTTGGAAGAACATGTTCACGTCAGTGGGAGACTGTGAGAGGTTGTTCGGTTTGTAATGCATGTAAGCTATCAGGGTCGTTTCTTGTAAATTGGGTTCATTTCCTATTCCCAGTAGACCGTGTTCTCGTGTCCATGTGGACATTATCTCCAATTTCTGTGAATCTAGTTACGACCATGGGCACCTGTTGGTGGTTGTTGATGAATTAACTAGGTTTGTAGAGATTTTTCCTTTGAGGCATAAAATAGCGGAGGAGGTGGCAGTCGCATTCTTTAATGGATATATTTGTCATTATGGGGTTCCTGAGGTGCTGACTAGGGATAATGGGAGAAAATTTGTGAACAAGACGTTGGAGTCTTGCAGATGCAATGGGCATTCAAAAAGTAACTATTATTCTCTATAGACTAGAAGCTAATGGGCTATGTGAACAGGCAACGAGGGAGGTAATTGAGGCTCTCAGAATCACTGTGGGGGCAATGTTGTAAATTGGGATCGATATATTCCACAGGTTCAGCATGGCATCAATTCTGTGGTTAGTGATGCCACTGGAATGTCTCCCAATGAAGCGCTGTTTGGCTACCCAATGCGGGGCACATTTGATTTACTATCTATTCCATTGGCTGATGATACAATTAAATCGCTGATCTCTACTGCTAAGGAGAGATATGCGCATCTTGCCAAGAATCTTGAGTTGAAAACTCAGGATATGGTTGACAGGAGCAATTCAAAGCCATGTAGGGTTAAAGTTGCTGTGGGAGATAGGGTTTTTGTGAAAATAAATGTTAGGAATCAGGTGAATTATAAACGAAGTCCTAAATTTGAGGGTCTTTTTCTGGTTGTAGAAGTAAAGGAGGGGAGTACATTAGTTGTTCAGGATGAAAATACGGGAGTGTCTCGGTTGACACATATATCTAAAATTAAAAAGACTGGTGAATGGGAATCTTGTGGGTTAATACCTGTAAGGTACTGTTGTTTCTGATAATTTTTTTCTCTCTTTTGTTTTTTTAATAGGTTTTAAGGGTGTGTGATTTATAGTTTTTTAACTGGGGAGGACGTCTGTTCATAGAGTTATACAAATTTTTAATAGTCCGAGTTCAGTTTTCCCATTGTTTTTTCTTTTCTTTCCTGCTTAAGTGCAGCAGTTTGGAGTAGTTTTTTTTTGTGTTGCAATAATGTCTGAGAGGGGAAAACTTGGTTGAATTAGGTGCAAAATACCGTAGAGTTTGATAGATAGATGGATTTCTCTTCTTTGTTTTTTTGTTCGGGATCTGGTAACTTATAGGTCATGGTATGGGCTAATTGCATAGTGAGGTTAGACCCAGTTGTTATTATAGAAGAAGACTATGATGACATGGTAACTTTGAGTATAGAGTTTGAGGATATAGGTTTGGCAGGGGATGAGCTCGAAGCATCCCAGAATAAAGTTCAGTCGCTTACGAATTTATTTGGTGAGATGAATATCGGGCGGAATCTGTCTGATCTGTTGTAGGGTTGGTTAATCGAACTTAATGCTACAGTTGTTAGGGTCCAGGATAATATTAAGAAGACTTTAACATGGCTTCCAAATTTAGGTTCTTTGACTTCTCACGTTTCTTCTAGAAGGTATAAGAGGGCTGCGCCATTGTTAATTGGAGCCGTTCTGACTGTGACTTTTGAACATTCCAACATGAGTACAAGGTGGCCTCTACAAAGACTCTCAATGCCGTGTTCTGCAATAAATGTCAGATGTCCATCCGATGCCATAATTCATCGGATACATTCCTTCTGCAAGGATCCCACCTCTTCGATGCAGCGTGTAGACTGGTCATGCCTAAGTTTCGAGTCCTGGGCAAGAGTGTCTTCAACTCTACTAATCGTATCTTCATGTGGCATCTTCATGGGGAACATCAAGTTGTTCCGGTGCTGCCTTTAAGGGGAATGGTCGCCACGATTCCACCACTTCCTCCAATGCCAGAAGATGAACCTCTCCCTGTGCCGAATCATTACCTCCTCATCGCTACTTTATTGACTTTGTCGTCATACTCTTCGTGAAGTCGGGTATTTCCGGCATACGAAAACATTGTGTGAGTAAACCCTCACCTGAATATCAGCCTGCCAGGGGTGTGGCTGTCCATTTAGTGCACAAATCTGTCAATTAATGATTAATATTTCCCTAGTACTGGGGGCAGCACTTCTTCCTGGTGGCGGAGCATCTGAAAAGCTCAAAGGTCACAGATATTTTATGAATTACAATACACAGTAGATGTTTGATTAATAAGTGTGGCTAAAGGCATTGGGAAGAACCTTGAGTGAATGTTTAGCTGGTGTCTGGCGCACATCCTGATTAGTAAAACTGTATATGTGTCAAATGCATCAGATATTCTTGAGACGCGGGAGCATCCCTGCCTAGCGACAAGACTTTGTGAGTTTGTTCGCCAGAAATGTCCAGGTTCCGGATATTTCATTCATATGTGTTTTTTGAGGGGCAAGCAGAGCCCAGGGTGTGAAGGGATTAGTTATCAAACAAATCGTCATTCGAAGATCAACACCTAATATTGTTAGAAGCCTTCGGTGAAGGGTCTGTGGTTCAAGACCTGTCGATTAAGAATTGTGAACATTGCTGTTTGGAGGTAGGAAACATTTTAGATTTCCCAAACTGTAGGTTGTTCTTTTCATTTAACATATATCTCACTTGTGTCAAGCATTTTCTACATTGTGTGTACTTCATAAGTAACATGGGAGGAATTCCCATATCTTTATTTTTATGCATTTGTTTAATAAGGGTTTTATTTGACTTCTTCAGATGTTTCGCTAAGGAAGAGGTTAAGATGTACTCGTTGGGAACGTACTGGACATTTACTTATTTTGGTCTATAATGAGGAAATTATTTAGAGAGAATAATTAGTTGAATATGTTGGCCTTTAATATGTTTGATCATTTGATGAACATTAGCATTCCATTTTATTTCATATCTTTGTTTCTTGCACTCCAGTTATGTTAGATTATTGTCAAAATAATTATTTTGGGTAATGCTTGTTTTGCTGTAGAGAGAGAGAGAGAGAGAGAGAGAGAGAGAGAGAGAGAGAGAGAGAGAGAATGCGTGTGTGTATGTACGGGTGTACGGTGCCAGTAGCCTTTTTGATGTGGTCACTATCAAGCTACCAGTAGATGGGACTTCTTGACTATTAGCAAAGGTAAGCAATGGGATTTACTCTGGTTGGATAACACACACACACACACACATATATATATATATATATATATATATATATATATATATATATATATATATATATATATATATAATGTTACCCCCCCCCCACCTTTAATCTAAAACCCAAAAGGAGAGAGAAACTTACCTCCATCCGACATCTTCTTCAGTCCTAGAAGGTATCTCACGTTTTCTATGACCAAGTATTCCCATACTCTCACTTTTACCAAAGAATTAGCTGGGTTCGTAAAGGAGACTATTGAACTTACAAAAAATATAGCTTTAATCAAAAAGTCTAACACAAGGAATGGATAAATGAGATTAAGCGAAGTATCGGGTAATGTCATCCCTAACTTCAAACAGAACAAAATTAAGCATTGACTTTAACTAACTCTGTTCTCCCCAAAGTCAAATTTTGTCTACAATGACCGAGGTCAACATGTCTGTCAAAAATTTCCTCAGTTTCGTGACCTTAAACGAGACTTCTGCAGAACAGAGAGAAAATCACTTTGAAAAATCAGCACTAAAATATGGGCAATTTCCTTGGCCATTAAGACCCAAGGCATAAACTAAAGAAAATGGGAACAACATGATATATTAGACACTAAATTATAAGTCATACAGCTTAGACACAAATATCAAATGCCCACTTGGGTACCAAAATGTAAGCTTACCTCAATGGCGGTAGTAAAAAGATTCACCAGAAACACGTCACACAAACAAAAGGTCGTGTCTTAATGATTCACCTGTACACAAAATCATAATCTTCCACTCGTTCGCCCCTCCCATTTGGACCGAACATACGAACAGATTCTACGTTCCCACACGCCACTACCGGACTTCCGGCGGAAGGCGCATCCTTCCGAGTCAGTGTTCAAAGATGCTGACAAGATGCTCAGAAAAAAAGAGTTTTCTCTGTTTCTAAGGGAACGGAGCTGACATTAAAACAGGTAAGCAGTGAAACAAGCATTCATGGCGGCCGCGAGACTGATGAGCAAATAACACATGACTGCACGGTTACAAGGCGGTGGCAACACACTATTAATATTTTATTAATATTCATACCAAAACACACACACACACACACATATACATATATATATATATATATATATATATATATATATATATATATATATATATATATATATATATATATATATATATATATATATATATATATATATATATATATATATATATATATATATATATATATATATATATATATATATATATATATATATATATATATATATATATATATATATATATATATATATATATATGATGTATGTAAACACACGCACACACTAACCATCGTTATTGACTGAGATACGCATTGTAAATTAATTAAGCAAGCTTAAATAATAAAGCAAAAGACTCCAAACCTATCCACGTAAAATGGTATATGGACGACTGTGTATTCTCATAATCTTCAATTCTCTCTCTCTCTCTCTCTCTCTCTCTCTCTCTCTCTCTCTCTCTCTCTCTCTCTCTCTCTCTCGTTTCAAAATAATATTCCTCAAAAATCAAAACCTTTGCATTTGCGAAGACCACGTTCAATTCGACTAGGCATCTCGGAGGTCATTGAGAATTTAAGCATGGCTGCCGGGCTGTGAACCAAAGAACAAGTATTAAATATTTTTTATACTTTTCTTTTTCTTCCATCCGGATATTAAGGACTTATAGGTATCAGTTTCTTCTTGAAGTCTAGTGGCTTGAACGGAATAAAACTGGACTGAATGGAAGTTCCATGATATTTGTGAAATAAACATTTAGATTATTATTATTATTATTATTATTATTATTATTATTATTATTATTATTATTATTATTATTATTATTATTATTATTATTGTTGTTGTTGTTGTTGTTCAAGCGAAAAAAAGCCTGTTGGTGCATAAATTATTGAAGCATAATATTATATCAATATAGGGGTTCTTTCATATTACTATAATAACACAGCACACTTGTGGATTGTTCTATAACAGTCTTCAAAAAAATCTGCATAAGAAGTAGTTTTTTAATTTCCTGCATTCGTCATATATATTATTATTATTATTATTATTATTATTATTATTATTATTATTATTATTATTATTATCCAAAGTGAGTAAATATTCTAATGTAGCAAGCTCAAAAAGTCATTACAAGGTAATCTTTCGACATAATACAAAACCAGAACAATGACAGTGCCGAATAATAACAGTATTATCAGTCAAAACGCCAAGGTAATTGAGAATTCCGAAAGCAGTCTTACGTTTATGAGAATTATAAAAGAAAGACAAGAGCTGCTTATAAGGGTGATACTGGCGCACCCCAGACTTCAAGTGTTTCATACCAGGGCGTGTCGCTGAATTATGATTGACATTTCAACAGTCGAATTTCGTTTTAAAAATAATTATTTTTCGTTCTTTCTCTAAGCGAGACGTGAAATTACAGCATGAAGTTATAGCAAGCTCATAAATAGCGGGAAACGAGCAAATTCATAGATGTACAAAATGTGTCATACATATACAAAAGGTGGTCTCCTTCAGATTTTCAGAAAGATGAGCCGGATATATATATATATATATATATATATATATATATATATATATATATATATATATATATATATATATATATATATATAAATATATATATAAATATATATATATATATATATATATATATATATATATATATATAAATATATAGATAGATAGATAGATACATTCGTAATTTTGTAACTGACACATCAGTGAACATTTAAATTAGTATTAATGATAGTAAATGATCAACCATTGTCCACAAGTTACTAAAATAAATACTTTATTACCCATTTTTCCAAACCATAAACTATATCATAAACTTACATAGAAATTGGCTATGAAAGAATAAAAAGATGAAACTAGCGGTGAAAATAGTTAACATTTCTCTCTGTCAATCGGAAGAAAGAAGAAATGTTTTTAGATAAGCTTTCGTAGTTCAGACTGCGAAGAGGTTAATCCACTTATTTCTCCAAACATTTTTATATCTGGAATGCATCACAGAGTGAATGTTTCCACTAACGGTAAAATATACGATTTTAACTAATCCAATATTCATATATATATATATATATATATATATATATATATATATATATATATATATATATATATATATATATATATATATATATATATATATACATACATACATACATATATATATATATATATATATATATATATATATATATATTATATATATACACACACACATATGTAATATGTACAGAACTAATCAACACATGAACACATATTTCACATAAATAGATTTCTGATCACATTGGTTCAACTGGTAGTGCCCTGACCTTTCATTTAAGAGACCTAGGTTCGATCCCGATGTGAGTGAGAAATATATATAAATATATGTTTATAATATATATATATATATATATATATATATATATATATATATATATATATAAATATATATATATATATATATACAGTATATGTTTGTGTTTGTGTGGGCTAAATATTCTTCATGATAATAACACCGTTGAGTAACAGTCTTTGAAATATTTTCTATGTATTTCTCTTCTCATAACAGAGGCCGCCCCCCCACCCGAAAAAAACTATTAGGAATTATTATCTCTATTTAAAAGATACCATGAGCTAATAAAATATAGAACGTGGCCAAGTCTTCCATTCCCTTGATATTTGCATCTTTAAAGGTGATTTATCAACGCAACTAACCTCATTTATTACGGGCGCTTTGTTTACGGTCATGATAAGTCTGTGGACGGTGCATTACTGAATAAACAAAATTCATATGAATAACCCAACATTACGCAACGCCAGTAATATATTTCATTGTTTTCTTGCTCCCGTTACTCGTATCATAAGTTACGGTTGATATCCTGCACCTACGCGCGGTTGATTACAGAAATGGATTTTTCCTCATTTTGTGACTCATACTTACATGATATTTTTGCTCTACGACTGAAGAGTACCTTACTGTCTTTGTCCCCTTTGTATTTAAGTCTACTGTCTCTGTCATTAATAAACTCCAATACAAATATTAATCCCATTTTAGATACTATCACTCTTCCTCCTCTTCCTCGAAGTATACAGGAAAGGATCCCACAGTATCCAATTTTTCACGTACAAGGAAGAAGGTCAGTTTATTCTGTTATAGCGCTCTTCATATACAAAAAGAAGACACCCTTATCAAATAGACCAAACAATAAAACATGATGAAAAGGTCTTCTAGATAATTCTATGTTTAAAACGAACCATTCAGTATAACATATTCTTCATACAAAGGGTTCTTTAAACGAAAATAAAATGAAGGAGCCCTTCAGTATCAGATATGCCGTATGCTAGAATGTAACAAAAGCATCTTTTAAAGAAAATATTTCGTAAATAAAACTAACATTACAGGACCCTTTAGTATCAGGTATACCTTGTGATGAACTATAAGAGAAGTTATCTAAAATAACAGATCCCTTATATGAATATACAAGAAAGGACTCGGTTGACCCACGTACAACCAAGGTTCGTCCGGGAAGCCGAGGGAATGCCTCAAATAATAATTCATATTTGATCTTATTTTCAAAGGACACACGACTCAGATTTTAGTTCATCCGAATTTTCAGTAATACTGGATTCCCTCTTCCTAGCATTGAGGGTCAATAATAACTAGAGTTGCTGTCTATATACTTGTACTTCGTAGTTTGGTGTTCTGCCACCAGGTCGGCGCTGTAGAGCGTTGCGGCCGTGATGAAGAACCCTGAAACTGCGAAAATAAAATAGACGCTTATATATATATATATATATATATATATATATATATATATATATATATATATATATATATATATATATATATATATATATATATATATATTAGTATATATGTGTGCGTGTAGTGGGGCGGGGGGGGGGGGGGCGAGTGTGGGCGCGCTCGAGAAAGTTTGATCTTGTGAGTGATGACTGTTATCACATAATACCTATAATGAATTAACATATTCTCATTCTTGGTCATTCTGACGGCCACGTTGTCATTGCCATGAATGTTATTCCAGTGTTACTTAGCTAAATTACCTTTGATTGAAACCGGAGCTATATTTTAAAGTTGCGCTTTATACACAAGCTTAAACAAGAGTTTTACTCTTGACGTTCTAAAGATTTTCAAATTAAGTGTTATGTTTTAGAGTAACGGCACTTTTATTATACAGAAAAAGACTAAAGGTATTTCTCCTTCTTGATCAAAAGATGCAATCATCTATTACCCATTATATCATACGCGCTTCTGAATTGATTATTGAAACTTGAAGGTGAGATTGTCATAATGAGTACTAAATCATATGCACACACGCACAGACACACAAACACGTGTGTGTGCGTGTATATATATATATATATATATATATATATATATATATATATATATATATATATGTGTGTGTGTGTGTGTGTGTGTGTGTGTGTGTGCGTGTGTGTGTGTGTGTATAATCAAAGTCTACTATTTGAGTTCAAGAAAAAATGTTACGTAAATTCATATAGTTCATGAAGAGAATATATAAAGAGTAATGTAAATATTAATGCATTAACCATGAAATGAAACCAGAATGAATTTCCCACTGGTACAAGCCCAAATATGAAAATTCAGAATTCTTTGTGATCGGTTTCTTAAGACTAGAGGGTAATAATAATAATAATAATAATAATAATAATAATAATAATAATAATAATAATAATAATAATAATAATAACTTCATAAAGGCGCGTTCACCAGGTGTTATACAATTGATTTATCTTTCCAATCTTCTGTGACATATATTCAGTCTTCTAGCTAAGGAAATTTTAAATATTTACCCTCAAATACTGAAGCAAAAGCAAATGTTTTAATAGAGACAAATGCGGTATGATAAAAATAAAAACATATTCATAAAAGCAAGTGTCATTTGCGCATGTTGATAATTCAAAGTTTTGCCATATTACGAAACCATGAAATGCTCAGGTAATTTAGGAATACAATTTAATACATGAGAAAGAGCTTTGGTAGGTATAAGGAACTGCGATTTTATTTTTCCAGGTAAATCTTGACGCATAAATATCCTCGGACATCAATCGATAAAGTAATGGATGCTTAACATTAAATTTTCCACATTTAAACTCATGCACTAACATGGTTTCCGTATTGCTTTTCAAAAGGTCATGTTTTAGTTTTTTGTAAAAGAAAACTATTGAGATGGCTATTTGTCTGTCCGTCCGCACTTTTTCTGTCCGCCCTCAGATCTTAAAAATTACTGAGGCTAGCGGGCTGCAAATTGGTATGTTGATCGCACACACTCCAATCATCAAACATACCAAGTTGCAGCCCTCTAGACTCAGTAGCTTTTATTTTATTTAAAGTTAAAGTTGGCCATGATCGTGCGTCTAGCACCGTTATAGGTGCCAACAATACAGGCCAGCACCGGGCCGTGGCTGAAAGTTTCATGGGCCGCTGCTGAGAATTTCATGGGCCGTGGCTGAGAGTTTCTTACAGCATTATACGCTGTACAGAAAATTTGATTGAGCCGAAGAAACTTCGACACATATTTTACTTGTTTTTATTTACTTTCTGGTAGACACGATAACAGTCAGACAGAAATGATTTTTTCAATAAAATGAAAAATTGTCTACTACAATCTTTTTAGGGTGACTGATATGAGGTAGGCTATCTTTCCCTGTAGATTGCATGTATACTGACTCAGTGTGGATTCTTTGTCATATTCTGGGGATCCTCGATGAAAACACAGTTGCAGTTCAAAATAACAGTCCAATAATTGAACTTTTTTATACTCGAAATGTCACAGGAGAGATAAATATTAGAAGTCCAGAGTATATTGTCCGGATTACTGACATTTCTAAATTATCTAGATTCGCCTTCTGCTTCCGCTGTAACAGGTGGTTCAGAGCGACTGTAAATTCGTTAAAATCCGTATTCTTTTGAAAATACATAAGTAAAATGAAATACTCCATGATTTCCTCTTGAAGGTAATTATCCTCCATGACATTTATTAGTATTTATTAGTCACCCTACTTAAAGAGGCTTTGACAGTACCGAAAATAATTAAACATTTTTGTTCATAGCAGTAGGTCGTTGATTCTTGAATTTCGCGAGCATATTACCGGATATTATTAATGAACTTTGATGCATGAAATTTGACGAATTTATTATATTACTCAAAATTCCTAACCAAAAAGGGAAAGGATGAACTGCAGAGGAATAAAATAAAACGATGTAATTAATGAAATATTAATCATACAGTTGTGAAATGAAAAAGTATCCTTAGATTTTTAATATCGTCGTCTGGAAAATACGTTGGTATGAGAAGTAAGGAAATGCCTCAATAATTTTGTCGGAGAATCTCTCTCTCTCTCTCTCTCTCTCTCTCTCTCTCTCTCTCTCTCTCTCTCTCTCTCTCTCTCTCTCTCACAAAATATTGATCTTTTCCACTGAAACTCTCGACATTTACGAAGTGCAAGTCAGTAATTCGGCCTAATATCTTAGACATGTCAGAGGATTCAATTATGGTTCCAGCGGGTCGAGCCAAGGAACCCTTATTAAATGTGCATATTGCTTTTCGTCCCTTTCACTCTTTTTTCTTTTATTTTCTTACCGACCGAAGGTTAATGACATCTTTGATTTCGAGTTTTTATTCAAAAATTAATTTCGAACGGGTACAAAAGGATTTCAGTGAAACTATTAATCTATGAATAATGAAAATACGAAACATTTGATAAATACAAATAAATCAAAATCAACGAACGATGAGTATGTAATTACAAAAATGTATAAAAGTGCAGCTATCACCATTATTTTTTTTCGGACGCTGTATTCTGGTAATAAAATAAACAATAATTTAATTAGCACATATTTAAGTTTTTTTTCAACCGTTTTTGAATTATTATTATCATAAGCCTGTTAAGCTGTTAACCTGCAAAGGTAGAATGAAAATATGTAAAAAAGATAAAAGAAGAATGGAAGAAAGTGAGCAATGGGCGTAGGTACCCAATAGTGAGGAGACTTCTGACGGGAAAGGAGACCCTAAACTTTTCGAGGACAAGCTCAAGGCGCCAGTTGTTCATTGATTTTTTTTTTTTTTTATCTCTATACCACATTCATATACCAGGTGGTCTGCATGGCGACAATCATCAAATATTCATTGATATTGATTGCAAATCGTCCAACGGGTGACATTTAACGAATGTGTCCATTAAATGTTATATAAATACGTATATCTATTTTCGAGATATTATGTTGTCACAAACACACACTGATAGAAATACGCACACAGGTTGAGCATATTTCTTAGTTCTCACTTCGCTAGGACGGACAACAGCACACATTCGTTTATGTAATAATAGCACATAAATGAAGATAAAATTAATATTTCAACCGCATGTCTATTATGAATTCCATGTCAGAGTACACTCAGAGGTTTGCCGTCCCCAGAAATTAACAACGAAGAGGCTCCTCTTAACTTTTCAGGGATGAATTTCGCTTTTAAATACGAAGTTTGTCAGGAGTTACATGTTAAATTGTATTTACAGTCTTGAAATATCAGTTTTAAAAAATAAGACCAACGTAATTCAGTGGTATTTCACTTCACGAAAATATTTTAAATATAATACATATTTCCTTTTCAGCTATCTAGTTAATAAATTCTGTTAATACTAGAATTCTTTTTATTAGACTGATTATAGTATGTTTAAACAAAGTTAGGAAATTAATGCACAAATGGCTCATAGCCACGCGCATTCCTACCAAAGGCTAAAACCGATATAAGACTGATAAACATATTACAATAATTGTGAGATTCAGTAGTAATCAAAAGAGGAGACCATGAGCTTGACTTTTTACACAACATCGTTTCACTACTTACTGCGCATACATACATACATACATACATACATACATACATACATACATACATACATACATACATACATACATACATACTATAATGTCCCGTGAAAGGCTGGATATAATTGTCGTAACTGAGTGAAAATTTTCAGTTTACTGAACATCCATACACGCATATACTGTAGGCATTCATATGACCACGCAACAATAGATGTAATGCCTTTAAAAACGACCAGATTTGATGCAATTAATGTGAAATCCGTCATGAAGAAAATAAGACCTTACATATTACCTAGTCTTTCTTCAGTTAGATATTAAATGAGTTTACATACTTAAATACAAACGTCTATACATATTTGCTGAATGTTTACAGTAATAAGAAGCACACACATTCTCAAATGGTAAAGGAGGTACATAACTGTTTTGTCTCTTTACTGCAAAATTGTTTACCCTCCTCCCATTTTTTTTTACATATTTAATTCCGAAAATGTTCGCCTTGCAAATTAGTAATCCTTCAAGTCTTTTTTTTATATAGCAGTTACAAAATATGAATGTAACTATATGAATAAGAGAAAAAGTCTAATGCATTCAAGCTGATTTGAACTGACATCCATGACAGAATGCGTTTTTTCACTTCCGCTAGGAGTTCACTACCACATATACTGTATGCCTCCTGAATTAAGACTGAAGTATACTTTCATAGAAAATCTCTTGCCGCTAATATAGATGGCGTGGCCAATCACTTTTCACTTGATGCAAATGAATGATGAGCTTACATAAGTTTCTGCTGTACCTGAACTTTATAAGTTTATAAATTGTGAATATTGACAATGTCACTGTAGCAAGAAACTTTACAAAACTTTAAAAGCAAAGCAAAACTTTTCCAAAGGTACTTTAAATATTTTTGGAGTGATAGAACTATTGTTTAAAAGACCTTTCCTGTTATTTTAAGTTAATTCGTGTAAGCTTAATGTAACTGGTAGCAAATGAGAGCATTCGTTTCATCCCACGAAGGGGATTTGAACTCGCATCCAAGATGCTTTGAGTTACAGCGTTACCGACCACGCCATGCCAGAAATGTTTTTTTTTTTTTTTATTTGTTCCTTGCATTGCCTCTTGCAATGAAGTCAGTGTCACAGATATACCTAACCGCGGTCGGCCTTATGCATACTGTCATAGAAAGCTGTTTCCCATGCTATTATAAATGACATTAGAAGAAGTGACTATTTGCAAGCGGTACATTTTCAAGTTTCAGCCTCAGTTATGGTTAAAGGATAATAACTTTGCCTTCCTACAGCAAAAGGCATTTCATGGTTTCGCATTGGTTTGCTTTTCTTTAATCACTCTAGTTTGATTTGCAATAACATTTTTTTTAATAATCATAATTATATATAAAACACACATACATACATACATACCAATGAGGTATACTGTACTAGGGATATTACTCAATTACCATAGGTAACAAAAAATCTGGACTCTGGTCTTGAGGTCAGCTAAAAAAGCATACAGCTGAAGACCTACTTCAAGAGGGGAGTGATTAGGTAAACTCTGGGGTTTAACTTTATATTTACAAAAGAAAACACATATCAGAAGAATGGTAGCGTAATTTTGGGGACAGGCAAACACGGTCCTGTGACACAAGATGAAAGAGCAAATGACTGGGGATTTGCATGATGAAACACAATGGGGTGCCCACTTCAAAGTGCATTACAAATGATGTAGTGGAGGCCACATTGCACACAAGATGGTGCACAGATACACAGCTGACTAACTCCTAAGCTGTAATTGAAACACTCATGGATACTCAACCGAAAGTAACACTGTAATTAAAGAATTGAGGGATTGCATAGAAGATGCCTACACTGAACTCGATTCCAATAACTCGAACGTTTTACGATTACATTACACTTCACGTCAATGCTTTGCAAATTAAACAGCACAAATATAAAAAAGCAATACAGTTCTCGCTGTAGGTCTGTCGCACTATGAAAAGAAAAGCAGAAAAACAATTGGAGGCGAATAGGGACGTGACTGATGAAAAAACCTTAAATCTGGTCCTTTACCTTAATCAGATGAAGTTCCTCATCCTATGGTGGCCAGCGAGAGGGAGGGCAAGTGAATAATTTCACAGCAAAACATACTCTGGTTACTGCCAGCCACGTGTTAGAATAGGCAGGTTAATGGAGAGGGGGACAGGACTTCCGTCCTAGGGCAGCTTCCGAGTGAATCTAAGGTTGAGCGTGTCCTTCAAAGACCTTTTATAACTTCCTAGGATTATGTTTCTGCTCATCATAGGTGGCGTTAGGATTGTCCTGACCACATGGCAAATGCGGGCAGGATGGTTAATATTGATATACTTAGAATACTCCATGCACTTATTAGTAAAAGGCTTTTATTCACAAGTTCATGTGGTTAATACAACTCGAGGAGGCAGTGCAATGGAAGTATTCTTGGGCTTAGTTAGGTGTTGCCACGATACTTGAGAGCGACAGCTCAGTGCCATTCAGGGCACTATAAACACTGGTGCCAGGAGGCACGTATTACAAGAACATGTGATGTACCAGTATGTAGTATCGGCTATGGAAGCCAAGGGTTACAAATTACCAGGAAAAGAACAACAGGGAGTCACTGATAAGGCAGATCATATGTAGAGGAGCGCCTTGTGGTACTCATCTACATACGTGAAGTATAACTATGCATGTAATTTACACGAGTTTGCGAGTCTGGGGCTCGAGATTTATTACAAAAGAATAACAAAAGAATAGATGACATATACAAAGTAATTAATAATTATGAGGGAGAACATGATGATTAATATGCCGGAATATTATTCCTTAGCCTATGAAAATGGCTGGGTTCATTCTTTGGCCCAAGGGCCGCAAGCAGCCAGAGGGCGCAACTCCTCTGGCAGGATCATCTGCCAACATTTACAATAATGGCACTGTTCCCAGTTGGCACTCATAAGGTAATACCTAATGGCTTTGGCATTTATTATTTTAAAATGTATCATGCTCTGATAGGCATGAAGAATAAGTCATAGGACTTAAGAAATTGGGTTATCTGTCAACTGCACTATGCATTAGCAGAGTGGGAAACAAGGTAAAACATGAGCCTTTGTGAGGCGTAAAATAATGTGAGTAATGAAGAAAATAAGGAAAGGAAAATGTTAAAGGAACAGACTAAATTACAAAGTTATAGGGAAATAAACAGGTGAAGAAACCTGACACCCTCTTCTGGATAGAGGTGCCAAGGTCTTGTAGGATAAATGGATGGCACTGTGCCATATTGGCACTAGTGCTAAAGGGAGCTCACTGGCTCTCTTTAGGCTATCTGGAGTCATCTGTGCCCATGATTTTCTCCCGTGGACCTGGCTTTAGGTTGATGGTTTTCCTTGGTAGGGGAATCGGTTGAACCAAGCCTGAGGAGGACAATGAAGTGCCACTCAGTTCGGCTTCTTTGATGGCAGGAGCGGGGGCATTCATTACAGGCTCTGCCCCAAGTCGTTGCAGTTGCTAGAGTTTATCAGCCAGTTGAGGTGTGGCAGAATCCTTACTCATACCCATGTCTGCGGAGGACTGGGAAAGATAGAAAGAGGTTCTGGTGGGCATGGGAGACTCACAGGTTGCAATGACCAACTCAGGCATGGGTTGGGAGGCCACACCTTTGGGTGAGCTTCTGCTGGGGTCGGAAGATTCCATCTCTCTTACCGGCACTGGTAGCGGAACCAGGCTGGAAGAAGAGAGGGGATCTGGACTGCGATCTTTTGAGTGGAAATCTGGGATGTGCACTGGCATAGGATTTGGAGATTGCTCGCCATTTGGGATGGATGGAGCTTGGCACTGCTCAGTGCACTCAAGTGGCACTGGCAGATATTGAGAGTCAATTCTGGGGTCTCCAGGAGGGAAATCGATTGGGTGCCTTGGCTCTGGCACTGGGGCAGGGCCTGGTACAGGACTGGGCTTTGTAGCCTGCCCGGATGGAGGTGGCCACTGGGCAGAGTACTCAGGTAGCACTGACAGTGGAATGAATGGAGAATGGTGAGAATTTAGAATTTGCAACTGCCAAAGCAATGGCGGGCGTACTTGATTTATTAGGGCATTTTGCCCATTGGGCAGAGTGCCCATAAACTTTTCAAGTGGGGCAATAACTCCTGCTATAATCTTTACTTGGCACTGTCCCATTGGACGGAGCAGTCTCTTTGCTTTTCATCCCAGGGTCAGACGTGGCTCGGTGGGGTATTGTCCCATTTGAGGGCTTAGAGGGATTTTCTGGTTGATTATCAGCCTTGAGACCGCACTGTTTGGTGGGGTGCCCTATTCTTTTGCAATATCCACACACTGGTTTCTTTGGGGGTGTACATTCTTGGAAGGTTGCTGAGAGTTGGTTGAGGCAGGCGAGGAGGGATATAATTTTTGCCCATGGGAACTAAGGTGAGGATGACTGGTGTCCTAGGTGTCACCCCAGCGACAACACTTGACCACCGTCTTAGGCTCCTTATCGCATAGATGAGTGGCAAGAGCTGGTGGGGCATAAAATAAGAAGTACTCGAGCTGGAAGAGTTCGAGGATGTCCTCTACACTAATGACTTTGAGAGATTCTAGCCATCATTTTAGGGCCTGGGTCTTTTTAAAGATCCACTCAGACCAGGTTTGACCTGATTCTTTAGGCATATTTCTCCACCTTTTCCTCCAAAGGTCAAGGGTTATTTCAAAAGCTTTTATGATGGTTTAGTCCACTGGTTGGAGGGCATTGAATGCCATGGCACCTTTCCCCTCAAGGTGCTTTCCTAGGATCAGACACACTTCCTGGGGAGAGGGCTTATAGGTTTCCAGGACCCTTTCGACATGGTCGAGCCAAGCTTCAGGCTCAGCATCATCCCATTTTGTTATGAGGGAGTTGACACTGCTGAGGGTTGAATGTGGAGGGGGCGTTGATGTGTTGTGCATGCCTTGGGGTGCCATTGCAGGCTGATGAGCTCTTTCCTTCTCCCTCTCTTCTCTTTCTTTCTCTTTCTCCTGCCTTTCTTTCTCCTTCTCCTCCCTTTCTTTCTTTGCCCTTTTCTTCAGAGCTATTCTCTTTCTACCCTTCCGGCCTCTCTTTCTCTTCCCTTTTCTCCTGAGCTATTCTCTCTCTCTCTGCTTCTCTTTCTTCCTTGGCAGAGTTTAGCCTCTTGGACCCACTCCCTCAGGGCTTGGCCAGTCAGTGTCAGTGCCTTCCTAGCCTCCATATAGAACTTAAGCTCGTCATTGTGCTGGGTTCTGGTTGCCTTAGACATCTTGAGATGGTGTTGAGAGGGGCATGGTCCTTGGGAATAACAGTAAGGTCTTAGGACATAAGGTGGTGGTGCTATGGTATGGATTGTGGCACTCTTGGCGCAGGCTCGTTCCTTGGGAATTGAGGTTTGGGCTTTGGTTCGAATGGAGGTCATCTTGTGGCCCTTTAGGGTTATTCAAAATAGAATGGGTTTTTAGTTTGTCCCGGAGGACGTAGGAATTTTGGTTTTACTCGCGCATGGACAAGACCGGCTATAGTGTGAATTTGGTTTGGTTCGGGGAGCGTTTGCCCATTCCCGATTTTTAATATGTCTCGAAGGACGTAATTTGGAGTTTTTATCACTCATGGTCATGCCAAGTTGTAGCATGAAGGTAAGGGGTTTGGTTGTTCAAATGAACATAATTTTTTATTTGCGCACGGATGGGGCCAGCTATAGCTCGAAATTAAGACGTTCCAGAGAATGATGGCTTGTGCATGTTGAATGCAAGTATTTAGGTTTCTGAGAACTTAGGGTTTGTGCTAATGAATGGTTTGTGCTAATGAATGATTCAGGGTCTCGTAAGACTCAAGGTTTTTCTAATGAACTAATTTGGTACGTCTAGGAAGACTCAAGGTTGTTCATGGTGAAAAGGGATAAGCAGTCCCATAAGGACTTGGATTGTGCGACATGTACAAATATAAAGTCTCGAAATGGACTTGGATTTTAGCACAACGTTTAACGCAAGCCTTAAGTAATGATTTGCAGAGAACTGTCGGGGCTAGCGGATACGGTTAAAATAACAAGCTTATGTAGAATTGAATACGGCTTAATATATTTTGAATTTACTTGTCTTATGGGGGCCAGCGAGAGGGAGGGCAAGTGAATAATTTCACAGCAAAAGATACTCTGGTTACTGCCAGCCACATGTTAGAATTAGGCAGGTTAACGGTGCAGGGGACAGGACATCCATCCTAGGGCAGCTTCCAAGTAAATCTAAGGTCGAGCATGTCCTTCATAGACCTTTCATAACTTCCTAGGATTTCATTTCCGTTCATCCTAGTTGGTGTTGGGATTGCCCTGACTGCATGGAAAATCCTGGCAGCATGGCTGAAGTTTCAAGGTGGCGGAGCACACATGTTCAATCCAACAGCTGACCTGCCTCAGGCAACAATTAGCTCTGGGTCAGCACCTGGAATCTAAGGAATTTTGGCAGTCCCACAACAAAAGCAGATTAAAGTGGTTTCCCCCCAAAGGCAGTGTTGAGAGAGTTTATGGAGGCAAATTCCCTACAGTGAATCATACCAAAATAAATGAATTGTGTGCACATTCCTTATTTAATTTGGCTTATTGGCTGGTAAGATGTCGTATGAGAGGATACTCGACAATATATATATATATCTATATATATATATATATATATATATATATATATATATATATATATATATATATATATATATATATATATATATACATATACATATATATAAATATAAAGATTAAAGTAATAATATACTATACGGCTGCACACTGAACTGATGTTTCAGTAATGGACCCAGATGGATATAAGTCATAAACCATGTACCTATGAAAACAAAACATAGATTTCAGTAATGGAAAAAATAAACAAATTTTTGCACATATACGAACTTAGCCAAACACATAAAAAACGGATTTTATTAATGGTGTTGAAAACACGAATAAAAATCTATTCCAAAAAAAAACTACAGTTATTGTATTGGAAAGAAAACTGTTTCCAATATAATAAATTCAGTTTTGTTCGCTTACATTTTGATTCTGATTTAAAATTCAGAAACCACGTTTTTAGGAATACAGAACGGTTCGTAAGAAATACTGTAAAGATCCATAAGATTTACTTTACTTATTACTATAATGGATTAAAAGAATGTCAGATTCTTAGCCTATATATAACTATATGAATAAAGATAGGATTAATCATAATGAGCTAAAATAAGAAAATATTTTCACCAGATACGGTTATACAACGAAAATTAATTACAGTAAGCATGTCTATGCACAGTTGAACGTGGTAAGAAAAAAGATGGTATGAGAGATACCCACAATGTCGTCATATTGATATGCACTATAGGCTATTTTTTTGCTATTGGAATGTTGTTCGCTTACTCCATTTTTATCTGTTTATGCTTTATTTTAAAAATTAAATATACCTTAGTTTTACCAGACCACTGAGCTGATTAACAGCTCTCCTAGGGCTGGCCCGAAGGATTAGACTCATTTAACGGTGATTTTGATTAACACAGAAAAGAAAACAAAACAAAGCTAAAATAAGAAGTCACGTCCCTTTATAAACTTAACAAAGCATAGGTCACAGTGGATATTATTTAGTACATACGCTGAAAAATGTTTACACTATTTCAACAAAATAGTTGGAATTATAGCCCACATAATCATACAAAATAAAAAAGCATTACAAAGACTACCCCAAAATAGAATTATAGAGATAAAATAAATGACATTCGTAAAGAAAAAGACAATTACACCAAAAAAAGTTACAATATTATACCAAGAACAATGGCATTGGCAGATTAAGTAAATTATTAAAGTATGTACTAAAACATGAAAATCATAAACTGCGTAGTCTCATAAAAAGAAAAATCTTATCAAGTACATAGTACAAAGAAAGATAGAAATTATAAGAAATGTGAAAATGTGCAAAGAAAATCCAAGAATTTTCAAGATCAATACCGCATACCGCATGTGCTATGAAAAGTTGTACAATAATTGACCAAGGATGGTGAAAACCTCAAATTAGCAAAAGATTATTTTAAGAAAAAAGAAAATGTTTAGGCTCCATAAATTTACGCAAAGAAATATGGTTATTAAAATGAACCAAAAACGATGAAAACATAATCGTAAACTAAGTAAAATACTCCAGTCTGAACCAAAAGAGAAATAATGAAAAATCAAATAGCATTCTGCATAGCAAGAGGGGTCTCAAAATGACCAGAATGAACTAAAAAAAAAAAAAAAAAAATCCTTGCATACACATCGCAAAGGCATTGCCGCCCTTGACATTAACACGGACTAACTGATCCAGAACAGAATTCCTCATTGACACTGATTGCTGTAATTACCACTAGATATGCATCAGGTGAAATGTCACTGGTGGACGTTGCACCTGCTACGCTTTATTAAACCACCAAGAAGCTCAGTATTATTCAGCTTTTTCCATGAAATAGGCCATACTATTCTGTATACAGAAGGTAAACAGGCAAATTCCTATTGCTTTTATCTAGCCCAGACGCGAAGGAAACAAGAAAAAAGAAATGGAAGGAAGCAGGAGTTGAATTTTGCCTTGAAGGGCCTGGAGAGACCCACGTCTCATAAAGGAAGTTTGCGAGAGTTATGGAAAATGGAGTGAAAAAAAAATGACAAAGCTAGAGCAGTGAGAGAAAGATACAGCCTGCGTACAGTTCATCCAAAGAATAACTGATTTCCATACAAAAATGTGGGAAATGGTTGCCAGACGGGAATTACCTTGCCTCCTGAGAGGAGGAACTTTCTCTTGGAACTCATTAAATAACAATTGTGTAATTTAACAAAGTTGCTTGAGCTCCCTTGCAACCTTTTCAGAGGAGTTGGGAGACAAACATAAAGAAATAATAATAATAATAATAATAATAATAATAATAATAATAATAATAATAATAATAATAATAATAATATAAGCATGGGTCTTGAAATGGAGAAACAAATCCAGTTACGTATGAGTACAAATATATTTAAAAAGTACAGCGAAAGAGAGAGCTTCCGAGAATCTGTACGATTCCCCTTTTGAAAAGGGGAGTCGTATAGACTCGAAAGCTCTCTGTTTAGCTGTACTTTTTAAATGTATTAAAGGGAGTCGTATAGATTCTCGAAAGCTCTGTTTAGCTTTATTCTTAAATATATTTGTACCCATACATAACTGTGAATTTGTTTCTCCAGCAACAATATTAACAATAATTTATTTTACTAATGATTGATTTTGACTGTGTGCTTCTCCCACCCTGACGTTACTTGTTGACGGATATACTGTAAAAGTCACAAAAAAAAGGTCCGTTTTAACCAATGGGTCATAAAATCCATTTCCTGAACGTGAGATTCACCATAAAATTTGTATTTACTGTATCATTTAACTAGTCACTTCTTTGGTTATACTCATCTGCATATTATGATTTATGAATGATGCCCTTTGACGAACCTTTCTGCTTGATTCAGCCCTGTTTGAGCAGATGTGCCTATCTTGGTAGCTCTTTTATAAATGAAATATAAAATACTACTTTCTTCATTGCCTCGGGAAGTTCAAACAATAAATATATTCTCTACAGCCAGACTTCTAATATTTATATGCATTCCATGGAAAGTCATTCTTATTATTTGGTTAAGCTAATGTACGACACAATACTTTTACTATTCACATTTTTGGCCATGAATATACCAAGATTGCAATATTAATGAGCCATATACAGATACCACCAAAAATTTGAATGTTTTATAATGAATTCTGGCATGAATCAGTATGTGAGGGTTACATATTGTCGTAATGCGTAATACTCAACCTGCTTTCCTGAACTGTAGTGTTCTTTTATTCTTTTTGAACTTGGTGATTCCTCCAGAGAATCCCCCATTCCATGAGTTCTCCACTTGACTTTTAGTTTTGATGACATAGATATGAAGCTTGTTGTAGACTTGGTACACCATTTTCTTTAAATCATTATATCCCAGAACTGCAATTATTTATTATTCATATTGTTGCTCATGCTATCTGGATATCTGTTTGATGGTGTATCTTTCTATTTCGCATTATTTTCGTTCTGTTTAGCAGTTCGTTCGTAAATGAGCATTCTGTTCTGTGGAAGCTTGCTTAGAATGGGTCTTCGCTGTTGGTATGGTTTCAGGGGTCCAGGCTAGTCTTTTTACTGCCTTCAGTATCTTACCATCATTTAGGGGCCGCTATAGTTCAAGGGCCAGTGCTACCAACCAACCAACCAACTCCTTGACTTATTGGTGGATGTGTTATGGGCTTGTATTCTGCTTATTCATGCATAGTTTGAGTAGCTTCAATAATAATGTTTCCCTCACAAGCTGAAAGCAAAAATGATCCAAGTATTATTTTCATAATTTTTTTATTGTTTTGATATATAATTTTTCAAGGCTTCCCAGAATAAGAGTTCACATAATAACGAGTACGCATATTCCGATTACGTAAAACACACACTGACTGTATTGTTGGCATTTAAGAACGTATATAGAAGCCTTACGTCATTCTCAAAAGATTCGAAGGGACCAACACATTTTTCAGTGCCCGTTCCAGGAGCTTATATGCCAATAGCATTTGGCATTCATTT
Organism: Macrobrachium rosenbergii; assembly: GCA_039081455.1. Lineage (NCBI taxonomy): Eukaryota > Metazoa > Arthropoda > Malacostraca > Decapoda > Palaemonidae > Macrobrachium > Macrobrachium rosenbergii. The sequence continues at coordinate 56,113,036 of JANJGK010000008.1, forward strand.
GAGGTCACGCCATCCCGTATTGAGCAGACACAATGCTGCTCAATTCACTGATCGAGAGGCTGGCGGTGAATGGAGTATCGGAAAGCCTGGCATTCAGATTAGAAAAACATTATTCTTTTTCCCGTAACTACACCTTCCACGCATGAAATGTCATGGACAGATTGTTATTTCCAAACAATCAATAAAACAATATCAATAACGTGAACTATAGACATTTCTCTCAGCGATCCATGTATATATATATATATATATATATATATATATATATATATATATATATATATATATATATATATATATATATATATATATAAAATATTACATATATATATATATATATATATATATATATAAAATATTACATATATATATATATATATATATATATATATATATATATATATATATATATATATATATATATATATATATATATATTTTGTTAAGTGAGAAACCACTTCTGAAAGCAAACCCAAACATCCAAACTGTTTTGAACCCAAAATAATGTAATTTCATAGTGATACCTGACTGAGGAGGGTGTGAGAAACTCTGCCCCTATGTAAATTTCTCTCCATGCTCCCCTTTTGGTGCATCTGTTTATTTTTACTAAAGACCTGGTGACTGCTTGAATTACCTCTTTTCAGGTATAAGGCGAATGGAGGCAAAGCCTGCCTAAAATCTGCCAGAAAGATTGAGTTCCCCATAAAAACTGGCGAACATGGGTTGCCAGAAGTCATCAGGATTTGGGAAAGATCCCAACATAGAAAACGAGGTGATATGACTGCCATCTTGCGACCCTAGTGACCTCTGTTAAGAGCAAGAAAATAAGCCCTGTGATCATATAAGGTGAGAAACAGTGCCGTAGCTCTCAGAACACCCTGTCAGTAGATCAACACACTACCCACTAGCATGGTCCATTTCTTGAGCTGACCCCTCCACATGGTCACCTTTTGACCACCCAGTTGCATTACCTGTGCATTTTCCCATTAAACTCATCCCTCTAGAACTGGTGAAATTCAACAAGGCCCCTCCATCGCTCTGTTATAAGGTAACATCCTGACTAGAGGTTTTTTCAACAGTCATGTATCTTTAATCTCCAACTGCACTCTCATTTTCTTTTCTGAAGTGCGAGTTATCACAAAGTCCAGACTCACTTAGCTCGGTCTCAATTTTAATGCAAGTATACCATACCAGAATTGGGCCTCGATGGCTCAGTCGGTAGAGCAGCAGCCTAGGACTTAGTAGAGATCCGTGGCGCGGGTTCAAATCCGCAGCTGACTGGTCAGAGAAGGCGGACACTTTGCTATCCGTGTAGACACCCCAGGATTACATATGTAATCAACGGATAGGTTTGCTGAAAGCAAATGGGTGTTACAGACTAATACACACATAAACAAAGTCACTCCAACATCTTAAAAAAAAAACATAAACAGACACCTCACACGTCTCAAACTGTCGACCTAACTGCCCAGTTCTCCTCGCTGCTGGGAGAAAGGGAGCTGGGGATTGGTACGATGCACGTACACATCATTACTGGGGTCTAGGCGATGTCAGGCAGGGCAGGCGATTGACGCTACGGCCTACCCCAACGCCAAATCAAAGTCCTTCAAAAAGAAGGCATCGTGCTTACCCAATATGAGAATGGGAAAAAGCACGTTAAAACGAAGAAGATACCGTACCAGAATCGAGTTATCTTGTCACGCTCTGTGCAGCCATCGATTTGCCCGAGATCATTATAATTATCCTTGTGTAACCGCTAGCATTACCAAATTGCAGATGGTACAATGGCTGTGGAAACATCGACTTGTCTTGTGCTTCTTGCAGTGAAAAAGGCCACTGCAGTCAATTCTTCAGTATCCCTTTCAAGAGGATTAATCATAGACTATTAAAATTTTTAACAATGATAGCATAACTAGCCACACGGCAGCCCCTGTTGGGTCTGCCTATCATTCCCCATTCTTCTGACTGATGTGTTTGATTGTATATATATTCCATTTAAAGTAAACCTAATGTTTATCGGCAAGCCCCTTGTTGAAGCATGGCCCTCAGCCCAACTGTTTTTTCTTTTACGTTTACTGCCTGACCTAGCAATTGCAGTCAGATTTATTCAAGGTGTATACGTAAGGCCCCTGTTCAAGAGCTAGACCCCAGATTGGACCCTTGAACAAGGAAAACAGCAAGTAGGCCAGGTGAGAATCTAAATATATAGGTGAGAATCTAAATATATATATATATATATATATATATATATATATATATATATATATATATATATAATATATATATATATATATATATATATATATATATATATATATATATATATATATATATATATATATATATATATATATATATATATATATATATATATATATTAGTAATAACGCACGATCAAGTGTGGAACAGAAATAGATTTCCAACTCATATCAGGATCGAACCCAGGTCTTTCAATTGAAAGGCAAGGTCGCTGCCAACTAAGCCAGACGAGTCATAAAAGAAGTTGGAACCTAATTACAACTGTACCTTAAAGGTGGGTACACACATGAGAGCCGAACTTTGTATGTGTAACTGAGTTACGCATATACGGTTACAAGGTGTCAAAATGTTGAGGACGAATCGTAACCACGTTAAGCACGTAACTTCATTGCAATCCACTGCGATCATCAGTTTGTCTCTGTCCGGGTTTTTTACCGACGATGACCACCATGCAAGTAGCAGCTGCCGCCTATATATATCTATATACATTATTTAACGAAGATGAAGCGAAATAAAAGAAGATGGTGGCAATCAAGGTTATATACTAGAAGGGTAGAATACAGTGGTCGGGAATTACTCGCTGACATGAGATTCCAAGAAGGACCTCTTCCTCACTCCAATGATCAGCCACGGTAGACATATACGCACTTACACCAAGGGCATGAGACTGACCAAAACAAGGGACTCTACTATGGACGGCCTTGTTCATAGCCGGTGTGAACAAGTTCAGCAACGTCTGTTGTTACGCTTGAAAATACAGGTCCCGTCCACACACTGCGTAACGTGCAAAGAGACCTCCCTTTGGTTCGGGACCCAAAAACCGACAATTGCCGGGACGGAGGGCGAACGGAGCCTCGAACCTCGCGGGTTCGGGGTTCGGGTTCGAGGAACCGTCCACACTTGCGTTTTTATTACAAGAATCGGTTACAATACAAGGTTCGGTTCGCACGTGTGTACCCACCTTACTTTCCCTGGACAGGGGAAAACACGCTGGTATGCGAGGCAGTTAGCCTTCCCAGGTAAAGCCATAGTTTCCAACTTCTTTCTTTGGCAGCGTCCTTGCCTCTTAGTTGAGAGACCTGGGTTCGACCCTGATGTGATTCAGAAATTTATATATATATATATATATATATATATATATATATATATATATATATATATATATATATATATATATATATATATGTGTGTGTGTGTGTGTATATATATATATATATATATATATATATATATATATATATATATATATATATATATATATATATATATATATATATATATATATATATATATATATATATATACATAAATTTTGAGCAATAATATCAGTCGTTTGGAAAGCCATATTTTCAGCACAATACCATGTTAGGTACAGTAATAATTGTAGCAAAGAACTATTATGATCCGGCAGAAATTTTTATTTTGACAAGACCAAGATTTGACCAAACAAACTTGGTCCCACAAAGAAACTGAAAGAAACTGAGCTGATGAATTCCACCCCTTATGCGACAGATGCGGGTTAAGTGATTCAGGAATTGCTGACCAGGTTAATAAAATTGCGGAATTAAATCAGAGAATTCCACATCCTGGAAGGAAAACGCGTGGCTGCGGTGTTGCGAATCCTGTTCGGTAGAGCAAAGACGATCTTGTCTCTCTTAGTGGTTGGTTTTATCTTTGCTTGATGACACGAATAATTTTAAGTATACATGAACACATCTGGAGTTGTTTCAATTAGAGCAGTTCATTTTATAATTATAAACTGAAAAAATCAGCTGAAGAAGAAAACATTTAGCCTGGTGTTTAGCAGTGGCTGAATTGAAACATTTCTCTTCAAGTTGCTCCAGAGGTACGCTGTATGACTTTAATGAAGCGTCTGCCTGCAGCAACAGTTTTAAACTTATTATTGCAGTGAGAGATGTTTCATTACAGTTGACCTGGCTGCTAGCTTACGTGCGATAACAATAATTGATCCGTGCATCAGATCCGGTAATGAATACGCCAGTATGCCGGACAAAACGCGTAACCGATTATGTATATTCCCAGGGCACCAGAGGGTGTGAATTACTCGGAAACCAGAGAGAGAGAGAGAGAGAGAGAGAGAGAGAGAGAGAGAGAGAGAGAGAGAGAGAGAAGGTGGGGCCTATGAAAGGGGGAAAGAGAGGCAGCTGTGAATGTAGAGAGAGAGAGAGAAATATTGAGAGATAGTTTGTTAATTAATTAAATATGCATATCTATTTGCTCAGTCTCGTAAAAAAAAGGTCTTCTTTACCTGTTAAATGTCAGGTCAAATGATCAAGTATCATACGTACTTCCGATATTTTACTTAAGCATTTCTGACTTTGTCTTTCGTCTTCTTCATATAGCAAAATACCGAAACGGACAAAATTGCCCAGGTCTTCTCATGAGTTGACATACTTGCGTTTTGCAGAAATACAGCGGATAGGTATAATTCCTCTTTGCATTTATGTTTGAAATAAATGTTTTGTAATTGTGAGGTGAAATGAGTATTTAGCTTGCAAATGCCGGGTGTAATTAATTAACTAAAATTCAAGAAAACATATCTCAGTTTTTATGCTAAATTAATGTAATTAATCTTGACCCATCACGTTACCGTCTTTTCTGAATTTTAGTGGACTTCGTGCTCTCTACGATGGAACCAAATTCTCATGACGGTGCAGGAGGGTGGATGTGTCATGTCTCCCCTACCCACCCGATCCCCTACCTACCCAGCCCCCACCCGGGGCGGACAAACAGGTTTGCAAGAGGAGGGTGGGTGTGTCATGCCTCCCCCACCCTCCCGATCCCCTACTTACCCCACTCCACCCTGGCTGCACAAACTATAAGATCCACTCGGCTTTCATTATTATACAACATGGTTCTTTTAAAACGACATTTATGCAGAGGATAAGCAACGAAAGCAGAAAACAGAGCGAAGACTCAGACAAACATTTGGCACAAAAATAAGGATGTTGATTGAGAAAAGCAAATCAATTTCCATTCATGAAAAGATACTGCCTTTAGAATACCCTCAAAAAATCGAGGTCCGGAGAACTGGAGCGTCCGGCTTTAAATTATGCCGTGTCTTCAAGGTGCCTTTACTTGTTAGAAAGTACCATAAATCAAAGAGAATTTCAAAGTTATGATGTTGCAAGGGAAGAGGTCGTTATAACTTAAGAAATTGCAGGCAACTTACAGAGAATCGCTAAGCGCAGAAAAGGTTTATCTGCACTGGGAAGTTTTAATGGTAATGCAAACTTAATAATACTGCTGTTTTTGCAAATGAGTGGTCCAGCTGTTAGGTTTTGCGCCTCACCAGAGAAATTTTGGGTTCGATTTCCAAGTGGCTTAGAGCCATTCAGTCACGCTTCGTTAAAACTCATTGTGCCTGCGTCGACCTTGGTAGTGTATAAGGTTCTCTGTAATTACTCGACTATAGTGGGTTGCAGTCAAGTGTGTTCGCCTGTAAAACTTTTTATAGAAGCTTACCCGGGAAAAGACTCTCTCTCTCTCTCTCTTTATATATATATATATATATATATATATATATATATATATATATATATATATATATATATATATATATATATATATATATATATATACATACATACATACATAAATGCAGTACATACATACATATCTTATATTACGTTAATATTATGATAAAGCTCCATTTATATGTATATTTCTATCAGCTCGCAATGAATTTTTATCAAAACATGGCAAATAATGTTAGTTATTGCAACAGAAACTGACCATCAATTATCAATGTTTCACTTCAACATGAGCGATGGTAATGGCACTTCTGAATCTGTCATAGTAAGAGTACCGATAGTTTTAATAGTGAGTTTTATTTCCACTAAATCATATGTTGCAAAATAGCGACGTCTGA
>JANJGK010000008.1:56121686-56124186 GCA_039081455.1 Macrobrachium rosenbergii
TTGTTCCATATGAATTGGGTTCACCTTTTGAATAATAATAATAATAATAATAATAATAATAATAATAATAATAATAATAATAATACTAATAATAATAATAATAATAATAATAATAATAATAATATCACATTTTCGTCGACAAAGCGTTTCCCGAAAACATTTCAAACTACAAAGATCAACCCTGTAATAATTTCTGTATACGTTTTGTCATTATAAAACGAAACATACGGCCGATCTACATCCAGCAAAAATCAAACCCAGAACGGAGATCCCGCTACTATCAAAACAGTCTTTGGAACAGATGCTGACTGCACATTTCTTTCTCAAAGGCTTCACCAAGCTCCTGTCTCGTTCTGACTCACCAAACGTTTTTTGCCCTTCGATCAACCATAAAGTGTTGTAACTCGGACAATAAAGGAGCGTGTTTGTCCGTCGAAGCTGAACGACGCCATTACAATAACCAAAACAAAAGTAAGCACATCACCCAATAAACCACATGAAGCGCAACATCAAAAGGTTTTCGTGGCAAATAACCAAAGTAACATCATCAACCATGGTATTGATACATGCAATTTAACAAATCTAAACATGAAGTAGTGAAATAGTAATAAAAATACAAGGCCAGAAATCCTTTTCCACACAAGCAACACCACAATTGACATGATACAAAGTGCCCAAATTACTCTTTAAATTAACTAAAGGAATCGCACATATATTTTACACTAGCTCACGATTCCAGGATATTGATGCTCTTCTGTCTGAATAGTTCTCCCACTCTGTTCAGCCAGCGTTCGCATCTTCTCTTTCCTCACAACTCTGTAATTACAATAGGACCGAACTACTGCAAAATTTCTGATCTGTCTTTTCACTTGTGTTAATCATTATATCGCTTCATTTTAGTATCCAGATATTTCTAACCCGTTTGGTACTTTGGATACCACAAGTTCTACCGAGAATGTTTCCTATCAGCAGCTAACTTTTCTCTCACAATCTTGCCCGACATTTACACTTCACTACTATACGCGTAGATATACGAGTATAAAAAAATAATTTAGAAAATTTTTTGCTTACGAAGAGAACGCCCTTAATGACAAGACAAAGGTGCACGAGAAATTCACGTTATTAACTTTGTTTCACATCAGTGTCTTACGATTCTTCGTAGCAACGTGAGCAAGAAAGCCATGAAATATACTACTGGCGTTTCGTAATGTGGTGTTCTTATGAATTATGTGTAATCAGTAATGCATCGTTAACTCTGAAATATGATGAACGCAAGCAGAGAGGCTGAAATATCGCATTGTAGTTTCTTTTGCGTAAATCATCATAAAAGATGCAGTAGGTCGTAAAGTGAGTAGAAGTCATGATCGCCTTTTCTAGTTTTATTGTTCTAGTAAATTCTTTATGAGGACAGTCTTTTCCTGCCAGGCGCTGAAAGGCTTGTAAAGTTCAATGGTGAAAGAAAGATCTGTGTAATGATTTTTTGTGTGATGTATATAATTATATATATATATATATATATATATATATATATATATATATATATATATATATATATATATATATATAATGTGTGTGTATGAAAATATTTCTTAAAGAAAAACAATAGAATATCAATGGTAAATTCACTGGTTTGTTATTCAAAGGAGCATTTATTACCCATAATTTATTTTTGAACAAGCCATTCGGGCTAATTCTGGTTTGATAGATTTGGGAGAGTTTTCCTTTAGTTTTTTAGCACTGCATATTTTGCAGGAAGTAATGCGTCCCAGGATTGCCATTTGCATAAATTGAACAATGAAAATATCCTGATAAACAACATATTTGCAACGTAATTGCCTCATTTTGAAACGCAGGTTTTCTTAATAATTCTGTTTCTAAGTAGGCTTTTTCCATTTTTGTAAATTTAGTCTACCTAACAATTTTTATGATTTTGTTTGAAATTATTTTGTGAAAAGTTTAACTTGTTGTAAGATTGGGTGTCCCTCTTCAGACATCGTGTATTTGTCTTTCGCAACCATAGCTGTTGTGTTGTCATATTTTTAGTATTAAAACAACCAGTAGAATAATAAAAATAATCAGTTGGTCAAACTTTGTAGAACAATCGAAAAGTCGAATAAATATGATGAATAAACACTACGTAATGACATGAAAGGTGGGGAGACAATTGTGACGAAAATGACTTAGAGATTTCAAGCAGAACAACCCGGCAATGAACAGGATGAAGAGAGAGAAGTGAAAGTAAATGCTGAATGAATTTAGTTGTGGCGCGTCGCGCTTAAACTGGATTATTCGCAGCGTTGATTAGAAAAGCCTTTAAATGACATTAACTAAGTTATTATTTTAAAAGTTTGAAGTGCAGCGTTGATCCGAAAAGCTCGAAAATGATTTATAAACAGCGGTATTTCGAAAGCTTAAACATCGCTGGCAACCAGCGTTTATCAGTAATGTTTAAAATTAATTATAACCAGAGTCGATTTAGAAAACTCAAATAATAATGATA
>JANJGK010000008.1:56129186-56131686 GCA_039081455.1 Macrobrachium rosenbergii
ATGATTTTTATCCTACCTCTCAATTACTGCCCTCAGTTCATTAAAAAATCCGCAGCAAATGTTATTAGTATTGTTTTGTAGATGTAATGACAATGTTGACTGCCACCATTACCACCATCACTACTGCTACTATTTACCTTTTACTATCATTTTATTTATTAACGAATTCTTCTTGAATGTGAGCCATGTTAAAGTTATAGAAGGGCAGGTAAAAGGGAGAGGCACCAAAAGCAAGATCGAAAATGAAAGGTAGAAAACTATAGAATTTAGGGAGTGTAGGGGCAATGCACTGACCTTCCTGCATTATATACAGTGCATCATGCAATGCAGACTGTTGCAGTACTCGAAGGGGCACGCAGTTGCTATCATGAACCGTAAAAAAAAATCCAGTTATTAATTGTGTTACAGTTATTATGATTGACGAATATTGTCATTGTTTTGATTATGATTAACAGTAACTTCTAAATTCATTAATGATGCCTCTTTACTTTTGTCCAGTACTCCACCGTTCTGAATTAGCGTACTTTTTGATGGGAGACTAATTATAGGATTCAATGAAAGAATAAACACATCGAAAATGTTATTTTTAAACGAATGACCCAGTTAATTTCATCCATTTCCAAAATAAAAAGTCATTTATAAAGAGGCCTGTTTGATTAACATTACTGTGTAAAACGTCAATTGTAATTGTTCACATTATTATCTGTTACAGAAATGAGCGGATACATCGATTATGAGTTAATTTGGAAAATTTTTTAATGAAGTAGATAAACATTCGTGACATTTGGAAATAAATATGAATATCTGTTGGGTTCAATGAGTTGAATAATTACATCATTTAGCCATTAAACTGTGGGTCTCGTAATATAGAGGGAAAACGGAGACTAACTTTCTGTAAAATTACAGCAACTACAAATCTTTTAGGGTAATAAGTAAAACTTTTGACACTAATGAAAACTGTTTCGGAATGAATTTCTAATGTTTCGGTCCATGATTCTGATATATTTTAGCATTAAAGTTCTCATATTTCCATATTTTATCTCATGTTTAGATTATAAGGACTGTCTTGAATCAGAGCATACATTTTTCAGGTTTGTCATCTTCAAGAATCCTATAAATCTCATCTTTGATATTTATCACAAACTTGTTCAGTCTTTTTCAGCTGCGGCAGGTAACGATGAGATCCGAGAACCAGAGAGAACGAATGAGTAATAGTTGCTGATATAGCACCTAATACTTTCTTATATTTATTGTTTGTATCTTGAGACGGGTGGTAATTATGGCAGTTACCAACAATTCTCCACTCTTTTGAGCATGAGAACTTCTAATCTGCACACTTCTTTATGTTTTGTTTACGTATTTTCCTCATGATGATCTCTCAAGTTTCGTGTTGAGTTCAAAGTACAATTCGTTGTGGGCTAGAAAGTATGTGGGGTTATATTTAGCTGTGGGCGGGTTATTTTGAAAATTTTGGAATGTAGTTTATTGCATAGCGTTATATTCATGAAATGTGGCGTGCATATACCCTAGACATTTGCAGCTGCTGTGTTATTTAAATTCAACAGTTATGAAGATGAAGCTCAGAGGCTGGAAACTTCGTATGACCGTAAAAGAAAAAGTAATTTTCTAATATCAGGATCAGGAGATTACCATTAATACAACACTCTAATAAAGGAGGGGATGCTGATTATTATTATTATTATTATTATTATTATTATTATTATTATTATTATTATTATTATTATTATTATTAATAATAATAAGGAAAAGAACTGGATAAATTCCCATTTACTTTTCCTCCCATTTTGTTCGCCCTCTTACGATACCATGGATGATGTCGATGAGACAGCAACGGTAACATAGTTGCTTTAGCAGATATGAAATGTTTTTCATTCATCATTTGCTAGTTTCCTTTTACCGAAGCAAGTAAACCACGAGAGGCCCCATGCGGAATCGATATTCATCTCCCCTGATTTACTTGATCCTCCAGAATCAGATTACCCGGCGCCAGTGACGGAAAATATTATATAAAATATAGAAATGTTTCTATTTATGAATGAATCACAACCTCCGCTTCCGCCTCCGCATGTTCTGGGAAGAGAATACTAACAATTCTAGAGGCAGGAGCAAGATAACACGCCTCAGCAAATACATTTCTCATAGGGTAGAAGCAACACATACGCCGGTGAAAACATAATGTTCTTAGGACTTCAGCATCTTGAACAGTGGTAAATCTTACCTTTCTCTGCATCTCGCGAACCCTCTGACGTGCATTATTTACTTTAATTAAACTCAGCGAAGAGGACATCATTTAACTGGAAAGGGATAATGAAGAAGCAATAAAGAATTCTGATGTGTAATTATGCACATAACATTTAATGTCCAAACGAAACGTAATGTTTTATATTCGTCCTTAACGTTTAAGACAAATTACCAAATAATAATAATCTTTTAATATCTAGGAAATCTTACACAGTATTCTTTTAATATCAAGCATAAT
>JANJGK010000008.1:56144186-56147025 GCA_039081455.1 Macrobrachium rosenbergii
ACATTTGACCACTGGAAATAGTGTTATTCGTGAAACAGGCATCTTTTACCAAGAAAATTCTGCTAACTTTGAAAAAAGCCAAATGACACAAAAATGAAATATCGTTTTGCATTTAACGAAGCTTTATAATAATAGTCGATGATTTTAAGTCTTCTTAGATCAATCATTTTCTTTTCTTTTTTGAGGACACCAATCCCTGAAATTGATGGTATGCAATAAAAACGAGCATACAGGAGCTTAAACGTGCTCTGAATATTTGGGGTTCATGAGAGAGAGAGAGAGAGAGAGAGAGAGAGAGAGAGAGAAGAGAGAGAGAGAGAGAGAGAGAGAGAGAGAGAGAGAGAGAGAGAGATCTGGTAACTGGGAGCATATTTCACAAACGTTGCACATTAGCGGGACTTTTGCTTCAAAGAGAATGACTTGTTGATGCTTTAGTGGCGTTAAAAGTCTTTCTCCAGATTCCATTTATTTTTCGTTTTGAAATAATGCTTTTTGGTAGCTTGCGCAAAGAGTTATTAGCTGCCGTAAATCTGTTTTTATTCTAATACAGAATAATATCAAAACGTCCAATTTAATTTTTGCAATGTGAAATAGTTCCGCCCATAAATGTTTGTAAAGCTGAATTTCATAAAAGTATTGGATATTTATTATATAAAACTCTGAAAGTTGATTTTTATTAAATTACACATCCAAAATATATTCCATTACTATGTTTGTTTTTCTCTTTTTCCATGTGGGCATATTAAATGGTTAAATAATAATAATAATAATAATAATAATAATAATAATAATAATAATAATAATAATAATAATAATAATAATAATAATTTCACTTGATAATTTGTGATATATGTGAAACGTGCAGGTTATACAATCTCTGTTCGGTTTTGGAAACACAAAACCCACGAATGACTTTTAAGTTTCTTGTCTCTTAATGTCTTATTCATTTTCCTTTGTTACACCAGTTTTATCCCTTTCATTGTAAGCCGAGTAGTGCCAAGTGTTTTTCTGTATAGCCTTTCAATTTGTCTTTAGAAAACCCTTGACTAGAAAGGCAACGGAGGGAATTATTCTTTGATGTCGGTGATGATAATGATTATATCCGTGATAGGACCTTCTGTAAAAGCAGTTAAAATGAAGCGTTTGCTGAGTGAATAGTTATGAATGATTTTTTGCTAAGTCATATATAATTGTAACATATTTTAGAAGCTAGAATCTCTATTCTCGGTGAGATATTTGCTGTGAAAAAAGAGGAATGTTTTCTGCACTTAAATTCTTCCGTCGTAAGACTCAACAAAAACTCTGCAATTATGAATTCTGCAACCTAATAGTTCAATGTAATTCGTGGACTCCTGCTTATTAGTGACAAATGGAATCACGAAATAAAACAATGAAAATATTCCGGAAAGACCGACTGACTATTAGTATGTATTTCATGTCACTAGAATTATCATTGTCGCATTCCGACAGTTATAAAGTCATGATTTAATTTTATTTGTGCATGATGCTGTCAGTTTGAGAATAACAATTTAAAAAGAATATCTGAAGTCAGATGACACGATAGAGTTCGAACGCCTCCATAAGGGAAATAACACAAGTTTCATATGTAGATTAAGTAAGTTTGAAAGGGAGATGGAGATGGTTTTGACATGTCTTCGCACAACCCCTGGGAGAATATTGCATGATAGTGTCTGACGGTCTTTTGGGGGTAACAGAAGAATTGAAAGACCCAGACATAATTAGAGGAAAGGTATGAACTGGGAGCTGAATAAGAGTTGATATTTGTTCAAGGTGAAACATAATGTCAGCGTGAATGACTATGCATGCTTATAAATTTCCTTTTAGCTTTAAACTAGTGTTCTAATTTCATTCACTTTTTATTGCAATGGGAATCCTTATTATGATTAGGGAAATTCATTAAGTGTCATTAATCAGCACTTCGTACAAATATATCGTTTTTGTAGTTTTGCTCATAATAGTTATTTTTTGAATTGCTTTACATGTAATTAATATTGATATTTGCCAAATGCCTTTGTTACGAGTTTCACTGCTGTAAGGTTTTTGCATACCCAAGGAAGTAATTATATTCTAAATCATCATTACACCAGGTTACCTATACGCCATTTTAAGTACACTGTGAATAACTGATACTTCGGTGAGAAAAACGGAAATTCTGAAATAATCTGTACATGATTCCCTAAGAATTTACATTTTCTCAAGTGATTTGCGTAATTAGTAGTACTTGTGCTCGCTTTTGTGCCCATGGTTTCGTATCTTCTACAAAATGATCTCATTTTTTGCCAACTAACCATTTGTTTGTATCTACAATGCTTATTTTGTTGCAAGTTCAAATGTAGTGTAAGAAATGATACTTAACTAATAGTTAAAGGGTAATTAGTAGTAGCAATAATATCACTTATATTTTTATAGGAAACATTCGTTTTCTCTGAGCAAGTTATATAGCAAATCTAATGTAGATTTATTATAGGTCTGTATCATACATTTGGGGTACATTACTGAAGACAATCATCGACGGCTGTATATAATGTGGACTAAAGGAGCAGGCAAAAAAAAATTATGCCCGAAAAAAAAATTAATTATTTTGGGGGGCGGGGAGACCGACACTAGCCACTAGATTTCATGTCTATTCATGCCATGGCACCGGAGGGCTCGTTTCGACTAAAAAAATACTTGTGCTTTGAAAAGCCAACAGTAACTTGATAAAATACTTTGGCACTCAACCTCTTACATCAGACAGAATTTTTTCTCCCGTACTGGTGTTCATAAATATTTTTCCAGAAGAAAAGAATAAATGTTTGCATTTCCATAATTAGTGTCA
>JANJGK010000008.1:56152125-56167125 GCA_039081455.1 Macrobrachium rosenbergii
ACCTGAAAAAAACTATCATATCTAATCACTTGATGGCCCCTTACATGTCTAATGAAGTTTGACCAATAAAACCACCGTCCTGTATTTCATCCGGTCTACTTACATTCATCATCATTCAGTGGGAACAATGTACTACTGAATAAGCTAAATTCATATGAAACGACCTCGCATTATGTAAACGCCAGCAACATAACGCATTACTTACTTGCGCGCATTACTCGCAAGGAACATAAGTTACCGATGATATACGACGCAAATAAGCCGAAATTCTCCTGTATCTCTTCCTCGGTTGATTAGGCAAATGTACTTTTGCTCCTGAGCCGAGAACATTATGTCTGTTTCACTTTTTGCAAGCACATCCGCCGGATTCTGTTATATTTCGCCTGCTCTCTCTCTCTCTCTCTCTCTCTCTCTCTCTCTCTCTCTCTCTCTCTCTCTCTCTCTCTCTCTCTCTCTCTCTCACAGACACAAAATACCATCAAGTAAGTCTCTCGATGGTCACAAAAGTCACGTTTAGTTCTATTCAGCATCAAGTGGTGATTTAATTAAGGATTCTCTTCCACGTGTCAAAGAATATTCCCAATATTCCTAATTTTTCCCTTCAGTACGAAGAGCAACTGACCTCACTGAGTTTGTAACGCGCTCACTACATGAAAATATGGGAATTTTTATGGTTCTATTGAAGTTATTATCTCATGACCTATGGAAAACACAAGAATTTCACATATCAATCCAGATTCATGAAAAGTTTAGAAGAGTATAATTCAATTGCATTAATGAAAACCTTCATTACAGCAAGTTAGATTCAATTAAAATCAACAGCCGAAGGCCGACGTACATAAAATATTGATGATGTCACTTTTATTCATAAGTTCACACTCGGCCCCTAGAAAGTACTCGTAGCCAGGAGGTGATTTCAACTACGTCTCCGTAGTTAAGGAAATTCACTAGTGCAAGAGTGTTTTAATCTGATGCAAAAGAAATAGTACTGAATTCCCTACTATCACAAGGATTGTGATACCATAATAAGAACAATAAAAACAAGAATAGTAAGTATTATTATTATTATTATTATTATTATTATTATTATTATTATTATTATTATTATTATTATTATTATTATTATTATTACAAAATGTTAAACATTCATATGGAATATCTCAAAGAAGCCTATAACTACCAGAAAATGTTCCCCAAAATAAAATATACACGTTAAAATATATAAAAAATTACATTCGTCGTGACTCTCAAATTTCATTCACGTGTCAATATTTTTAAAATTAGAAGCCTAATTTTCATCTCTCATTTGAGAACAGCCTGGGAATTACGTAATCAATTTGTGAACTACAATAATAATAATAATAATAATAATAATAATAATAATAATAATAATAATAATAATAATAATAATAATAATAATAATAATAGCCCATAAAATTCTCACAAAAATGGTGGAGAAATTATCAGTGGTGTAAATGTGAATATTTTTTTCGAAATATATATTTACATCTACACCACTGTGGATTTCTTCACCAATAATAATAATAATAATAATAATAATAATAATAATAATAATAATAATAATAATAATAAAATTTTACCACCTGTTATCAATAATTGGAATATATAAGAGGAATAGTCAATATCGCCCAGAGCAGCTGAATGGACTGAGGTCTGTTCCTGATCCAAAGCTGAGTTAAAAAATCATTGATCATGTTTGTTCTCCCAAATTGCTCTTTCCGCATTTGTCGTCATTTCCGGTTCAAGTAGAGAAGATGTGTTTAACTTAGGCGTCTGTCTTTCGGAAACGGATTTGGTTAAGTTTAACTGACAAGCTTTCGGGTTCCTGATTTTCATGAATTTGGATTTTACAAGCCTAATATCAGACAGCGTTATGTTCGTATATGCAAAAATAGTCGTTGTTGAATTCAGATAATTCATCAAACAGAGATACTATCATTATGTATGCATACATACATACATACATGTAAGCTGACAGTCTAATATTTGTTCATACTTGAAAAATACACATGCACATCTTACTGAAAGTGCAATATCAGTTATGATCATATAAATAGAATGCGGTTGAAACTGATTTTAAGCTTTCTACAACTACATCAGTTATCACTAATATTTGAGTTTTCTAAATCGACTCTGGTTATAAATAATTTTAACAATTACTAATAAACGCTGGTTGTCAACGATTTTTACTTTAAGCTTTCCAAACAACCGCTATTTATGAATAATTTTCGAGCTTGTCGGATTAACGCTGCAATTCAAAGTTTTAAAATAATAACTTAGTTGATGTCATTTAAAGGCTTTTCTAATCAACGCTGTGTGTAATCCAGTTTAACCGCGGCGCGCCACAACTAATTTCATTCAGCATTTACTTTCACTTTTCTCTCCTCATCCTAATAATTGCCTGCTTGCTCTGCTTGAAATCTCTATGTCATTTTCGTCACAGTTGTCTTCCAAACTGTCATATCATTGCGCAATGTGTACTGATCAATTTACTTGACTTTCCGATTATTCTACAAAGTTTTAGCAACTAATTATTTTTTTATATTCTACTGATTGTTTTTTAATACTAAAAATACAACAGAACAACTATAGTTATGAAAGACAAATACACGATATCTGAAGAAAAACTCCCAATCTTACAACTGGTTAAACTTTTCACAAAATAATTTCAAACAAAATCATAATAATTGTTAGACTAAATCTATAAACAATGGAAAAAGCCTAATTAGAAACAGAATTATTAAGAAAACATGCGTTTCAAAATGAGGCAATTACGTTGCAAAATATGTTGTTTACCAGTATATTTTCGTTGTTCAATTTATGCAAATGGTAATCCTAGGACGAATTACCTCCTGCAAAACATGCACTGGTAACTAACTAAAGGAAAACTCTCTCAAGTCTATCAAACCAGAATTAGTCCGAATGGCTTGTTAAAAAATGAATTATGGGAATAGATTCCATATTTATTCTTGGGTAATAATCGCTCCAATGAATAACAAAACTAGTGAATTTAGCAAACAAAAATGAACTTATTCATTCAAGCTCTATCGTTTTTTTTAAGAAATATCTTCATATATATATATATATATATATATATATATATATATATATATATATATATATATATATATATATATACATATATATATATATATACCGAGTGAGAGAGAGAGAGAGAGAGAGAGAGAGAGAGAGAGAGAGAGAGAGAGAGAGAGAGAGAGAGAGAGAGAGAGAGAGAGATGTATATGCTGTAATATATATATATATATATATATATATATATATATATATATATATATATATATATATATATATATATATATATATATATATATATATATATATAATGTATAAAGAAACTTTTTATAACGAGACTATACGGGAAATACAAGGGACAGCCGAGAAGAATGTAACCTCAATAATATTCTTATTTAATATGAAGAATAAAATGTAATGATTTATTTTTATCTAAGGCAATTATTCAAGCTCATGAGATGGAAGAAATATCCTCTAATGCACATTTACAAGAATGATTTTAGCAACACGAATTCTGCTGTTATTTACGCAGGATATGTATACTGAAAATTAAATTAAGGATCAATTTTAAATATTACGTTTTCAATTACATTTCCACGGTGATGAATCAGGATTGATTCATCATTAAACAATACGAATTCTCTGTCCCGCTAGGTCTGTTCCCAATTATTTTTATTTCTGTTTCACATATAGTTCAGTTTGATATATTTCCTTCTTTTCCATAGGCTTAAAGATTTTCTTTATCATACATATTTTATAGTTCACCCAATTGCTGATACTCCCGGTCCCAGTGCATATTGTGCCTATTACATCGTTAGGAGTATCACTACTGCACGGCCCTCCATGATTCCTTGTTGAGAAGCCCCAACAAAGCAAAGAAGACGAGACCCTCAGCCGCTACTTTTTTAAATTAAAATTTGACAATTGATTCATCAGGGTCTCTGCACCCTCACTCTTTAAGCCTCTCCAAAATCGCCTATATTAATCAGCTTTTATGACTCTGCTGGCCGAAGACTCCTCTTTCCAGGCAAACCCTTGTTTCTCGGGCTGACATGTGAAATGCCAGCAGCGGAGATTAACGGATATCGCGCTCGAAGATCGGCACACCTGAATTGCCCAGGGCAGTGAACACCAGCAGAAAAGAGAGGTCATATAAGGCTGGCCAGGGGTCAACAAAGACAGACGCAGACATGACAATGACCCAGTAACCCGCCGCTGTGCGATACTCCGTCACCCGAGCAACCGCTCACCCTTTGTATATCCAACAGCCTAAACATCGAAGTGCCACCCAAGTGCCGAGTATAGGCGTCCAACTCGCCCAAGAAGCCATTGAATTTGCATCCACGGATCTTCGCTCAAGGAATTAAGGTATTGTGTTCTGGGGTTGGGGAGTGTTTGGTCATTTATCTAGTACTCTTATCCTATACCGTTTCCTTTTCTCCTTGCATTGTGCTTAGACCCTGAATCATCTTTTGATCTCATCTCCTTCAGCCTTCAGCACTCCCTTTGTAAAGATTAGTCTTTGCTTTGGCTTACCCAGCGATCGTGTTCCTTTCTCTATATTTGCAGAAAGGGTGTGTATCGCTGTAGAACCATCTGCCTCCACTGTGCCCCTACCCCCATAAGTCAAGCATTTCATAGAGTGTTATTCATCAGATTTCATTGCTTATCGTGTGGCACTCTATTTCTTCTAACACTTGTACAATTTAGCTTGAAAGGTGCCAAGACTCCAGCATAATCGGCTTAATTGTAATTGATTCTTCTGAGCAATGTAGATACATTTAATTAATTTAGACTCGGAATTTCTCCCCCGAGTCCTTCCCTTACTTGCAATATCATTTTACTTAACTTCATGCTTTTTACGGACATGTTGGTCCCCAGTCAGATGAGTCATTGCCAAGGTAAGAACTTCCAGGTCAAACAAAACTCGTAAAAATATAAAAATATATGTTAATTATTCTAGATAATAACAAAGAATTTGATTACCGATAAACAGCAATTACTGAAAAAAAATCAGTAAGAAAGTAAATCTTATGATAAAGTACTTTATACTTCTAAAAACTTTTGAAATCAAAATTCTAGTTCATTTACATCTACCTTATGAAATCGCAGTAAAATAACGTTGGCAAAATGACTAAGTACTTTAATCACAGTGTTTCAACATCAGCTATCGTCCTGTTGCCTGATTATTTTGCAAATTATTTCTAAAAAATCATTTTCATTACCCGCCATTTGAAAACCCGGGCAATGGACTGCTTAACAATCCAAACCTGTTCATTTAAGCAACAACCAATTCCAACCGCCTACAACACACTCAGACGAGAAAGTCATCATGAAATATTAGAACCGTTACAAAAAAATATTTCCAAAAAATGCCCTGTGTTCTTCGCAACCAGGAAACATGAGCGTGTCTCTCCGATGACGCTTTATGCGTAAACATAGAACTGTTAAAACTTCGCTGTCTAATACAACAATTTGATTATTTCATATTATATTATATTTATTTTATTTTATCTTATATATTTGTTCAATTCCCGTAAGAGTATTTGAAATATGTCACTGATGAATCCTAGTTTAAGATGTAATACAAATTACCATAAAAATGTTTTGACAGTAACTATTTCTTTTATTACTTTTCAACTGCTAAATATATTTGCAAATACCTAAACATTTTAGGAATGTCTTTGAATATGCAATTATAAGAAATTTAGTCAAAACAGACAACAGATAAGCATAAAATTTCAAAGGTTTCGTAGTATCAAAAATCGTTTAGTTTTAATTTAGAGCAATTATACATCTTCAACTGGAGAGAACATACTGCAGGTTTGTGAGCAAGATGTTGTATACGAAAAAAGATCAAGAAACATATAATTCCAAATCTGGAATATTCCACAAACATTTAATTTTGTAAATAGCGCCGATATTAATAGCTTACATGGAAATGACTTTCTCTTGAATCAGACGTTAATTAGTTGAAAACGGCTACAGGATATAATGAAAATATGTGAAAACAGAAAAGGAGAACAAAACAGTCATAAATAATCATACAAACAACTAATATGCATGAATAAATCATCAAATTACAAATTTAGAAATGTACGCGACAGCTGAAGAGTAAAAAAAAACTGAAGCAAAGCCAAGATAAGAATGACAACGCGAGTGCCAGCAAACAGAAGTTTCATCATAGATGACATAGAATATAACACTGTGAGAAAGATAAAGAAAAAACGAAAAGAAAAGGATGCGTTGCATGTTAGTGGTCTTCGCCAGCTTAGGATTTGCATATATCAAACCAGTTTTTTATTAGATGAAAAATATCATACAAAATGTTTGGGTTAAATGTAGGATTCATTTTCCTTTGTGAAAGAACAGTTGGTTAATTAAATTACACTACCAATATTCACTAGATTCCTATTTTTTCTTACATTCCGTTTTTATAGTACACTTATCAATTTCAGAGAAAAATGTGTTTGGAAAATGCTGGACACTAATAACTGAAGAGTTAGTTTACAAATATTCAAATATCTTAGAGGCGGACAAAGGCAGAGTAAACATTAACAAGCGAAATCATTAATGCCGTTTGTTTATTATAAGTGTGTCGTTAGTGAAAACTGCAGCTTTAAAAAGAAACTACGAAAACCTCATTCGCGTATGAGACACAGATGCTTAGTCTGAGTATCTGCAGACCAAGAGCAATAAATTAAAAGGCAAATTCGAAGAAAAGTAATAAGTGAGAAGATCCCTCTATCGCCCATCCCGCTCCAGAACTTCGTTTTATTCATGGAATAAAAATCTTTCTGCATTTACTTCTCCTGGAAATGCATCGATCACAGAATATCGTGTTGTTTCTCGAACGCTTTTCCTTATTTTTGTTTTTTCTTTAGGAAACTGGAAGGAAAATTGAAAAGAGTTAACATACATCTTGCTTTTGCCAAGGAAGTCTATCTTGTTTTTATGTATTTCATGTCGTGATAGAATAAGTTCTTGTCAAGAAAGTCCTGTGAGAATTCTGCTCAGCTTTCTTCAGAAAACTGTAAGAGGAAAATTTTATTCATCACTGGCTTTCTATATGAGTTTATAAAACATTCATTTCATATGAAATGATAAAATTCATGAGTGAAGCAAAATAAAAAAAAAAAATAGAAATACGTCAGTTTATGTCCAAGGGTCTGCTTAGCTTCCCCTTTTATATTTCTCTTCTAATTCCAGTCATGTCTTGTCGTTATCAATACCCATTACTCTCTTGATTAAAGTACTGGTTTGTGTTCTTTCTGCTTCAAATAACTGCCTTAACAAGCGGTTTATTCAATCACTCTGATCACTTCTTGGTCCCGTTTTATCCTACTGCAGCTGACAATGGGCCTTGGCGTATTGTTAAAAGCTTCTTAACATTGATTTTTAGAATGAGGTTGGCAACCCTGTGCAGCTGCCACAGACGGTCTTATGAGTCAAGTTACACACCTCATTGGCTGCAAGAATCTACGTGGCTAGCATGTTAATATTTAGCATTCGTTGATTGACACTAATTATGGAAATACAAACATTTATTCTTTTCTGGAAAAATATTTATGAACACCAGTACGGGAGAAAAAATTCTGTCTGATGTAACAGGTTGAGTGCCAAAGTATTCTATCAAGTTACTGTTGGCATTTCAAAGGCACAGATATTTTTTTACTCGAAACGAGCCCTCCGGTGCCATGGCATGAATAGACATGAGGTCCAGTGGCTTGTGTCGGTCTTCCCGCCCCCCAAAATAATTTCTTACGCTTAATGGCAGATTTAACTCACTAGGACGTATTTCAGGAATCATAATATACGTGAAAATTATGTACGGAATCTCAACTCTCATTTTTTTTTTGCCTGTTCCTTTAGTCCACATTATATACAGCCGTCGTTGATTGTCTTCAGTAATGTACCCGTAATGTATGATATAGACCTATAATAAATCCACCTTAGATTTGCTATATAACTTGCTCAGAGAAAACGAATGTTTCCTATAAAAATATAATTAATATTATTGCTACTACTAATTACCCTTTAACTATTAGTTAAGTATTACTTCTTACACTATATTTGAACTTGCAACAAAATAAGCATTGTAGATACAAACAAATGGTTAGTTGACAAAAAATTAGGAGATTATTTTGTAGAAGATACGAAACCATGGGTACAAAAGTGAGCACAAGTACTACTAATTACGCAAATCACTTAAGAAAATGTAAATTCTTAGGGAATCATGTACAGATTATTTCAGAATTTCCGTTTTTCCCACCGAAGTATCAGTTACTCACAATGTACTTAAAATGGCGTATAGGTAACCTGGTGTAATGATGATTTAGAGTATAATTACTTCCTTGGGTATGCGAAAACCTTACAGCAGTGAAAACCGTAACAAAGGCATTTGGCAAATATCAATATTAATTACATGTAAAGCAATTAAAAAAATAACTATTATGAGCAAAACTACAAAAACGATATATTTGTACGAAGTGCTGATTAATGACACTTAATGAATTTCCCTAATCATAAAAAGGATTCCGATTGCAATAAAAAGTGAATGAAATTAGAACACTAGTTTAAAGCTAAAAGGAAATTTATAAGCATGCATAGTCATTCACGCTGACATTATGTTTCACCTTGAACAAATATCAACTCTTATTCAGCTCCCAGTTCATACCTTTCCTCTAATTATGTCTGGGTCTTTCAATTCTTCTGTTACCCCCAAAAGACCGTCAGACACTATCATGCAATATTCTCCCAGGGGTTGTGCGAAGACATGTCAAAACCATCTCCATCTCCCTTTCAAACTTACTTAATCTACATATGAAACTTGTGTTATTTCCCTTATGGAGGCGTTCGAACTCTATCGTGCCATCTGACTTCAGATATTCTTTTTAAATTGTTATTATCAAACTGACAGCATCATGCACAAATAAAATTAAATCATGACTTTATAACTGTCGGGAATGCGACAATGATAATTCTAGTGACATGAAATACATACTAATAGTCAGTCGGTCTTTCCGGAATATTTTCATTGTTTTATTTCGTGATTCCATTTGTCACTAATAAGCAGGAGTCCACGAATTACATTGAACTATTAGGTTGCAGAATTCATAATTGCAGAGTTTTTGTTGAGTCTTACGACAGAAGAATTTAAGTGCAGAAAACATTCCTCTTTTTCACTGCAAATATCTCACCGAGAAAAGAGATTTTAGATTCTAAAATCTGTTACAATTATATATGACTTAGCAAAAAATCATTCATAACTATTCACTCAGCAAACGCTTCATTTTAACTGCTTTTACAGAAGGTCCTATCACGGATATAATCATTATCATCACCGACATCAAAGAATAATTCCCTCCGTTGCCTTTCTAGTCAAGGGTTTTCTAAAGACAAATTGAAAGGCTATACAGAAAAACACTTGGCACTACTCGGCTTACAATGAAAGGGATAAAACTGGTGTAACAAAGGAAAATGAATAAGACATTAAGAGACAAGAAACTTAAATGTCATTCGTGGGTTTTGTGTTTCCAACACCGAACAGAGATTGTATAACCTGCACGTTTCACATATATCACAAATTATCAAGTGAAATTATTATTATTATTATTATTATTATTATTATTATTATTATTATTATTATTATTATTATTATTATTATTATTTAACCATTTAATATGCCCACATGGAAAAAGAGAAAAACAAACATAGTAATGGAATATATTTTGGATGTGTAATTTAATAAAAATCAACTTTCAGAGTTTTATATAATAAATATCCAATACTTTTATGAAATTCAGCTTTACAAACATTTATGGGCGGAACTATTTCACATTGCAAAAATTAAATTGGACGTTTTGATATTATTCTGTATTAGAATAAAAACAGATTTACGGCAGCTAATAACTCTTTGTGCAAGCTACCAAAAAGCATTATTTCAAAACGAAAAATAAATGGAATCTGGAGAAAGACTTTTAACGCCACTAAAGCATCAACAAGTCATTCTCTTTGAAGCAAAAGTCCTGCTAATGTGCAACGTTTGTGAAATATGCTCCCAGTTACCAGATCTCTCTCTCTCTCTCTCTCTCTCTCTCTAATGAACCCCAAATATTCAGAGCACGTTTAAGCTCCTGTATGCTCGTTTTTATTGCATACCATCAATTTCAGGGATTGGTGTCCTCAAAAAAGAAAAGAAAATTATTGATCTAAGAAGACTTAAAATCATCGACTATTATTATAAAGCTTCGTTAAATGCAAAACGATATTTCATTTTTGTGTCATTTGGCTTTTTTCAAAGTTAGCAGAATTTTCTTGGTAAAAGATGCCTGTTTCACGAATAACACTATTTCCAGTGGTCAAATGTCCATTCTTCCTATTCAAACCAAAACTTCTAGGGAAGAGTAAATACCTTGCTGGTATATATAATGTGGGTATATATATATATATATATATATATATATATATATATATATATATATATACATACATACATACATACATACATACATATATATATATATATATATATATATATATATATATATATATATATATATATATATATATATATATATATATATATATATATATATATATATATGTATGTATGTATATATATATATATATATATATATATATATATATATATATATATATATATATATATATATATATATATATATATATATATATATATATATATATATATATATATATATAGTGTCACGATGCGTATCAAGTACCTGGTTATTACACAACTAATCTCAAGATTCAAAAATATACCTCACTTCAACCAGATACCTGAACTCTCATAACATTAATTATTACGACTGAGTACTCTAAAGGTAACAGTGATCTCTAAAGAAAAACCTTATTTATCAATCACTTGAGAAATGAAACTAAGTCTATCAGAATATGTGTGAGGTATCAAAAATTAAACTAGAAATATTCTAGAGTAGAAGGGCATCACTCCATCAAAAAACTCTAACTGTTTCCCCTGGTGTTAATTCACTTTAGCAAAACTAAAAGAACAAAACATGTTTATCACTTTGCCTTATGCACACACAATCAATCCTATTCACTGGTGATCAATTAATGAAACACTTTTTCTAAAAATGTTAAATACAAATATTTATTTTTAAATTCAAAGTTTATAATTAGAATTCACAATTAATTAGAATTCACAATCTGAAAAAATTTATTATTACTCGAAAATAACATAACACTTAATCAATTCTTGAATTAAATTATGAAACAAAACTAATTCACAAAAACTTTATCAAGAATTTAAAATAATCAAGCAAAATTTAAACTATTAAGAATTACTCAAGATTTAAAAAAGAAAATCTTAACACATGAGATATCAAAATCAAATATGCAATGTTAAATTACGTATGCAATGTTAAATTACCAGGAAATATTTAAAATGCTATGTAAATAAATGTTATTATTATTATTATTATTATTATTATTATTATTATTATTATTATTATTATTATTATTATTATTATTATTATTATTATTTTGTCTATATCAGTCATCCTATTCGACTGGGTGTTATTTATAGCGTGGGGTTCAGGATTGCATCCTGCCTCCTTAGGAGTCCATCACTTTTCTCAATTTGTGCGGTTTCTAATAGCACGCTCTTCTGAATGAGTCCTTGAGGTACCTTGGCATCTAGTTTTTCCAGGTTCCTTTTCAGGGATCTTGGGATCGTGCCTAGTGTTCCTGTGATTATGGGTATAATTTACACTGGCATATCCCATATCCTTCTTATTTCTATTTTCAGATCTTGATGCTTATCAATTTTTTCTCATTTTTTAAATTCTGTTTACACTTCCTTTATAATTAATCTCCCAATAAGATTGTTTCATACAGATCTTAGTTAATAATAATAATAATAATAATAATAATAATAATAATAACAATAATAATAATAATAATAATAATAATAATAATAATAATAATAATAATAATAATAATAATAATAATAATAATAATAAACGGGGACAAAACGTTTTTTAATATATTTTAATATATTCTTTTAAAAAGGGAAAATACAAGTGATCTCAGATAAGGAGAATGTATTCACATGAGCTAACCGGAATATTATCGGATTATACGAAAAGGTTGAGTTTCCCACAGAAGGATCTAAAGAATAACAACATTTTCATTTGTGAATATTAATCTTATATTATTATCAAAAGGGATCTTCATCTAAAACGGATTAATTTAAAGTATGGGCATTCCATAATCTGTTATTTGCCTTTGTAACGATTCCTCCTTAATAATTAGGTTCTCTTTCATGCCATTTCATGAAAAAATCTATTCCTCTGTTCTCTTTCATGTCATTTCAAAAAAGAATCTATTCCTCTATTCTTACATATACTGCAAAAAAATTAATATATTTTACAATTATCCATTGCAAATTTTTTGCTTAACAATACACAAAAGTAAATGACCAACACTAGCTGATCCTACCACAAGAACCTTCAGCATGAAGGAAAAAATTGTGACAAATGTTTTTTCAAAAAAGATCCTGTCGGTTCCCACCACCATGTACCTTGCAACTGGAAACACTCTCTCCGATGACCCGTTATGAATAAACTTGGAGTACAAAGTTCGACGTCTGACACAACAATTCAGTTTATTTTTGTTTCCCCTTCCCATATCAGAAATTTGTCGCTTGTATAGTGGTTAGTGTTTTGGTATGCCACTCAGATATCGCGGGTTCGTATCTCCCATAGGGCGATGAAAAATCACTGGCTCTGTATCATGATCAGTTACTGCCACAGTGAGGGGTCTGTGGTGGGAAGTTGAAACCAACATATTCTTTGGAAGCTTGAATTTCAAGTTAATGGCCCCGTGGGCTTTTTCCATATGAATAGGTTTCATCTAATGAATAAAAAATAAAAAATCTGAATGAACATGGAGTACAAAATTCAACGCCTGACACAACAATTCAGAAAATTTTCCCTTACAATTTTTCCGATTCGTATTCTGAAATACATTATTAAATAATAATATTTATGGTTGATATTGTTTCGAGTTCCGTGATTTAACAAGATCAGTTAAACACCATATATATATATATATATATATATATATATATATATATATATATATATATATATATATATATATATATATATATATATATATATATATATATATACTCTTCTTTTGTTTGAATAATACTTGTCAATAATGGCACTTAATTTTTCAGCAGTGATCTAACCTTTTGGTCAATTGCATTATACAGCAAGGGACATATCGACCGAAAACATCGGGTTCTTGAAGCTCGGATGCTGCCCCTCGTTCATATGAACAACACAATATGACATTCTTCCAGAACGAAAATATTGTTAGTGACTGTTTCCACTGTGCTAACGGCAGGTACTGTAAACAAAAAAACCTGTCCCCTTCCCTGACACATCAAAGAAATAACAGTCACTTATATATATATATATATATATATATATATATATATATATATATATATATATATATATATATATATATATATATATATATATGTATGTGTGTGTGTGTGCGTGTGTGTGTGTGTGTGTACACGGAAATCGAGCAATTTCGCATGGAGTTAATAAACCACCTCAAAGTTCTTAAAAATACAATGATCATATGACAAAAACAGAAAGAGAAAAATAAACATGTTAATATGAAAACAATAATAACGAAGCAACACGGTGAGACAAAAAAAAAAAATAGCTGAACATTTTTCCAGCAAACAAAACGTCATGCAATTCAGAGTTAAGGAAAATTTTAATGGAAGTGAAAATAAAGATCCTGGATTTCACATGCACTGGCAACATACCTGTCTCTTTAATCATTATGATACATTATGCGAAAAGATACAGATAATGAAAAATAAGATGACGCTCCCTGACAATAATCTCAATCAGACTAAAGGGCCCAGATATTGTTTGCGTATATGTTAATTTATTTTCCAAAAGGGCTTTCTTAATGAAGTAGATGAAACGTTTCACGAAAAACATTTCCGTTAATTGAAAGAGCCATTCCACTTCGAGCAGTGACAGAGAACATGGAGGAACAGGGAAGCGTCTAATTAACGGAAGATGGAATATTAAATGCTTGAACAAATACGCAGTAGATACTAATGGAGAATCTTCAGACCACTAGATAAAGTGACTCTTGAAAGACGATAGATAAGAGAAAAGATATTGTAAATTAATGTTTTTCCTATTTACTTGGGAAAGAGATCTCCCGTTTAAGAAAATACATTTGTTTCTCTTTTATTGGATATGACCTTAATTTGTTATACATATTTTGCATTTCCTTTAAATTCATCACAAATGCAATGACAAATTAAAGTAGTTTAAATATCCACCCTCCCCACCCCGTTCCTTACTCTCCATAAAAAGACCATCCTGGTATTAGTTTCGTTGTCATTCTCGTTTTATTTCGTTTTCTTCCTCATTTCATATACTAACATTTTTTATTCTTTAACCAAAAATGTTATGAATATTCTACATCAAGATCTCTGGAGCAGACAGACAGCTAGACATCTACATTATTAGCCTCAATCTGCGATAACTGACCTGTTTCATTGTTCCGCTGGTAGAGGTAATGCATTTGATGACTCCAGCAATCCCTCTCATGCTAACATATTCCATTAACAAGTTAATCAGTTAGTTATTTCAATATAATTACATAAAAGGTGAACAGTAAAACTTCTGTCAATTTCCTTGTCATCTAATATTGACTGCACGGCATAATATGGGTCTTATAATGCAAAATGTGTAACTTAACAAAACATTACTATTTTCCGAATTGTTTCTTTTTCCTTTACACTTTTTGCAATTCATTTCGGTTTCCGTTATATAATAGTTTGCCGATTGAAAGAAAATACTCAAAGAATATCCAAATACGAAAAATACCCTAATGTTTGTCATAAGT
>JANJGK010000008.1:56169625-56174625 GCA_039081455.1 Macrobrachium rosenbergii
TATATATATATATATATATATATTGCATTAAACTCACACTGAACAGGAAGTTGTTCTAGTAGAGAAAAATCAAGACAATTTATAATTTAATCAAGGATACACGCGGAACCAAATGCATCCTTTAACGACTGAATCATCAAGGAACTCCATGTTTATAAATGTTCCAGAGCATTAGTCAATCCCAACACGCCTGTATTGAGTATTATGTTTCGTTCCCTGGACATTATGGCTACGGATTCTTTGTTTGTGGACCAAATTATAAATCTCCTGCTCCTACTCCTTCCGCCAACACTTTCGAGATGCATAATCAAGACTCTCTGATTCTTACCCTCATCTAAACTAAAATTCTGCCATTTCTTTTTGCTTCCACATTTGTCACCATATCAGTTCTTTTAACTACACATATTCTAATAAAAATACTTTTTATTACCAATCAGAATGCACATTTCATTTCCTTCAAAAGAGAAATACAGTAGTTTTTCACAAGATTCCAGCTTTAGATTCCATAGACACTAAAGTTCTCTTCCAGGTGTTTTTACATTGATCCTACAGCCTTCCTTGCTCCAGATGTTTTATTACAAACATTTATTTCATCCCACCCTCAAATACCCATAGGAAGCAACTGTTGGTAATCATCGATTAATAAAATTAATAACATTTCTCTGTTTCTCTAGATCGTTTTTAACTTCAGAACCTTACTCCTCCCATTCGCTTCTAGTTTACTCGTTTTGCTGCCACTTCAAACATCTTTGATATCTTCTTTTCCTATTTATTTTTATTTATTTATTTTTATTTATTTATTTTTGTTTATTTATTTATTTTTATTTTTTTATTTATTTATTTATTTTTATTTATCTCTGAATTTCTTGCAGCGAAAGTACCGAGTATAGGGCCATAAACTACGCTGAAATGCCCATTTGGTGAGTGGCACCTTACAGGGAGTAGCAGCTTTTGTTTCGATTTCTGGCATATTGGAAGAGTCGAGTATGAGCTCCTGAGTGTGAATGATTTTCCCCTTGTGATAAGAGGACCTTTCACCATCTAAGAGGCATTTCTTCTCGCCAGGAGGTCCATAGCTCTCCTTTAATCGCTCCTTTACCTATGGCCATTTGTTTCCCGAGCCATTGGCACTTTCTTTGACGGCTTTGTTCAGATAGTACCGTACAGACAGAGAGAGAGAGAGTTTATCTTAAAATTCCGTTTTACACTGTATTTGCAATTTGAAATATATATATATATATATATATATATATATATATATATATATATATATATATATATATATATATATATATATATATATATATATATATATATATATATATATATATATATATATATATATATATATATATATATATATATATATATATATATATACATATATTATATATATATATATATATATATATATATATATATATATATATATATATATATATATATATATATATATATAGGAGGATAACGAGTAAGATAACATAATATTGTCTATGATGACAAACAAGATCATTTCTGTGATGAATAGTGCTGAAACGAATTCCTCTGGCGCTATTGTCCGCTGCTGTCAGTGTGTTGGGAATAGGAGTGAATGTTAAAGTTAGATAGCATATAGAGAATTAATTTCAATGATGATTACTGGATGTTGAGCGCTTTTGCCTGGAAAGGAAGTCTTTAATATTGTTTTAAAGCCTATGATCTCCAGTAAATTACTGTACACGTGTGCCAGCTTTACAGTATTTAATATTCACAGAAGTAATACATTTGCTATAAAGGGTGGGCAAGATAGCGACAAATCCCCCGAGTCACAGGAGACCTTTATCCATCGCCCACCCAATAAACATTAGTATTTGTTACTCTATGTGTGCGTTTTATTCCTTTTTTCTTCTCCTCATTTATTTTTTTTTATTTACAAGCGGATATCCTGCTAAACGGAGGCTTGGGAGGCGAGTTCATTCTTTCTTTCAAATGCTACTGTTTACTTCATGTTCCAAAAGATAATTGAAATTATTTAATCTCTTGAGATTGCATAATTTGAAGGGCACGGAAAGCTGGAACTTCTCGGGAATCTATTTTGTGTATCGCTGAACCCAGTTTATGCAAATGCTTAAAAATTATGCATAATATTAAAAGAATACTGTGTAAGGTTTACCTAGATATTAAAAGATTATTATTATTTAATAATTTCTCTTAAACATTATGGAATAATATAAAGCATTACCTTTCGTTTGGACATTATGTGTTATGTGCATAATTACACATCAGAATTCTTTATTGCTTCTTCATTATCCCTTTCCAGTTAAATGATGTCCTCTTCGCGGAGGTTAACTAAAGTATATGATGCATGTCAGAGGGTTCGCGAGGTGCAGAGAAAGGTAAGATTTACCACTGTTCAAGATGTTGAAGTCCTAAGAACATTATGTTTTCACCGGCGTATGTGTTGCTTCTGCCCTATGAGAAATGTATTTGCTGAGGCGTGTTATCTTGCTCCTGCCTCTACAACTGTTAGTATTCTCTTCCCAGAACGTGCGGAGGCGGAAGCGTAGGTTGTGATTCATTCATAAATAGAAACATTTCTATATTATATAATATTTTCCGTCACCGGCGCCGGGTAATCTGATTCTGGAGGATCTAGTAAATCAGGGGAGATGAATATCGATTCCGCATGGGGCCTCTCGTGGTTTACTTGCTTCGGTAAAAGGACACTAAAAAATGATGGATGAAAAACATTTCATATCTGCTAAAGGAACTATGTTAC
Source organism: Macrobrachium rosenbergii (assembly GCA_039081455.1). Lineage (NCBI taxonomy): Eukaryota > Metazoa > Arthropoda > Malacostraca > Decapoda > Palaemonidae > Macrobrachium > Macrobrachium rosenbergii. The sequence continues at coordinate 56,172,384 of JANJGK010000008.1, forward strand.
CGTTGCTGTCTCATCGACATCATTCTTGGTAAGAGGGCGAACAAAATGGGAGGAATACTAAACCGGGAATTTATCCGGCTCTTTACCTTATTAAGTTTCATAATAATAATAATAATAATAATAATAATAATAATAATAATAATAATAATAATAATAATAACAATGATCATGATCGTGATCAGCATCCCCTCCTTTATTAGAGTGTGGTATTAACGGTAAGCTCCTGATCCTGATATTAGAAAATTACTTTTTCTTTTATGGTCAAATGAGTCTTCCAGCCTCTGAGCTTCATCTTCGCAACTGTTAAATTTAAATAAAACAGCAGCTTCAACTGTCTAGGGGATATGCACGCCATATTTCATGGATATAACGCTATGCTATAAACTACATTCCAAAATTTTCGAAATAACCCACCCACAGCTAAATATAACCCCACAGACTTTCTACCCCACAACGAATTGTACTTTGCACTCAACATGGAACTTGGGAGATCATCATGAGGAAGATACGTAAACAAAACATAAAGAAGCGTGCAGATTAGAGGTTCTCATGCTCAAAAGAGTGAACAATTGGATGGAAAGCATGAAGATCAATAGAGAGAAGTTGTTGGTAACTCCCATAATTATCACCAGTCTCAAGATATAAACAACAAATACAAGAAAGTATTAGGTGCTATATCAACAACTACCACTCATTCATTCTCTCAGGTTCTCGGATCTCATCGTTACCTACCGCAGCTGAAAAAGACTGAACAGGTTTGTGATAAATGTCAACGATGTGATTTATAGGATTCTTGAAGATGACAAAGTTCCTCATTGGAGGTGCTGGTATCGTTCTCGGCTAGCATTCTGCTGGGCCCTCGTTCGAATCTCCACCGGCCAATGAAAAATTAGAGAAATATATTTCTGGTGATAGAAATTCATTTCTCGTTATAATGTGGTTCGGATTCCACAATGAGCTGTAGGTCCCGTTGCTAGGTAACCAACTGGTTCTTAGCTACGTAAAATAAATCTAATCCTTCGGGCCAGCCCTAGGAGAGCTGTGAATCAGCTCAGTGGTCTGTTGAAACTAAGGTATACTAAACTTTTTTGAAGATGACAAACCTGAAAAATTTATGTTCTGATTCAAGGCAGTCCTTATAATCTAGATATAAGATAAAATATGGAAATATGAGAACGTTAATGCAAAAATATATGAGAATCATGGACCGAAACATTAGTAATTAATTCCAAAACAGTTTTCATTAGTGTCAGAAGTTTTAGCTTTTACCCTAAAAGATTTATAGTTGCGATAATCTTGCAGAAAGTTAATATCTTATTCAAGTTGCCGTGATGGTCTCCGTTTTCCCTCTATATTACGAGACCCACCGTATAATGGCTAAATGACGTAATTATTCAATTCATTAACGCAACAGATATTCATATTTATTTCCTAATATCACGAATGTTTATCTACTTTATTAAAAAGTTTTCCAAATTAACTCATAATTGATGTATCCAGTCACTTCTGTGACAGATGCTAATGTGAACAATTACAATTGACGTTTTATACAGTAATGTTAATCAAACAGGCTTCTTTATAAATGGGTTTTTTTTTTTGGAAATGGATGAAGTTAACTGGGTCATTCATTAAAAAATAACAGCATTTTCGATGTGTTTATTCTTTCATTGAATGCAATAATTACTGTCTCCCATCAAAAGTACGCTAATTCAGAACGGTGGAGTACTGGAAAAAAGTACAGAGGCATCATTATTGAATTTAGAAGTTACTGTTAATCATAATCAAAACAATGACAATATTCGTCAGAGTAATCATAATAATAACAGTAACACAATTAATAACTGGAATTTTTTTCAGAGTTCATGATAGCAACTGCGTTTGCAGTAATATTGTTTATCAAACCTACAGTACCCTCACAATAATGATATTAAATGGAAGTTTATTCACTATCCAAATATCACGAATGAAGTGTTATCTTTAAATGGTAAAATAATATCATTGTCCCTTAATTCTATAGTTTTCCACCTTTCATTTTCGATCTTGCTTTTCGTGCCTCTCCCTCTTACCTGCCCTCCTGTAACTTTGACATACTGTGATTCATGGCTCACATTCAAGAAGAATTCGTTAATTAATAATATGATAATAAAAGGGAAATAGTAGTAGTAGTAGTAAAGGTGGTGGCAATAGTAGCAGTCAACATTGTCATTACATCTACAAAACAATAATAATAAAATATGCAGCG
>JANJGK010000008.1:56177253-56217253 GCA_039081455.1 Macrobrachium rosenbergii
AACTTCATCTCATTCCTAACAAAGAAGCGACCTCCAGCTCTTCCTTCCCCGACTCAGGCCTTAACCACCATTGGGTCACAAAGAGGCTCGACTGCCTCCAATGGAGCAAGTCAATTCTAAACGAGTAAATAGAAGGGGCAGAAATCATGATACCAGCTCATTTTCGATACTAAAGCTCTCCAATGAGAGCATTGCGCATGTTCAGCCTACATGGCGCTTGTTCGAACAGCAGAGCTCTGCTACTTATTTAACAAATCATGACGAAACAAAACACCAAAACAAGAAAAGCGTTTGACATAACCACTCTATCTACACCAGGCAGTATTATCTGAGTGTGCCTGCCTCCATATGAAACAAATTTAAGACGACCTTAGGAAATCATTGCCCTTTGCACCATGTAAGGCATAGGCTAAATGATTCACCAAGAATATAATCGGATGAAGAGGCCACAGGATGAACATATAGCAACAAGTGCACGTGGAAGATGATAAAAGGACATAGAAATTATTCTTTGGCCTGGAACAATCCATCATGAGCGATCCTCTATTCTCTGATCTATCATTGCAAATACAGGAACTGGATTAAAGTACAAGCTCAAAAAAAAAAAAATGCTGCGAGTTATAATTTTCAACCACCTTTTGCGCTGCTGTGGAGCCGGTCAGTGGGCCACGCCAGCCAAGTACTCTACACGATTCTGCCAGTAGCGAGAGAGAGAGAGAGAGAGAGAGAGAGAGAGAGAGAGAGAGAGAGAGAGAGAGAGAGAGAGAATTGCCCTTTCAACCGTCCATATGCTACTAATCACTTAAAGCTGTGCCCTAGATTGGTAATCTACCCAGGAACTAAAACCATGTCAGTATTAAAAATATTAAATAAAAAAAAAAACTTAACTAATGCCTCTCCACTAAGTTAGGAACTTCGAGGAACAGGTTTTTTTTCATGTCAGAATAATAAATTTTATCAAACAAATGTGGAACAAAGGATTGACGGGAGAAATCCTTCAAGTCATGAACGAGGAAGCCAAGTGATAGGTCGTAGATTCTAGACCAACCTAGTCAACCTTTTGAAAGCTCTTGGGCAACTTATAGAGAGAGAGAGAGAGAGAGAGAGAGAGAGAGAGAGAGAGAGAGATAAGCCCAGTATTAAATGCAAAACCCACTATACTTTGAAATATTGATAGGGAACCAAAAGAGGCGAATCGCACTAGACGTCACATTGTCATCTTAATCTGTCAGTGGCTGGGCACGATGAGCCTACGCTTGCAATATGGCGCTTTTGTTAACGTTTCACAAAACGTTGTCGTCAGTATGTCCAAGAGAAAATAGATGTAGGAAAAAAAGGGTTACAATGAAAATTCTATAGAAATCCCCGTAATTTTCATGACAACTGAAACTCGAAGGCTGCAAATATCCCTACGATGTCTCTCACGAATCAAGGCTCCACAGACACTTCCTTCCACGCACCTTCCGTGTAAAGATGACGATCAATATATTAAGGAGAAATTTATTTATTCTCAGGGAGATTAAAATTGCAGATCTCGATCTGATTTAGCTGCTATGACGACGTTTATTTGATTTTCTTCGACGTTTCCTGCACCTTTTTATCCATTACAAAATTATCATTTTGTGAAAGCCTGATAACATTAGGTGTCTAAAGCACCATATCTTGAACCCCTGTGTAAACAGACTCCAGCTTTCCATATTCTGTACAACTAACAATTCAAGTGGATTTCTTTCGCACCATTTTCGGCTTCACATGATAAACAAAAACCCCATCCGCGTTGTCATAACGTTCTAGTCCCACTGAGAGAGAGAGAGAGAGAGAGAGAGAGAGAGAGAGATGAAGAGAGAGAGAGAGAGAGAGAGAGAGAGAGTCAGTGGGCTCGTTCAGTTTGACTCTAACAAATGAATCGCCACTTCCCGTCCGCATTAAACTCCTACCGTTTAAAAGGTCAACTATCCAAATGGCCATGTACAGCATCGATTATATATGTATTAATATGCAAATACTGTCCTCACTGACCTCCTCCATGACTTACAACCTGACGATACATTTCAAAGAAGCTCGTTCCATGACAGCAGGGAGGGAGGGGTCCGCTCTACAGGAAATGCAAATGACCCACAATGCACAACAGGTGGCAGAAGTATAATTGAGCACGTCGATCAACCCTGGTTCGACCTGCTTCCGGACGTGCATCGGCCTAGATTCCTTCTCACCTGACACGAGATTATCCTCAAAGACATATTGCAACAGGGATCTCTCTCTCTCTCTCTCTCTCTCTCTCGTCTCTCTCTCCTCTCTCTCTCTCTCTCTCTCCGGAAATATACTAAAACACTGTTTAAAAGATGTTGGTTTTGAGCCCCTCTATGTAAATCTGAAACGAGAGAGAGAGAGAGAGAGAGAGGAGAGGAGAGAGAGAGAGAGGAGAGAGAGAGAGAATCACGCAGCGTATTGCGATATCAGAGACCGAACAACTACTACAGGTCCCTTGAAAACCTGTTAAAGTGCTGACCTAGACACCCGAGAGAGAGACTAATGAACAAGACACCCAACCATCACCAGTAAGGAGTTCAAACATCAATTATCGATCGCTATAATTATACCTACTATCATCATCATCATCATCATCCACCATCATCATCATCATTATAGTAGCCTAAGGAGACCTCCTAGATCATTCACGGACTGAGGCATTAGGACTAAAGCTCGTAAAAAATATTTGATGTGAAGAGAGAGTAAGGGACATTTGGAAAGGGTAGTGGTCAGGACAGCTCCTCCCAGGTGCCATGACCGGGTACGAAAATTTCATGCTCATCATTCTTATCTCTCACGGAATCTAATCATCTATTGCCAGCAACGACGCCAACCAGCTCATAATAGTACCATAAATTCCACTCATATTTACAGTCCTGTTGGGAACCAGCAGACAGACAGACAGACAGATAAGTGAGCCAACAAAAGCCCAGTCTCCTTCACACATGTCATGAAGACATCCACGTCTAAACATACCAGTTACAATTATGCCTCTCTTGTGTAGTACTGCTTGCAAAATGTACCACCGGAAGTGACGAGCACTGGACTACAGGGTCCGACAATGTAAGAAAGTGTCTTACAAATTCCTACAAAATTCCTACCTATCTTTCCCAAGCAGATGAATAACATTTCTCAGAATACAGAAACTATCAAAAACAGCCTGAGAGCCCTGGGAATCTTTTCCAGGATGCCTTCACCGATATCATGATCGAAAGTGAGTGAAGGTTTCATTACCCTAAACAAAAACAAAAAATAAATTAAGAACGAGAAAAACAGACATACAAATAAACAAGAGCAAAACATAACACACACAATGAGACCTGGATTGTTGAAACTTCAAACACAATCAGACATTTCAGAAAAATGATTAGGAAAACAATAAGAAATGATCCTCAAAATTGAACCAACAATCCTGTCCCGAGCGAAGGCTGTACCATCCTAAAAATGAAACAACAATCCTATCTAAATACTGAAAATATAATGGCTTCTCTCTCTCTCGCCAAACACAAACCTTACAAAAAGTGATAACCGGTAAATGCAAACACAATGCGCTTGGATTGTGAGTGATGTACAATCAAATGGCAGCAAATTTCACAACAGAACATAAAAAAGTATTAAAAAAGTCACGAGAGCTTCAATCCCAACTTTAGGCAAGCAAGCTTCTGCTTCTTCTTCTTCTTCTTCTTCTTCTTCTTCTTGCCTCTGAATGAAAGGGGAACAGGCGTCCTGTCCCCCTCCAGACACCGACGGAGACAGGCAGGCAGGGAGGCTTGGCCTTTAGCCCTCTTCGATTTTCTCAGGGATTTTGCTGACAACTGTAAGTGATAGAAAAAACTTAATTGAAAACTGAGGCGAGAGAACATAAAGAAGAGCATATTATTATTATTATTATTATTATTATTATTATTATTATTATTATTATTATTATTATTATTATTATTATTATTATTCCCTGACACGTCTGTCTAATGAGTGAGCACATCTACAGTCTAAGACAGGCTCCCACTCACTTCCGGCTGATCTTCATCTTAGAGCCGGTCAAAACATTGCAAACACAATCAATCAGAATAGACACTGTCATATATTATATACTGTACTTAACCAGCGATTCCTGGTAAACACTATTTCCAACAGATCTTTGTATCTGGTTTCCCTATTAGTGAATCATTTCCCTCACCACACAAAATGGTGTGCCATTTGGAACTACACTAAGAGATGAGGCATCAATGTTCTTATATGCAAAAACCCTGTAACGATACAAGTCATGAAACACTCAACACTCGCCCTTCTGCTGCTGCTGCTGCTTACTCGATTATTCCTCGAGGACTGGAAGTGTCCTGAAGAAGATCTTGGAACTTTCATAAACACCATGACTCGTCTTGGGAAAGAAAACACCCCACCAACCCCTCAGCTTCTCCTCCTCCTCCTCCTACCGGTTATGATACCGACGAAGCTCCCCGCCCCTCTAACCGCCAAAGAAGGCTACAGAAAACAAGCAGTTAACACCTGCTGAATCCTCACGCCTTTTCCTTTTCATCCCCTCCTCCTCCTCCTCCTCACCTTCCTCCCCGACTCATCTGACGGCTGAAACACTCACTAAATTTAACCCTGCCCCCCTTTCAACCCTCACCTTCACACTTCCCTCTCGGGCCTATGGCACAACGAATATATCTGCCGCTGCCGAAGCTTCGAGCGCTACCATCTGTAGGTCTTCCAAACCTCAGTGCAGGAACACTACGAGGTCATTCATTATCTGCCCTTATCCAGGAGAGCTCTCTGTGTGGACCCCTCTTTCACTACTCCCACACATCGTTGACGCCCTTCGCAGATGTGGAACCAAGCTCCAAGGTTCTTGCTCCTTTCATACCACCAGGCCAAAGGTCTAGACCTTGACTAGACCTAGTTCCGTGCCAAATAAGGCTTAAAATACCCGCAATGACTGACTCTTTGCACAGGGAGAGGCAAAGACAAGCCCATCAAACTGACACCAGTACCTGTCCTTACATCTCGGAAACGGACTTCCTAGCAGCAAGAAACAGCCCCAAACAACCAGACAAGAGATACAATAAGATGGCGGCATGCACCCACACGCCAATTAGACCAGCTATAAAACACACGACTTACAATCTCCAACGCTTGCATTAGACCCACTGCAGGAATACACGCTCACGGGAAACGGACTGGCGGACGGACGTAGAGAGAGAGAGAGACCTTACCTTACCTTACAGACCTTACAATTCGTTCGGGTTGCCCCAGGAGGTCCCTCAGTGTGAGGCGCCTTTGATGTCTACCAGAGAGTTGCTAACGCATCTTCCGGTATATTTTGCATCTTCCAGTCCTTGGATGGTCTGGGATGCATCTTAGATATTTGTCGAGCTTATTCTTAAACACATCTACGCTCACTCCTGTTATGTTCCTCAGATGAGCTGGTAGCGCATTGACTAGACGCTGCATTATCGATGCTGGTGCGTGGTGGATTAATGTCCTGTGTGCTTTCCTTAATTTTCCTGGTATAGTTTTTGGCACTATTAATCTACCTCTGCTTGCTCTTTTTGATATTTTTAGTTCCATGATGTTTTCGGTAATTCCTTCTATCTGTTTCCATGCTTGAATTACCATGTAGCGTTCTCTTCTCCTTTCAAGACTATATAAATTTAAGAATTGTAGTCTTTCCCAGTAGTCAAGGTCCTTAACTTCTTCTATTCTAGCTGTAAATGACCTTTGTACACTCTCTATTTGTGCAATATCCTTTTGGTAGTGTGGGTACCATATTATATTGCAATATTCAAGTGGACTACGTACGTACGTTTTATAAAGCATAATCATGTGTTCAGCTTTTCCTTGTTTTGAAGTGCCGGAACAACATTCCCATTTTTGCTTTGCATTTTGCCAATAGAATTGCTATTTGATCATTGCATAACATATTCCTATTCACATCACACCGAGAGAGAGAGAGAGAGAGAGAGAGAGAGAGAGAGAGAGAGAGAGAGAGAGAGAGAGAGATCCTACGGTTTCCAAACGTGTTAAGAAAGTATGCAATTTGACGGAGCGTTGTTCAACCACGTACAAATACATAATTCCCTCCGGAGGTGCGCAAGAGTGAGAGAGCGCAGCACGCGTTCATAAAGAAACCGAAGGGCAAAAACAGCAATATAGCGCAATGTTGCAAAAGAAGGAACATGGAATCTTTTCTCCGAAACGCCAGCAGCCAAACTTCCAGGAAAGACATAGAAGGAAAGCAAGGCTAGTATGCATGAAAAATGGAGCGATCGCTGATGTCGCATTGCAAACCATCTTGTACACTATTGGTACTTGGTATTCAAGCAAGGAAACCTAGCAAAGTGTCCTAATCACCTGGATGCGCTTCCACTGGCGGACTAGACATGGCCCAGTGGAACATACCTACGTAAAGGTATTGATTCTCTCTCTAGCAAGCTTTGGCAATTACAACCGACTGACTTACAAGGTGGAAAAGAACCCGAATGTGGAGTCGGGAGCATTTCTTGAAAAACCCAACTCCAGTTATTTTTAAAAGTTACAAAGCACAGGAATCTATTATCACTGTAACCTAAAATTCATACCTTTCAAAATGACCAATGGACGCCTAGACCCATAACCAAACATTCCACTAACATTTTTTTGTCTCGAACAGTTCCACCCCAAAATTCTCATGGGTGACAAAACCAAAGGACGAGCAAGAGGCCAGGGACCGCTCTGCTCACCTGAGCCAAATTGTTGCATTAGCATTAAGTGTTTGACCTAAACTTGACATTCCTATGTCAAATTTTTCAAGTTTGGTCAATTCTGGCCTGCTAGTTCTTGAGATGGGTCATGTTAAATGACCCTTCCTGTTCTCACGACTTTTAATCATCGCCCCCTGGGAAGGGGGCGTGGCCCCAAATGTACAAGCTTAAGTCACCTTTACACAAAATGTTTTGCATTAATTGTGTTTGAAGAAATCCTAAATGCAGAAAGTGAACGTTCTCCACACACTCACACTTCTGTCTGGCAAGTTAGAAAACTATAAACTAAAACCGATAAACACACACACACACACACACACACACACACACACGCACACATAGGGGACCAAATGAGGGCTGATACTAATATATAATGCTGCAGAAATAACGGCAGATGGAGGGAGGGAGGGAGGAAGGACGGAAGCTCCCTTGAGGATTTAGGCCGAAGATCAAGCTCTGGGACCTATGAGGTCATTCAGCGCCGTAACTGAAACTGACAGTAAAAGGATCGGAAAGGTTCGGTAACAGGAGAAAACGTCAAAGCAGTTGAAGCATTGCGAATCAACTGTTAAGAGAGGGTGGACAGTAAGATGGAGAAAGAGAATATGAAAGTAGTACAGTAAAAGGAATGAAGGGGTTGCAGCTAGGGTCCGAAGGGACGCTGCAAAGATCCTTAAGTACCGCCTACAGTGCAACGAGTGAGGTGCACTGACAACACTAACCCCCTACGGAATGTATGACAACGGAAGAAGGCCAGAGAGAAAGAACTCCAAGCTAAACCACCACAGACCTGGAGGTTCCAGAAAATGGCTACACACACGCGCACACACTCTGACACTTCCATAAAATAATGAGAATGAGGTGACGCTTAGCACGAGTAAAACAACTCACTTCTTGAGAAATGTATCAAAAAGGGTCACAAAAAAAAAAAAAAGTCAAAACTCAGTACAAACCGGTGACACGAGATTTGACCTCTAGACTAATGCAACCTCTCGGGAAATAAAGGTGATCTCGTCGAGGCCCTTCTTAGCAGAACGAGGTCTAGTAGTAGCTTGTGTTCAGAGAGAGAGAGAGAGAGAGAGAGAGAGAGACGAGAGAGAGAGAGAGAGAGAGAGAGAGAGAGAGAGAGAGAGAGAGAGAGAGAAATGGTTCTATGGAAAAAGTCAAGTCTTTACTGGACAAAACAATTATATGGAACATTCGAGCCATAACTTCTCGTCCATGAAAAGGTACAAAAACCGAGAGAGAGAGAGAGAGAGAGAGAGAGAGAGGAGAGAGAGAGAGAGAGAGAGAGAGAGAGAGAGAGTGAGTTACCTCAGTCAGAAAGAGCAACAGCTGGTTCGGTCAGCACCAGTATAAATAACCCTCAATAGATGACGACTGCCCATGACATTTATGTCCAGTGACATTTGAATTAAAAGCAAAGTTTCTCATTTTATACAAATTAACTGTTTCCCCCCATCTATAAATACATGTACCACTGAAAGGTGTTTTACCAGAGGATGCATAAGAAAAGGTCTTCGCAATGATAGCTGCCTGAAGAACTTCCCTCGTAGATGAAATTCCACCACAAAATGAGCCCAAACCGAACTCCGACCCAGAAGAGAATTTCCACCTGTACCGCCATCCAGAATTGTTGTTCACAACCGAAATATTCAAGACCCCTCAAACTGGCCTCAGATTAGTCAGGAATCTGCCTCTGACAGAATCGTGTCAATGCTTATTATATTAACATTAAAAACTTAAACTAATAACCTATTCAGTAGGTGAAAAACTTAAGAGCAGTGTAAGATGCAGATTCCACTCTGTAACTTCGAGGAAAGTTATTTGCTTCTTGTTAAAATAATAGGCAGTTTACGAAGACAAAACGTAGAACAGTTGCTGGAGAAAAAGATTGATATCCTTCAAAAGAACAAGGAAGCAAGCATTAATTGAGAGAGAGAGAGAGAGAGAGAGAGAGAGAGAGAGAGAGAGAGAGAGAGAGAGAGAGAGAGAGAGAGAGAGGAGGGGGGGGGGCGTCTGGCAATATTGAGTCATTATTTATAAAACTGATGAAATACATTGGTTCAACACACAAGCGCTTTTGAACTTGACCCTTTCTTGGCAAAATCTGTCGATAATCATCATCATCAAAGATTATTTCAAAAGTTTAACCTAAAATCTTTCCAGTCAGTAACCTCTGAAAAGGGAGCACTGAATTCTGAAAGACAATCAAAAACGCTCCACTTTAAAACTGCAAACCAAAATCAACACCATTAATCTGAAACTGCAGAGAGAGAGAGAGAGAGAGAGAGAGAGAGAGAGAGAGAGAGAGAGAGAGAGAGAGAGAGAGAGAGAGAGAGAGAGCGTATTGCAATATAAAGTTATTAACTACAGGTCACTGCACTAAGCACCTTCAAAATTTGCTACTTGTGAATGTCCTCACCTGGATAAGCACAAGATCAGACCTGCCATTTGCCCAACAGCAGCCTCCTCACAAACGAAAACCCAGCCACCACCAGTCAAAAGTTGAAACCAAAATCACCACCATCTCTAATCTTGACAATCACCATCATTATTATGGCAGCCTAAAGAGGCCTCTAGGTTATTCCCAGGCTGAGGCTCCCGAGACCAGCCAAAAATATTCGGCTTTCAGTGGAAAGTGACGACAACTGGAAAGGCTGCTGGTCAGGACAGGTCCCAGGCGCCATGACTCCCTACAGAGAACTCGTGAAAACCACCAGGCAGAAAACCAAGACTGTGTCTGTGGCCGAGGAGGAGCGAGGCCACCGAGAGTACAAGGCCATTTCACCTGGGCATTTAAATCCCTTCTACGTTTCGTATGTAGGCTGACCGTGCTGAGACTTAAGTAGTCCTTCCGGGTCACTGATCGAGAGAGGTCACGCTGCTTGGAGTCAAATTCTAACGTGAAATTTAGGATAATACATTTAAGTGCTGGTGCATTTTAAGTGGCTCTATATGAGTTTATGTGGTGGAACAATTATTGAATTTGAAAAATAATATTTAAAGAAGAAAAAGACTAACAGAGTTTTTGTGTACAATACCACACGTGCTTGCTCCTGGAAGAAGATGCCTTACAAGTGCTGCGTACCTAAATGCAAGGGAAATTACGACAACGGACCAAAAGTTAATATTTTCAGGTTTCCTGAAAATGAAGAAGTGAAAGAGAAATGGCTAAGGAACATCAAGAGAGAAAATTTTCGTCCTACGGAGAATCATCGGGTATGCTGATCATTTGCTAAGCATCTCTCTCTCTCTCTCTCTCTCTCTCTCTCTCTCTCTCTCTCTCTCTCTCTCTCTCTCTCTCCGTGTATCTGTCTATTTCATATATATATATATATATATATATATATATATATATATATATATATATATATATATATATATATATACCCCACTTACGTGTGATGAAAATGATAGAAAATACAATTTTCTGTTAAGATTTCTGGACTGGTTAGATAATTGGGAGAAAATTCCAGGAGGAAAATTAACAAGGGAAACATTCACATCGTTAAAGCACACGACGTATGCAATTATTGAATTAACCAAATATTGCAAAGATGAGCTTACTCTGAATTATATTATTCCAGGAAAATTTCAAACAGATCATTTGGAATCCAGGTTTGGGGAATATCGACAACTTGCTGGGGGAAATTATAACATATCAGTTAGGCAAATGTTTGAATGCGAGAAGAAAATTAGAAAAATATCATTAATGAAAATGGTTTTACCCTTCCAGGGAAAAGGTATCACACTAAAAAATTTTATTGAGATAAATTGGGCAAACATGAATAACTCTGAAATAGATGAATCTTCTGATATTGATATTAAGGTAACACAACATGATATAGAAGGATGTAATGGTGTTCTTCCTGTTATAACTTATTTAGCAGGTTACTGTTGTTACAGTGTAAATAAAAAAATGAAATGCAAATCATCCCTAGAGATCTTAACAAGAGCTGAAGTTACCAACGAAGAGGAAGACCAGGATTCGAATTTAGATTATACAAAGGGTGTCAGCAGAGGGTCCTTGTTTTTCCCTGACAGCGCAACAATAAATATAGTGAGATATAACTATATCATTGTAAATAAACTCACTCAGAATGACTCGTTCAAATCTTCAAGAAACCAGAGGCAGCTTGTTATGAATATCACTCTCGATATTCTAAAGGAAGATGATGCTCATTTCCATTTGGAAGAATGTGAGAATGGTCATCCACTAGAGAAAATAGAAAAGATGATTGTCTGGGCATCAACGAATTCTCTCTTAAATAACTATTGTCAGAAGGAAAATGACTCTATTCAAGCACAGAAAACACAAGTGTCTAAAGAAAAGAAGAGAAAACTGCAGACTTTAGCAAAGTAAGCGCATAATTATTTTATTGCATGTTTTTAGTATATATATATATGTGTGTGTATGCATACATTTTTTTGTAAGAGGTCAGGCCCATACACACACACACACACACACACACGCATATATATATATATATATATATATATATATATATATATATATATATATAATCACTGCAGACTAGGCCTATAGGGAAACTGCAGTATAAAAATAAAAAACGCGCCATGCTAGCTACATCTGGGGTGGTGGGGAAAAGTTAGCTAGTTAAATGTGTAGTTTTCTTTTATTTCACTTCAAAATTAATTTTGCAGAATATATGCCATTGCTCTCTCTCTCTTCGTACAGTATTTCTCACTCTTATACCGTATAGCACATTCATACATACATTATATATATATATATATATATATATATATATATATATATATATATATATATATATATATATATATATATATATATAATGTATGTGGGTGGGCTGGTGACATTGTAAGTCTGTGAGGAACTCATTACCTGAAGGTTTTATGCATTCATACATACATTATATATATATATATATATATATATATATATATATATATATATATATATATATATATATATATATATATATGCATGTATGTATGTATGTATGTATGTACGAATGCATAAAACCTTCAGGTAATGAGTTCCTCACAGACTTACAATGTCACCAGCCCACCCAGTGTTTGATGGCCAGGTCAGCCTACTTAGGACGACGCGGCCGGAGGGTGAATAGGCCTCCTTCTCTCGGTGGCCTTGGGAGGAGGCGGAGGAGGAGGAGGAGAAGGAGGAGAAGCTGTAAAGACCCTCTGGCCATGCCGACCCCCACAGGAGGTCCCTTCCCCTCAGAAGGTCTTTCCTATCTCTCACAGAATCCAATTATTTGATGCAAACAACGAGGCCAACCAACTGGTAATATTGCCACAAAAATCCACTGATTGTTTAGTCATCTTGTGAACCAACAGACGAACAAACAAAAATACAAACAAAAATACTCCTTGGCAAAAGTAATGAAGACATCAAGTCACTCCATGAATGACTAGATACTATCACGGATGTCTCATGTCCTTCCCAAATGTGGCACCATAAGTTATGAGGAGCGTGGGACAGGGAGGGAGGGACCCTCAATGTAACTGCATCGTTATTCCTACAAAAAACTGAGAATGAGCCACCTGACTCTTGCCTGTGTGCCCCAGTGCAAAAGAGTGACAGCGTTTCATACCTATATATGTGTCCTAGAGCAAGTAAGCAACATACTTCTTAATATGTAAAAGAAGGAAAAAAGGCCAAAAACAGCCACAGGAAGAAGACTCACTTCAGCAACCTAAAAAGAAACTAATACAGGTTAATAATGAGAAAAACACACACCCAGGTACACAGATAAGAGCAAACATGATACACACGAGGCTGGTTTGTCAGAGTAGCGAAGGCAGAAGCTGATATTTGAGAACATAATGGGAAAACAAATAAAAATGCTAAGAGGGACACTTACCGTTATTTTGACAACCTTCCCGAGAGAGAGAGCAGTCCTTCCCTTCCCAGGGGTCTTGATGCAAGCCGGAGGGGAGGCCAGGTCTTCATACGGGGCTCTTCTGCATCACCCTGCAAATAAAAAAATCCTTATCAAGAAATTTAAATAAAAGATTATGACAATCCTCCCAGCAAACACACACCCCCGTAAAATCCTAAACAGTAAATAAGCACATAATGTGCTTGGATTAAGAATTATACGAAAAAGCAAATGATAGATTTCCCAAGAGGAAAGGCTATGAAAAGTATAATACACACACACACACACACACACACACACACACATACACACAGACATAAATATGCGCGCCTTCGTCCCCACTCGGTAACTACCGACAATAATCTGAAGTCCACAGAGAGCATAAACTTGGAGCTAAACCTGACTGAAAATGTTCAAATCTGCCCTGTTCTTTTCTGTTCTGTTCTGTTCTGTTCCCCAGCAACGGAAAATTGCAGCAGCATAAGATGAATGCCTTCCTAAAGACACCATAAGCCTCGAAAAACACAACAGGTCCATAAAGCTAAATGTGAATGAGACGCCCACATCGCCTCGCGAAAACGTTTCATCACAGCCGCCCGCCCACGGGGAACCATCTAATCTCCTCCTCCTGTTGTATTAGTGGAGGGAATAAACTGACGGGACAGGAACGGACGGACGGACAGAGACAGGCAGCAGCAGGCAGGGCGCGCTTACACACGGCAACACTAACACCAACACACGCAGCGACAAACAAAAGAGTTATTAAGAAAGCCACTTATCGAAATCACAGGAAGCGCTCCAGCCTCACTAATGATAGGACTGGTGGTTAACTATGAACACTCCCCCAATACTAACTGTTCACTTATCTTTAGGGGGATGACAGCAACGCTGTTAAAAACGACGCTGAAATTATCATAACAGCCTCTGGTTATCCCTCAACAGACTAAAAGCCCCTAAGGGAGAGAGAGAGAGAGAGAGAGAGAGAGAGAGAGAGAGAGAGAGGAGATCGCTGTAACGGAGACAAACACTGGCTTTAACCCTCAAAGGACACACCTGAGTGTGCTTTAATATTCTCACAACCTAAAATAAACTCCGTCCGTCGAAGAGATCGATCAAACCGAGTTTCACGAAGCCTCATTCAGGGATTAAGGAAGACCTGTGTATATGCATACACATATGGGGACTTATTTCACGAGGCATAAACTGGTGTCGTTACTCTGAGTGTAGGTAAGTGGGCCCTTTCAATATAATAACACGAGTACCTTTCAAGGACCTTGACTCTGCGATGAAGCAGCCCCCTCGGTGGCCAGAGTCAGCGAAAAGAACCCGGGAAATATTCGAAACAACAAAAGACTGCCAGCTCCGGGTCTTTCTTTGATTACTCAACATTTTATTTCCCAATTAGTCGAAATCCTCCCCACCCCACAACAGAAGCGGAACGAAATGTCACACTCGGTCACTGACCTCTGAAAATCAAAGAACGCCAGATGCAACATTTCATCGAGTGGAAAAACAGGTCCTTAAGCAGAATGGCTGTTCATCACTGTTATCGTTCGATTATGTACCTTTCACTCAAAGTGAATGAAAATGGCGTTGTATTTCAAACAGTGACAACGCTTGTGTGAATATATACTTTTGATCACTGCCAGGCATACTCAAAGAGGAGTCCCCACCCCGTCCCGTCAATGTCAATGTCAGTCTGTGCAATGATGAGACACCTCGCAAGGTGTTATAATGATGTAAACCTCATTAATATGTCATTTCACAGAATCCAGCTTCGGTTTAAACAGGAAATTTCACAGTGACACCTGCATAGATTAGGCACCTCGGAATAACAACTAGTAACACACAAAAAAGGAGAGACAAATTGAGAGAGAGAGAGAGAGAGAGAGAGAGAGAGAGAGAGAGAGAGAGAGAGAGAGAGAGAGAGAGAGAGAGAGAGAAACGCCAGAAGACTCGTGTACGACTAACTTGGGTGTGACTGCAGTTAGTGTTGCGCTTTCACAAACGAAATGAAGGCAAAAGCATGTGATCCTCGGGCACCAAGGGCCATAAACGCACGCATAAAGCAAAGACTACAATAGAGAGTGAAGTCCTTGCTAAGCAAGGAAGTACTGGGCCACAAAATCGACATCTTTGTCACCTTACCCAAGCCCTGCCAATCACAGACTGAATATTTCACAGAACTGACGGATTAACAATCAGATTTTCATTACAAATTTCTCTGTTTGTCCCACAATTGAAGATTCATGTCGTCAACAGGGGCTTTTATAGACATTTCCACCTTCAGTTGATGACGTTTAACCAGCTGGAAGGAACCACTTTCAGCCCTAAAATAGGACTGCTTCTCAACAGTCATGCCATGAAACACAAGGATTCCTGCTCAAACAATCTTAATTGTCTGTACTAATTAACCTTCGGCCGGGTAAACGCCACCAGATGAGCCAAAATTGGGCAGAAATGCTGTCACGAAGAGGGTACTTACGGGGTATTGCGGAAACGAGAATTGCAAATGGACAGCTGCAGAATTCCGTCGTTTCTCGTAGATAGTTGACCAAAAACTGCTCAAGAGTCAAGACGTCGACGAAGACCTTCGCTGAGCCAATCGGAGACCTCCTCTTCCACCACTAAGCCCAACTAAGAAACCTCATCTATCTATCGCCTTCTCTCACAGTCTGAAACTTTCACCTTTAGCTAATGGAGGGAAGGCTTTGAAAGTGATTTCCCCATTGGCTGGTGGGACTGAATTCGATTTCCAAATTTATTTTTTTTTCTCAAATGATCATTGGCACCTTCAGTATCAAATGCATATTCCATAAACAGACAGACATAGAGTAAGATACCTGAAAATATGAATTAAAAAGCAGATTAATACTGCAAAAGAAAGTAATAATTTGAAAGTCCTTCACAAGGAGTAAAACACACAAGATGGAACAGCTTAGGGCTCGACTGCACCTTGGAACTGGATATGCTGGCAGTCCTTACGATCAATTCTTCGATCTGGGAGCAGCCATTTATTATTTTCGGGGGGATGGGGGATAAAAATAAACTAATTTTCATAGACGAATACTTTCACTAAGAAAGTTGGTATTCAGTCTACCAGGTAATAATAGTAATGACCATAATATCTAGATTATGAAAACCTAAAAATGATTTTCATAAAGGATTTAGACGTTGCTAAACATTACCGAGGAGAATTATTTTTTAATAACCCATTTTTTCTTCGGAACAGATTCTGCTATGTTTAAAGAAGGCAGTACATAACGCACCGCTAGTGACATCTAGAGACAAGCAAAAGATTAAAACAAAACTATTAATAAAAGCAATTGAAGACTTGCTTGATTGCGCAAGAAGATAATGACTTTTTTTGTTAATTATTAATGAAAGCGATCTCAGGGAGACAGAGTATTCTAAGTCATCGTCAATTCATGAACATTCAGGGCTGTGTAATTATTGGTCTGGAATCCGCTTTGGTCAAGACAGAACGAACGAAGAAGTCAAACTGCCATATCTCAGTCTGAAAGAAAATGTCTATTGCTCCTGTTTTCAATAATCAAACTACTCTCTGTAAACCTCACTTTCATCTTAAAATATTACAAGAGTAGTTATATTCATTAATAAATAGGACACATTTTGCTGTCAAAATTATGAATATTCGAGGGGATTGGCCCACTGGTTGGTTTAGATGAAACTGGCCTTATGCAGCACGGCCACTGCAGAGTGGCGGTCTGCAGGAGTGGGAAGGAAGGCAACCCCACAGCGAATGTGACAGATGAAATTCTGGACAAGGAGTCCTGCTACACCCACCTCCTTCAAAAGAGAAAATGATCCTGTATTTCATGTTTGCATATTCTACTCTATTGGATAAACTGAGTTACACCTCTGTCATTTTTACACGAAATTTGACGGATCTGGTAGGGACCCTGAGAAGCAGTGGTTAAGGCACAATCGCTGATGCGAAAGCAGTAGTCGACAATTGCGTTGAAAAACAGCTTTCTGGCACATTTCCCATATATGTGTTTCTACTTTATAGAACTCAACAGGGGGTTTGGCAGGCTTCAGTGGCATAACATTTATTATATTAAGCATGAATATTTGATCACAAAGTCTGAAGGATATATTAGTGTGTCTTGGAGACTGTCAGACAATTAGTGATAAAGCTTTGAAATAAGAAAATGCTGAGGCACTAGAGGAGAGAGAGAGAGAGAGAGAGAGAGAGAGAGAGAGAGAGAGAGAGAGAGAGAGAGAGAGAGAGAGAGGTGCTAACTTGTGTATTACTACTATTATTACTATTTATAAAAGTAGAATTTCAGTCTTCGTAATACTTCCTTTCTTTCTTTCTTTTCCCTGCTTTGCAGAGCCTGACCTCCGAAGTTGTCTTTCCCTTCCGTGCAGAGAGAACCTAATCAAATCATTTTGAGGTTAAACTGTGTTATCAGATAATTAATAGCTCTCTTCTCTGAATAATAATAAGTTATCAGACCTTCTTACAATCCATCATCGTTCTGAAACGTGTTCCATTCAAGTCTCAAAATTCCAAGAGGTGGAATATATATATATATATATATATATATATATATATATATATATATATATATATATATATATATATATATATATATATATATATATATATACATATATATATACGTATGTATATATACATACTGAAGGGGAATTGTAACTGATAAGTGGTCACCTCACGAGCAATTTTTTCGCGTGCTCTGAAAATATATCCTCCATTTTGCACACATCACCGTTACCGTCAGTGTTACATCTTAAGTTCACTGGCGTATGATTTGTGGGTGCTTCCATGAACGTTCACGCTGGAACGCCTTTATTTCGCTATATTTTCCTCTGCTGCTGTTGACGCATTCCTTCCTCGGAAACTGCTCTCATCAGCAGGAGGGTGTCAGCGGAAGGTTGCTCCCTCCCGCCCCTACTCGCGGTCTCGGTGCTATTTCCCAGGCGCCCTTTTATTCCGTAAACTTGAACTTATTACTGTTTATTCACTCTCAACTTCCTCCTCTCATTCTCATCCCGGGACTTCAGGAGGAGAGAGAGAGAGAGAGAGAGAGAGAGAGAGAGAGAGAGAGAGAGAGAGAGAGAGAGAGAGAGAACTGCTACCGAGGTCGATAACTAAAGAAAGAGGTAAACTGCAACAAGATTGCCATCAGAAATGAGGTCATTTCCTTTCTTAGCAAACTTCTAATCATTTCGACGGCATTATTTCCATGGCGGAAAAAAAGAACAGGCAAAGTTTGTCTCTTTAAACTGGTGTTTCTTTCTTAACATACTCTGACATAACCATATCTAAGGGCTGAAATTGTGCAATCATTCTCCTATGTTGTAGACTGCACTGTCCTCGGTTTAGTTTCTTCTTCTCAGTGTAAAAACAGCGACTGTGTTGACTCCATGCCTGTGAACTGATGCTTTGTTTGCCCTCTCATGATTATCACCGACCAGAGGGAGCCTGAAATTCTCAATCGACGACACCTGGTTTTCGGTGCAACTTGATGATGAGGCAATAAGCAGCAGAGCAACGTTCATAGGCTGCCGGGGAGCATTTTCCCCAGATGTAACCGAGTACCGGGACCTCTCCCTGAAAAAAGCGGGACTCCATATCTTAAAAACTAATCATAAAATTTTCTTGAAAATAATCTCATTACGTTTCCCACACCCACATTATTTCATAAAAAAACTAATCTAACCTAACGTAATGTAACCCAGCTCACCTGACCTGGGGGCACGGCAAAAAAACCGGGGCTGGTGCATACTAGCGCACATCTCTCTCAGGAATTTGCCTCCCGGGTTCGGCTCTTTCAGGG
Organism: Macrobrachium rosenbergii; assembly: GCA_039081455.1. Classification (NCBI taxonomy): domain Eukaryota; kingdom Metazoa; phylum Arthropoda; class Malacostraca; order Decapoda; family Palaemonidae; genus Macrobrachium; species Macrobrachium rosenbergii. The sequence goes on from JANJGK010000008.1 coordinate 56,195,743, forward strand.
TTAATGACTCGTATGAAGCAGATAATCATGCAACGCTGCTTGTATCAGTGGCTGTGTATTTCAATACAAGCCTCCAAAGTATATGGTAGACAGGTTTTCCAGGAATATTGGAAAAGTTTTCCGTGCGTCTTTAATTGTGTTCTTGAAGAATCTAAAAATTATTTCTTTTCCGAAGAAGAATTTTTCTTTAAATAAGACAAGCGATTTAAACTACTCTGTATCCTTCAAAAGATCTACTATTATAATTTGATGCTGGTACCATAAAAAAAACTATATATTTATAACTTCCTCTGCTATGCGAAAACACTTATTCATTCCTTGCTGGAGGCAGCCATCTCTCTCTCTCTCTCTCTCTCTCTCTCTCTCTCTCTCTCTCTCTCTCTCTCTCTCTCCCTTAATAAGGTGATCAATGGCAATGGAGAAGCCTTGTTAAAACAAAAGAGGTCACTTTTCTCTTGAAGCTGACTGGATTACTGGACGCTAGTGATGACCATTTCAGGAAACAGAAATTCTTGAGACCACATTATTTCTAACTATTGGGAAAAATTAACGCACACAGACGCACAAACCAGTGTATACACACACACACATTATATATATATATATATATATATATATATATATATATATATATATATATATATATATATATATATATATAAAATATATGTATATATATACTTATATATACATATATTTATGTATATGTATATATCTATAATAATAATTTCCAAGTTGATCTTGTCCTCCCCGGGGTGAAATTTTCTATAAAGCTTTATTGCCACGACAATAGCATTTTTTTTAAAGAAAGAATTATAAATTTAGCGAAAAATCATCATCATCGTATCCTTTTCCCTCGTCGTCGGGAGGAGATATCTATCTATCTATCTATCTATCTATCTATCTATCTATCTATCTATCTATATGTATATATATACATATATATATAGATATGCATATACATACACATATATACTCGTATATATATATATATATATATATATATATATATATATATATATATATATATATATATATATATATATATATATATATATATTTCTCCCGGCGACGAGAGAAAAGGATACGATGATGATTTTTCACTAAATTTTTAATTTATTTCTTTTTTTAAAATATTGATGTTTTCGTGGCAATAAAACTTTCAAGAAAATTTCATACCCTCTGCTGCAAGAAAGAATCATTGTCGCCTGGCGCCGTAATATCTTCGTGTTTTTCCTGCTTACGTTTTAGAATTCTTCTGCTCATGCGTATAGCGCCATCACTCAGTAGGTGCACTGACACCAAGCACTACAGTGGCCATCTCAGGGATCCTCCAGGAAGACGTCTTGAAGCCTTCAGAGACAGCATGTGAGCAAAGAAGGCGAAGTTTATGGTTAAAATGAACTGGATGACGAAGTAGATCGACTAAAAGAGATTTTCAAGAGGGAATGGCAGATAGCTTCAATCTGCAATTGTTTACAGGTGAAAATATGGACTACTTCGCGGAGCAGTATGAAGTCGAGGTTCCCGCCTTCTGCGATTATTCGGCACCTCTACAGTCGTATTGTCACTTACGGACGCAAGCTCTTCATTCGAAATAAGGAAGGAAATAATCAAGAAGAGAGGAAGACAGTGGAAGGGAGGAAGTGAAGAATTTATACGAAATAAAAGGTAGAGAACCTGAGGTGTTTTCTAAGCTGATTGAGAGGGGATTTTGGATGCCCAAAATTACCGCTTGGAGCAGTTCTTCGCTCGAAATAAGAAAGAAAAGGAACAAAAAAGAGAGGACATCGGCGTGGAGGTATACTGAAGAATGCCGACGAAGAAAAAAGTAGATAACCTGAGGTGTTAGAAACTGCCTCAAAGATTTTGGATTCACAGAATTACTTTTCGGAGAGGCAAAGAAGAATCGAAGGGATGATCAATATCGTCAGTAACAGGGAATCTCATAAGTTTATAGAAGACGACTCCTTAAAGCAAAGAAGCTGTTTATGTGCCAGAAAAAGAACTCCAAGTAATGGTTATCGCGATGTTGAAATGATCTAAAACCTTCGAGAATTTCCTTGAAGACATTTTGGAATCCTTCAGTCTCCGGCTCCTGGAAGGACGAGAGAAATGCCATTCGCGCATGCGCCGAGCTTCAAAGTGTCCAAGAACAATCTCCGAGATGCTTCAAATCGTCTGGAAGCCTTCGGAGACAGAAAGTGTCAGATTTGAAAAGCAGGGTAAGAGAAAGCAAAGAGTATTGGTGAGGGGAAGGGTCCGACCCAGAGGCCGCTTCCTTCCTCCAAGGAAGCAGCCTATGGGTCTGACCCTTCCCATGGAAAGGGCCCAAGCCCCTTAAGGATTGGCCCCAATAGCCTACAAGGCTTGCCAGTCTTTTGAGGGCAGCCTTGAAGGGAAGGGTCTGACCCAGAGGCTGCTTCCTCGGAGGAAGGCAGGTATCCTGCCAGGCTGGGGAAGCAGGCCTGGAGAGGGCCCAAGAACTTCAAGGATGAGACCCAAAGTCCTCCAAGGCTGGCCAGTCTCTTAAGGGCAGCCTTGAAGGGAAGGGTCTGACCCAGAGGCTGCTTCCTCAGAGGAAGGCAGGTATCCTGCCAGGCTGGGGAAGCAGGCCTGGAGAGGGCCCAAGAACTTCAAGGATGAAGCCCAAAGTCCTCCAAGGATGGCCAGTCTCTTAAGGGCAGCCTTGAAGGGAAGGGTCCGACCCAGAGGCTGCTTCCTCGGAGGAAGGCAGGTATCCTGCCAGGCTGGGGAAGCAGGCCTGGAGAGGGCCCAAGAACTTCAAGGATGAGGCCCAAAGTCCTCCTAGGCTGGCCAGTCTCTTGAGGGCAGCCTTGAAGGGAAGGGTCCGACCCAGAGGCTGCTTCCTCGGAGGAAGGCAGGTATCCTGCCAGGCTGGGGAAGCAGGCCTGGAGAGGGCCCAAGAACTTCAAGGATGAGACCCAAAGTCCTATAAGGCTGGCCAGTCTCTTGAGGGCAGCCTTGAAGGGAAGGGTCCGACCCAGAGGCTGCTTCCTCGGAGGAAGGCAGGTATCCTGCCAGGCTGGGGAAGCAGGCCTGGAGAGGGCCCAAGAACTTCAAGGATGAGACCCAAAGTCCTCCAAGGATGGCCAGTCTCTTGAGGGCAGCCTTGAAGGGAAGGGTCCGACCCAGAGGCTGCTTCCTCGGAGGAAGGCAGGTATCCTGCCAGGCTGGGGAAGCAGGCCTGGAGAGGGCCCAAGAACTTCAAGGATGAGGCCCAAAGTCCTCCTAGGCTGGCCAGTCTCTTGAGGGCAGCCTTGAAGGGAAGGGTCCGACCCAGAGGCTGCTTCCTCGGAGGAAGGCAGGTATCCTGCCAGGCTGGGGAAGCAGGCCTGGAGAGGGCCCAAGAACTTCAAGGATGAGACCCAAAGTCCTCCAAGGCTGGCCAGTCTCTTGAGGACAGCCTTGAAGGGAAGGGTCCGACCCAGAGGCTGCTTCTTCGGAGGAAGGCAGGTATCCTGCCAGGCTGGGGAAGCAGGCCTGGAGAGGGCCCAAGAACTTCAAGGATGAGACCCAAAGTCCTCCAAGGCTGGCCAGTCTCTTGAGGGCAGCCTTGAAGGGAAGGGTCCTACCCAGAGGCTGCTTCCTCAGAGGAAGGCAGGTATCCTGCCAGGCTGGGGAAGCGGGCCTGGAGAGGGCCCAAGAACTTCAAGGATGAGACCCAAAGTCCTCCAAGGCTGGCCAGTCTCTTGAGGGCAGCCTTGAAGGGAAGGGTCCTACCCAGAGGCTGCTTCCTCGGAGGAAGGCAGGTATCCTGCCAGGCTGGGGAAGCGGGCCTGGAGAGGGCCCAAGAACTTCAAGGATGAAGCCCAAAGTCCTCCAAGGCTGGCCAGTCTCTTAAGGGAAGCCTTGAAGCGAAGGGTCTGACCCAGAGGCTGCTTCCTCGGAGGAAGGCAGGTATCCTGCCAGGCTGGGGAAGCAGGCCTGGAGAGGGCCCAAGAACTTCAAGGATGAGACCCAAAGTCCTCCAAGGCTGGCCAGTCTCTTGAGGGCAGCCTTGAAGGGAAGGGTCTGACCCGGAGGCTGCTTCCTCGGAGGAAGGCAGGTATCCTGCCAGGCTGGGGAAGCAGGCCTGGAGAGGGCCCAAGAACTTCAAGGATGAGGCCCAAAGTCCTCCAAGGATGGCCAGTCTCTTAAGGGCAGCCTTGAAGGGAAGGGTCTGACCCAGAGGCTGCTTCCTCGGAGGAAGGCAGGTATCCTGCCAGGCTGGGGAAGCAGGCCTGGAGAGGGCCCAAGAACTTCAAGGATGAGACCCAAAGTCCTCCAAGGCTGGCCAGTCTCTTGAGGGCAGCCTTGAAGGGAAGGGTCTGACCCAGAGGCTGCTTCCTCGGAGGAAGGCAGGTATCCTGCCAGGCTGGGGAAGCAGGCCTGGAGAGGGCCCAAGAACTTCAAGGATGAGACCCAAAGTCCTCCAAGGCTGGCCAGTCTCTTAAGGGCAGCCTTGAAGGGAAGGGTCTGACCCAGAGGCTGCTTCCTCAGAGGAAGGCAGGTATCCTGCCAGGCTGGGGAAGCGGGCCTGGAGAGGGCCCAAGAACTTCAAGGATGAGGCCCAAAGTCCTCCAAGGATGGCCAGTCTCTTAAGGGCAGCCTTGAAGGGAAGGGTCTGACCCAGAGGCTGCTTCCTCGGAGGAAGGCAGGTATCCTGCCAGGCTGGGGAAGCAGGCCTGGAGAGGGCCCAAGAACTTCAAGGATGAGACCCAAAGTCCTCCAAGGCTGGCCAGTCTCTTAAGGGCAGCCTTGAAGGGAAGGGTCTGACCCAGAGGCTGCTTCCTCGGAGGAAGGCAGGTATCCTGCTAGGCTGGGGAAGCAGGCCTGGAGAGGGCCCAAGAACTTCAAGGATGAGACCCAAAGTCCTCCAAGGCTGGCTAGTCTCTTGAGGGCAGCCTTGAAGGGAAGGGTCTGACCCAGAGGCTGCTTCCTCGGAGGAAGGCAGGTATCCTGCCAGGCTGGGGAAGCAGGCCTGGAGAGGGCCCAAGAACTTCAAGGATGAGACCCAAAGTCCTCCAAGGCTGGCCAGTCTCTTGAGGGCAGCCTTGAAGGGAAGGGTCCGACCCAGAGGCTGCTTCCTCGGAGGAAGGCAGGTATCCTGCCAGGCTGGGGAAGCAGGCCTGGAGAGGGCCCAAGAACTTCAAGGATGAGACCCAAAGTCCTCCAAGGCTGGCCAGTCTCTTGAGGGCAGCCTTGAAGGGAAGGGTCTGACCCAGAGGCTGCTTCCTCGGAGGAAGGCAGGTATCCTGCCAGGCTGGGGAAGCAGGCCTGGAGAGGGCCCAAGAACTTCAAGGATGAGACCCAAAGTCCTCCAAGGCTGGCCAGTCTCTTGAGGGCAGCCTTGAAGGGAAGGGTCTGACCCAGAGGCTGCTTCCTCGGAGGAAGGCAGGTATCCTGCCAGGCTGGGGAAGCAGGCCTGGAGAGGGCCCAAGAACTTCAAGGATGAGACCCAAAGTCCTCCAAGGCTGGCCAGTCTCTTAAGGGCAGCCTTGAAGGGAAGGGTCTGACCCAGAGGCTGCTTCCTCAGAGGAAGGCAGGTATCCTGCCAGGCTGGGGAAGCGGGCCTGGAGAGGACCCAAGAACTTCAAGGATGAGGCCCAAAGTCCTCCAAGGATGGCCAGTCTCTTAAGGGCAGCCTTGAAGGGAAGGGTCTGACCCAGAGGCTGCTTCCTCAGAGGAAGGCAGGTATCCTGCCAGGCTGGGGAAGCAGGCCTGGAGAGGGCCCAAGAACTTCAAGGATGAGACCCAAAGTCCTCCAAGGCTGGCCAGTCTCTTAAGGGCAGCCTTGAAGGGAAGGGTCTGACCCAGAGGCTGCTTCCTCGGAGGAAGGCAGGTATCCTGCTAGGCTGGGGAAGCAGGCCTGGAGAGGGCCCAAGAACTTCAAGGATGAGACCCAAAGTCCTCCAAGGCTGGCTAGTCTCTTGAGGGCAGCCTTGAAGGGAAGGGTCTGACCCAGAGGCTGCTTCCTCGGAGGAAGGCAGGTATCCTGCCAGGCTGGGGAAGCAGGCCTGGAGAGGGCCCAAGAACTTCAAGGATGAGACCCAAAGTCCTCCAAGGCTGGCCAGTCTCTTGAGGGCAGCCTTGAAGGGAAGGGTCCGACCCAGAGGCTGCTTCCTCGGAGGAAGGCAGGTATCCTGCCAGGCTGGGGAAGCAGGCCTGGAGAGGGCCCAAGAACTTCAAGGATGAGACCCAAAGTCCTCCAAGGCTGGCCAGTCTCTTGAGGGCAGCCTTGAAGGGAAGGGTCTGACCCAGAGGCTGCTTCCTCGGAGGAAGGCAGGTATCCTGCCAGGCTGGGGAAGCAGGCCTGGAGAGGGCCCAAGAACTTCAAGGATGAGACCCAAAGTCCTCCAAGGCTGGCCAGTCTCTTAAGGGCAGCCTTGAAGGGAAGGGTCTGACCCAGAGGCTGCTTCCTCGGAGGAAGGCAGGTATCCTGCCAGGCTGGGGAAGCAGGCCTGGAGAGGGCCCAAGAACTTCAAGGATGAGGCCCAAAGTCCTCCAAGGCTGGCCAGTCTCTTAAGGGCAGCCTTGAAGGGAAGGGTCTGACCCAGAGGCTGCTTCCTCGGAGGAAGGCAGGTATCCTGCCAGGCTGGGGAAGCAGGCCTGGAGAGGGCCCAAGAACTTCAAGGATGAGGCCCAAAGTCCTCCAAGGCTGGCCAGTCTCTTGAGGGCAGCCTTGAAGGGAAGGGTCCGACCCAGAGGCTGCTTCCTCGGAGGAAGGCAGGTATCCTGCCAGGCTGGGGAAGCGGGCCTGGAGAGGGCCCAAGAACTTCAAGGATGAGGCCCAAAGGCCTCCAAGACTGGCCAGTCTCGTAACCCTATCTGGTGCAAGTTGGGTCCGGGCAGACCCACCCTACGGGATTTTTTTCATTTTTAGATAATTTTATTTAATAATCGTTTTTAGTTGATTCTATGATTACCAAAATATGGGAAATTATTAATTATTTTCATTTTCATTAGTTTTGTATGTCATATTAAAATGGTTTTCCCAGAATAAAACCGAAATAACATCATGTCGGACGAAACAATAAAAAACAGAGGCGAAATTATTTGAAAAGAAATGTGTTACACTTCTGCCAGACGTATGACTGAACTACAATATTGCACCAAGCAAATGGCAGAACCCATACCATAAAATCATGATACGAAACTTTCTTTTGTGTCTACAAGAGTTTTCAAAACCTTTTTTTTAACAAAGAATATGAAAATTAATAGACTGTTTGATCAAAAGCGGGCGCAATCAGATTATCGAAGACTACATCACAGATCTTGCGTGACAGAGTCAGATGTGGGTCTTTTCTTACGCTGTTTCATAATCGTCTTTTCTCACGCTGTTTCATATCGTCTATGCAGATAAAAAAGAAACTGTAAGTGCTGATTGAGATAAGGTTAATTTATTCGTGTATGTTGCCATAAGTGCTTTCTTTTGTTGAAGCCCATCACTCTTCGGGTAGATGAACTATGAGATCAAAGATTACCCACTATAGGTCTACTAGTCACCAAGCTACGGACTACCTGATCTAGTGTTGTAGTACATATAATCACTAAATAACAACACTGATTGCCTATAAGGCTATCTGTAGGCACTAGGAACTCTACTGAAGTTTAGTGTCAGAAACAATGTATAAATGAACAGTGTACCTGACCTAAGCCCCATTGTACCGCAACAGTGTGAAAAAGTAGGCCTATGCTGTGCTTTCCTGGCGCAGAATATTTAGTATTCAGAACTGTATTCTGAAACTCAGTCCCGCGAAACTCATTAGGAAAGCTTATTCAACACAAGAAAATATCAATGAAACATTAATAAATAACAATGTGTGTAGTCATAGAGTAAATTTTAGTAATTAGCGTGACAGCAGGTGCAATCTTTTGTCTTTGCTATTCAAACAAAATTCATCCAACCTACATTAGTCCTGAAAAGAGGTCATGCTGTAGGTCTGTCTGCTTTATATATATATATATATATATATATATATATATATATATATATATATATATATATATATATATATATATATATATATATATATGTGTGTGTGTGTGTGTGTGTGTGTGTGTGTGTGTGTGTGTGTGTGTGTGCGTGTGTGTGTGTGCGTTTGTTTCAAGAATATTAATGACTAAAGAGCAGACTAGGCCTAGGCTGTGTGAAGACGGTAATATCAATAGTGTCAGACGTATTTCCCTTTCATGACTGTAAATGATAACATGTATATATGTATGTATATATATAATATATATATGTATATGTGTATATATATATGTAAATATATATATATATATATATATATATATATATATATATATATATATATATATATATATATATATATATATATATATATAAAGCAGATAGACCTAGTGCATGACCTCTTTTCAGGACTAAATGTAAGTTCGAAGAATTTTGTGAGGGAGACATTGCTCGCCTAGCTACCGATGTTTGAAGAGCAAAGACAGAAGATTGCACTTGCTGTCATTCCTTCCAATATCTCAGATTTTGTGGGTGTCGTGTTTTACACTCCTACGCGCCAACATATTGATTGTATCTTGTAAATCCATGTCTGATTTGTGACACTGCAAAAGAAAGGCGAGTCAGTGGCGACAATAGCATAGGTATAGTACAATTCTGCCCATAATGGAGATGAAGCCGCGTAGAAAAACATGAATAAACAATCTGGATAACCAAGGAAAACAACATACATAAACGCCAAGTGGCCCAGTTAGAGCCTGGTTTTTCCCATGGGTTGTTGGTTGGCCTCCCGGCCCGCCCAGACTTAGTGGGTAACTGGTAGTCATGAATGGGGACAGAAAAAGGGCTTAGGTCTAGCAACTTCACCACACATACACACACACACACACACACACACACACACACACACATATATATATATATATATATATATATATATATATATATATATATATATATATATATATATATATATATATATATATATATATATATATAAAAGTCAGAGAGACAGATAGGTTAGGTGTGACATCGGGTATGTACACAATTTTATTTTTTGAAATGATAGTTGGGGTCCCATAGACTAAATATCCGACTGATGCCACTCTCTCACCCTTGGGCATTTGATATTACAGCACAAAAATCAAAATGGCGGCCGGAATATGGAAATTTGAGCTAGAAAATATAGGGTGAACCTTTAAACATGTGGAACAAGCATTATACTTGCCATCATTTTACAGAATATCTAATTTATTCGAAGACCAATATTCACCTGTGTATTTTTCTGCCATTTTTCAATATAGCCACCATGTTAACAAAAGGAAGCAGCTTTATGCTACAATCGAGGCATAGATTTGTATATTTGTATTAGTGAGAATACATTGTCCAAAATAGACCTGGTTGAATGAAATTTTGTCAAAAACAATGCTAATTTTCTAATTTGTTTTTTTGCAGAGGTTTTCATAAGATCAATGAAGTAGAAAGATAAAGATGGAGACTATGGAAAAGTGCCTCTTCCCTAATTGTGAAAAAACTGATAAACTTTCAACAGGGGGTCTAGAAAGAATAAATAGCATCATATCTGCCAGTATTTCAAGACAGGACACACTGCATATAGCTCTAAGACAAAGGCTCACTGAAAATCCTGATCTCAAAGTAACATTTCATCGATCATGTGTTTCAACTTATACATCGAAGACACATATTGGGCGAGAACGAAAACGTTTGGGAATCAAGGATCCACATGTTCAACAGGCAAAGAAAAGGAGATCTCATTTTGATTCATTTGAATTCAAGAAGCACTGTCTTTTTTGTGGAAGTGAGTGTTTGCCAAAGGTTCCAAAGCATCCAGATCGTTGGCGAAGAGTAATTCAATGTCAGACTAAAGAAATGAAGCAGCAACTTTTGGAAAAGTGTAAAATTAGAGGAGACTCTAAAGCTGAGGAGGTACGTGTGAGAATCCATGGAAGCATGTCTGACTTGCATGCAGCAGGTGCACAGTACCACAATGACTGTTACAAGAAATTTATATCAGAGCGCAATGTTGCTGCTGCACGTTCCTCAGCAAAAGTTGAGGAGTTGAGACCGACAGATGTAGCCTTTGATCATGTTATTCAACAACTAAATGAAGATGCTTCAAAAATATGGAACTCCATTGAAATTTATAACTTATATCGTCAGTGTTTGGAATTCTTAACATCTGTTTCAGCCATTCCTAATGTTTCCCAAACAGAAACAGGTGGACAAGATTTCAGTGATCGAAAAGAAAGAACCAGACTCATGCAGAGACTTGAAGAGCACTTTGGAGAAAGCCTTATCGTGTTGCAAGTAAAAGGATGTGCAAGTATGATTTGTTTCAGAAAATACTTACCAGAGAGCTTAAAACTGGTCAAAGCCAATGATCATGATCTAGTGAGAGAGGTGAGTCAGCAAATTATAGATGAAGCTCAGAGTAAATCGCAAAGAAATATTGAATCATACAAGTTGAATCAGTTCAACAAAGAGGCTGCTATAATGGACTGTAGTGAGACACTTCTAAATCTAGTTTCACTGTTAGTTTCAAAAGGGGAAATAACACGAAAATCACTCTCACTTACTCAAGCAATACAAGCTCTTATTTCCAAAAAGTTCAATCAGACAACTTTAGGACTGGCACTAAAGCTACATCATTTTTCTGGATCCAGAGAGATTATTGATATACTGCATGACAGCGGCTTTACTTCAAGCTATGATGAAGTCAGAAGATTTAGAAAGTCAGCAGCCTTGCTGGCTGGCAATGATAACTTCCAAATTGAGGGCCTTTTGAATGAAGGTGGACTGGTCAGCACGTGGTGTGATAACTTTGATTTGAATGTATTCACCCCAAATGGTATGCGAGAAACACATTCCATGGCAGTGGAGTTTGTTCAACATGGTAGAGGTATGTAATGCAACATTTCCTAAACTGTAAAGGTGCAACAAGTTTAAATGCTGATAAATGGTAGATAAAATTGTATGTGTCTTTGAAATAAACTAATTACGACCTAAATAGATTTAATCCATTGGAATAATTACAATAATCAATTTGTTCTTTTGTTTCTTTTCAGATGCTACATGCGATATTCTTCCAGAAATTCCAAGAATATCCAGAGATCAAGTTCAGCACCTTCAACTGTGCAACAAGTCATCAGTCAAGCAGTACCATTTCAAAGGCAACAAAAAGCCAGTTCCCCCAAAGATAACACTGCAGTGTGGACTTTCGTATGATTTGTTGTGTAGGTCTGGCAACAGCCTCCAAGCGGCTCTAGAGAAAGACATATCTTGGCTTGTCTCTCTTTTGCAGAATTCTGATGAGGATGATCCACCACCAGAATGGGCTGGTGCAATGGTGCAGTCTTGCAGAATGGAAGGAATGCCTGATGGACCTGCCAGTCAATCAATCTTTGGACCATTGATAGATATGCCGCCTTCACATCCAGACACCGTTTTAACAACTCTTATGTTTATAGAAAAATCTCTGAAGAACAGGAAGTTTATCCATTTGTGTGCTGACATGCAGTTGTACAAAGTTATTCTTCAAATCAAGTGGTCTGATCCATGTCAATGGAAGAACCTTGTAGTTAGACCTGGAGGAATGCACACCCTTATGTCCTTCATTGGATGCATAGGCACATTGATGAATGGTAGTGGCCTTGAGGATATTTTGGAGGTAGCATTTAGAGGGGTTGGAAGCATGCTAAATGGGAAGGCATGGCCTAAAGCAGTTAGAGGTTTGAGGATGGTTGTGTCTGCTCTGCTACAGCCTGTTGTGTTGTCAAAGGAAACTACACTTGAAACAATTGAAGAGCAGCTGGAACATTCCAGACTTTCGCGTACAGGCCGGTTGTGGGTTGATTGCTTACTCATTCCAGTAGTCATTATTCATCTCTACCTCCGTGCAGAGTGTGAAGGAGACTGGTTGCTCCATATGTATGCCTTGAAAAGAATGGTACCATATTTTTTTGCTGCAGGGCACTGGAACTATGCAAGATATATTCTCTGGCATATCCTGGATATGAAATCATTTTTACCAGAAGAAGTTTTTGCTGCGTTTCTCAGAGGAGAGCATGTTTGTCGCCATCACAGTGGAGTGTGGAATGCGGTTTTTCTTGATCAGTTTGGAGAACAAACGTACATTCGATATGGTAAAGCTAAAGGTGGCCTTATTGGGAAATCTTTGTCTTCTGAGCAAGTTGCTGTGTGGGTCTTATCACACCATCTCTGCAATTCTTTGTCACTTGCTATGGACAAGTTGTTTGAAGAGGAAAAAGACACTGAGTATGACCGAAAGACTGGATGCCACAGAGAAGAGGGGGGAAAACGCAGAAAACTTGACAGGGATGACAGAAACAAGATAATGAATGAAATCCAGCGGCATTCGAACCCTCTTTTCACACAGCCAGAAGAACCACTGCATAATATCCTCAATGGTCGAGTTGCTGCAGCTGAGGTCAATGTTGATCAGTCACTTGCTATAGGAGAGAAAATGGCAGCAGAATATATGGCCACACTTCCTGAGGGTTTCTATGAACCACTAAAGAAAAGGATTGTGACAATGGAAGCAATAAAAAAGAAAGTAAAAGTAGGAGACACAAATGTTTATGACATGGAAAAACTATATGCTCGTCTGCTTGTGATTTCACAGAATAGAGACATTGAGTTGTCAGAACTTTTCAAGTATGAACTGACTCCCATGCCATTATCACTTTTTGATGAATATGGTGATCTGCGCAAAGGATCAAAACATGTGTTAATGCAAAAGCTGGCAGTCTTCACAGAAAATGAGCTCCCGCCAGTTGAAGTACAGTTGATTGATGGAAATGAGGCACTGTACCATACATTCTGGCCAAAGAACACAACATTGCTTCACTTTGCTCAAGGTCTTGTGGATAGATTTGTCAGACCATGTGAAACTTTTGTAATATTTGACTGTTATAAGGAAAATTCAGTGAAGTCTCATTAACGTCAAAGAGGGGCAAAAGGCATTGCTCCTCGTGCCTATGAACTTAGAAATGAGACAATTTTGCCCTCAAAAGAAAATATAATGAAAAGTGATCAAAACAAAAAGTCTTTGATCCAGTTTTTATGCAACATGGAGCACAATCACAACTCCCTACACCTAATAGGAGAAGATAGCCCGTACACACATGAAGAAGCAGATGTCACCATAATGAGTTATCTAATAAAGATTCATCAGGAGAAAGAGCACATACAGATCCTAGCTGATGATACAGACATTTTTGTTTTGTTGTTATTCTTTTACTGGAAGTACAGACCCTCTGCTCATGTGACTATGAAGAAGTACAATGGACAAATCATTGACATCAAAGCAACAGCCTTGAAATTAGGAGACAAATGCTTGGATTTGCTTGCAGCCCATGCTCTCTCCGGTTGTGACACTGTTTCTTATCCATTTGGCAAGGGCAAGATGACAGCCATCAACTTACTGCTGAAGTCTAATGTAACATTACATGCATTTGTAGATCCTCTTGCTACGGAACAAGAATGGGTAAGAGAAGGACTCCATTTCATGTCCTATTTGTATGGCGGTGAGGCCTCAGTCTCTGTTTCAAGTCTGAGGTTTTTGATTTTCAGCAAGAAAAAGGAGCCACCTAAAATCAAATGTCTACCTCCAACAGATGATGCAGCTCTTCAGCACATCAGACGTGCCCGTCTCCAAGTGCTATTGTGGAGAGCAGCAGATCAAATGGAACCTCCTGAGTTAGATATCACACAATATGGGTGGAAGATAGAAAACAACATACCAACACCAGTTTCTGGTGTTTCAGCCATTGCTCCTCGTGCTCTGCTGCAATGTGTTGCTTGCGGTTGCAAGTCAAAATCACCATGTTGCACCCGAGGATGTAGTTGTCGTGCAAGTAAACTTTCCTGCACCACATACTGTAGGTGCTGTGCCGATGATAACTGTGCCAATGAAAACACAAAGTCAGCAATGGCCATGGATGATCATGACGATGAAGATGAAGAGGAAAGTATAAATGATGATGAAGTGTAAAACTATATGCACATGTTTTGGTGCCATTACTTTGAAACTTTAAATCTACATATAATGTTAATGTAATTATCTTATTACATGGTTTATGATGGCTATATGATATATTGTTTGATATACATGTGTTTTTTTAAGAATCAAGATAACTATAATTTATGTCTCAAAAAATATTTGAATGTGTAATATGCTACTTGTGTAAACTAATTATACACTACGGTGTGTGTCTGCTATAAACATAATTTTTATAGCCAAATGGCAGCCATTTTGATTTTCTTTTAGAATTAAACTCTTGATATGTCACATTTAATGATAATAGTAGTTAAATAACCTTGATGTATAATAATAAAGCATTAAAATATATAAATTGTTGTGGATTTGCAATCATAAGATGCTGTGTACTTAAATTTAGCTGTTTTTTGCTTACTGCAACATGGCCTCTTAAATGACCTAATAAAAAGGATTGCCCAAATATGACAGCATGGCATCACTCAGATTCTTAAAATATAGGTTATGGACTAGCATTTTATGAAAAAAAATCGTGTACATACCAATTGTCACACCTAAGCTCAAATTTTGGGTTTATCTCCTTGACTAAAAGGTCACAGGGTACCTTCTATATTAACGTAAAGAACAATTAATGGGAAGAGTAAGTGCACTGAGTTATTTTCATTATTTATTCTTGCAATAAAGGCAGAACACTGCAGTAAGTCTTTCCGGCAGCAAACGCTTTGGTAAAATATTAATGATTATTTAAGGCACACTTAAACGCATTCATAAATATATATGTAACGGGTCGTGAAGGTGACCTTTTGGGGAAAGAATGTGATAGCTTTTCGAAGGCATGAGATTATATGACTGAACGCAGCATGAAGCAAATACTTGGGTGTTTTTCGAACTCAGCAGGTCGTTGTTCTCAGATACCCTTAGTTACAACACACGTGTGAATAGAAGTGCAAATCAACATAAATCACAGTGTTTTTCCTGGGCTGGGTCACGTTGAAAGTTCATAGATTCAGCGTGATAGACATCGAAGAATGCACCGGGAACTGCTTAATTCCGGTGGAGTATATTTGTATGTGTGTATGACCAAGTACCTCGTGACGCCTTGGAGTACAGAGGGCGTGTCCTGGTCGAACTCTGAACTCGTTGGGGATGTCACGAGAGTGCGTTCATGTGTGCGTTGAAGAATGAATATAATGGGAGGGATCATTGAATGAGTGGGCACTGCGATCCGTTAATTGTATGAGTGAGTGTGTGAACTGTGCAAAGGGAAGCACACACATGGAGACTGTGTTCCAGAGGACTCTTGTGAAGTGAGTAAAACTCATTAACATTTTAAACTCTTTTTCAGAAGTTGGAAAACCCATATATGTTGCAGTGAAATCCTGTGAATCGTTTTGACTCTTTTTGAGTATGGTTAATATAATTTTTCACCTTACATGAATTCCACCTTCCTCTTCAATATAGGAAGTGGAGTATTTTTGACTCATATACGAAATGACTTTTATAATAAACTGTGTGACCGTTTTATTGTTTTGGATGACAGTTGGGTTGTTTATGCATTTCTACTTTAAATAATCGGGTGTCGATGTTTGGACCTTATTCAGTAGATTTTCATAGATATGTGGGAGTCATTCGATTTCATTCTTTCGTAGCTTATTTGAAGTTATTTCCGATATTTCTGTCAATAAAGTTTAGTTTTGTAACTCAGTGTCTCATTCCAGTAGGCCTTGGAATCTAGTTAGGTGAAATGAATAACTTATGATGTGAAGATGAGAGATCAGCTAACACAATAAGTCGGCTCTCGCTACCAAACTCATCTCAGAGTAAGTGGGATGCTAACCTCTGCACTTAAAACAGAGAAATAAATAAAATACCGGCCTCGAAAATTGGGCCGATAATATATATATATATATATATATATATATATATATATATATATATATATATATATATATATATATATATATATACGGGAAAAGCAGAAAGAACGGCACATAGTATTCACAGAACTGGAAAAGGCATACGACAGAGTACCACGCCGAGAGGTTTGGAGGTGCATGCGAGTAAAGGGAACACGGGAGAAGTATGTGAGGTTGGTCCAAGATATGTAAGAAGGAGCAAAAACGCAGTTTAGAAGCAGTGTTGGGTTAACTGACTGGATACCAGTCAGAGTTGGTTTACATCAGAGATCTACTTTAAGTCCATATCTTTTTGACCTGAAAATAGATGTGCTATCTCAAGGACTTGGAGATCAATCCCTCTGGTGCATGTTGTTTGCTGATGACATCATGTTATGCAGCACCAACAGAGGGATAGTGGAGTCAAAACTAGAGCAACGGAAGAAGGTACTGGAAGGCAGAAGATTAGAGATAAGCAGGAAGAAGACTGAACACCTAAGTTTTAATGAAGATTAAGACTCTGAGATTAGTATGGAAGGGACAAGGTTGAACCGAGTAGAAAAATTTAAGTATCTTGGTTCAATAGTGGCTGATGATGGAAATTTGGATGTAAAAATAACGCACAGAGTGCAGGCTGGATGGAATAATTGGAGAAAGATGTCAGGTGTCTGGTGCGACCGCAGAATCAATATAAAGGTTAAAGGAAGTGTATAAGACAGTAATGAGACCGGCGTTGGTGTATGGAGCAGAAGCATGGCCGGTAAAGAGAGTACAGGAGAAGAAATTGGATGCGGTAGAGATGAAAATGCTCAGGTGGATGTGTGGAGTAACAAAAACGGACAGGATCAAAAATGGAAGAATAAGAGGAACTACTAAAGTCGTAGAGCTATAAAAAAAGGCCAAGGTAAGAAGACTGCAATGGTATGGCCATGTGATGAGAAGGGATGAGACATATGTAGGGAGGAGAGTGATGTAGATGGCTGGAGGCGCCTGGAGAGAGCGCAAGAGGAAGACCAAAGCGAAGGTGGATGGATGTCGTTAGAGAAGATCTGAGAGACAAACAATTGTCAAAGAACGATGTGTTTGATCGAGCCAGGTGGAGGAGAGCTGTCAGAAACACTGACCCCACATAGAAGTGGGAAAAGATACAGAGAAAGAAGAAGAAATATATATATATATATATATATATATATATATATATATATATATATATATATATATATATATATATATATATATATATATGTGTGTGTGTGTGTGTGTGTGTGTGTGTGTGTGTGTGTGTGTGTGTGTGGGAATATTCTAACTGGAAGTTGCGAAGGCAGTTTCTTTCCCTCAACCAACTAATTCTGAAATATCCTAATTCCATTTCCTTGGGCCTTATGATCGATTCTTTTTCGTTCCTCTTTCTTTTTCTTGTATATTCGCAACTGGACTATATATGGGTATTTGGATGCCCATTGGAGTACTCTTTCCAACCCATAAAATTGTTAGAGGAGAGCAGTTTGTTTGTTTGTTTTGTGGGGCTAAATTCTGTATTTACTAATTGTTTGCTCTGGTGACAGAACAAAATTCCCAGTTCCATAAATGATCTGTTTACAATATTAAACCTCAAGGGCAGAATGCATTTAACTCCCATAATACAAGAGCATGTAACTCATACTCTTTCAGCGGCCATGCAGACTTCATAATAAGTAATCACTGTAGGATAATGGTGGCTTTCATTATAACTCACTTGCAGTTCCGTAATGGATACGGCGTGGAGCGTTGGACCGATTACCTCGGATAATCCTGAGTATCTCATTCATCCAAGATTGCATCTATAGATTATTGCTCCCTCATAATATAATATAGATCTGCTATGCGAATGCTCATATGACGTTAATAAATTCCGTTCTGAATATACTCGGGACGGGAGTTATTGGGTTAAACCAAACGATGACATATTGTACATGGAAATTGTCGGGTAACGTAAAACGATGAAATATCGTGGTGGGAAGCAATGTTCTATTTAGATAGCCATTCTTCTTCCTCTCTGTGTAACTGAATTATAAATATACATGCGAAGAGTTTTCTTTTGCTAAGAGAGATAAGAAGGTGGGAGGCATCTTTCTCTCTCTCTTAACAGAAATGTTATAGTTATGGGTAGGTGCAGGCTTGAAGGATGAGTTTTTTTTGTTTCTTTCATGAAGACGTTTTTTAAAATATAGTATATATTAAATAGGGACTTTACTCCACGTGCATGTGTTTGTGGTCGGGTGGGTGGTTGGATGAGAGAGAGAGAGAGAGAGAGAGAGAGAGAGAGAGAGAAACTGCACATAGGACATAATGTTTTTTTTTTTTTTAGAATCTCACAGATGCTTCATTACAACAAGATATAAGAACAAATAATACCAGAAATAACGAAATTACATCCGTGATGTTATCCTCTTTGCATTTCAGACGTAGGCTATCACTATTTTTCGTTCACCTGCTGTAAATGAGATTTGAACAGGTGTATAAAGGTCAACAAAGGAAAAATTTTGTTTGTTTTACAATTTTTCAAAGTATTCGTTTATTTTTCTTGAAGGGAAATTACCTTTTGAAGGCTGACCACCAGGTACGGAATTTCTTGCTTAGCTCAACAAAGGAACGATTTTTTTTTTTTTTGTTTACAAATTTTCAAAGTATTCATTTATTTTTCCTGAGGGGAACGAACATAGTCTGCCTCCGTCTTGTCCCTGGTCTTCTTACTATTGCGGCTTACATCACGGAAAAGGGAATGAGAGAGGGAGAGATTGACTCTGAAATTCCTGAATTCTCGGAGATAACATATTATTCCCGTCACTGGGCTATTCCGCAAAGGAGAATATCGAATCTCAACTAGAAAAGAGAGTTTCCGATTCTGAATGTAATTTGCTGAGTCACGCTCAGTAATGCGGGGCAGGTAACGACTGAAATTACATTTCACTGTTAAATTGTCGATCGCTTCCTGACAGAGTCCCGTTTCAGAGATCAGTTTCATGCGTTGCTTGAGCTTCCTCGGAGTTCTGAGGGACACAGTTCGATGCGTGGAATATCGAAAGGAAATATCGGCATTTAATGTCGGGGACACAAATGCAGATGCTTTCATGTATAACTTTGCGTGTGAGTGTTGTCTGTGTATCGGAGGTTCGGGCAAAACAGTTTATATTCGTTAACCAATACATGTGTACATGTGTATTCATGTAAGTACGTTCTGTTTGTATGGGGCAAATTGCACATAGGATAAAATGCTTTGTTTTTAGAACTTCACAGATGTTTTACTTCAACAAAATACGAGAGCAAATAATTACGAGAAATAACCAAATTACATGTGTGATGTTCTCTTTGCTTTACAGACATATCCATTTTAGTCAAAAACGAATAGGATTTTATACGTTTGCAATTACGTTGTTTGTCAGAACAAGGGACAGGATAAAGTCGAAAAACTAATAATTGATAAAGGCTTCGTGAATAAACCAAGCTCGACGTTTGGGCATAATATGTCAAACATAAAGGAATCAATAATAAGGCAATTGCATCGCGCTATAATGATGATGGGAATAGTAAAGAAGTTGATACTGAATGCCTTCATATTTAAATAGATACATCTTTTTCCTGTGCATGCTGCTGTAAATGCAAAATAAGAATTATTTATAACAGAGTAGTATATAAAGCCTCATTATTATGTGTAGATATGAATTTCCTAATGAAAATGAGATTGGTTTTAAGTACTTGAGCAGATCTCTGCCACATTGCAATGGACGATCAGAAATAAGGTACTAAGGCAAAGCATAAATCTAGCACATCGTAAGATCCATAAAATATATCAGTGGTTTCCGTTAATGTCTGCATAAACTTTTTTATATAACGCCTTGAGGCTATGCAACGTTAAATAAACATTAAATATACTGTATATAAATTGAGACAAAGATGGTAGACAGCTTACTCTCTATACTGGTTTCAAAGCACCGCAAAAAAATATAATAAAATGAAAAAGTATTTGGTAGAAGTGGACGCACATCCCCACTGCATAATTCAGATTATCTCCCTCTTGCAGAATCCCTAACTTCAGTATCAAGACCAGTTTTCTTTGTCGGACATTCCAGAAATTAATTCCTCGCTAAGCCGCTTTGCTTTTAATTAGAAATGGAAAGCCTTTTTCTGGAAATCATTCCAGGGTTACCTGGAATCATTACTTAATTGGTGCGGCGGACGGAGCTGTACTTCGAGAAGAAGAGATGGGAAATATGATTTAACTTTCCCGCATTTTCGCACTTCTGTTACACAGTTCTGTGTGTTTAGTTTTTCACACTGCTCAGATTGGGAATTTTCGACCTAATAAAGTTTTCCCTTGATCTCACAGTCTTGCAATTTTTCCTTCATCCTTTTTTTTTTGTGTCTTTCCTTATTCTTACCGTCTTCCAATTTTTCCTTCACCTTTTTTTCTTGTGTCTCTCTTTCCTGGAAATGATATGTTCTGCATTTTAAGAACATACTCGTTCGTACTTCTTGTGGGTATCTACCATTAAATATTTATATCATTAAATATTTACAATCAAACAAAGACAACTATAACAACAACATCCCGAAAGGGGTGGGGGGGGGAGAGGAGTGCCGTCAGTGAACCTCGTGCGGTGCACTGTAGGTATTACTTAAGATTCTTTGCAGCGTTCTTTCGGCCCCTAGCTGCAGCCCCTTTCATTCCTTTTACTGTACCTCCATTCACATTCTCTTTCTGCCATCTTACTTTCCACTCTCTCCTAACAGTTGCTTCATAGTGCAACTGGAAGGTTTTCCTCCTGTTACAACTTTATACTCTCAATTTCACTTTTCACTGAAAGTGAAATTGGTCCCAGCGCTTGGCCTAAATTTTATATCATATTACAACAACAACAGATAGAAATTGTTAATTGTTTACCTCCAATGCCCTACTTTGGAATTCCCTTCTTCTGTTTTCCCTGACTTCTATAGCGCACTCTACTTTAACAAAGAGGAGGTCTGACACCTCCATCAAAGCAAACCCTGTGAACTTTCTTCTTCGTGTTTCTATTTGGTTGCCAATCACACCGGCCTTTCCCCTAAGCAACTCATTTTCAAAATGACCTTCAGAGTTAAATGTGAAACAGGTTTTACATTTTTCACTGTTAGATGAATTGAATGGTCAGCAGTCTTAATTATTTTTCCTTTGCTGAATTCAAAGCTAGTATTAAATTTTTTTATTGATCTATTAAAAAAAATGATATTCCGTTAATTACTTCGATATTACCGATAAAAATAAATTCCCGCAAAAGCAAGCCGAGACAAAATATGAAAATGAACTATCTGTGATACATTGGGGTTTTTAAGATGCTATTCTTCGGCAATTAATGAAAATAATCGCAATGCAAATTTCTGATACAAAACAACGGCAGGCAAGGCCAGCAAAGAATTATTATTATTTTCAACAGCTCATTGAGTAATGAACATTTCTTCCCTAGGTAGTGCCAAGGGGAACATTGCACTCTCATAGCTTTCACATCCGTTCTCTAGACATAATCGATAACTCAGAAAACAACTGTCATTAATTATACAGAAACAGTTTGCAATTTACAGTTTTACAAA
>JANJGK010000008.1:56219753-56237253 GCA_039081455.1 Macrobrachium rosenbergii
TTTCACTTGGTAAAAATTTCCTAACTTATCATACCATGGTATTGATAAGTAAAATTCATGTTACCTTACACAAACTTGTGAAAACCTCTCTAAATCACTTGCTGCAGCTGCGTTACCACAAAACACACTTTTTTACCAGGCGCTGTTACGAACTAAATAACTTTACTAAATTCAGATCTCAAAAGTCAATGCTAATACGTGACCACAAAACACTACGTTAAAAGTAATCTCTTTCTAAGAGCGAGAGAGAGAGAGGGAACCAAATTCACTGGTTTCAGAAATCAGAATGAAATAGATTTTAGAATTCCAGTAACATGTGAAACAATTACATGATGTCATTAAAGCATTTTGGGTACGAGATACAAAAGTTCTAGAAGCAGGGAAGTGACGTCATTAAAACATTTTGGGTGTGAGATACAATGGAGAAGCTTCTAGAAGGAAAATTACGTCATCCCAGCAAAATGTTTTGAACGCAATCTTACAAAACATGGCGTACGTGACTCGAACAACGCATGTAACAACATGAAGTCACTCGTCTTGAGCTCGTATGGGACGAATCGGCATTTGTTTTCCAAACCTGTCATCACTAACCCAAAACAAAGCGCTCTCTCTTATCTCAACTGATGACAATTGAAATGAAACAAGTCCTTGCTACACACACACGTGTTCATATACTACGCTTTTATCAAGAAAGATATTCGTTCTAAACTACGTTACTATTAAAATTGTATTATCAATTCTAAATTACGCTATTAAGTTATTCAATCATTAGTTCTTTTGAGATCTGATGCCAAACGAAATATACACTTTAACTATCATTATCATTACACACAACACATGAAAAAAGTAAATATGTCAAAATTATAGGAGGATATATGTATTACAAGGCAACATCATGAATATATATATATATATATATATATATATATATATATATATATATATATATATATATATATATATATATATATATATATATATATCAACAGGAAACTAGATAATTTCAAATAGATAGGAAGTTACTAACAAACGATTAGGAATAAAAGTAGTTAAGAACAAAAAGTCGGTAGAGGGGGGAACAGGTAAGATGGGGGATACAGATGGGCAGCGTCAAATAATTTATATCCTAGTTCAACGAATTTTTTGAAGGATAATTATAACAGTTTTAATAGTGTTGCTATTAACCAATATTTTATATCTCAACTGGTGTTTACTGAGATTACTTTAATTGTGAAATATTGTTATATAATTTATAAAATATATAATGAAAACCAAAAAGATATTCACAATTCTATGAACTTCTGCGCATGCGGTAAGTTAAATTATTATTATTATTATTATTATTATTATTATTATTATTATTATTATTATTATTATTATTATTATTATTAGACAGAAAATGATAAAATTAGACGCGAGATTTTAGCGAAAAAACACAAACTGAATAATAAATGCAAGCATGGTTAGAGCCCGGTTGCTGATATATTCAAAAGTTCGCACTTGATAATTAGCCCCAAAAGAAGCATACATTTTTCATGGCGGATTTGCATTGCAAAGAGCACAGTTACCTATTTTCATGCATAATGCAAATCTAGCTCCAATCCCCAGTTTCATTTTCATAAAGAGATGGATATATAAAAAAGTTTTTTTTTCGTCATAACATAAAATTGCCGCAATGTTTATGAGAAAAGTTGCTATTTCAGCTCTATTTTTTTTCCATCACCATTTCTCTGTAATGAGATCAATGACCAAATTCTTCAGATTAAAGAGATTTCCTCCTTATAACTAATTCATTATCACGAGAGAAGTTCAGATATCATCTCTTAAAATTAATTCTGTTGCTATTTTTCTGTAATGAGATAATTTGACGCACGTTTTTTTAAAGATTTTATTTCTCATGATTTACCTATCATAACTGTTATATATTTTAAGTAAAGGTAGACTCGTCTTTACTTTGTAAAATATTTCTAAAATTTCTTCTTTATGCTGTCATGATTTTGATGTGAGTCGGTGGTCTGTGACACCTATTTTGTCATGAGTCAAGTACTAATGTATTTCCTTCCCGGTTATTGAACAAAAAATAAAAGTCTGCGGAATAATTTTTCACGTCTACGTTACTCTTTAAGATTAAAACTATTTCAGCGTTGATTTATTTGTAATAAATTGTTTTTTAGAAGTGAGAAATTAAAGAAAATAAAGAGAAAGAAGACCGAATAAGAAATTAACGATCTTCCCTAAATAGTGACTCCAACAAAGTTTGATGGTCGTTATCTAGGATTAATATTTCTTTATGTTATTTACAGTCTTTTGTTTATGTTTTTACGGTAATCCCCAACGGTCTTATGCTAAACGCGCACCCCGAAGGTGGATGCATACCTGGTTAAAATCCTTGTGGGTCACTGTCTAGGAAAGATCGGAAATATAAAAAAATATAAAAGTGAGAAAGAGAAGATTACAGATGAAGAAATAACAAGAGGAAAATGCTCGTCATGAAAAATTGTTTCTGGCCCCCCCCCCCCCCCCGCCCCGGCCCCAACTCTTGCCTTGCAGCAGTTTGTACGATGAGCATATGTGTCATCATTTCCTCTGGTAGTTTTGCTTTAAAGAACTTTATGTACTGTACATGCACTCAGTGTGAAAATGCGGTGACATAATTCTCGTGTCTGACTTGTCCTCTGGGACTTGGCATCATGTGCGAGGTTGAGCTTTGCAAAGTTTTATATATAAAACTCTGTACAAAACAAAATTCTTATATATTGTTTTGTTTCTGTATTATTTCTACGAGCTGTTTTTTCATCCTGTCCGCTTTATTATTACACGTTCTGCTTTCTTTGCATCACTTGGGTTTTGAACGCTCGATGTTCTGTTTTTTTTTTTTCTTAATTTAATCTTCATTGATGCTTTTTCCATGAAAGCTTTTTTCGTTTATTTTTTTCCTCTAACTCTTATAACTTTATGTTTCTCTGTGGGACTTTTTTTCTCTTTATTTATGGATTTCCCAAACTTTTGTCCCACTTATTTTCATTCATTCGGCTGCTATGGTTCAATATTTACCTTAAAAAATGGAAAAGAACTTATAGTACCATTCCATTCCTTCAAGAGAAATCTTACCAAATAACTCCCACAGCTCAGTCAATTGGCTTAAGGTCTCAGTCTTACATATTGTGCCTTTGAGGTCTCAGGCTGCTAAGGTTTGTTGCCAGTTTCATCAGCTTCTGATATTTAAGGATGACCTTACCTCGTCCTAGACCCTCGTCTTCTATCAACGCTTGGCGCCTGCATAAATGTGCAAGCCTTTGTAATTTATTTTCGTCAATAAACAATGTTGAGGGAAACTAACGTAAATAAGACAATGAGTCATTATGTCCTTGAATTGTTTGAGAATTTATTCACAGTTCTGAGACTCATATGAACAAAGTTTACATTTGTGAAGAAAATAAATAGAAGAAAAAGAAATAATGAGATACCTCTATGAGTCATGAAGCAAAACAAGTGCTATTATGAACAATCAGTAACTAATAATATAACCGATTAATATTTATAGCATTAATATGAGCGCCAAGGATGAAGGGCACTAACGTAAGTGGGTTTAAGGTGACTAAAGAATGTGGTGCAATGGAAACGCTAAATTTTTTCATTTCTCTAATTACAGCAATACAATAAAATAGAATAAAATATAGAATTTACACTTAAGGCCAAGCGCTGGGACCTATGAGGTCATTCAGGGCTGAAACGAAAATTGACAGTAAAGGTTTGAAAGGTGTAACAGGAGGAAAACATCGCAGTTGCGCTATAAATCAGTTGTTAGGGGATGGTGGAAAGTAAGATGGAAGAAAAAAAAAATATGAACGCAAGTACAGTAAAAGGAATGAAAGGGGTTGCAGCTGGGGCCTTAGGGACCCTGAAAAGAACTTTAAGTAATCCCTACAGTGCACCGTATGAAGTGCACTGACGGCACCACCCCTTTACAAAAAAAAAAAAAAAAAAAAAAAAATAATAATAATAATAATAATAATAATAATAATATCCTTTATTGCGGCTCAGGGCAATATACATGGAATATACAAATACAATACCACACAATCTAGATACATACGGTAACATGATTAATATAATAATCGGCAGTATCCACACAGTTGCTGAAGAAGTTGAAAAAAAAATAGAATTCGTTATAATGGTAATGACAGTAATTATATGGATAATAATAGTAGGAAAACATATATTAAAAAATGATAACATTAAAAAAAATACAGACTGCGGACGATTAATTTCCAGCTGGGAACCTAAGTGGTTACAGAAGTCAAGTCTAGAAGGCTAAATACGAATACTGAAAATTGCAAAACTCTACCATGATATTAATCACAGTAATAATAAAAAAGTAAAAATACCAATAATAACAAGAAATGTAGAAATAATAATAATAATAATAATAATAATAATAATAATAATAATAATAATAATAATAATAATAATGACAGATTCTAGAAATGACACTTCATAATTGCAAAAATAGAGAATAAGCCATTTAAGGAACAGGCGCCTCATTATCCCAATTGCTGCTGTTTCTCAGTCGGGTGATCAGACTGGACATTGCTCGCTCACAATGATTTTCAAATTATCCAAGCGGTTTTCTATGAACATCTGCGTGGCGGAGTGATAGCGAGGAGTATTTGTGAGGTGTCTCAGAATGTCATTGTAAACAACAGAGATATATCTCGTGGTCTCTCGGGTATAGTTCGTCCAAAGGGAACACCCATATATATACAGTAGCAGTACGAGCGTAAGAGCAGCAGTTTCATTTCTCGGCGACAGAAGGCAAACCTCCTTGCAATTAGGTTGCCAGTTACACATAGTTTACGACGCCTCTGTTCTGTGTCTGCCGTATCTTTTAGGTCGTCCGTGATAATGTGGCCCAAATACGGAAATTCATGCACGAATTCCAGACGATGATTTCCGAGGAAAATTTGTGGTTCTGCAATATGCTTAAGCGATCTCGGAAGCAGCGACACGCACTGGGTCTTGGTTTTGTTGTATAGGATGTCAAATTCCTCAGCAAATTGTCGATAAGTCGCTGGAGCTTTGCACTGATGGGGAAATCAGAACCATATCGTCGGCGTAACAGAGGTTGTTTAGTTGATAGTGTATCCGATTGGGAGTGAGTTCAGTTTGACATTCAGGGCATCTGTGTACGTGTTAAACAGGTATGGAGAGAGAATGCTCCCTTCCTGGAGCCCGTTTAGGGAGCCAAAGGTGTACAACAATACGTTACCCGATTTGGCACAGAACTCCTGTGTGGGGAACCAACAACATAAAATGCCAGCTAGATATAGAGGTGTGCCTCGTTTGTGCAGCTTCAGGAGGAGCCTCAGGTAGTTTACTCTGTCAAGTGCTTTTCTCGCATCTACAAAACATAGGAAAATAGGAGGGGCTGATGATAGGTAATAGTTCAACAATTCTTTCAGTATGTAGATGCAGGGGTCGGTTGAGTGGTTTGCTTGAAAGCTGAATTGGTTGTCAGTAGTGTGTAGAACGCAGAGAAGACTCACTAGAAGAACAGACTTAAGTATCTTCGACGCAATTGTAGTAATTGCAATTGGGCGATAATTGCCAGGGTCAGCTGCATCCTTTAGCTTGTTTTTTATTAAGTGAACTAAGAGTAGGGAGTCTGGGAGAAACTGGTGAATTATGCACGCATTGAATAGAGCAGCTAGCAAAATGTAAATTATCATATGGCAGAATCTGAAAACTTCAGCAGACAGACCATTGCAGCCGGGCGATTTATTATTAAGTAGGTTGTTTATGGCATCGCTGATGTTACCTGGCGTAATACAATCGGCGAAATGAAACTGGATACCATCAGTAAGATGGTTATTTGCATCCCTTCGGGAGTCTTGGTCGTTTATACAATTCAGGATAGTGCTGAAGTGATCGCCCCACATTCTTGCGATAGCCCCGTCACCGACGACATCTCCTACTCTCTGCGGTAGCTTTAGCTTTTTAGTTTTGGGATTTAGGGACTGACTGTCCTTCCAAAGACGAGGGTAATCGCCAGATTGTAATTTTCTTGACATTTCATCAGCTCTTAGTTGCTTTTCATTCAGTCCGCAGTGCTTAAGGGCAAGTCTGAACTGCGCTCTCGCCTGCCTCATTAGCAGTGCAAAGTGTCCTTCCCTTGGGCTACCATTTTGCTTCCACAGTAGAAACATTTCTCGTGAATGTATGTATAGATCTTTAACCAAGTCACTCCATCCAGGTGTATTACGAGAGTTGCCTTGGCGAGATCTCAAGGTATCCCTGCCAGAGGCAAGCATAGCGGAAATTATATTCGAATAGAATTCTTTCAGATCTCTCCTGTGATGATCGTTTCTACATTTTGGGTTAGTGCACAGTAAGGCATCTGCCGGTTGAACTATTGACCGCAGCCTGGTTTCGGTGGTTTTCTTAAAGAATCTGGTTTTCTGCTGGTTTTTAAAATCCCAGTTAACAACAGGTGGGTGATCAGTTAGGGGGTTCACGGCAGGGAGGGATGGAGTACTGAATGACACCTGCAAGGGGATGTGATCATAGCCCATTGCAAGATCGTAGCGAATGTGGCAGATCACAATAGAATCAAGAGGTTGAGGGGTCTTGATGCAGTGGTCCAGCCAGGAGGTTGTAATTGCGTCCGTTCTATTTTGTACATAGGTATAGGAGGAGGGAGGGAGGAGTATTACATCATTAATTTGTAGAGCGTGATTTTGACAGAAGCGAGTAAGTTCGTTATAAAATTGTTTTGTGGGGGTGAGAATTAAGGTCCCCAATTATACAAATATGATCAGTAGTAGACTCGTGAATAATGCTGTGTAACTCACTTAGGATCATGCAGTGTTAATCAAAATTATTGTTCTTTTCCCAGGGCGTATAAACATTAATTATTAGGATCTTAGAGCCCCCTACTGTCACTTGAAGCCCCAGAAATCTATCACTCCTATGGGTCAACACATTCACCAAACTGTCTAAAGATTTGTGTTTTTTAGCAATATGCAACAAAACATAAAAAAAAATACAGCTTAGCATATCCTCAGCCCTCCCTATGTAAGTTTGAAAATATTCGTGTTACCTTACAAAAGTAGTAAGTCCTTTTTTCTTTCTCTCCCTTACCACTGTCCTCATTCCAAAGACATTCCTCTTAAAGATAAAGAACTATAATAATATTCCAAAGACTGAGGGAAATAAAACAAAAAGTATTTTTTTATAATTATTCATTATTTACTATATGACAACAAGACAGCTTTTAGAGCATTTCCCAAGTTCTTTAAACGTGGAAATATTTCTCCTTCACCTACCACGCTAATAAACCTCTAAAGTACTTACATATTTATTAAACTATAAACTTTCTTTAGTGTCTCATTCCAGCTTCGTGTATCCGTATGTTTGTCTGCTCGGGGGCGCACCGAACAGACCTCTTCCAGACGGAATAAGTGCTATGGCTCCCTAGACTTCAGAATTATGATGACACTTCTTACCTTCCATATTTTCCCAGTTGACTCAGCATCTGGAAATCGTCTCGCCTCCGTGAGCTGGAACATCCAAAATATGGGGTTCCTTAAATGAATGACGTTCGGCAAGAAGCATGGGGCTCTAGGCTCGTAATATCCGAATAGGAAGTGGATTAAGTTTATCGTAACCGGATCAGTATATCCGTGTTGTTCTCCCATAGGATGGAGAGTTCTGGATGTTAAAGGGAATAAAATAGTGTACAGTTCCTAAACTAAATTCTTTGTGTTTTGGAATATATCGGTATAATAAATATGCGCTATTTCATGGATTAAGAAGGAAATAGTATAACTCCGTGCCAGCAACTACAAAAAAAAAGGGGATTTTATTTTTTAAGGCTATTTGTTATTCTGAGGAAGAGTTCGGGTACTGCAAAGCTCCGCCAGATTTGAGCACTCCAACAAACAAAAGGTCACCTCCCATCCAAATTTATTTTTCTGTCTTTCTCAAAATCTATTCACTAGTTACCGGTCATAAACCAGTAATTAAATTACATTAGGGTAATCTACGGGAATGGGGCAGAGGGATGCGGGTTTTTGAAAAGCAGCTTAAAGATCTTATACCTCCCTAAAAAGGATCCTTGTTCAAAAGTTACTCCTATCTCTCCCAAAATCAATTCGCCAGTCTGGAGGTACGAGGCAAGTCTTTG
Source organism: Macrobrachium rosenbergii (assembly GCA_039081455.1). NCBI lineage: Eukaryota > Metazoa > Arthropoda > Malacostraca > Decapoda > Palaemonidae > Macrobrachium > Macrobrachium rosenbergii. Next base: position 56,227,939 of record JANJGK010000008.1, read on the forward strand.
GTAAAATTTTCCTAAATATTCACACACATCTTTTTGACCAATACTGCTGACAAACAAACAAACTAATTTGTCAAAAACAAACAACCAACAAACAAACAAACAAACATGTGGCTTAGCTCATAACATTTATAAGGATCTTTTTTAATCCTCATTTTTCTATACATTATTTAATCCTTATTTGTAAGCCAATTTACGTTGCATTTCAAATGGATTTTTTCCTTTTATAAAACATATACAGTATATATTGCTTTTAAACCTTTGGTGTAGGATTTAGTCGTTACTTGATATCCACATTTTCACACAACTTTCATTTCAACTACGAAACGCATTTTCACTTTAATTCGGTACGCATCCCGTTTCACGGAATGCTAAAATCTCATTTACTTTTGTGCTTGCATGCATGCATTAATTTACCAAAATCTGCCACATATGTTATATTTTAGCCTATAAAAATCATGGTTTTAGACGCAAAAATATAACTTAAATGAGCGTTATATATATATATATATATATATATATATATATATATATATATATATATATATATATATATATATATATATATATATATATATATATATATATATATATATATATATATATATATATATATATATATATATATATACATATATACTGTATGTAGGTAGGTCTAGTAAGCACTTAGATGGGTGGTCTAAGAAAAATACAGTTGCCATCAAAACATCAGCCCATTTATTACCTCTAAATAACAACAAAACGACAGCATTTTTATCCAAATACGCGAATACTTTGTAAATGAATGCTATAACTTCCTGCAGCCAACTACTAATAGGATAAAAATCTTATATATCCTTTTTCACCATACACCCTTATCCATTGGAAAGGGAGGCAGAAGGCACAGCCTTCGTATTTATCAGAGTCTCGAGGGCAATTGGTATCCATTTACTGCTAGGTGGATTAGTGGGCAAGAGTCCAGGCGCAATCCACAGACCTTGCAAAATAGGTACATTCATATTTGTCAATGAATCGAAAACGTGTAGAAGCTTTCCCATTAATGACTGATTCAAATAACTACACAGATATCAGATATAAAATCCTGATCCGCTAATTTTCTACTTCATTTAACCAGAATATTCTTGGTCCTTCAATCTAAAACATTTGAAAAATACCTGTGGTCAGCCGTTCATTCCATATGACCAAACCACCACGAAAAACGTGAATTCCTACTTTCCTTCTCAGGTAACCTGTCTACCACTTCCTGAATCTCTTTATTGGTACATTTGTACAAGTGCTTTGTCCTGTCTATTCACTACTCATGCTGATTTAATGGCTACTCTTCTCTTCCATAGAGTAGATTTGGCAAATTGAACTCCCATTGCTTAAAGAGGCTTCCAGATTATTTCACCAATCTCTCCACTTTCTCTTTGTTATAAGCAGAAAACGCTTCCATGTGCAAAAATATTAACTGGTATACTCCATTACAACTTGGTTCCCAGTTTTCTTATTCTCTGTCTGACTTCTCCATCATTCTATTCTAGCAAGAAGGGAGTACGTTATATGTTTATTTCCAATTCGGATTCAAGGCTTACAGTATTAATAGTATCCGAGTGAAAGGATATCAAGAAGCTAAGAGATAATGATGGCTATATATATATATATATATATATATATATATATATATATATATATATATATATATATATATATATATATATATATATATATAACCAATTTAACACGTGATTCGTTTATTACATATTACCACAAGTGAAAAATTAGAGACGAGTTATAGGTCATGACCAGTTTCGTCTTTATTTCCAACCGGTTAGGACCTACACCCAGTCTCTTATTTTTCACCTGTGGTAATGTGACACACACACACACACACACACACACACACACACACATATATATATATATATATATATATATATATATATATATATATATATATATATATATATATATATGTATATATATATATATATATATATATATATATATATATATATATATATATATATATATATATATCTATATATATGTACATAGTGCTTTTCAGCGGGTTTATAACTACATCAGAAAAACTATATACCAGTAATCATTAGCCTGCTATTTTTGTAAGCATCGTGTGTAATTCATTCTGGAGAAATGGATAATGAAACTTAACCAGGCAGCGAGCCAATTTCAAGCAATGTTGGTGAGGAATTAAGTTTTACGGTTTCTCGGCCTAAACTAATCTTCATAACTTAGCAGCAGGACCTTCATGAAAAATGAGTCAACAAAGCGGGCCGACCATTATTCACATTTTTTTTTTTTTTTTGCGGGATGCTGATGTATAACAATAGAGTTTTCCAGCTTTCTCTAAGCAACATTAATGTTGTGAATGGTAGAGTACAGATATCTCTATTTTGTGGCAGAGTCAACGTAAATGTTATAACTGTCTGATATTTCCTTCCAAGATAAAAAATATCCAAACCAAAGGAAAACTTGTACCGCGATTCTGTACAAACACACACACACGCATATATATATATATATATATATATATATATATATATATATATATATATATATATATATATATATATACATACACGATATATATTAGGCACATATATACCTCTCTCTCTCTCTCTCTCTCTCTCTCTCTCTCTCTCTCTCTATATATATATATATATATATATATATATATATATATATATATATATATATATATATATATATATATATATATATATATATATATATATATATATATATATTCATAATAAATCTTCAGCAAAAATACTAACGAAATATATAAAGTGAACAAGTAAATACAAACTAAAAGGGTGAGACGTAAAATACCGAAAAATTAAAAACACAAACAAACATAAAAATATGAAAATAAAACTAAAGTGAAATGTAAACAAACTACCACTCACAAAGTAAAATATTTAACAACCTTCATTTTCTCCTCCATGTGGCGAAAAGGCAAATTTGATACCAATCTCAACACATACAATCACACACAGATATTGTATATGTAAATATATATATATACATACATATATATATATATATATATATATATATATATATATATATATATATATATATATATAATGGAATCGAGTCTATAATTGAATAAATTAAATATCTTAATATACGCACGAGGGCATACAGAAAATCTTTGATAAAGACAGAGAGCAAAACAGAAAGGAGCGATAATTGAACTAAGTGATCCCAGATGTCGAGTTTGACCGTTCGTCGTCTTTGAATCAATATGTTTATCACATACAGCAGTGGGCAAAAAGAGGAGCTAATTGAGATCTTGACCTCGCCCGGTGACCTCTCGCATACCACAACATTAACTCGACAACAACCGTTGAACAAGCTGTGTATATATATATATATATATATATATATATATATATATATATATATATATATATATATATATATATATATATATATATATAGATATAGATAGGTAGATAGATAGATAGATAGATAGATAGATAGATAGATAGATAGATAGATAGATAATTAAACGTGAAACATTTATGGAAAAGGGAAGCCCATCTGGACGTTACTTGGGAAAATGATACCAGATTCGACATCGAATGCATACCCATATATACGATGACTCTGGAAGGAGAGTCAGTTAGAAAAAGGCATCAGGGCAGGGAGTGTGTGAGATGTGTGGAGAGGTGACTTATGAACTTATATAAAATTTCTGAATGCCCATAGTAAGTGAAATTCTAAATCCAAGAATTTTACAATGTGCCTTTTAAGATAAGACTCGGTCACTACTACCCATTGAAAGGTGGACAAGTTTTACAGTTTAAAGACCAAATAAATGTATTTAAGGGGAAGCATAATTTTCATTTAACCAAAACATATAAAAGGAAAACTTTTGAAAATTTGGAAGATAGCCGACATCTGAGCACGAGAAGTGAAGCCCCAACATAGGTAATTATCGAGCAACTTGTTCCTACGGAAGTGAAAGCACGCAGTACAACAGACAGTTTATAAGAAGTGAATACCTTCCCCACTACATACATCTAATATTCTCCCTTGCCACACTTCATGCTGCACACTTATCGCTATGGCAATTTAATATACTCTTGCAGGATATCACTAAATTCGTCTGAGAAAAGCGGTTACCAAAGTCATGCAAAATGTTCCTTCAAATAACGGTTCACTAAAACAACTTGAACTTTTAAGAAAAGTGGAGTCGATAGATTCCTCTTAAGAAGGGCAAACATGACACTTAAAAGGAGGCAAGTTAAATGACTCAAGGTAAACGAAAAAGGGATTTGCTAAGGACATGAATGTGAAATTTGACGTTCTACTCTACCTCAAAATCTACCGGGTAACTAACAGTACCTTAGGATTTCAGGTCACCATAATCTCTTTGCAACTTGAAATAACGAGCTTCTAAACCACAGTGCGTGTGAAGCCTCGGCCTCTCTCATTACATTTACACAAGCGTCAGTTCCACGACGACTTTTGTGGATATTTCCGCGAGAGGGACGCCCCAGGGAAGCCTTTACATGCGGCAGCGGGGTGAAATATAGAGACGACAACCGAGAACCGAGAGGGATGTGTCATTGATTTTTGTATTAATAATCTCACCATGAAACTTTGCCTCTATAACACTGCGACGAATGTTCTGTTTTGAGAGAGAGAGAGAGAGAGAGAGAGAGAGAGAGAGAGAGAGAGAGAGAGAGAGAGAGAGAGAGAATGCGTAGTTTTTTTTATATGTAGGAGAGACAGGGACTTGAAGGCACATTCGAAACATACAAAAATGATTAAACGCAAATGGATATGCACAAGCACACATTTCTGACGATATTCATATTAATTTATAACAAGGAAACAATACACCGAAGTTTCTTCGGCGCAATCGAATTTTCTGTACAGCGTATAATGACGTCTAAAACTCTCAGCCACGACTCATGAAACTATCAACCGTGGCCTATAAAATATTCAGCCACGGCCAGGTGGTGGCCTTGTTGTTGGCACCCTATAGCGGTGCCAGACGCACGATCATGTCTAACTTTAACGTTAAATCGAATAAAGACGGCTGCAATGATGATTGGAGGGTGGATGATCATCAGTAGCTTTTAAGATCTGAGGGCGTACAGACGAACAGCCATCTCAATAGTTTTCTTATACAGAAACCTAAAACTGAGGAATACAGCAGGGGAAAGGAGCCTAAGATTTCTGGATCAGGATGCTCAAGCTACCATTCGCGAAATAACAGACGGACTAACACATACAAACATACATACATACCCACAAACGTACACATTATACACACACATGCGCATATATATATATATATATATATATATATATATATATATATATATATATATATATATATATATATATATATATATATATATATATATATATATATATATATATATATATATAGGCCTATATAGAATTCGAAGCATTTTATTTCCTTTTTATAGCTTTATTAATATTATTGTAGTGATTATTGTCTTAATGGTTAACGCTTATTCAAAGATCTGTAATCTTCAAACAAAATCTTGTATCTGCTAACTACTTCGTAGGATCGCAACTAAATAGTATGTAAAACACATTTCATATTGTTGAAATAATATGGAAAGAAAATTACCTTAACAATATCAGGCTTTCTATAGATAACTAATTTTCATTTCCTCTCTAAGGCACAAGCAATATGTTCTTATAAAACACCCTTCTTGAAAACAAACGTCCGGAGTAGGTAAGTGTCATACCTATAAGCTGGATCTGGCTTTTCTGAATTAATTACGCTATTTGTTCATATCAAAGATATCTTCACAAGAATAGTGATTTAAGTTTAACATCCTTTTAAGGTGATGCCTAAGATAAAAAAAGAAATCATTAATGATGCCGAGGAAGAAAATGATTTCATAACTTTAAGATTCTTGTTCAAAAAAATCCGATTCAGTCTTACAATCCCTTTATTTTACATCAATGAATAAAATTCCTCGGTGTGCCTATAAAAGACTCAAGTCCGTTATTCTTGAATCTTATAACCTTCCCTATTTTAAGAGACAGGTCTATCTCTCCTTTTCGGCATAAACTCCACCCGTTTCCCCTCTCGATCTTTTCTTGCTCTCTTCGGGAAGGGCTAGACAACGGTAGTAAATTACCTTTACCATTACTATTAACTTAAAAAACAAAATAAAAACAAAACTCCAATGGTAAAACAAATTAACTTGAACAATTCGCCCCCCCCCCCAAAAAAAAATCGAATGGTTATAAAGGGATTCCCTTCAGAGGGATGTTCTTGTTCTATCAATGTCTGTTTCTGTTTCCGATATTTTTTTTTTTTTTGCTTTATATGTTTTATCCATTCAGCCACTCTGCAAGATATTTAGAAAAGCCACAGATCTGAAGCTTTCAGAGAGAAACTCTGAATGCGGGTCTCTTTTGAAGAGGTAACGCAATTAGGTCACTAAAACTTGTCTGCCTTTGGAAAGTGAAGTTTTTGGGTTGTGCAGGGAATAGGGGCCCAATAGATGTCGTGATTTGAGGTATCATTTTTTTATGCGACTGAAACATAGCTTTTATCCCACAAAGAACCACACTCACATACAAACACAAACACACACATACACACACATATTATATATATATATATATATATATATAATACATACATACATACATACATACATATATATATATATATATATATATATATATATATATATATATATATATATATATATATATATATATATATATATATATAACACATATACACACACACAAACATATATATATATATATATATATATATATATATATATATATATATATATATATATATATATATATATATATATATATATACAGGCATAAACGTTGAGGTTACATGATATTTAAAACTGAATTCAGGAACACTGTTTCAACCGGTTAATCGTATTAAAGGCTTAGTAAAATTCCTCTGGTGAACTGTCTACTTAGCCCGTGGCAGAATATTTGGCAATATTTTATATGGAGGGCTGGTCATACTGTGTTAAATTGTCAATCCTGTTAAATCTTAATCATAATTTTTCGAAAGCACTTCATATAGGATTTAATATTATTCATCTTATTATTATTATTCAAAATATGAAAAATGATAAACATGTGTAAAAAGGAAAACATCCAAAAGTAAGTGATTAAAAAAGGTTAATCAAGCATTAATGCTAATATATTCAAGTTAAACAAATTATTTTATTCCACTTATCAATAACTCATCTTCATTTATCTGTGCCATCTAAATTACTATACATCGTTATAATACTGTGTTGAAAAGTAAACGAAAAATATAATAAGCGACTATATGGATTTTAAGAATTAAACACATTCTCTCTCTCTCTCTCTCTCTCTCTCTCTCTCTCTCTCTCTCTCTCTCTCTCTCTCTCTCTCTCTCTCTCATGCAATGTAGGCAGAGCAGTATTTTCTGTCAGAGATGCTCTTTAAACTTTTATTGCAGCTAGCAACTTTTCCTCCTCGTGTTCTTGGAATCATAAAAGCTGGGCATATTCGAATACAATGTTTTTCCCGCTTGTAGACTTTTTTTTTTAAGGAAATGAGAAAGACCAATTTTTTTCCTCGACCTGGTGAAAAGAAAAACCTGTGCTTATCCCCTTGTCTTATTGGTCACTTGTTTCCTCCACGCAACTTGGTAATCACCGACATACTTTTTGGTAAAAGGGGAGAATGTCCACCAGGGTAAGTTAATGATGCAGGGAATTTCTACCCACGTTGAGAAATATGGTTTGAGTGGGAAACTTTGTGTAAAATGGGAACATGTGGTGATTTTGCCAGCTTATGTTCCTATATACACTTGCAAAATTGTAAGTGGAAGAGTTATTTATTTAATAATCTTATTATGTTGTACCACACGCAAATGCACACACATACGTGTATTTGCGTGTGCCACAACATAATATGATTATTAAATAAATAACTCTTCCACTTACAATTTTGCAAGTGTATGTAGAAACATAAGCTGGCAAAATCACCACATGTTCCCCAGTTCTTGTCAGCACCATTTTACACAAAGTTTCCCACTCAAACCATATTTCTCAACGTGGGTAGAAATTCCCTGCATAATTATTCAATAATCTTATTATGTTGTACCACACGCAAATGCACACACATACGTGTGTTTGCGTGTGGCACAACATAAAATGATTATTAAATAAATAACTCTTCCACTTACAATTTTGCAAGTGTATGTAGAAACATAAGCTGGCAAAATCACCACACGTTCCCTAATTCTTGTCAGCACCATTTTACACAAAGTTTCCCACTCAAACCATATTTCTCAACGTGGGTAGAAATTCCCTGCATCATTAACTTACCCTGGTGGACATTCTCCCCTTTTACCAAAAAGTATGTCCGTGATTACCAAGTTGCGTGGAGGAAACAAGTGACCAATAAGCAGTGTTTTTTTTTTTTTTTTTTTTTTTTTTACCAGGTCGAGGGAGACACTCGGGATGTGGTGAAATAATCGACTCTTGTCAGAAACCAAGGCGCAATACGAAGTCCGCCTCAAGGTCCTTTGAGTACGGAAAAGTAAGACTTTTTCTCGCGAGATGTCAAGGGCCTCATTATACCGGAATCACTAAATGTGCTTGAACTTAGGAAGTTCTTTTCCGACCCGCAAACCAATTTGGAAAGGGAAATCGTGCAAATTGTTTGGGGTCATATGCCATTCCCTACTTAGTAATTATAATACGTAAGTTCAAGTCCGTATGTAAATACAGGCATTCTATTTATATACATTTATAGAGGTGTTTTACTTCCTCTTGTAAAATTTTATTATTTGCAAAATCGACAGGAGTTAGAAACTTCTTTCAGTTGCTTTGACAGAAAAAAAGGGTAACTGCTTCTTACTTTTAAGAAAAATACATCTCTTTAATATGCAGTTTTTGCTATCTAAGTTGATGTTCTGTAAGGTGACTAAGATGCATGCATGCAGTCCTAATATATAGTCATAAATGAATTTTTATTTCCAGCATATGCTTCCGTCAATATCCTGTGAATGTCAATAATATTGCCCTACATGTTTGCTATTTTGATCTAGACATTTAGGCTTATTTAAGTGAAGTGATTTTCGTTGACTATATATAAAATTCTGTCGTTTCTGTCTGATTTTTTTATCTTCACCCAAGCTGGTACAAGGGTAACCAGCTAGTGGCTACTGATAACGAAGCCGGTACTCAGACCTAGGCCTTCCACAATACCGCCCACCCGTTGCACACAGAAACGGTGAGGTGGTGTTGCCAGTGAAAACAAACTTAGCAGGAGGAGGATTTGAACTCGGTA
>JANJGK010000008.1:56242253-56254224 GCA_039081455.1 Macrobrachium rosenbergii
TCTATCATTCTAACTGCTGTTTGTATATGTATGTAATCAGATTTTGCAAAGTGCGTGAACTCAATTCAGTGATTTAATCTCATAATAATAATAATACTTACTTTCGCTGTAAGTTGGCTTACTCTTACGCTACAATAAAGCTTTCTTTTTTTTATTTCGTGGAAGCAAATGAATAGCAAGTTTGATATAAATAAAAGCTGAATAGCAATAATAAAAGGGTTTTATTCTCCAGCTGTTAAAAAAATTGCAGCGGAAATCGAACTGCATTCGAACGTGTCCAACTTTTATGATTCCAAGAATGCGAAGAATAAAAATTGCTAGCAAGTAATAAAAGTGGAAAGAGGACCTATAACAAAAGACTATACTACGTGAACAGCAGGAGAGAGAGAGAGAGAGAGAGAGAGAGAGAGAGAATTCGGAATGCGTTAAAGATGCAATTTTTTCATTTTGTTCACCCCTTCAGATCTGTTTTTACTATGCATTTATTTGTTTAAAATCGCATTAAAAGGAAATGCAATAATTAAATATTTTACAAAGGCTCAACAAAAAACCGATTACTAGGAAAAGTATTAAATTGTACATGAGAGCTCAGTGAATATTTTTGTTCCAGTAACATATTTGGTGCTTTTTTTTGCAGTTTTACATGTTAAAAATATTGTTTCTGAAACGTTAATGGCATTTCAGATATCTTCCAAGTGATTAATAACTGTGGAGAATAATAACAGTGATAATGAATAAGTGAAGAGAAAGTGAATATCAGAAGACAATACTTAGTTTTTTAGATACATTTTCTAACACGTGGCCAATCATTTTCCAGAAAATAAATGTTATGTGTGTGTGTGTATATATATATATATATATATAGTATATATATATATTATATATACAAAGATGAAAATGCCCCCAAAAAAACACTGTACACACGTTGCAACCATATATTTTGAATATTTCTGTATTCTTAATCGTGACAGGAGCAGTTGTAAGGTGTATGCAGGTGTGTCAATACGTTGGTGGTATGTAGATGGCCGATGACCAGGTATTGATGGAAAAGAGGTTATACAGACACACATACATATACATATATAACATAGGTATACACATACATATACATATATATATATAAATATATATATATATATATATATATATATATATAGATGTATGTATGTGTGTGTGTTCCACATACACTCTGAAACGCATTGAGCAATTTCAGCCTAAATTGGTATATATTATGATCTCGCCCCTCGAGATCGACAGGTTCTTTAAAATAAACAAGCAATTGGGCTGTAATGACTGACGAGAGGTGACAAACAAAGGAGGGAGGAGCAGAACAAAACGAAAAAGTTACCTTAAAATTAATCTATTTACAAAGTTAAGTTATTTACATAATGTACAGTCGAGTCAAGGTTCTGGGTGGCACAAACACAAAATGAGCAACAATAATAATATGAAAAATCAGTCAAAGAATCAATAAACAAATCCACCCTAAAATAACAAAGCCATGAAAAACCATACAATCATAGATACAAATTGAATAAACAGTAATGACAAAATAGGCTGTATAAGGGCAATAACAATCTGTAAACAGAATCAATAGAAATAGGCAGCATAATACATAATTACCAATCAACAGTAAAAACAGGTAGCATAATAAATAATTAAAATTAACACTGAAGCGGCATAATGTACATAGAGCAAAATGGGAACACTTCCTCAAACAATGAGGGCCACAGTCCAATGCCGGACGATCAAGACAGAGCCGATACGACAACCACCTCGTCCTTGGAAACAATATGGACGTCCTCCTCGAACGCTGGACGATCAAGACAGAGTTGATACAACAACCATCTCGTCCTCAGATACAGTATGGAGTTCCTCCTTGAACACTGGACGATCAAGACAGGGTTGATACAACCACCATCTCATCCTCAGATACTCTCCGCTGCTCTGCTGCCAAGACTCTGCCTCTCTGCCGCTCTGAACCTGACTGGTCGTTCTGCCCTCCAGAACCTGACTCGTTGCTGCTACGAACCTGACTGGACGTTCTGCCCTCCAGAACCTGGCTCGTTGCTGCTACGAACCTGACTTGTTGCTGCCACGAACCTGACTCGCAGGTACGGATACCTGCAGCTGCTACTCAACTGGCTTGCTGCTACCCTCAACCTGACTTGGTGCTGCTACGAACCTGACTGGCGAAGTCTGACGCCATTCACCAGATGTAAACTCGCCAGCATTTAAAAAACACAAATAAAGGAGGCAACAATCCACCAAGGGAACAATCGACAAACGATTGTTCCTAACAGTATACATATGACTTACCATCTGGGAAAGAACACTGTTGGGGTAAGACATCACTGGCACCAAAGAGGGGGTGTGGGAAGGGGGGTCAAATATAAAAATTACAGAAAACGAAAAATGTGTCTAATCCACAGTTTTCAAGGTCGCTGAGATAAACAGTGACACTCCCGATGCCCTTTAAGTCAAAGTTTAGCCCTAGGAAGGGGAGTTGAGAAGGGGGTAGGAAGGGGGTGACATGTAAAAATAACTGAGAACGACAGATATCTGTGTCTAATCCATAGTTTTCGAGGTCGCTGAGATTAATAGTGACACTCCCCATGCCCTTCAAGTCCAAGTTCAGCCCTAGGAAGGGGAGTTGAGAAGGGGGTGGGAAGGTGGTGACATGTAAAAATAACCGAAATGACAGATATTAGTGTCTAATCCATAGTTTTTTGAGGTCCCTGACAAGAATAGTGACATTTCCGGTGCCCTTTAGGTCTAATCAATAGTTTTCAAGGTAGCTGAGATGAATAGTGACACTCCTGATGCCCTTCAAGTCCAAGTTCAGCCCTGATAGGAAGGGGGGTAGAAAGGGAGCGACATGTAAAATAACTGAAAACGACAGATATCAGTGTCTAATCCATAGTTTTCTAGGTTGCTGGGAAGAATAGTGACACCCTTCAGTTTCCATAGGAAGTGGGGTGGGAAGGGGTGGGAAGGTGGTGACATAACTTAACCGAAACTACAGATATTAGTGTCTAAACCCACAGTTTTTGAGGTAGCTAAGATGAATAGTGAAACTCCCGATGCCCTTAAAGTCAGTTTTCAAGATCGCTGGGGTGAATAGAGACACTCCCAGTGCCCTTCAAGTCCAAGTTCAGCCTGATAGGAATGGGGGGGGGGGTGAGAAGTGGTTGAATATAAAATGTCAAAAATGCTGGGCAATGTAACTGAAGCAACTATCTTAACAGGAACGGAAAGAGAGAGAGAGAGAGAGAGAGAGAGAGAGTTTATTGGTTGTCATTCAGAGATTTCCTGGGAAGTGCCAGGTTGGTCACTAATATATGTGTGTGCATATATATAATATATATATATATACATACAGACATACATACAGTACAATGTATATGTATGTATGTATGTATGTTTGTATATAACGCAATTACTGTACGACTATATTATGTTTTCAAAATTCTATAAGACAAAAACAACAAGAAGGGATAAAGTGTTTACGTTCATACATGCTCAGCGTTTCTTCGTGACTCTCCTATTTATACAAAACGCTCCACTCGTCCAGGAACTTCAGCTTCTCTAGTGGAAAATTCGCGCCCCTTCCAAAAAGTATGTTCGTGATTACCAAAGAGTGTGGAGGTTGTAAGTTGCCAATAAGGCAACTGGATAAGCTCGACTTCTTTGTTTTACTTTCACCAGATGGCTGAGAGTCACTCGACACTGGGAGAAAAAAAATCGCCGTCTCTCGACAGAAACCAACGAGCAATAGGTTGGAGTCCTCAAGGAGCCAGAGTGGGTGAGAGCAAGATTCCTTTTTTCCCCCGGATGTAAAGAGTCTCATTATGTTGTTTTGCATTGGGCCTGGAATCACTACTTGCACTCAATTAGTAAAGTGTTTACCAGCCTGCGAGACCATTTGGTCCGGGAATTCCAGCAAACTGCTCTAGGTCATAGGCCACTCTCCATCCGGTAATCACAATACACAACTCTTATGCGATTATAAACACACAAACGTGCTTTTCAAATACATTTCTAAAGATATTTATGTCCGTGATCTTATGAGGAACTATTGTTTTACCTCGGGGAAAAAAGATAATTGGCTATTGCTACCAAGAGAAGAGGTCTTTGTAATTTCAAGTAGACATGGATATATATATATTGTCTTTTTAAAATGAAAGAAGCAACATGCATTCAAGGAAAATTAGGTTTGTCATTTGTAATTCAATTTTATTTCCAACGGCATGTTTATAAGTTGACTAAATTTCAGATATTAATGTGTATCAATTATATACCACGAACATCATAGTCATTTTCTTCTGTCAATGAATTTGCAGTTGACTGAAAGTAAATTTTCTTATTTTTTCTTTATTTAGTGTTATTCTGTTTTTATTTTGCTATTCAGTTGTCGCATTATGAAAAACTATGACATTGATATGTTGTAAAATAAACACAAAAATTACCTTTTGCAATCAAAATCATAACTCTGTTGAAATTATTCAAAATTTCAACATAATTCCTTACTGTTGAGTCTTTATTTCCATAGGACATAAACTCGGAAGGTAAAAGGGCCATGAAATTGCAAAGCCTAGTGAGACCATAATGTGAGAAGGATAAAACGCAGAAAAAGAGAATAACAACTAAAATCCAGCAAAAGACGATCATGGATTCCACAGGAGTTGAACGATTAAATTCCGTTTTATGAAAGGAAAATTACATTGCAACTTTGTTCATTTGGGCAGAAAATCATCTAGCTAGTAGTTATTAGACTGTGCTGGGTCGCAGACAGGACGGAGACGAGTGTGGGGCTAGCAACCTAATCCCCAAGGACTTCTTAAGAATTAGAAAGTTAATCAATACCCTTTAGAGCCACCTCCTCTTAAGGGAAAACTCTTCGAATATTTCATATATAATATGTATGTACATATATATATATATATATATAAATATATATATATATATATATATATATAATATATATATATATATATATACATATGAATATATATATATATATATATACATAATATATATATATATATATATATACATATAACATATATATATATATATATATACATATAACATATATATATATATATATATACATATATATAATATATATATATATGAATATATATATTATATATATATATATATATATATATTTACATATATATACACAGATATATCTCAAACTTTACCACGGGGAAAATGAAATACTGGGTGCAAACCCTGACCGGTTTCGACTTTATATCCAATCCCTTTCAGCTCTGAAACAAAAATTGCGACAGTAATTATAATGGTGTTACTATTACCGATTAATATTCTGAATATAAATAATAATATATATAATGACAAGCGTGCTTGTCAGCTAATGGAAAATCAGTTTCACTCAAACAAAAGAAACTCTTTAGTTCAAATGTATAGATATTTTGTAAAGGGATGTTCGTTTCATAAATGTATATATACAGTATATATATATATATATATATATATAAATATATATATATATATATATATATATAGATATATATATATATATATATATATATACATACTAGTTTGTAAAGAAACTTAATAAAAATACACATCTCGCTTTCTACAAAAGTTTAGATTATGGTTTTGAGGAAGGATAAGAGAATAAGAGCGTGATAAAAGGAAAGGAAATGAATGAGAAGATGATGAAGTCGCCAAAGAGGAGGAGGAGGAACAGGAGGAAGAGTAGTGTGGAAGAGCGTCATAAAAGACGAGAATTATGCTGGAGAAAGGGAAGTGGAGGGAGATAAGGTGTTAAGAGGATCTGAGGCTGGTAGAGAAGATGATTTTAGAAGAAGAGGATGAGGTAATAAAGGTAGGGAGAATGAAGGGAAGAAATGGTTGTAAAAAAATGTAATGGAGAAAGAGGAAGCGGTGTTGGGACAAGGGAATGAAGTCGAGTAAAAAGAGAATTGCTGCATAATGAACACAGTTTATTTCCTCTTGGTTCATCTCTCGTATATCTTGTACAAACTAATAATATGTGAATACATGCAATTAAAACACGTGTACTTACAATTCGTACGTTAAGCTGTTACTTACATTATTATAACTTAATATATACAAAGCAAACACTCATGTAGGCGAAGGCCAACAGGACAGTCACTAGAAATACAAGTTTGAGCAAAAAGAAAGCCCATACATGAAAATACCGATGCACAAAATGAAGAGAGATTAAAAAGAGCAAATAAGAAATGATAAAAATGTGTTCACAGTAAAAATATAAATGGATATTCATATACTATTAAATTAATTGCTCCCCTAAAGTTGATACTTTTTATACTTAATTCTCATTAACACAACATCTTTCCAGTGCCCCCCCCCTCTCTCTCTCTCTCTCTCTCTCTCTCTCTATGTTTCACTATATTTAGGCTTTCGTCACTATATGTAGTAATCGAATTCCAATACAAGTATACGTATTACATATTTACAGTCTCTTTTTTCTTCAATCTTTCTATTTTCACATTTTCGACCTAAGTATAGTGTTAAACAGATTTTTATTTTAGTAATTTTGTTTTTCTAACCTTATTTCATAAATTTCCTAGTGTTACTCTTTTACTTTTTGATATTTCATTATGCGTATTTAACTTAAATTTCTTGTGCTTAATAAGAAAAGACACGAAGCTATCTTATTCCTCCATCAAATCTCGAGAATAATCTTAAAGAGACCTTGAAAAAAAAATCATAACAATTTTCTTAAACGCTTCGTGGGAATACAACACGTGTGAAAGAAGATGTGGTAATTAGCTACAAATGAATAATAACCCGGAGACAAAGGAGAAAAATATTCCTTTTTCGTTTCTCATTCATTTTTATCTCTGGAAGATCATCATCATCATCTTCCAGGTAATTAATTTTCTTGTGATTATTTCGTGAACCACAGAATCTAATTTTGCTGGAGAAATTTTTTCAACACTGTCCAAAACAGATGGCGTTATTTTATAGTTGAGCAGAGAGAGAGAGAGAGAGAGAGAGAGAGAGAGAGATCCATATATCCTACATATGCTCTTTAGCGAAAAACGAAACAGATATTTTTCCTCTCGCAACTAAAAACGTTAATTAGAATGTATTTGCCGTAGCTATGTTTTTCTAAAAAGAAAAAAAAAAAAAAAAACCTTACGGAAAGAGTATGAACAAATTTTACGTGCATCCGTAGCGGAAGACTAAAAGAGGAACTCACTGTTTAAAGCAAAATCTAATCTTTTATGTTTTCCCCGGTGTCATTTTGAGCAGCAGGGGTGAGAGATGCTCATGTGACAACGGGACAGCGGTACCCATAATTCATTAGAGGTCACCTTGCCAAGTACTGATCAGACCCAGTATTGCTAAAAAGTCCCTGGTACACTCAAAGATATCCTTTTTATCTTATAAAATCAGCGATAAATATTCAACTCCTTGGAAAACTCTTGGAAAACGGAAGCCGGAACAGTCACAGTGCTTAGCAGTATATATAGAAAGAAATAATCCCCGCATCGGACACCGTCATGAAATTCAGAGATTTCAATCAACACAGATATAACTGCAAGACGCCACCTATAAATGTCACGATTCTTCAAACGAACACAAGAAACGAAAAGGAAAACGCCAAACATGCTGCTTGGAAGCCAAAAAAAAAAAAAAACAATGTCAGCCAGTTTGATTGTCAGACACTTCCAGAATGTGGAATTTTTGGCCTCTTTCCGCATTTTAGAACGGTTTATTTTCTGTACTTGAACTGAGGGACCATATCTATCTTGGCCACTACATCATGAATTGTATATATGAAAAATCTTTATAAAACCATTCAGTATTTTCGATTAACTTCACTTTGCAAGCTGTTCAAGTGTGTGTGTGTGTGTGTGTGTGTGTGTGAGTGTGTGTGTGTCCCCTTTTCCTCTATATGAAATCACCTATGTTTTTGTTGTCACCTCAAAGAATTCTCGTTATTTTCTATTTTTTTTATAAGAAATTTGTTTGTCTGTCTATTTCCTATCTGCTTGTGTGTCTATATCCGGCTGTCTGGCTAAGATAGGGAAGTGAGTCTGCTCTATTTGGTTGCGACCCCATAACAACTTATTTGCTTCCAATAACTAGTTATTATTACCGGAAGCTCATTTAATATGATTAAGATATGAGTGGAGCTTTGTAATTCTGGTTTCCCATTCAGAGCATTAGAAATGTTCTGTTCTCAATAGGAAAAAAATTCGGCAACTTTCTAGAATTAAAATCAGGTTTGTGGTGACATTCCTTCTCAGAATAATCGCCATACATGTATTTCTCTTCTCCCTTATACACTGAATATACCTCTAGGCTCGAATTTAACACGTTTTAAAAATATGACGGTCTATAGATTTTTCAAAGCCTATTTTTTGTGGTGTTTGAGACAGGAGACTGAAAATCCATTTACCTACAAGAGCAGCAGGCGAAGGTAATTATGAACTAGCGGATTTTCTTTTAATCAGCGAAAAAGCATTTCTGAAATTTTTTAATCCTAAATCACTTAGGGATACTCCTCGCTGTTCTAACTCTCTTTAATGTACTGTTCTTGTTTCACACAGAAAACAAGTAAAAAATCGAGTCTTCTGTATATCGGTATGTCGTATAATCAAGGCCACCGAAAATAGAGTGGTCTCGGTACAATGCTGTATGCCCATGAAACTTTAACCACTGCCCGGTGGTGGCATGGTCTATATCGTTGCCAGACGTATGATTATGGCTAACTTTTAACCTTAAATAAAATAAAAACTACTGAAGCTAGAGGGCTGCAATTTCTATGTTTGATGATTGGAGGGTGGATGATCAACACTCAATATGCAGCCCGGTAACCTCAGTATTTTTTTAAGATCTGAGAGCGGACAGAAAAGTGCGGACGGACAGGACAAAGCCGGCACAATAGTTTTCTTTTACAGAAAACTAAGAAGTCACTGAATTTTTCCATTATAATAATGAATTAAAATACGTCTAAAGTGTCCATAAATTAGCAAAGGAAGCGTGTAAATGCAAGATAATTTTGAATGAGCACATCGCACGTTTTCTTATAAAATTATCATGAAGCCCGGAGAGGTTAAACTCAGTCGTAATTTGGTGAAGGTTTCGCGTTTCAAATGTTTTTTACTTGGACTAATAACAAGTAAAGAACACGCTTAAAATTTCCAAGAAAAAAATAAAGATAATAGCGCAATAATGATTAAATTACGAATACTTATTAATATAAAAAGGCAAACCACTTACTTACCTGGGGGATATGGACATCTTACACCAGGCCCACACTGTATCCATTCAGCCTCAGATGCTCTGAAAGGAGAAGAACCGTATAAAGGATTGCAACTACTTGGAATCGTGGTCCACTATACCCATTATACCCTCATACCAGGTAATTAATAAAACAAGTAATCTCGCAGAAGAGTAGATGAAAGAACAAATCCCCTTCTTGGGATTTCATCCACTTAGGTTACTGGCGCCGTAATAAATTTAAATAGAAAACTAAAAATAAATAAGTTTAAAAAGAATTTCATATAAAAATATCTAAAATTATATATGCATGTGTAATTATGAATGTCTTTTACTCTAATACCACAGTGTAATATGAATATAAGACACTATTTGAACGTTGCAACCATATATTTCGAGCACTTCCTTCCTGTGCCCCTGTTCACTGGTAAAATATGGACATGAAATGTTACAGGAGTATATATACAAAGCATATGTAGGTGTGGCATTAAGTCTCCGATGGTATGCTGGTGACCGTTCCCAAGGAGGGAAAATAAACAATTCCCTGGTGGTTTTTGGTCTCATTAACTCCTGTTTTACGATTCGTCTGATGTCGTGTTTCCTGGAGCACCTGTTTGAGGAAGAGGTGTAAGGATTAACCTGTCGATTTCATCCGCTTTCCAATGTCCTTATGACAAGCTCATATTGTTGGTTTGATTGATGATAGCAGATTCCAGCATCTTTTGTTTGTACGGACAGCTTCTTTTGAAAACCAGCTCCGCCCTGCTCAATTTATGGAATGGCCTCTATCCCTGATATGTAGAAAAATCCCTGAACTCTCCGAAGCATACCGTACTGACCTTTTGTACTCTGTTAATCTTTGCGAGCGGGACCTGCCCGTCTCTCCCGTAAATCTCATTACAATTGCTGCACGGAATCTTGTAAACTCCGGCTTCTTCCCCTTTTTTATTTAAGTATATATACATTAACGAGCGAGCTCCCGATGGATTTGGGATAATGGGAATATAAAAGGATTGTTAGACCTGAGTTGTTCTGGAATAATCTTGGCCTACCCAATAATGTGCTGAACCTCTCTAACCATCCCCTCACTGCAGAAGAACAGACCATTTTAAATCTTGGGGTTTCATTCGCTCTAAAACCTGGTCCCCAGAGTAATTAATTTCCTAGTTGCTTTTGATAAACATTTTGCAAAATACAATTACGACAAAAAAGATGCATGTCTCAAAGGCATTTTGCTAAATGTCTTGGAGCAAAATAACAAAAAAAATTCAGCTCCCGAAAAGATTCCAAAAATGCGCTAGTTAAAGGAAAAGGGGGGATATCATCACAAAATCTGACAAGATGGGAAAATAGTTCTCTTAGACAAGGAGACAATACATCAATAAAGTTCAAGAACTTCTAAACGATGCGAGAGACCTATGACAAATTAATGAAAGATCCCACAACAAATATTGCTGCTCAATTTAACAAATTAGTCAGAACCATAGGGGGGCAATAAGAAGGACATAGAACTACTAGAGACATTCAAGGTAATCAACCCTTCTCTCCCCTAGTTTTACGGCATCCCGAAAAACACATAAAGATGGGATTCTTTACGCCCCATAATATCTAGCAGGGGCTCTTTCATGTGTAAATCATCAAAATGGCTCGCAGACCTGTTATCACCCTTTCTAGGGAACCTTCTCATCCTCCCACGTCAAACATGCAGAGGATTTTATACAAAAAGGTTAATAGTTTAAACATACCCTCAAATAACATCAAATTGCTCAGCCTAGACGTCGAGTCATTATTTACTAAAGTCCCAATCGCCGACGTGTTGTCTTTTTTAGAGAGGAAGTTACAACCATATGAAGACCATTTTCCTCTTGGCATAGATAAAACTTTAAAACTTATCAAACTCTGTGTAACTAACAACGTGTTTTCTTCAATGGTAATTTTTACAAACAAAAATTTGGCTGTAGCATGGGAAGTCCCCTATCACCCCTTCCAGCAAACTTGTACATGGAATATTTTGAAACAGAAATTTTGTCGTCTATCAAACCCCGCAATATGATCTGGCTTAGATATGTAGATGATATTTTTACTTTCTGGGACAATAGCTGGGGGAGACTTTAAAGAATTTTTAATAGATTAATTCGCTAGTTCCGACCATAAAATTCAAAACAGAATGGGAAAAGGAAGGAAAATTGCCGTTCTTAGATGTACTGATCATAAGAGAACAGAACAGATATGCCTTCACAGTATATAGGAGACCCACTTTCGCTGTTTCTTATATTAATTTCTTAAGCTTCCACGATGTCTCCGTAAAGATCATGGGTAGGGTGCAACTTATTCCTCAGGGGGCTTAGAATATGTTGCAATGGGTACCTAGATAAAGAATTCAACACAATCCGCCAACACGTAACGCAACTGCTCTACCCACCCCACATTATCGAGAAGGCTATTAACAAAGCGAATAAAATATACTACAAAGGTCCCACTCACAGCAGACAAATAAATTTTTAACAACAAAATAAAGCTTCCATACGACGAAAACATCCAAAAAGTCACAGAATAACTCAGGTCTAACAATCCTTTTATCTTTTATTATCTCAAATCCATCGAGAGCACGCTCGTTAATGTATACTTAAATAAGAAAAAAGGGGAAGAAGCTGGAGTTTACAAGATTCCGTGCAGCAATTGTAATGAGATTCACGTGGGAGAGACGGGAAGGTCC
>JANJGK010000008.1:56254324-56259324 GCA_039081455.1 Macrobrachium rosenbergii
TATTACAATTCTCACCGAGAATTGTAGCTAGAACACTACAACTGACAGAATATGCAGTATCATTTCAGGTTACATTTCGTTTAAGTCCTTTGCACAGGTAGTGTATTCCTTCTAGGAATAAACTTTCTGGCTGGGACTGCCGAGTTAATTTTACTATCTACTTACTGCTGCTGGGGAGAGAAAAGAAAAACATTGACATGGGTACATTAGGGTAACTATAATTCAAAGCACAATTCGTGGCACTTCTAATTACTCTAGTTCACATCTTCTATGGCTAAGTGGATATTTTCCCTACCATCTACAATCAGTCGAGATTCACTGCTTTCTTCTTCTTCTTTATCTTCAGCTTTTCCCATCTTTAGATGGGGTCGCTGTTTATTATTAGTCTTCTCCATCTTCTGCGATCATGCAGCATTACCTCACTCACGTTCTTCTCCTGCATGTCCCTGTTAATTGTGTCTCTCCATCTCATTCTTGGTCTACCTCTCCTCGAGATTCACTGCTTTAACTATTATTAAAAATGCAGAAAAAAAGAGTTGGAGGGTGAAATACGAATATACACATATACTGTATATGCATTTATAGATCCAAGGGAAAGATCTAAGATTGATAAAGAATTTATATTGGAATCAAGAGGCATCAGTGAAAGTAGAAAATGATGAATCAGAGACTCGGCACATCAAGAGAGGTGTCAGGGTTGTGTGTTATCACCTGATCTCTTCAATTTATATAGTGAAATGATAATGAGAGATCTCAGAGATATGGAAGGAATCAAGGTTGGAGGAGCCAATATTAATAATATCAGATATGCTGATGATACAGCATTTGTTGCAGACTCTCACGATAAACTTCAAGCTTTAATCAGTACTTTACACCAGTCAAGCAGAGAAAGAGGTCTGTCAATAAATATTAAGAAACAGAAGTTATAGTTATCTCCGAAGATGAAATCCCCCCAAGAACAGATATAAGAATTAATGCTGAAACAGTTAAACAAACCGATAGTTTTTAATTATTTAGGATGCACTGTCACAAGTGATGGAAAATGCGAAAAAGAGATCACGAAGAGAATATCCATGACAAAAGACGCACTTGGTAAGATCAAGAAATTAGTCACCAACTCGAAAATATCTACGAATCTAAGGAGGAGGTTTGTGAAAAGTTTTTTTTTGGTCTGTATTGTTGTATGGCTGTGAAACTTGGACCTTGAGGAAGGCAGACGAGGAGAGGTTACATGCTGCAGAAATGTGGTTTTGGAGAAAGATGCTGATAATATCATGGACAGAAAGGAAAACTAATGAGGAGGTATTAGAGAGAGTAGGCGTTGAGAGGAACTTTTGACTTCAGTGAGAGGTAGACAAATGCGGTTTGTTAGTCACACAGTGAGAAGACAAGAACTAGAACACCTCTCTTCACTGGTAAAATCAATGGAAGGAGGCCGAGAGAAGACCTAGACAAAAATATACGGATGGATTGGTGAGAATGACTGGAGGAAGAATGTCCGCAGCTCAGCTGCTGCAGAGAGCCGGAAATAGAGAGGAGTGGTGAGCCATGATTGCCGACGTCCCTTGGGGATATGGCACCTGGATGATGATGATATATGCAATATATATATATATATAATATATATATATATATATATATATATATATATATATATATATATATATATATATATATATATATATATATATATATATAATATATATATATAAGAGACAGAACTATGATCACGGTGACTAGTATTGTCTGAGATATGGCTCAAGATTTGAAAGATTTCCAATGAGACGATCATCTGGAATTATAGTTAATCTGTATAGATATACTAATTGGTTATTTCTAGTTGATCCTCAGTGACCAAAGTGAATACATTGTTGCTATGGACGTTTTCGAAGCTGGTCAGTGGCATAGTTCTAAACGTATAAAAGAAGTAAAACACCAAATTTTGCAAATCCTCCACCGATTAACCCTCTTCTATGTTGAGAAAGATACTGCACTCAATGGAAAATGTAAAACGGCCACCTTTGACCCCTATTACAGGTCATGCTCAATTTAAAGGCTTTAAAATAACAAGAAAGCTATTGAGGTCAAATATGTTAATTATATGAGTTGGAAATTCATCTCAAGGATAACATTTTACACAATATCTGAAATTTAACTCGGTCTGGTGGTCAGAGTGGCTATCTTGTGGGAAGGGGAAAAAAATATACTGTATCAAAAGAGCAACGAAAGCTTTATGTACAGTCGGCAAGAAAAGTGAGGATACAGTTTTCATTAGATTTCGTTCATCGAATTTTAATTTTTTTTCTTACAGAAAACACATAATCTCGGTAATTTTACTCTAGAATATGAAAGTACAATGCAAATTATATCATATATGTTAAATCTGCAAAACAAAAACGTTCAGATACTTAAAAACACCATGCATGTCCGAAGTAATCAGAATTTCTCTGACGACTTCGTTCATAGAGATCTAAAAGATAGTGTGTGGATATCTCGATGTAGTACTGTTCATCAGAACGGCAATATTTACTCGTTTTCCGTTATGAACAGGCTTATTGTTGCATCATCATACGAGGTAATGGTAATTTCTTTAATTTTACACATTCATGTTTGTATTTCACGGTATTAAAACGTCAGCTGGAATTAATGGCAGTAAATGTTGTGACACCTAGGGTAGGTTGACAAATCTATTAAATCCGCAAAGAGCGTTCTCTATGATGTGAGGGGCAGCGCGGGAGCTTCGCCGGGAAAACACAAGTAACTGAATGTTTCTTGACGTTGCCATAGTTTCCTCTCTCTCTCTCTCTCTCTCTCATCTCTCTCTCTCTCTCTCTCTCTCTCTCTCTCTCTCTCCATTGCTAAAACATACTATACAAATATAGTATAGCTCAATCTCTAGAAGAAAAAATAATGAAATGAGTAGCTCTACATATAGGCCTAGGCTTACACAACAGCAACTCTCTCTCTCTCTCTCTCTCTCTCCCTCTCACTCTCTCTCTCATCTCTCTCTCTCTCTCTCTCTCTCTCTCTCTCTCTCTAGGTTATGTCGAAAATGTTTATTTTTGCTCAGAACTGTCGCTGCAAATTACAACTTGAACGAATACTGTAAAGCTTACTACTGCATTTAAATATCAATGATTTCAGAACCGTAGAATATGATTGAAAGTTATAGGAGGTCAAGCAAAAAACAAACACAATAAGATTGAAGCTTCTCCCCTTTATAAAGTTGCCAGATGTCGCATTATTGAGCAATATATGTCCGAGGATTTAAAAAAACTGTATCCTCACTTTCCTTGCCGAGTGTACATAGGTTTTTTTGAGATGACATTTCTCTAAAGGAAGAAAAAAACAAGTGGAGGACATTATTGGTGAAATAAAGTACAACCCTGTATAGATCAGGAACTTCCGAAGAAGCAAATAAATCAATAAAGAGAATGCCTGAAGGAAATGAGTAATGTTTGCTCTATCATTTTACCTGCAAGAGAAGGTCAGATCATGGATTGAATACAGAGATTCTTCACAGACAAAGAAGAAATCAAGCGCACATTTACAGGAATAAAATTTTGCGTCTAAATGCCCTATTTTATGACCTTACGATTACTGCTGCCATTACCAGTACTGCTGAAAATAATAATGAAAATTAATCACCATAAAAAAAGGGGAACATGAAAGAGTATCAATAACCAAACTAAATGCATTTGCTCCAAATAAAATTACCGATAAAACAGATACTGCAATTAAAACGACAACCCCAAATGCAAAGCAAAACCGGATTGGAGGCAGGGAAATGTATTTTTCTTTTTAATGGAAAACTCCATATCGAGATCTCGAACACTATTGGTTTTATCAGGGGTAAATTTCCCAAGAGCAACAAAATTCCATCACACAAAAATATTTATTCTAGAGAGCGCCAGGGTTTATATGATTATTTTTTTCATATTCCTTAACCCCGTGCATAAATGAATGTGTGTGCGTGTATATATATATATATACTATATTATATATAGATATATATATATATATATATATATAATATATATATATATATATATATATATATATATATATTATATATATATAGTGTGTGTGTGTGTGTGTGTAATGTGTGTCGTGTGCGTGTGTTTGTATTTACTCTAATTCACATATGATGTACTGTTTATTTGTGAGCATGTGAGTCTACAGCAGGAGAGTCGTCAATGAACTGCAATGTATATATGCCGATTCACTTTACATTACAAAAAAAATAAATTAGCATAACATTACCAGATCAACCATGGATCAGTATCATAAAATTTTCGCTTTTGCTACCACCATTTTGGCTTATATTACTCTTGAGGCCTTATGAATATTTTGAAGCTCTACTCTTCAACATTGAGAGAGCGCTGGCCTGCTGTTCCTTTAACCCCAGTTCGAATCTCGTCGCGTGGGAAGTTTGCTTTTTCAAGTACCAGACGTGGATCATATTTTTCAGAGAGAAAAATATCCAAAAATATTAGGGAATAACTAAGTTCAGAGTATATTGCACAGGCACGGTGTATTAACATTTGGTGAGTTTTACCAGTAGATTCACGAATTGTATGCTTCAGAGAGAGAGAGAGAGAGAGAGAGATAGAGCGAGAGAGAGAGAGAGAGAGAGAGAGAGAGAGAGAGAGAGAGAGAGACTGTAAGCTATCAACCCAAAACAAAAAATTATCTGACATTTACGCAAAAAAGATAGTGATCCAAAAAAACTAACCTTGTAGATATATGGAGATGTATACATTTATGCTATCATAAATGAATTTGACGGTGGCCTCTTGTAGATAATTATCGTTAAAATGATTTAAAGTAAGTTCAAAATATCATGTCCTTATTTATTCCATCAGCAGTTTCTAAACTGTCACTGATTAAAATCAGTTTATAACGTGGTAAAAACTAATGAGAGTAAATAAAGACATGATATGTACTTATTAAAACTGCGTAGTAATGTCCCCTATATCCTGGAAACAAAATGATATAAG
>JANJGK010000008.1:56264324-56269324 GCA_039081455.1 Macrobrachium rosenbergii
AACTCTAGATCAGTGATTCTTAAACTGGGGGGGCGCGCCCCCTAGGGGCGTGCCAGAAGCTTCCAAGGGGGGCGCAAGCAGAGTTGCCAGATGGTGCCAATTATTTTTTTTTATTTGTGATGTCACTTACAAAATTGACAAAAACGTTATCACTGCTTCATATATTTTCTAATCATTACCTCAAAACATGCCAAAACATTCAAAATATAAGTCAATTTTTAATTTCAAATCTTGTTTATGAATTGTCTTTTATTGTTATGATAAGTATAATAGCTTACAAATAGACAACATATTGTTTATAGATTATAGATGGCAAAAATTTCAGGGGTGGGAGGGCGTGGGGTCTATACATAATGCAGAGGGGGGGCAGAAGGCAAAAAAGTTTAAGAACCACTGTTCTAGATTAAAACTTTACAGGAATGTAGATCTACATTTGGAAATCTTTTCCGAAAGGCACTTGCAGAATTTACGTGTATGGAGGGTAAATTGTATACGGTGTAATAAGGATTAAATTAAGAAATGGCAACTACTGCTCTTCGAGGAACGTTGAAGTGCTCACAGCTTACACAACACGTTCCAAGTTCAGCGTCGATAGGAAATGGGAGTGAGAAAGTGTGATATATATACTGTCAAAAATGCTGGACAATGTAACTTAACAGGAGAGAGAGAGAGAGAGAGAGAGAGAGAGAGAGAGAGAGAGAGAGAGAGAGAGAGAGAGAGAGAGCAAGAAGGGGGGGAGGGAGAGAAGTGAGAGAGAGAGAGAGAGAGAGAGAGAGAGAGAGAGAGAGAGAGAGAGAGAGAGAGAGAGAGAGAGAGGTGTTAGGGAGGAGAAAGAGGGACAGAGTGAGGGAAAGTTTACGGTTGTCATTCAGAGTTTCCCCGGGCAATGCTGGGTTGGTCAGCTAGTATGTAATATACTGTATATACGTGTGTTGGCGCGTATGTGAATGAAACAAGAACCTACAGACTAATTGTTTGTTATTCAAACCAGCCATACCTTGTAACAATGTAACTCTGGAGGGAAGATTGGCAAATGACAATCTGGAAGTCATCCCTAGTCTAGAAATGTTTTCATAGAAACAGTCGACTCTTTCAAGTACAATTAACGAAACACCCTGAACTGTAGAATTCCCATGGCATCGTAAAAAAGGTTGTTGTTTTTTCATATATTCAATATCTTGAGGTGCTTCGTGAAGAGCAAATGTTCTAATTGCCCAATGCCATACAGGAATTTAAAAGAAAAAAACTTAGTAATTACTCTCAGTTCTCGCTCTCACAGGGGAATTTTCGATAACCAGTGATCGTGAATAAAAGTAAGAAGAGGAAGAGCCGATTCAGTGACAGGAGTAGGGAAAAAAAATGGAGGTATCCAACAGGCTGGAAGGGTAGAGTAGAGAAAGATAAGAATGAGAGGAAGAGGAGGTGGGGAAGAAGAAGGTTGAGAAGCAAAGGAAGAGGAGGACTAGAAGATAGGAGTGCTGGAAAAAAGAGAAATTATATATATATATAGATATATATATATATATATCATAATATATATATATATATATATATATATATATATATATATATATATATATATATATATATATATATATATATATATATATATATATATTAATATATATATATATATTATATAATATCCTTTATTTCAGCTCAGGGTCATATACATGGAATATACAAATGCAATACACACAATCTAGATACATAAGATAAAATGATAAAAATAATAATCGGCAGTAACCACAACAGTTGCTGAAGAAGTAGAAAAAATAGAATTCATAATAATGGTAACGACCGCAATTATATGGAGGATAATAGTAAAAAAATTTTAAAAAACGATAATAATTAAAAATACAGATTGCAGACGATTAATTACCAGTTAGGGACCTTAGTTGGTTATAGCAGTCAGGTCCAGAAGACTAAATACGAAAATTGAAAATAGCAAAACTAATTAATCACAGTAATAATAAAAAAGGAAAATACCAAAAATAACAAAAACGTAGAAATAATAATAATAATAATAATAATAATAATAATAATAATAATAATAATAATAATAATAATAATAATAATAATAATGACAGATTCTGAGATGACATTTCATAATTGCAAAAACAGAGAATAAGTCATATAAGGAACAGACGCCTCATTATCCCATCTTTCCCACAATTTAGACCTTCTTCTTGCCTTACTGCTTAGGATGCTCTGTATGAGCGAATTGCTGCTGTTTCTCAGTCGGTTGATCAGACTGGACATTGTTCCCCTAAAAGTGATTTTTAAATTATCCAGGCGGTTTTCTGTGAACATCTGCATGGCGGAATGATAACGAGGAGTGTTTGTGAGGCGTCTCAGAATGTCACTGTGAACAACAGTGATACGTCTCATGGTCTCTCAGGTATAGTTCGTCCAAAAGGAACACCCATATATACTGTAGCAGTACGAGCGGAAGAGAAGTAAATTCGTGTCTCGGTGACGGAAGGCAAACCTTGCAGTCATGTTGCCAGTTGTACATAGTTTACGACGCCTGTGTTCTATCTGCCGTATCTTTTAGGTCGTCCGTGATAATGTGGCCCAAATAGGGAAACTCACGAACGAATTCCAGACGATGATTTCCGAGGAAAATTTGAGGTTCTGCAATATGCTAAAGCGATCTCGGGAGCAGTGACATACACTGGGTCTTGGTTTCGTTGTATAGAATATCAAATTCCTCTGCATATTGGCGGCAAGTGTAGATGAGTCGGTGGAGACTTTGCGTCGATGGGGAAATCAGAACCATTTCATCGGCGTAACAGAGGTTGTTTACTGTTGTTTTGTTGATAGTGCACCCAATTGGGAGTGACTTCAGTTTGACATTCAGGGCATCTGTGTACGTGTTAAACAGGTATGGACAGAGAATGCCCCCTTCCCGGAGCCCGTTTAGGGAGCCAAAGGTGTACGACAATGCGTTACCCCGTTTGACACAGAATTGCTGTGTGGAGAACCAACAACATAAAATGCCAGTTCGATATAGAGGTGTGCCTCTTTTGTGCAGCTTCAGGAAGAGCTTCAGGTAGTTTACTCTGTCAAGTGCTTTTCTCACATCTTCAAAACATAGGAAAACAGGAGAGGCTGATGACAAGGAATAATTCAGTAATTCTTTCAGGATGTAGATGCAGGTGTTGGTTGAGTGGCTTGCTTTAAAGCCGAACTGGTTGTCAGCAGTGTGCAGAAAGCGGAGAAGTCTCACTAGAAGAAGGGATTCAAGTATCTTCGACGCAATTGTAGTAATTGCAATTAGCCGATAATTGCCAGGGTCAACTGTATACTTTAGCTTGTTTTTTATTTTGTTAATGGTATTAAGTGAACTAAAAGTAGGGAGTCTGGGAGAAACTGGTGAATTATGCACGCACTGAACAGAACAGCTAACAAAATGTAAATTATTGGAAGGCAGAATTTGAAAGCTTCAGCAGGTAGACCATCACAGCCGGTCGATTTATTATTAGGTAGGTTGTTTATGGCATAGCTGATGTTACCTGGCGTTACATGATCGGCGAAATGATACTGAATGTTATCAGTAAGGAGGTTATCTGCATCCCTTCGGGAGTCTTGATCGTTTATGCAATTCAGGATGGTGTTGAAGTGATCGCCCCACAATCTTGCGATAGCCACGTCAACGACGGCATCTCCTACTCTCTGTGATAGCTTTTTAGTTTTGGGATTTATGGATTGAATGTTTCCAAAGACGAGGGTAATCGCCAGATTCCAATTTTCCAGACACTGCATCAGCTCTGTTGCTTTTCATTCAGTCCGCAGTGCTTAAGGGCAAGTTTGAACTGCGCTCTAGCCTGCCCCATTAGCAGTGCAAGTGTCCTTCCCTTGGGCTACCATTTTGTCTCCACAGTAAAAACCTTTCTCGTGAATGTGTATATAGATCTTTAACCAAGTCATTCCATCCAGGTATATTACGAGGGTTGCCTTGACGAGATCTAAAGGTAGCCCTACTACCGGAGGCAAGCACAGCGGAATTTATATTTGAATAGAATTCTTTCAGATCTCTCCTTGTGATGGTCATTTCTACATTTTGGGTTAGTGCACAGTAAGGCGTCTGCAGGTTGAACTATTGACGTTATTACTTACGCAATTCTTCTGTGCATTAATACAATTACTAACAGGACCTCATTGAAACTGGATGGTATCTAGCAGAGATATTTATTTAAAAAAAGAAAGTTACAAGCTTTCCAGGACTAGCAGTCCTCATTGTCACATATCTGTAGAATGACCAGACACATGGGCTAGCTGTATTTATATGTGTGGAGGAGTGGATTAAAATCCTTGTTCCTGTTATTACCCTTCTTCTCCTGTGTGGCCCCGCTCTCGTGACCTTGGCCTTTCTCTGGCGGCCGCTCCTTCTCAGGTGTTCATTTTTCCATGTGTTTTCTTATGTTGATGCGTTTCTTTTCTATAGCAGAGTGTATGATTTTTCTTGATATGCTGTCTTCAAATCCGTTTCCAGTGTTGCCTGCCATTACATTGTAGGCGCATGTTATGAAGGCATTCTCTACAATCAGTCTGGCCATTTTGTTTGTGTTCCTGTACAAAAAATTCATATTTTCCCAATCTATTTTGTGGTCTTTTTCCAACAGTGCTTGGTGACTGTTGATGTCTGATTATAGTTTCTTGTGTTTTGTATATGTTGTTTGCTTCATCCTTTGCGTGATTTGCCCCTGTCGCCGAAGTAACGCTCGTCACAGTCTAGACATGCTTGCCGTATATACAACCCCCCCTTTTAACTCTTCCTCTTCTACCGGTCATTCTACGGACACTGGACAACGAGTCCTGGAAAGCTTGTGGTAACTTTTTTTTTAGAATAAATATCTCCGCTAGACACCATCCAGTTTCAATGAGGTCCTTTTAGTGCGTATATATATAATATATATATATATATATATATATATATATATATATATATATATATATATATACAGAGAGAGAGAGAGAGAGAGAGAGAGAGAGAG
>JANJGK010000008.1:56279324-56304324 GCA_039081455.1 Macrobrachium rosenbergii
CCTTATTGCGGACTTCTCTTCAGTGGAGGTGCGTGCTAACAGCTCGCCTATATTTGTCATTTCATGGGGGAAAAGTCAAAATCTGGATTCTGCTTCTTTATATATTCTATACAGTTGGTTCTATACAATTGTTGCCGCGACGCGTTTCGACAGACTCTTCTGTCATTCTCCAGCGGGAGCTAGTAGAGGACTGGCAGATTGCATAGGTCCTTCTGAATTTATACACGGGCTTCAGCGGGGGGTCATGGATGGCGAATTCTGATTGGTTGCAGTCAGCGAACTTCAAGCCAAATTTCTGCGGCGAAGCTCGATCCTGACAGATCTTCGCAACCTGGGAATGTCATTCATTCCAGCGTTCCCATTGGCCTGCCGTTGCGTGATGTCATGCCGGCTGACATCATCGGTAGTTTGGCTGCTATTGGGCTGCGGATGAATGATGTCATTATCTACTCTTTCTGTCGTAGTCGGGGGATTGTCTCGAAGGGCGCCTCGCTCATCAGGGGCATCTCCATTCTCAGGGTTGTTGTTTTCAGGTATTCGTTGGATTTGGTGGGTGTTCTGCATTATTCTTCTTAAATTCGTGGGTAGGAGCGATGCCTCCTGCGTCGTATTCATTGTTGGTTTTCTCTCGGCAATGAGGAGCGCCTCTAGCAGGCGCAGACGTCAAGGGTCGGCGGCTCTCCCGATTATGCTTATATTTTGTATAATACTGTCGCGGGAGATGGAAATATTGTGAGTAGCACGGGCGTGGTTCATGATGGCACCCTCCTGGGCGTGGCAGGAGATCCTTTTTGACAGACGCATCGTGGTCATTCCAATATAAGCGCCGGGGCATCCTCGGACAGGACATACAAATTGGTAGACCACGTTCTTCTGCTTGAGGGGTTCTCTTGCTGGCGGAGAGGGGTTATTCTTCATCACCAGATCACGGGTGCGGCGGTTCTTATAATAAATTATAAGATTTATTCTCTTACTGTCTTCGGTCGGGGTGACGTTTTCCATGACGATTTTCTTCATGGAGTTCTCGTCCTCACGGTACTGGGGATGCATCCGGGCCTTATAATAGATCTTTATGTCATCTTGGGGGGCAGGTTGTGTGTTCTCACCGTTGTACCATTTTTCCAGGCCAGTTCGAATTTCTTTGTTGATGAGTTTGTTGGTGAAACCATTGTTCACCAACATTTGTGCAGCACGTTCGAATTCCTTGTTGGTGTCCTGCCAGGTGGAGCAGTGGGAGAGGGCCCTTTTAATGGAGGTCCTGACTGTCGTGTTCTTAAACCTAGCAGGGCACTCGCTATCCCCATTCAAGCAAAGTCCCAAATTGGTGGATTTTGTGTAGACTGATGTCTTCAAGTTCCGTATATCAGGTCCACAATAATATTCAATGGTATTCTTGTTGATTTTATCAAAAAAATTACAAAAGCTTTCGAACCCTGTCCTGGGTTCATCTCCAGTTAGTCTGAAAATGAACACAGGAGAGGGTTCGAAAGCTTTTGAAACTTTTTTATAATATCAACAAGAATACTATTGAATATTATTGTGGACCTGATATACAGCATATCCCGTTCTCGATTTAGAGGAGAAAGACCTAATAATAATAATAATAATAATAATAATAATAATAATAATAATAATAATAATAATAATAATAATAATAATAATAATTAAATCATGGTAATTTAAATGTGCGTATAATTCCATCTCTATGTACATTTTCACTGCAAAGTTATCAATTGATTCCGGTGAGTTGATTCTGTCGTATTTGAATTACACAAAATTATTCTGAAGACCCTCTTCATTTTAATTTGTTTTGATCTATACACCACCTCGGTATAGGCTATTTATGAAAATGGCTTTGGCTTTTAGAATAAAAGGTAGTGTAAGTTTTTATGTGAGAATATCAACTGAATTATCCAGGAAGCAGACAGAGGTGGAATAATTGTAAACATGCGACATATCAATGCCATGGTAATTGCGATAATCGTGTCATTAGTAAAAAAAAAAAAAAAGATTTTTAGAGACAAAATGTAAAAATCTTTCACGTACAGAATACTAATTAGCACAATCGAGATAAAAGCATTCAAGAAAACGTATTAAGATATGGTCGGTCATTCTACGACAACGCATATCCGGCATTTATGCAGGCAACCAAAATCCTTCGTCGGATCAATTAGAGATAAGGGCATCCAATTCAAAGACAGAAGTGTCGGTAAAAAACATTTAGCAGGAGGCTACATATAAGCACCCCAAACCCCGCTACCTCCCCCCCACCCTCCTAGTTTTCTGTAAAAGAAAACTATTGAGATGGCTAGTTGTTTGTCCGTCCGCACTCTTGCTGTCCGCCCTCAGATCTTAAAGTACTGAGGCTAGAGGGCTGCAAATTCGTATGTTGATCATCCACCCTCCAATCATCAAGCATACCAAATTGCAGTCCTCTAGCCTCAGTAGTTTTGATTTCATTTAAGGTTAAATTTAGCGTACTTCTTGTTACTGTTTTTATATATTCTAATCTGTATTCTGCATTCATTTTTCCGTACCTGGATTGGAAGCTTTCTTTGTTGAAGCCCTAGGGTTTGTAATATTCTCTTTCTGCAACTTGAGTTTCAACTCAATTTATCATAATTAAATAAAGAACTTTGAGTTCATGAATCGGTTTATTTGGTTTGGGACATAAAATGAGTCAATGGTTGGTGGAGCTAGAAGGAAAACATAACTATAACTAAATCATGAGGTCAAGGTTATTATTATTATTATTATTATTATTATTATTATTATTATTATTATTATTATTATTATTATTATCCAATATGTAAATGCATTCCAATGCAATAAAACTAATCCCATCTATTTCCGAACATATCTTCTCATGGTAGACTGTACATAAGAGAATAACGACATAAGAATCACTGGCAACTTTCTATATATATGGAAGATCTAACACATCAATATAAGCATTTATATTAATGATTAAGTAGTGAAACAAAGTATTAAGAATGGCATTACAGCCCCTCTCCAAACTTCAAGTAAGCACAAAAATTCCAGTTTCAAATCCAAACCCCTTCATCTACTGCAATATAAACTGTTTTTACGCTTTCGTAACTATTGGACAGATGCCCTTTACATTGCCAGAGAAAAGTCGCAGCGATTTTATCTTTGAAACACGTTTCTAGCACCAGTGACTCACTGATTTACGTGGTATTTGGTATTTGCTATATCGACGAGTATCCTCTGAAAATGTATTTAATTTCCTCTGGGAACATTACAGATTCTTTACAGCACAAAAGACAAGTATTATGAAGCATTATCGAAGTCCTACAGTATATATATATATATATATATATATATATATATATATATATATATATATATATATATATATATATATATATATTTATATATATATGTATATATATATGTATATATATATATATGTATATATATATATATATATATATATATATATATATATATATATATATATATATATATATATATATATATATATATATATATATATGTATATATATATATATATATATATATATATATATATATATATATTTATATATATATATATATATATATATATATATATATATATATATATATATATATATATATATATATATATATATATATATATATATATATATATATTTATGCACACAATGCTTATGTGTAAATACGCGCGCGTGTGTGTTTGCGTTTTATATACATATACGTGCACATATACATATACATATATATATAATATATATATATATATATATATATATATATATATATATATATATATATATATATATATATATATATATACATATATATACATATATATACATACATATACATACATATATATATATATATAAATATATATATATATATATATATATATATATATATATATATATATATATATATATATATATATATATATATACATATATATACATATATATACATACATATATATATATGAATATATATACATATAAATATATATATATATATATATATATATATATATATATATATATATAATGATGTGTGTGTGTGCTCTTGTATAACTAAAATAAAAAAACTCATCGAAATATCAAATTTGTTTGCTAATTTGCGGAGAGTCATCACGCTTTTGAATGCTAATACCCTACGACTTTATCTTCGTGCCACGTTCTCTTTTCACGGCATTTCCACTTAATAAGCCCCGATGGCCGGAGTTTCGCGTTTTACGTTTTGCCAAGAGAAAGAAGGACATTCTACCTAGTTTGCATTTTACTTCTCTTTTTTTTTTATTTTCGCCTTATGTCTTTTTTTTTATTTCCCTTCGTACTCTCCCACTTTTTTATATATAAATGGGAACACTTTAAATGAAATTATAGAGATAAGATGGTGTTCAAACTGTGTTGCATAGCTCGCAGGTTAATTGTAACTGCAGTTATTTTAATAATAATAATAATAATAATAATAATAATAATAATAATAATAATAATAATAATAATAATAATAATAATTCTGAACAGAATGGCCATTTGGATGCCGTTGAGCTTGTATTATAGTTTCTCAGTCTCTCGAATGAGTTTCTTTGTAGCAGCAGGTAAATTATACAGCAGTTGTCCAAAGGTAATTCATTCGATGACGCCTCAGTAGGGCTATCTTCCATGTTTCAAAAGGCGAATGAAGCCAGGGGTACAACTGCCACATATTTTTACCATCAACCAGGCTTATAGAGTTTTTTGGCGATATTTGATTGGTTGTCAAAACTTGGAGGGGGTTGGGGGGTGGGTGGGTGCCTGCTATTGGCTGGGAGTGGAATGACTCATCTGGGAGAGTCTGGCTGACCGACGTAGACCCCAAAAACTTCTGTACGCCCTCTTGCAAGTATAATCATGGCGTAGTTGTATCCTTGGCTTCATTTGCTTTTTGAAAAACGGTAGAAAGTCTTCCTGAAACTCCGCGAGTAAATGAACTTTGGACAGCTGCTGTATAATTTACCTGCTGCTACAAAGAAACTCGTCAGAGAAATTGACAAACTACAATACAAACTCAACTTCATCCAAACGGCCATTCTGTTCAATGTTGGAGTGAGGTATTCTTCCGAAACAACAACAACAACAACAACAACAACAACAACAATAATAATAATAATAATAATTAAATCATGGTAATTTAAATGTCCGTATAATTTCTTCTCTATGTACATTTTCACTCTAAAGTTATCAATTGATTCCGGTGAGTTGATTCTGCCGTATTTGAATTACACAAAATTATTCTGAAAATCCTCTTTTCATTTTAATTTGTTTTGATGTATAGGCTACACCACCTCGGTATATTTATGAAAATGGCCTTGGCTATTAGAATAAACGGTAGTGTAATTTTTTCTGTGAGAATATCAACTGAATTATCCAGGAAGCAGACAGAGGTGGAATAATTGTAAATATACGACATATCAATGCCATGGTAATTGCGATAGTCGTGTCATTAGTAAAAAAAAAAAAAAAAAAAAAATATATATATATATATATATATATATATATATATATATATATATATATATACATATATATATATATATATATATATATATATATATATATATATATATATATATATATATATATATATATATATATATATATATATATATATATATATATATATATATATATATATATATATATATATAGTCCTTTAGAGGCAAAATGTAAAAATCTTTCACGTACAGAATACTAATTAGCACAATCGAGATAATAGCATTCAAGAAAACGTATTAAGACATGGTCGGTCATTCTACGAAAACGCATATCCGGCATTTATGCAGGCAACCAAAATCCTTCGTCGGATCAATTAGAGATAAAGGGCATCCAATTCAAGGGCAGAAATGTCGGTAAAAAACATTTAGAAGGAGACTACATATAAGCACCCCAAACCCCACTACCTCCCCCCACCCTCCTAGTTTTCTGTAAAAGAAAACTATTGAGATGGCTAGTTGTCTGTCCGCCCGCACTCTTTCTGTCCGCCCTCAGATCTTAAAGTACCGAGGCTAGAGGGCTGCAATTTGGTATGTTGATCGTCCACACTCCAATCATCAAACATACCAAATTGCAGCCCACTAGCCTTAGCAGTTTTATTTTATTTACGGTTAAAGTTAGCCATGATCATGCGTCTGGCATCGCTATAGGTGCCAACAACAAAGGCCACCACCGGGCTGCGGCTAAGTTTCATGACCCGTGGGTGAGACTTTCATACGGCATTATACCCTGTACAAAAAACTCGATCTTTTACTTGTTTCTGCATAGTTATGACATTAAAAGTGCTCCACATGTTAAGGTCGATATTTAGAGAACAAATATTTCTAAAAAAAACATATATATATATATATATATATATATATATATATATATATATATATATATATATATATATATATATATATATATATATATATATATAAATATATATATACATATATATATATATATATATATATATATATATATATATATATATATGTATATATATATATATATATATATATATATATATATATATATATATATATATATATATATATATATATATATATATATATATATATATACAGTTTCGGAGCGCCATGCTCTCTCTACATTATAGAGGCCTCCACACTGACGCTCCGAAACTGTACCTGGATTTCTCAAATATATTTGTTCTCCAGTTTGTGGTTATTTTTATCCACGTTTCAAAGTTCGACACAATCTTTCTTTCTTCCTCATTTTCTTCTTTATCGAAAGAGTGAATTACAGACGAAGGACTAAACATGTATCTTGAATTTATCAGGCGGGAATTTTTGATTATCACGACTTTTATAGCTTAACGAAATTCATATTTCTACTTTAGAATACCATCAAGAATTTATTCATTAGGTTTAGGTACGAAAAAACGCATAAGAATATCCTCCTCAAGTTGCAGGAGAAGCTGTAAAAACCTTCATTGTTTATGTAATGGTAAGATTCTGGGGGAGTTAAACTGAATACGGAATAAGTTAGCTTTTACATAAAAAAGAAAGTGCTAGAAATCCTCTGGTATTATGCAAATCACTGTAAGAAATGTTAGGCATTTCCCCATGAATCTAACTTATCATTAATAATAATAATAATAATAATAATAATAATAATAATAATAATAATAATAATAATAATAATAATAATAATAATAATAATAATAATAATGCCGGGTACCAACTCAAGAAAGGAGGCAACAGAATTAACCATCTGATGTTCGTGGACGACATTAAGCTGTACGGTTAGAGCATCAAGGAAATAGACACCCTAATCCAGACTGTAAGGATTGTATCTGGGGACATCAGAATGGAGTTTGGAATAGAAAAATGCTCCTTGTCAACATAAAAAAAGGCAAAGTAACAAGAACTGAAGGGATAAAGCTACCACATGGGTATAGCATCAAACACATAGATAAGACAGGATACAAATACCTGGGAATAATAGATGGAGAGGATATAAAACACCAAGAGATGAAGGAAACGGTCAGGGAAGAATATATGCAGAGACTTAAGGCGATACTCAAATCAAAACTCAACGCCGGAAACATGACGAAAGCCATAAACACATGGGCAGTACCAGTAATCAGATACAGCGCAGGAGTAGTGGAGTGGACGAAGGCTGAACTCCGCAGCACAGACCAGAAAACTAGAAAACACATGACAATACACAAAGCACTACACCCAAGAGCAAATACAGACAGACAATACATAACACGAAAGGAAGGGGGAAGAGGGCTACTAAGTATAGAGGACTGCGTCAACATCGAGAGCAGAGCACTGGGGCAATAAGTGGAAACCAGTGAAGACGAGTGACTAAGGAGTGCATGGGAAGAAGGACTGATAAAAGTAGACGAAGACCCTGAAACATACAGAGACAGGAGAATGAAAAACAGAATAGAGGAATGGCACAACAAACCAATGCACGGACAGTACAAGAGACAGACAAAAGAATTGGCCAGCGATGAAACATGGCAATGGCTACAGAGGGGATAACTCAAGAAGGGAACAGAAGGAATGCTAACAGCGGCACAAGATCAGACCCTAAGAACCAGATATGTCCAAAGAACAATAGATGGAAATAACATCTCACCCATATGCAGGAAGTGCAATATGAAAGACGAGACCACAGACCACATAGCAAGCGAATGTCCGGCGCTTGCACAGAACCAGTACAAAAAGAGGCATGATTCAGTAGCAAAAGCCCTCCACTGGAGCCTGTGCAAGAAACACCAGCTAGCTTGCAGTAATAAGTGGTACGAACACCAACCTGAGGGAGTGATAGAAATCGATCAGGCAAAGATCCTCTGGGACTATCGTATCAGAACAGATAGTGTGATACGTGCCAGTAGACCAGACGTGATGTTGATTGACAAAATCAAGAAGAAAGTATCACTCACTGATGTCGTAGTACCATGGGACACCAGAGTAGATGAGAAAGAAAGAGAAAAAACTGATAAGTATCAAGACCTGAAAATCAAAATAAGAAGGATATGGAATATGCCAGTGGAAATTGTACCCATAATCATAGGAACACTAGGCACGATCCCAGGATCCCTGAAAAGGAATCTGGCAAAATTAGATACCGAAGTAGCTACAGGACTCATGCAGAAAAATGTGCTACTAGAAATAGCGCACATAGTGAGAAAAGTGATGGACTCCTAAGGGGGCAGGATGCACCCCGGAAACCCACACCATAAAAACCACCCAGTCGAATAGGATGACTGATAGACAAAAAAAAAAAAAAATAAAAATAAATAAATAAATAAATAAATAAAAATAATAATAATAATAATAATGATAATAATAATAATAATCCCTATTTATTTTCTAAGATAATATGGTCACAACTTTTCTCCATTGAAAGCGTTTGTGTATATGTGTAGAGGTCATAACATCGATAATTTAGTTGTTTGCCATGTTTTCATACCATTCATTTCCAAAAACAAGAATCTTCTACCTCTGTCTGTCTCGAATTCAACTACCCGCCTGTTAATAAATGTTTGCAACTACTCGAGTTGAGAAGTTCATTGTCACTAACTTATCTTCTTCTTTTTTTTTTATCAGCCGTGTCTGTTCGGTATGATAAATATAATACTAAGAACTCTTCAGGAAACAGAGAGAAAACAATTTTCTATCGGTGAAATTAGCGTTGAATTACTATGAAATTCGCTCCATCCTCGAGAGAGGCGCCAAATAAACCAGTGGACAGATCCTGCGTTTTAAATCAGCTCATTCTTCTTTTAGCTGACTAAAGCGTGGAGCAACTTCAATGATTTCCTGAAGTGAAGTATGAAACCTTTATTATGTCTATTTTTTCTCATTTGTTAACGGTCCAGTATCTGTCATTCGTCTTTTCAAAGATAGAAGTTATCTTTATTTTATTTTATTTTTTTTTATTTACCCTTGTGTTTTATTCCCTACTGATTTCTCAAATTTATACCCTACAATACTTATAAAGAACAGCTGAGACTCTATTACTGTCCCATGAAGTAAAACACAAGTTGAAACTAATCTTGTTGCAAAATATATTTTATTCTTCATATCTATTTATGAATCATTTAATCATATATTAAATTTAGGTGTTTAGAAATGAGGATATTGTCTGAGATTATGAGAAAACATAAGCAGAGAGACAATCCCAAAGCTCCGAAGCCTTTTGAGGATAGATAACGCAACGGCAATATATCCTCAAAAGGCTTTGGAGCTTTGGGATCGTCTCTCTACTTATGTTTTCTTATACTCTCAGACAATATCCTCATTTCTAAACACTTAAATTTAATATATGATTAAATGATTCATAAATAGATATGAAGAATAAGATATATTTTGCAATAAGATTAGTTTCAACGTGTGTTTTGCTTCATTTAATAGATACTGTTTTGCGCAATACTGACTTCCGAAAAATTCCATTGCCATTGGGTTTCTCAGATTCAAAAGTGGAGATATTCTCAAAGGGCATCCACGCATACAAATGCTTATTTCGATTTTTCGTTCGGTACTCCGGAAGAGTGGATATATTTTGGAATATTTTCGCAAAAAAAAAAGACCTGTTCAAAGTTTAAAAAGTATTCGCCACAGAAACTGTTTGCTTTTCATTACGCCATTTGAATTGGTTGATGCTTCGTCTCTCTCGTAATTAATTAAATGACTCAATTTCTTCAAGGTGATCAATATCAACACTGGACACCTTACATATTCCTCTGTCTATTTCAGCCATTTAAATGACTTCATTGGTCTCGCACGACTTCTCGCTGTCACAGGATATTTGCTAAGAAATTCCTTTGGGGAACATTTTTCCTTCGTTCTTTTTAACCACGCCAATATTTAGATTTTTATACGATATTACCCATATACATATTTACAAT
This sequence comes from Macrobrachium rosenbergii, assembly GCA_039081455.1. Lineage (NCBI taxonomy): Eukaryota > Metazoa > Arthropoda > Malacostraca > Decapoda > Palaemonidae > Macrobrachium > Macrobrachium rosenbergii. The sequence goes on from JANJGK010000008.1 coordinate 56,289,732, forward strand.
ACTAAACATTTATTAAATATTTATATTAATTACACATATGGATTTATTAAACATATGGATCAGCATCGTTCCCGTGTTAATAATTCCTTCCAGATAAAAATAAAATAAAATATACGCGATCTAAAATCCTGTAGTCTTGCCCGTTCTTCCCTTTCTATTACACTTCTCTTCTCTTTCATGATTTCTTTCAGGTATCCCCATCTTTCTTGACCGAAAACTGACAATTATCAAGTCTCTATTTAGTCCACTTCAGCTGTGGTAATTTTAAATATTTTTATGTTATAGATATAACTCCCCTTCCAAGTATAACTCTTCAGCTGGCTGAGTGTAACCCAATGCAGGCAGATCTGGCATGTTTGTAAGGTTGATTTTTGATGAGAGTTTGCTAGCCCCATCCATGCTCATGTCACTACAGATGACCACTGAAGCTACTTGTTATGACTTTAGATAGTATCGAACCATATGTTGTTCGTGGTTGTTACTTAAGAGAACTGAAGTATAACCATTGTGGCATTTACCGTCGGTCACCTACTGAAGTATTGACCAAATCCAATGGCTATTTTCTTCCTAAGCCTAACAAAACCTTAACATATTATCATATACATAATATGATAATATGTCAAATGAACACATCATGAAAACGGAAATTCCGGCTTCTCAGACTCGTTTAAATAACGATCATACATTAAGAGACAACAATTAAGAGCAGTACTATATTAATTTACCTCTGGCTTTACAAAGACTAGTGTTTTAACAATTAAAACTCGCTCTTTTGTTTCACGCCATGAATAAGAATGACCACGTTTCGTAGAAAGCCAAAAACATCATTCAGTTCATCATTTTCTTTTGCTTGGCCTAAACTGAACTTGCTAATACGTATTTCAGAAGCTAGCCAGAACCAATATCATACAAGAAAATTATATTTAAGATTTCAACCCTTGATATTTTCTAGTCGAATAGACATCCTTTATATCGCTGTTATTGACTGCAGTCAGCTCTGTTATGACATTAATGATATAAATTCACCATCATCCCTCCAGAATTTCTAACAAACGTGGCGAGGTGATGGTTTTCTAGAACGACATAACATGACTGTCAATATCAATAATCAATTCACCATCATTCAAGATTTTTTGGGGTTATAATATATTTTGCTTCCGAATTAAAGCAGAAAAATTCGAATAAATTTTTTTTTATTAAATGGAAGGTCAACCCCATGCATTTTGTAGATGAATTTTGTGCGTAGATACACAAATGATACACGTACATTTATTAGTTGCGTGAATATTTTCAGAAAATAGAAATTAATAAAAAAAAAAAAATTATACTCACGATATTCTTCGCGTACTGAATGGTTCATAAGTAATGTGTCATGATCATGGTTAACAATTCGTCTCCGGCAATTTAAAACGGAAAAATTTAAGCAAACAAGTTTTTACATATATCAACAGTTCTGATTAACCACATGTCCAGTTCTGCCAAAGACCTATAATAATAATAATAATAATAATAATAATAATAATAATAATAATAATAATAATAATAATAATAATAATAATAATAATAATAATAATAATAAAAAATTTAATGTAATGATGCTTTTGTTGCAAATCCTAAAATTCTATTAATATCCTAAACTGATTCATCACTTACGGCATTTCTATTTTTGTCATGTATACAGTGCTGTAAAACCGTTAAGCATCATCCATCAGCCATTTTGCAAAAATAATATAACTTCGAATTAGAATTTTCTGAAATATCTTACCCGTTTAGTTTCGTGATGTCGTCTGTCACTGAAATGCAGTTACATTAAAAGTTATGCTTCATTATTTATAGTCTAATTAAAGCTATTCTCAGCGCCTGCTTACGAACCTTAAAATCTACAAAGTCTTTATTAATTTTCCATAGTAAATACTATGTCAAGGGCAGATCTTCCTACTTGCGCAATTTGCTCATTTAAATTTCAGCACGGTGATAACCTATAGGCAGAATTTGGCAGAATGATTTTTTCTTCGCTCGAAATAACTTCGCAAAACGTTCACATACGGGCACCTGTATTTTAGCTAGAAGTAAACAAGGTTCTGTATTGATTTGCAGGTCATCTGCTCGTTTCTGGTATTCCATAAATAATGGTGTAATTATTGTTATCTTCATTGCAACGAAAAATAATTCTTAAAAAAATAGTCGAACATTTTCCTTGATCGTCTAAGAAAGAATCAGGTGAAAATAATAATCATTCTTTCACGCATTGCCAATGGCAGAGATAACTAACAACTGAAGAAATTACATTTTCTCTTTAAAGACTGCGGAAACATGGACTAATAAAAAAGCAATTTCGAATTCATTTCCACGAGATGAAAATGATAGTGGTCGTGCGTGTTTTCTCTAAAATCATGACAGATTTGAATTTCTCGGGGACGAGATGATACCGGTTGCATACTGGTTCTGCAACTTCCAAGTGACACCAGACAAACAGCGAGCCGCTAAAATAGGGTTTCTGCTATATTTATTTGCATACAAGTTGTGAACACATATGGAATAGGGAATATATGCCAAGATGAGCTAAATCCCTATCCAAGAGATCTATAAAACTCACCAAAACATTTTCAAAAAATCAATTAATTTCATACGCCAGATTCATATGATCTCTTCTCAGATATAACTGTACAAAATTTTCCAGTATGTTGTCAACTTAAAACAACATGGTATTGTAAAATATTAAAGGCATTTATGAGCAGGACAGTGCAAGAACAAGATGGATTTACTCGTCTTTCGATTTAAGAATAATTAAATTCACGGCTGAAATTCAATTTCAAGTTAAGCTTTCTGACGAAGATGATTCATTTGAAAATGTAAGATGAACTCCTCCCGATATTTTACACTTTTTCCTATAAAAAGACCTGCCAGCATTCAATCGTATCATATAGTTTTCCTCTCTCTCTCCCTCTCTCTCCGTCTGTGATAATGAAATTCGCGAGCAAGCGCGTGTTATGAAGGGCGCAAAAGAACATATTTTGTTTTAGTTAAGCACTTTCCCGGATAACCCCGCGATAATTAGTAAAGAATCTAATACTATATTGTGTAAAACTTAAGGACGCATGTTTGTCAAAGTGATAATAAACGCGAACTTACATAAATGATGTCAGTCTTACAAGTGCAACGTTGTCTAATTAGATCAAAGTTGGTCGTGAGATTATAAACAATGAATGAAAACACGTTTATCTAACGTCAGCTTCAGCGACTCAAATATTCCAACACCAGTTTCGACGGAGTTCGGACAGACGAGACGGGAGGCTGCATGCCTGATATGTAATTCACAGGTTCTGGCGATAAAACTGTATTTCAACTGACAGCGTGACAAGTTACGTAGAGTGTTTGCTGGTTGACAATTAATAGTAATAAGGTCAATCCTCTAAATAGGATAACCAACATTTACCAAATCACGCAGTTTTTAGGTTACTATAACAATAATAATTACCGATTTTCCACAGCAGTACTAATAACAGTAACTGTAGTCATATGCAAAATATGATTATAATTGTTCCTTTAAAGAAGGTAACTTCAGTAACTTTTAGTTTTCTGTAATAGAAAACTATTGTGCCGGCTTTGTCTGTCCGTCCGCACTTTTTTCTGTCCGGTCTCATATCTTAAAAATTACTGAGGCCAGAGGGCTGCAAATTGGTATGTTAATCATCAACCCTCCAATCATCAAACATACCAAATTGCAGCCCTCTAACCTTAGTAGTCCTTATTTTATTTAAGGTTAAAGTTAGTAATCGTGCGTCTGGCAGCGATATAGTCCAGGCCACCACCAGGCCGTGGTCAAGTTTCATGATCCTCGGCTCATACAGCATTATACCGAGACCACCGAAAGCTAGATCTATTTACGGTGGCCTTGATTATACACTGTAGCGGCTGTAAAGAAAACTCGATTGCGCCGAAGAAACTTCGGCGCATTTTTTACTTGTTAAAGTTAGAGAGCAAAGTATCTTAGGAACAAGTACATTCTTGCTTATGTGTTCCATTTCTACGAGTTATCTAAACAACCGATAACTTGACCAAATGAAAGCATACAAAACTGACTATTCCGGATATATTTATCCTATAGCTAGTGTTGAATAAATCAAAGAGGAAAATGTACTTATTTTCGTTGAATATCACTTGTTGAACGTAATGCATGAATAGTGTCGTAATTTCCCTATGAATACAAGTGGCAAGCTTTCTCCTTGCTAAATAATAATAATAATAATAATAATAATAATAATAATAATAATAATAATAATAATAATAATAATAATAATAATGTATTATTATTATTATTATTATTATTATTATTATTATAATAATAATAATAATAATAATAATAATAATAATAATAATAATAATAATAATAATAATAATAATAATGTATTATTATTATTATTATTATTATCATTATTATTATTATTATTATTATTATTATTATTATTATTATTATTATTATTATTATTATTATTATTATTAAGAAAACTTATTCCATGTGTATACAAATGTGTGTTTAGAAGCTCTGATATCTAGTTAATTCATTCCTAACTTTCCGGCTTAATGTGGATCTTCATTTCAGTGACAAATTTCCAAACCCAAATGTGAAAAAAGCGTCGCCCTGACTGACGAGTCTCGATGGCAAATTTACGCGTGGCTCTTTCCGATGGGATCAGGTATTCCTTTAAACCTCTGCCCGTAAATGAATGGACTAAAAGGCCGTGAAATCAAAAGAAAGCAAGGATCGTTTGGCTTTCATCAGAAACGGCTGACGCTGCTGGGAAATATTAGCGAATGCTTTGAGCGAATGTTTGGAGACCTTTTAACGAATTAGCTGAGCAGTAATTGGAACGATTAAGCGACTTTAGTGCCACCTATGTCTTCTGAAAAGGGTAGTTTCAGCCTGTGAGCAAAAACTGATGAAACATATTGCAATGACGAAGACGTAAATATAAACTTTTTTTTTTTTTGTGGCATTGTAGGTTACGCTTTCCTTCTATGACCTAACATAGATGAGTTCGAATCCCTATTGGAAAGGTTAGAAACTCTTCAAATACTTGAAGGAATAAGCATATCCAAAAAGTTATGGGTAAACAGAGAAGATAAGACATTTCTGTTGCTCGATATTATGAAGGCTTGTATCACTCAAGTGACAACTAGGTTCTGTATATAATAATAATAATAATAATAATAATAATAATAATAATAATAATAATAATAATAATAATAATAATAATAAATAATCTCTTACAAGAATATCACAGAAATGGAAAATAAAATAACAGTAGTATATAAGGAATAATTTTTTTATTTAGCAGAAAATTTTTTTTTTTTCTGATTGTATAATGAGAATGAATATCAACAATATAAATTTTTTTTCTGAAATGCATTGTATTCCCTTTCCATATTGTGTCATTGACTAATAATTGTTTTCATTAATAATATAAATTCACATGAACTAATCGCGACGTCTTACGCTTCGTATTTTGTATATCTAGCATTTTATAATGAATTTATCAAACATACCATATACTATTACCCGGTGAAAAATGTCATCTAACATCAGAATTATAAAGATCAGATTGAAACTGCACATTAATAACACTCATTAGTTTTGAACAATGAGATTCAGAGTACTCTACATTGTTTTCAATGGTAAACCTCTTCATTTTACAATTAACAAAATTATAAACATTAACTGTCCCCACACTTCAAAGTTTCAGCATGAAAAGAGGAAATTGTTAGATGCAAATAGTAAAATAAATATATTACTTCTCTTCTCTACCGTCAGAAACCATGGAAACTGGAACTTATACCTTTAATAATAAGTTCTGAGGTTTAAAGCCGCTGTCTTACACAATAGTTTAATTTTGTTCTAATCCTGCCACATTCATGTAAAATTACATTAAACTGTCTTTTTGGAAGCAATACAAACAATTACGATTAAAAATTTTGAGCATGGTGGGGTTGGTGTCACCGTCAACTCGCTGAAAGGGAGTATTGTGTATATGTATACTGTATTTCACCTAAAAGTGAATAGGGGAGGGGGAAGGTTGGGGGGGGGGGGGGGGCAAAAGGCTTCAGCCTGCCGGCTATCATCTAGTCTTTCGGGATGATACTCCTAATTACAAGCCCTTTATAACCCTTTTGGCGACCACCATGATCATCAGCTAGGAGTTTCATCTTGGCTACTATTAAAATGCGGAATATTTGGGCCAGTGCAGTTGTGGAATCCTCAGATCTCCAAACATTTAAGCGAGAAGGAAAGTCAGTTCTACTTTCTGCTGACGTCTCCTGAATTTTTGGAGTGTCGGTTTTATTTTCCGTCCCCTCAAATTTATTTATTTTTCACCTTTTCCTATACTTTGTCTCTTCCTGCAAGAAGATTTCCCTATGGAGCCCTCCTGGGTTTATAGTCTACTGGCTCTGTCCATAAGGGTTTTCGGCTGAGGATTTAAAGGAAGAAAGTAATAAAGAAAGAATTATACCGAGCACATAACATTCAATATATATATATATATATATATATATATATATATATATATATATATATATATATATATATGTGTGTGTGTGTGTGTGTGTGTGTGTGTGTGCGTGTGTGTATATGTGTGTGTGTATATGTGTATGTGCAAGAAAGAGTAGGTGTACATTTCTATACATGTACACATACAAGAAGTAAGAGATACGGCGACTAACTCTATCTATTCAATGGAAAGTACAATATTTTTCCATACAGTTGTGACAGTTTGATTGATTTGCTGAAAGAATTTTTTGTCGTCCCAGCAGAAAAGGTCATAGATAACGGTCCCAAGTGACTCGGATATATAAAAGCCTATTTCCTGGCGGCTCAGACTTAAATAATATTTTTTGCCTTCCTTTGGTTTTACCTAAAAATAGGAAACCAACCTCGGTCCTGTTTTTATTCTCGCTCTGTCCAAAAATTACAAATCCGTCGCAACAAAGATTTCATTTTTGCTCCCTTATTTGGGTATTGCGATATGCATTTCGCTTACAGACTTGGTATTATTATTATTATTATTATTATTATTATTATTATTATTATTATTATTATTATTATTATTATTATTATTTTTCACGATTTTCTTAAAGGAAACGATTTGACGCACAGTTCCCACCTAATGAAGTTTGCAAGACACTGCCATCAGGTCAGTTCATCTCAGCATTTTAACCTATTCATCCAAAAGAACAGCATTTCAAAGGGCAGATCTAAAAAGGTCACCAGGACTGATGAATCTCGTCAGCAAATTTGTGAGGGCTTTGGTTTTCTGAAAAGAAAATTATTGTGCCGGCTTTGTCTGTCCGTCCGCACTTTTTTCTGTCCGCCCTCATTTCTTAAAAACTACTGAAGCTAGTGGGCTGCAAATTGGTGTGTTGATTATCAACCCTCCAACCATCAAACATAACAAATTGCAACCCTCTAGCCTCAGGAGTTTTTATTTTATTTAAGGTTAAAGTTAGCCATAATCGTGCTTCTGGTAACGCAACAACACAGGCCACCACGGCCAGCTGAGAGTTTCATGGGCCGCGGCTCAAAAAGCATTATACCAAGACCACCTAAAGGTAGATCTATTTTCGGTGGCCTTGATTATGAGCTATGCAGAAAACTCGATTGCGCGAAAAAACTTCGGCGCATTTTTTACATGTCTTTGTTGCTTTCATATCACGTGCTTCTCTTAATCTCCGAGTGAATCAAAAGGGAGACGCCTGCAATGTATTGCTTTCACCAGAATCGACCGACATTGAAGGCACCCATTAACGAATGTTTTGAACAAATGTTTGTTGATCTTTTGAGGAATCGGAGTGCGCATCAACTGGGGCGTTTCGGGGACGTTTGCGCCAGCTACTCGTTGAGAAGAAAGACTGGTACAGTACTTTTCCCTTCAAACAAAACCTAAGCTCATTTCTTTTTATCTGATACATGGAAAGAAATTAGAAGCTGCCTCTTCGGTGAAAAAGAGAAATGTTATTCATTTTATTTGTTAAACGGAATGAAAAGCTGGTCCCGCCCTCACAGTGTAAAACATTAACAAACAGTTTCATTACGGATAAGTACAGCTACATCAATTGTAAAACTAGGTATATAAATAGCTTATGAAAATCTTTACTTAAAGACAATATACTGAAAAAATTAAAATAGGATGCAGTTGCCTTTACAAAAAAAATAATTTTAAGATTTTTATGTATGCATGTATAACACCTAATCGACGAGCTTGATACATGTTTAAAGGTGAGAACAAAATGAACATGATAAAGGATATCATACGATTTTCATAGCCGTTATCTGTTAATACATTTTTCTGTTTTATATTTAGTGTAATACCAAAAATAATAAAGAAGAAACAAATCCACAGTTATGTATATATATTTAAAGATAAAACTGTACAGAAAGCTGTCGGAAAATGTACAGAAAGCTTTACCTTTCATTAAATATATGTATATACATAACTGTGGATTCGTTTCTCCATTTTAAGACTCGTGCTACTATAAATATGTTTTACTAATAATAATAATAATAATAATAATAATAATAATAATAATAATAATAATAATAATAATAATAATAATAATAATAATAATAGCAGACATAAAAAGACACCTTTTATAAACAGACAATGCGGGAAATACCGGGGACCACCGTGAAGAATGTATCTTCAATAATATTCTTATTTAATAAGAAGAATAAAATATCACGATTTATTTTTTATCTAAAGCATTTCATTCAAGCTTATGAGATGAAAGAAATATCCTCCAACGCACATTTACAAAAATTATTTTAGAAACATGAATTCTGCTGTTATTTACACAGGCAATGTATATTGAAATTTAAATTAAGGATCAATTTCAAATATTACGTTTTCATTTACATTTCCATGTTGATGAATCGGGATTGATTCATCAGTAAACAATCCAAATTCTCTGTCCCGCTAGGTCTGTTCCGAATCATTTTGATTTCTGTTTCAGATATAGTTCAGTTGAATATATTTTCTTCTTTTCCTCATGTTTAAAGGTTTCTATTATCATAAATATTTTATATTTCACCCAATTGCTAATATCCCAGGTCCCGGTGCATATTGCACCTATCACATTGTTAGAAGTATCACAACTTCACAGCCCTCCATGCTTCCTTGTTAAGAGGCCCCCAACAAAGCAAAGGAGACGAGACCCTCAGCCGCTTCTTTTTTAATTAACATTTGACAACTGATTCGTCAGGGTCTCAGTACCCTCACTCGTTAAGCCTCTCCAAAATTGCCTATCTTAATCTGCTTTTATGACTCTGCTAGCCGAAGACCCTTGTTTCCCTGGCTGACACGTGAAATGCGGAGCTTAATGGATATCGCGCTCGAAGATCGGCACACCTGAATTGCCCAGGGCAGCGAACACCGGCAAAAAAGAGAGGTCATATAAGGCTGGTCAGGGTCAACAAGGACAGGCACAGACAAGACACTTAGCCAGTAACACGCCGCTGGCGATACTCCATCACCCGAGCAACGGCTCACCCTTTGTATGGCCGACAGCCTTCCCATCCAAGTGCCACCCAAGTGCCAAGTGTAGAAGTCCCACTCGCCGGAGAAGCCATTGACTTTGCATCCACGGATCTTCGCTCAAGTGAGTGAGGAACTGTGTGGTGGGGGAGTGTTCAGTCAATTATCTTGCACTCTTATCCTATGCCGTTTCCTTTTCTCCTTGCATTGTGCTTAGACCCTGAATCATTGCCGGTAGCCATTTATCAGTGTTAAAGCGTACTTTACTTGATTATATTTTGACGTCATCTCCTTCAGCCTTCAGCACTCCCTCTGTAAAGACTAATCTGTGCTTTGTTTACCAAGCGATCGTGTTCCTTTCTCTATATTTGCAGAAAGGGCGTGTGTACCGCTGAAGACTCATCTGCCTCCACTGTGCACCTACGTCCATCAATCAAGCCTCTCATGAAGTGTTATTCATCAGATTTCATTACTTATCGTGTGGCACCCTCTTTCTTCTAACATTTGTATAATTTAGCTTGAAAGGTGCTAAGAGCCCAGAGTACACGGCTTCCTTGTCATTAATTCTTCTGAGCAATGTAGATATATTTAATTAATTTAGACCTGGAATTTCTCCCCCCAGTCCTTCCCTTACTTGCAATATCATTCTACTTAACTTCATGCTTTTTACGGACATGTTGGCCCCCAGTCAGGTGTGTCATTGCCAAGTTAAGAACTTCCAGATCAACCAAAAATATATATTACTTATTCTATTTACTAACGTTGAATTTGTTTACCTGTAAACAGCAATTGGTTTATATATTATTACTGAAAAAAATTCAGTAAAAAGGTAAATCTTATAATAAAGTACTTATACTTCTAAAACTTTTTGAAATTAAAATTTTAATTCAATTACAGATGAGTTACGAAATCGCAGTAAAATAACGTTGGCAAAATGACTAAATATATTAATCACAGAGTTTCAGCATCAACTGTCTTCCCGTTGGTAAATTATTTTGCAACTTATTTAAAAAAAATCGGTTTCATTACCTGTCACTTGAAAACCTGGGCACCGTACTGCTTAACAATCTAAACCTGTTCATTTAAGCAACAACCAATTCCAACCGCCTACAGACTCGGACTCAGAATCAGACGCGAAGTGCCGTCATGAAATACAAAAATTGTTACAGAAAAATATTTCCAAAAAATGTCCTGTGTTCTTCGCCACCGGGAAACATGAGCCTGTCTCTCCGATGACGCTTTATGAATAAACATGGAACTGTTAAAAGTTCGACGTCTAACATAACAGTTTGGTTATTTTATTTTATTTTATTTTATCTTATATTTTGGTTCAGTTCCCATAAGAGAATTTGACTTGTATGTCACTGATGAATCCTAGTTCAAGAGGTAATAAAATTTAGCCTTTTTTTATTACTTTTCGCCTCCTAAATATATTTTTAAATACCTAAACTTTTGAAGAATGTCTTTGAATATGCAATGGTAAAAAATTTAGTAAAAAAAGAATTTAAAGATACATAAAAATTTTAAGTTTCGAAATATCAAAACTTGTTCAGTTTTAGTTTAGAACAATTATATATCTTTTGAAATTAAAATTTTAATTCAATTACAGATACCTTATGAAATCGCAATAAAATAACGTTGGCAAAATGACTAAATATTTTAATCACTGATTTGCAACAGCAACTGTCTTCCTGTCGGTAGATTATTTTGCAACTTATTAAAAAAAATCAATTTCATTCCCTTTCACGTGAAAACCTGGGCAAGAGACTGATTAACAATCCAAACCTGTTCATTTAAGCAACAACCAATTCCAACCGCCTACAACACACTCAGACGCGAAGTGCCATCATGAAATACTAGAACTGTTACAGAAAAATGCTTCCAAAAAATGTCCTGTGTTCTTCACAACCAGGAAACATGAACCTTTCTCTCCGATGACGCTTTATGTGTAAACATGGAACTGTTAAAAGTTCGCTGTCTAATACAACAATCTAGTTATTTCATTTTTTATATTTATTTTACCTTATATTTTGTTCAGTTCCCGTAAGAGTATTTGACTTATACGTCACTGATGAATCCTATAAGGTTAAGATGTAATACAATTTAGCATAAAAATATTTTGACAGTAACTGTTTCTTTTATTATTTTCCAACTGCTAAATATATTTGCAAATACCTAAACATATGAGGAATGTCTTTGAATATGCAATTGTAAAAAATTTAGAGTAAAAAAAGACTATAGATACGCATTAAATTTCAAAAGTTTCGTAACATCAAAACACGCTTAATTCTAATTTAGAGGAAATATATATCTTCAACTAGACAGAAGATAGATTTGTGAGCAACATGTATATGAAAAAAATCTTGATATCAATAATTCCACATTTGAAATATTCCACAAAGATTTAATTGTGCAAATAGCGAGGATATTAATAGCTTACATGGCAACGACTTTCGCTTGAATCTGATATTAATTAGTTGAACAAGGCTACAGGATATAATGAAAATATGTGAAAGCAGAAAAGGAGAACAAAACAGTCATAAATAATCATACAAACAACAAATGTGCATGAATAAACCTTCAAATTACACATTTAGATATGTAAGCAAAAGCTGAAAAGTAACAAAAACTGAAGCAAAGCGAAGATAAGGATGACAACACGCGTGCCAGCAAACAGAAGTTTCATCATCGAATATGACACTGAGTGAAAGATAAAGAAAAAATAAAAAGAAAAGGATGCGTTGCATGTTAGTAGTGTTCGTCAGCTTAAGATTTTGCTATATTAACCAGTTTTTTATTAGAAGAAAAATATACAAAATATTTGGGTTATAAATGTAGGATTCATTTTCCTTCATGAGAGAACAGTTGGTTGATTAAATTGCAGTATCAATATTCACTAGATTCCTGTTAAATTCTTGCATTCCGCTTTTATAGTGCACTTGCTCGGAAAAAGCTGGACACTAATAACTAAAGAGTTCATTTACAAATATTCATCGTAATATCTTGGAGGGTGACAAAGGCAGAGTAAACGCTAATAAACGTAATTTATAATGCCATTTATTTATTATACTGTAATTGTGTCGTTAGTGAAAATTGCAACTTTGAAAAGATACGTAAGCCTCATTCACGTATGAGACACAAATGCTTAGTCTGTGCATCTGCAGATCAAGAGCAATAAATTAAAAGGCAAATTCGAAGAAAAGTAATTAGTGAGAAGATCCCTCCATCGCCCATCCCGTTCCAGAACTTCGTTTTATTCATGGAATAAAAATCTTTCTGTATTTACTCGTGCTGGAAATACATCGATCGCAGAATATTGTGACGCGTTTCCTTATTTTTCCTCTTTCTTTAGGAAAATGGAAGTAAAATTCAAAAGAGTTAACATATATCTTGCTTTAGTCAAGGAAGTCTATCTTGTTTTTATGTATTTCATGTCGTGATGGAATAACTTTTTGTCAACAAAGTCCAGTCAGAATTCTGCTCAGCTTACTTCAGAAAACTCTACGAGGAAATCATCACTGGCTTTCTATATGAGTTAATAAAACATTCGTTTCATATGAAGTGATAAAATTAATGTGTGAGACGAAATAAAAAAAAAAAATACGTCAGTTATGTTCAATGGTCTACTTATCTTCCCCATTTTACATTTCTCTTCTAATTCCAGTCATGTCTTGTCATTATCAATAACCATTACTCTCTTGATTAAAATACTGGTTTGTGTTCTTCCTACTTTAGTCCACTTCAATCACGGTTAGTTCAAATAACTGCCTTAACAAGTGTTTTATTCAATCACTCTGTTCATCTTGGTCCCATTTTATCCTACTACAACTGACAACGGGCCTCAGCGTATTGTTAAAAGCCTCTTAACACTGATTTTTAGAATGAGGTTGGCAACCCTGTTCTTATGAGTCAAGTTACACACCTCATTGACTGCGAGAATCTATGTGGCTAGCAAGTTACCATTTAGCATCCGTTGATTGTCACTAATTATGGAAATACTAACATTTATTCTCTTCTTCTGGTAAAATATTTATGGACACCAGTACGGGAGACAAAATTCAGTCTGATGTAAGCGGTTAAGTGCCAGAGTATTTTACCTAGTTACTGTTGGTCTTTCAAAGGCACAAGTATTTCGATACTCGAAACGAGCCCTCCGGAGCCATGGCATGAATAAACACGAGGTCCAGTGTCCAATGTCGGTCTCCCCGCCCCGCAAAATAATTAACTTTTTTTTTTGGGTATAGCTTCAGCATCAAAATTTTTTACACTTAGGGGCAGATTTAACTCACTAGGACGTATTTCAGGAAAATTATGTACGGAATCTCAACTCTAATTTTTTTTTTTGCTTGTTCCTTCTGCCCACACTATATCAGCCGTCGTTGACTGAGACCTTTAATAAATCCACCTTAGATTTGCTGTATAACTTGCTCAGAGAAAACGAATGTTTCCTATAAAAATATAATTAATATTTTTGCTACTACCAATTACCCTTTAACTATTAGTTAAGTATTATTTCTTACATTATATTTGAACTTGCAACAAAATAAGCATTGTAGATACAAACAAATGGTTGGTTGACAAAAATTTACGAGATTATTTTGTAGAAGATACGAAACCATGGGTACAAAAGTTAGCATAGTACTGATAATTACTAATTACGCAAATCACTTGAGAAAATGTAAATTCTTAGGAAATCAGATTATTCCAGAATTTCGGTTTTTCTCACCGAAGTATCAGTTATTCACGGTGTACTTGGAATGGCATATAGGTAACCTGGTGTAATGATAATTTAGAGCATAATTATTTCTTTGGGTATGCGAAAACCTTACAGCAGTGAAAATCGTAACAAAGGCATTTGGCAAATATCAATATTAATTACATGTAAAGCAATTCAAAAAATAACTATTTTGAGCAAAACCACGAAAACGATATATTTGTATGAAGTGCTGATTAATGACAATTAATGAATTTCCCTAATCATAAAAAGGGTCCCGATTGCAATAGAAAGTGAATGAAATTAGAACACCTGTTTAAAGCTGTAAGGAAATTTATAAGCATGCATGGTC
>JANJGK010000008.1:56309324-56324324 GCA_039081455.1 Macrobrachium rosenbergii
ATATATATATATATATATATATACATATATATATATAATATAAAAATATTAGTGTGTGTGTACGTATATATTCTTATGCTGTGGTTTTCATGATGCAGTAATCTCCCCGTGTGTATGTGTAAGTTGTTGTGTAACTTTATGATTTTGTATTCAGATACTCGTATACCGTAAAAGAGTTAGCGTAAGTAAAATGATTACACCCTGTATGGTTTATAAAAAGGGACTTATGCGTGGGCAGAGAGAGACAGAGAGCCGTTGTTCGTTGTGTAGGGGCACAATTTGTTTAGTCAGTATCCAAAACTTGCTGGAGTAATGCATTCCTATCACCTTCTCGGATGACTCCATTAGTGTACAAGGCGTTATGGGACTCGATCAAAACACTGTTGGGTGGAAAATTCCATTACGAAAGTTGCCTAACGTCATTTAGGAATTTGATATGAGACGATGTTTTCCATTCTTATTATAATAACTAGAGATTCTCTTGTTCTGAAACTATGTAATATTAAGTATTATTATTAACTGTAATTCCACTTTGTCTCTAATTATCATTTTTAAAGAGTTTTTTAAAATAGAGATCTCGTCTAGAACCTGTTCACACATTCGACCCACCCGACTGCGTATGGACACCCATACAATCCTTGAGAAGGGACACTTAGAGACCAAAAGAGTTGCTGAAGGGAGATGCGCTTTCCCTCTCTCTCTCTCGCTCGCTCGCTATTGTTGTAACGTAATTGATATTTTGGTAGACGATGGTTGCTCATATCCTTTAACTGTTTAATTCCTTAGTAAATGTGTCTGAGTTATCTGAACAGTGTATTTTATTAAGTGTGTGTGTAACAGCGCCTGATTAAAAACACGAAGCAATTTGGTACCAAGGTATTGTAACATAATTATTGGTTTTTAGTGCACTAAAAATAATATTTGCAGTGATTATATGTAAAGATACCTTTTCACTTTTTTAAAATATTTTTTTGTGTTATATGTTTTATGCTTTATCTTTTGAAGAATTTTTCTTTTATACATATTTGTGGTGTGTTTGCTATTGCCTTAATTTTTGCTTTACATTTTTTTATATTTAAATTTTTGCAGAGTATATTTCTGTGTCTTTTGTATCCACATTTTTGCATTATTGATTTATTTGCTTTATTTTGTTTAACACTTGGGAATTAATTTACTTACAGTATATTTCCTTTCAATCAAGTTTTGTTATTTAACAATTTAAATTTTACTTGAATAATTTTTTGATTAATTAATAAATTAATTTCTGATTTAATTTTGACTAATGATTAATTCAGATTTAATCCAATTTTGTTTTGTTTTCAAGTAATAATAATTTCCCTGAGACTGTTAAATGTCATGTATAATCTTTGAATTTAGAAATAAATTTTTGTATTTAAAATATTATATCAGAGTTTCATTCATTGACCCACCAGTAATTTTGATTTGAATTAGAGATAGAGTGGTAAGTGAGATGTTTTCCTTCAAGTAATTGAAGTGAGCTCGAACCAGGGAAATGAAATAAATAGAAATACTTGAACTTTTACAATGTTAATGGAGTGACGCCCTTAGATTTTACCTCACACCTGTTTAACGAACTTAATCTGCTTTCTTTCATGATTGATAGGTTTTATAAGGGATCACTGTTGCCTTTAGAGAAATCAGTCGTTTTGTATGTGTAATGAGGGTTTAGGTGTCTGGCTGTTGTGAGGTAACTATAACTGTTGAATAAATGTAAGTTTGGTCATCAAATATCAGGCACTTTGATACCAGGTTTGATTTGAAGAACAGACACTGGACACTTCGTCACAATATGCAATATTCATTAAAACTTGAATAATTCTACAAAGCATTCATACATCGACATTTATCATATTCTCCATCTGATTAAGCAGAGCATTCACACACATATAGTTATTTATAATTATATACATTTTTGCAAGGGATAATCTAGGCAGCCAGAACCATGTGAAATATACATTACGATTATCATTATTGTAAATGGATCCTCCTGTCACTCGTAGATTTGTCCTATTATTATTATTATTATTATTATTATTATTATTATTATTATTATTATTATTATTATTATTATTATTATTATTATTATTATTATTATTATTATTTCTGTTGAAATGAATTGCAGCTTAAGTGGAAATGGTTTTATAAAAGGCCTTTTCAATTCTTTTTACTGTTCTCAAGACTTTGTATAAGTTGTTCCAGTTTTGCAGCCATTTCTTTTTAACATCACATACTTAAAATGAGGTCTAATCCATTATTATTATTATTATTATTATTATTATTATTATTATTATTATTATTATTATTATTATTATTATTATTATTATTATTATTATTGAGCAAATTATATTTCTCATTCACTCATGCACCAACTTTACAATTTGATAGGTAATGACAGAGCGTCTTTCCATTCGGGCCATTTTACCGAGCCTGCAGTTCATTCAAGGAATAAAATTCCAAAACGCAAACGCCAAAAGGTCAATCGGCTTGATGAGTCTCGATTGTAAATTTGTGCCCAAGCTTTTTGCACCGAGATCAGGGATTCCATCAAACCCTCGGCCCTAAATGAACAGGTAAAAAGGACCTGAAATAAAAAAAATCAGTGGCCAGAACGTCTGGCTTTCATCAAAACCGACTGACACTGCTCGGAAATATTAACGAATGTTTTGAGCAAAAGTTTGGAGACCTTTTTACGAATCAGGTGCACAGTAACTGGAACGTTTAAAACGATTTTAGTGCCACCTCTATTCATTATGAGAGCTTAGTTCCTTCTTCTCTGAAATAAACTAACAGTTATTCTTTTTATCTGCTGAAGTTGTCAAATAACCAGTCCCACTTTTTAGAGAGAATAGATTTGTTTATTGTTACATACGAAAAATTTACTATATTTTTTGTTTTAAAAAATTAAGAAGTCTAAGCTGATTACTTCCCTAGGGGATCTGCTTAAGCCAAACCCATTACAAGTAGATATTAATAGTTTAATGGAAATCATTAGCATTTAATAAATGAATAAAACATATTTGCTGGGAAAAAGAGACATATTATTATTATTATTATTATTATTATTATTATTATTATTATTATTATTATTATTATTATTATTATTATGTCTATCTCAGTCACCCTAATCGACTCGGTGTTATTTATAGCGTGGGGTTCAGGATTGCATCTTGCCTCTTTAGTAGTCCATCACTTTTCTCAATCTGTACGATTTCTAATAGCACGCTCTTCTGAATGAGTCCTTGAGGTACTTTGGCATCTAGGTTTTCCAGGTTCCTTTTCAGGGATCTTGGGATCGTGCCTAGTGTTCCTATGACTATGGGTATAATTTACACCGGCATATCCCATATCCTTCTTATTTCTAGTTTCAGGTCTTGATGCTTATCAGTTTTTTCCCTTTCTCATCTACTCTGGTGTCCAGTGGTGCACTGACATCAGTGAGAGATGTTTTCTTCTTGATTTTGTCAATCAGCGTCAAGTTTGGTCTATTGGCACGTATCACCCTATCTGTTCTGATACCACAGTCCCAGAGGATCGTCGCCTGATCGTTTTATATTACTGCCTCAGGTTGGTGTTCGTACCACTTATTACTGCAAGCTAGCTGGTGTTTCTTGCACAAGCTCCAGTGGAGGGCTTTTGCTACTGAAGCATGCCTCTTTTTGTTCTTGAGTAAGTGCCGGACATTCGCTTCCTATGTGGTTTATGGTCTCGTCTTTCATATTGCACTTAATGCATTATTATTATTATTATTATTATTATTATTATTATTATTATTATTATTATTATTATTATTATTATTATTATTCACTCACTTCCAACACAATTTTGTAAACCATGTGTTTCCAGGCAAACTGCCAGACTGATTTTATAATCTACATGATATTTGCATTCTAAAAGTAAATTACTTAACATTAACCAACAATAATTACTACAGTATATTAGTTACCTGCATTTTCGTTATCTAATATTGCCTTAAAAAATTGTTTTCTTTATTATGCCTTAAAGACAGACAGAATTGTTCTTAAGATCAATGTCCTTCTTTAAAGATATGAATGGAGTATTTAGAGTTGCTATGATTTACCTTTACATTTATGATGTTCTCTTCAGTTCTGTTCCTAACTTCTCATTTTTTAAATTCTGTTTACACACATTTGCAATCAATCTCCCAATAAGAATGTTTCATACAGATCTTAGTTAATAATAATAATAATAATAATAAAGAAAACGACACCCTGAGAATGGAGATGGCCCTGATGAGCGAGGTGCCCTTCGAGACAATCCCCCGACTACGACAGAAAGAGTAGATAATGACCTCATTCATCCGCAGCCCAATAGCAGCCAAACTACCGATGATGTCAGCCGGCATGACATCACGCAACGGCAGGCCAATGGGAACGCTGGAATGAATGACATTCCCAGGTTGCGAAGATCTGTCAGGATCGAGCTTCGCCGCAGAAATTTGGCTTGAAGTTCGCTGACTGCAACCAATCAGAATTCGCCATCCATGACCCCCCGCTGAAGCCCGTGTATAAATTCAGAAGGACCTATGCAATCTGCCAGTCCTCTACTAGCTCCCGCTGGAGAATGACAGAAGAGTCTGTCGAAACGCGTCGCGGCAACAATTGTATAGAACCAACTGTATAGAATATATAAAGAAGCAGAATCCAGATTTTGACTTTCCCCCATGAAATGACAAATATAGGTGAGCTGTTAGCACGACCTCCACTGAAGAAAAGTCCGCAATAAGGAAAATAGAAAAAGTCTTCTACAAAATAAATTCAGCTGAAGGAGCAATAATATTCAATAGAATAATAATAATAAACAGGGACAAAACGCTTTTTAATATATTTCAACATATTCTTTTAAAAAGGGAAAATACAAGTGCTCTCAGATAAGGAGAATGTTTTCAATGAGCTATCCGGAATATTATCAGGATTATACGAAAAGGCTGAGTTTCTCACAGAAGGATCCAAAGGATAGTAACATTTTCATTTGTTAATATTAATCTTATATTATTATCAAAATGGATCTTCATCTAAAACGGATTAATTTGAAGTATGGGCATTCCATAATCTGTTATTTGCCTTTGTAACGATTCTTCCTTAATAATTATGTTCTCTTTCATGTCATTTTATGACAGAATCTATTCCTCTATTTTTTACTATTATCCATTGCAAATTTTTTGCTTAACAATGCACACAAATCCTACCACAAGAAGCTTTAGCATGAAGGAAAAAATTGTGACAGAAATGTTTTTTCAAAAGAGGTCCTGTCGGTTCCCACCACCAGGTACCTTGCAACTGGAAACTCTCTCTCCGATGACCCGTTATGAATAAACATGGAGTACAAAGTTCGACGTCTGACACAACAATTCAGTTTATTTTTGTTTCCCCTCCCCATATCAGAAATTTGTTGCTGGCATAGTGGTAAGTGTCTTGATATGCCACTCAGATGTCGCGGGTTCGCGCTTCCCACAGGGCGATGAAAAATCACTGGCTCTATATCATGATCAGTTACTGCCGCGGTGAGGGGTCTGTGGAGGGAGGTTGAAACCAACATATTCTTTGGAAGCTGGAATTTCAAGTCAATGGCCCCGAGGGCTTTTTCCATATGAATAGGTTTCATCTACTGAATAACAAATAAATAAAAATATGAATAAACATGAAGTACAAAGTTCGACGTCTGACACAACAATTCAGAAAATTTTCCTTGCAACTTTTCCGATTCGTATTCTAAAAATTAATAATATTTATGGTTGACATTGTTTCGAGTTCCATGATTTAACACGATCAGTTAAAAACCCTATTTTTTTTATATCTCACTCTTCTTTTGTTTGCAAAATAAGTGTCAAGTAATGGCAAGGCATTTTCCAGCAGTGACCTAACCATTTGGTCAACTGCATTACACAGCGAGGGACATATCGACCAAAAATATCGGATTCTTGAAGCCCGGATGTTGCTCTCGTTCACACTGAACAACACAATATGACATTCGTCCAGAGCGAAAATATTGTTAGTGAATGTTTCCACTGTGCAAACGGCAGGTACTGAAAACGAATAACCTGTCCCCTTCCCTGACCCATCAAAAAAGTAAAATTATATATATATATATATATATATATATATATATATATATATATATATATATATATATTTATATGTGTATATATATATATATATATATATATATATATATATATATATATATATATATATATATATATATATATATATACACTTATATATTGCCAAGCAAGCTTACAGCAACAGCTCCCCTCTTTACATACATGCACGTATGCACCCCAAAATGAAACAGGTACGTGTGTAATTACAACAAGAAAAAGTTTAAATAAAATCTAAGAAATATATACACACTTGTGAAAGAAATGTCAAATAAATTACTACCCAAATATCAAAAGCCCCAGAGATAACCCAATAATAAAATGCTCCCTTTATCAAACTCTAAATGCTGCTGCAAACTGCCAGTTCCTATATATAAAAAAAAAAGATATAAGGCACGGCCAAAATTCAATTCTACTTCTTATGGATAGCGCAGAATGAGAATGAGAGAAACTCCGTCCAAACTACTGATGTCACTGACACGTCACTCAGGGGATGACGTCACTGAGACCCACCGCCCCAAAAATTAGTTGCTGTGTAATTAAAAGAAATCAAATCTGACTTTAAAATTAACAACAATAAAAAAATTATAACACTTACGTATGCCTCTACTTAACGGCGAGGGAATTCTCTCACCAAAGAAAGAGAGAGAGAGAGAGGAAAAAAAAAACACTTGCGCCTTTTCGCGTTTCAACACACACAAGCGGTCAAGATACCGCAATTACACCCACTGGGCACATAATACAACCCAAATTCCCCCATATGAACTAACCCCCATAATTCCCTATTCTCACACTAAAACCTTGCGCCCCATGATGCAACATTAAACACAGAGACTCGCGCGCGAGAAAAACTGACTCGGGCGTGTCTCACAACATCTCACTACCCTGAATCAATGACTCATCAAAGTCTTATTCTGAGATGCCAATACCAGTAATAATATGTCTCTTTGGAAGCATATCCTAACTATCTATTCATCTACTCGACTACCTATTCATGTCTAACACCGCTGCCACCACTGTTAAATGACCCTATCCCCAGGTCAAATAGGGCCATCTTTTATTGCTGTATCTGTTTTAAGAATAGAATCAATCATCTTACTTCCCTAAGATGTCTCTGGCAGCAGTGGCTCATCCCTGGATCAGTAAATTCCTTCTCCTTTGTCAACTTCTCTCACTGAGTCTATTTTTAAACAAAAGCCTCCTGGAATTAAACACTGACGTAAAAAACTAGACTTCACTTGCAAATTTAACGAAAGTGATTCAGCAAAAGCTACGATCATGAAATGGAGTGAATTCCACCCCTTACAAATGGAAAACATCATTAGAGGAAATTCTGATTCACAAACATTCAGGTTAACGATCCTAAACCAGCTAATACTAGTGACTAACACCCTGGTAACCAAACAAAGTAATAAGGTCATAATTATTCTAGACCACAATAAATGTCACATAGTATGTAAATAATAACACCACTTCCAAAATATTCGTCCTCACAAGAATTCCTGTTGAAAGAAACATATCATATATTAAAACCTGAAATGGTGATAATTAACATTCAGATTCAAAACAGAAAAATGTACACTCGGCAAGGAAAGTGAAGATACAGTTTTTTTTTTAAATCTTCGGACATATATTGCTCAATAATGCGACTTCTGACAACTTTAGAAAGGGGTGGAGCTTCAGTCTTATTGTGTTTGTTTTTTGCTTGACCTCCTATAACTTTCAATTATATGCTATGGTTCTGAAATCATTGATACTTAAATGCAGTAGTAACCTTTACAGTATTCATTCAAGTTGTAATTTGCAGCGACTGTTCTGAGCAAAATAAACATTTTTCGACATAACCTACCAAGTAACCTTACACAAATGAATTTATGACACCACAATGAACGGAATGCTTGCATAATCGGAAACGCGATCTTCCATAATGAAATCAAGAGTTAAATTGGAGCAATGTCCAGTGAAAAACGTGGGGAACAATAAAGGAACGAATGCAATGTTATGGTGAGAGAGAGAGAGAGAGAGAGAGAGAGAGAGAGAGAGAGAGAGAGAGAGAGAGAGAGAGAGAGAGAGAGAGTTGCTGTTGTGTAAGCCCAGGCCTATATGTAAAGCTACTCATTTCATTATTTTTTTTTTTTTTTAGAGATTGAGCGATACTATATTTGTATAGTATGTTTTAGCAATGGAGAGAGAGAGAGAGAGAGAGAGAGAGAGAGAGAGAGAGAGAGAGAGAGAGAGAGAGAGAGAGAGAAACTATGGCAACGTCAAGAAACATCCAGTTACTTGTTTTCCCGCCGAAGTTAGCGCTGCTCCGCACATCATAGAGAATGCTCTTGTGGATTTAAATAGATTTGGTCAACCTACCCTAGCTGTCACAACATTCACTGCCATTAATTCCAGCTGACTTTTAACACCGTGAAATACAAATATGAATGTGTGAAAATTAAAGAAATTATCATTACCTCGTATGATGATGCAATAATAAGCCTGTCTATAACGGAAAACGAGTAAATATTGCCGTTCTGATAAACAGTACTACACCGAGATATCCACACTATCTTTTAGATCTCTACGAACGAAGTCATCTGAGAAATTCTGATTACTTCGGACATGCATGGTGTTTTTAAGTATCTGAACGTTTTTGTTTTGCAAATTTAACATATATGATATAATTTGCATTGTATTTTCATATTCTAGAGTAAATTTACCGAGATTATGTGTTTTCTGTAAGAAAAAAACTAAAATTCGATAAACAAAATCTAATGAAAACTGTATCCTCACTTTTCTTGCCGAGTGTACGGTGGACAAGAGAACAGGAAAATGTATCATGGAAACACAGAGGAACTCCACTGCAGCACAACTGGGTCTTTCCACCAAATGTCTGGAAAAGATATGTGTTCATGAGTTATGATACTCACTTTCCTATGGCCCAGATAAGGTATCGTCACGATGGTTGTCTTTAAACACTCACAAGGCAAAAACATACCCAGCCACCAAAACCCAAGTCCTTCCATAAGTCACTGTTCCTCTGACAATATACCATTCGAGAGTGCAACACACATACACACTCACTTGATCATTTCTTCCAGAAATGTGACAACCCTGGTTCAATGTTCGATCACACTGTCTACATGCACTTGAATTATGATCAAAAGCTCTCTGTATCCAACTGTACAAACCACCAACGTCAACACAAATGCACCTGCAGAGGAATTACTACTGACAGGACAGCACATAGTTCGTCCACTGCCGTCCAAGACTTTATATATATATATATATATATATATATATATATATATATATATATATATATATATATATATATATATATATATATATATATATATATATATATATATATATATATATATATATATATATATATATATATATATATATATATATATATATATATATATGTATGTATGTATTTGTATGTATGTGTGTGTACACTGAAATTGTGCAGTTTCGCATGGAATTAATAAACCACCTCAAAATTCTAAAAAATACAATGTTCATATGATAAAACAACGAGAGAAAAACAAACATGTTGATATAAAAATAATAATAACGAAGCAACGCGGTGAAATAAAAAAAAATGGCTAAACATTTTTCCAGCAAACAAAAAGTTATTAAGTTCAGAGCTAAGGAAAATTTTAATGGAAGTGAAAATAATGATCCTCGATTTCACATGCACTGGCAACATACCTGTCTCTTTAATCATTATGATACATTATGCGAAAAGATACAGATAATGAAAAGGAAGATGACGCTCCCTGACAATAATCTCAATTAGACTAAAGGGCCCAGATATTGTTTGTTTATATGTTAATTTATTTTCCAAAAGGGCTTTCTTAATGAAGTAGATGAAACGTTTCACGAAAAACATTTCCGTTAATTGAAAGAGCCATTCCACTTCGAGCAGTGACAGAGAACATGGAGGAACAGGGAAGCGTCTAATTAACGGAAGATGGAATATTAAATGCTTGAACAAATACGCAGTAGATACTAATGGAGAATCTTCAGACCACTAGATAAAGTGACTCTTGAAAGACGATAGATAAGAGAAAAGATATTGTAAATTAATGTTTTTCCTATTAACTTGGGAAAGAGATCTCCCGTTTAAGAAAATACATTTGTTTCTCTTTTATTGGATATGACCTTAATTTGTTATACATATTTTGCATTTCCTTTAAATTCATCACAAATGCAATGACAAATTAAAGTAGTTTAAATATCCACCCTCCCCACCCCGTTCCTTACTCTCCATAAAAAGACCATCCTGGTATTAGTTTCGTTGTCATTCTCGTTTTATTTCGTTTTCTTCTTCATTTCATATACTAACATTTTTTATTCTTTAACCAAAAATATTATGAATATTCTACATCAAGATCTCTGGAGCAGACAGACAGCTAGACATCTACATTGTTAGCCTCAATCTGCGATAGCTGACCTGTTTCATTGTTCCGTTGGAAGAGGTAATGCATTTGATGACTCCAGCAATCCCTCTCATGCTAACATATTCCATTAACAAGTTAATCAGTTAGTTATTTCAATATAATTACATAAAAGGTGAACAGTAAAACTTCTGTCAATTTCCTTGTCATCTAATATTGACTGCATGGCATAATATAGGTCTTATAATGCAAAATGTGTAACTTAACAAAACATTACACTTCTCCGAATTATGTTTCTTTTTCCTTTACACTTTTTGCACTTCATTTCGGTTTCCGTTATATAATAGTTTGCCGATTGAAAGAAAATACTCAAAGAATATCCAAATACGAAAAATACCCTAATGTTTGTCATAAGTGATAAATCAACCGCAATACTCCAACTTTTCATATGCAATAACAAAACTGTCAACACCAGATGAACCAAAGCTTTATAAATTTCTATGGAAGTTCGTTCAAATGTTTTAAAAACCTTTCCGTGTTAGTTTTTACCTAGCTCAGTATTTTTTGTTTGTTTTTTTAAACCTCTATCACAAAAATATAACTTTGCACTGAAAGAGTTAATGATACAGATATATGTTATCTACCTACCTATCTGTGTATCGATATATATATATATATATATATATATATATATATATATATATATATATATATATATATATATATATATATATATATATATATATATCACATATATATGTGTGTGTGCGTGAATGCGAAAAAATTATAGTTCTAGAAATTTCCGGTAACGACTGACGAGATTGGTTACGGTAAAGGACAGGATATTATTATAAAATGAAAGAAAACTTTTATGTACTATATCATTTCATGAAATACGAACACTTCGTCGTGCTTTTGCTTCAAGCACATACACACACAAATTATATATATATATATATATATATATATATATATATATATATATATATATATATATATATATATATATATATATATATGTATATATATGTATATATATATATATATATATATATATATATATATATATGTATATATATATATATATATATATATATATATATATATATATATATATATATATATATATATATATATATATATATATATATATATATATATATATATAATTTGTGTGTGTATGTGCTTGAAGCAAAAGCACGACGAAGTGTTCGTATTTCATGAAATGATATAGTACATAAAAGTTTTCTTTCATTTTATAATAATATCCTGTCCTTTACCGTAACCAATCTCGTCAGTCGTTACCGGAAATTTCTAGAACTATAATTTTTTCGCATTCACGCACACACACATATATATGTGATATATATATATATATATATATATATATATATATATATATATATATGATTATTATCACTTTTGTACGTGATTCATTTATCACACATTACCACAGGTGAAAAATAAGAAACGGGGTGTAGGTCCTGACCGGTTTCGACTTTATTTCCAAGCCATTTTTCACCTGTGGTAATGTGTGATATATATATATATATATATATATATATATATATATATATATATATATATATATATATATATATATATATTTCGATACACAGATAGGTAGGTAGATAACATATATATATATATATATATATATATATATATATATATATATATATATATATATATATATATATATATAGGACAGTGAAGACAGGGACTTGTAGTGACTGGTCAGCAAGATGGAACAAAGGAAGTAACAAATGAGACAAAGTAAAAAGCTTAAAAGCAGGTGCCTCTAGGGGCTGAAGGGGTTTTGAAATCGACCTTTAGTATTGCTTATTTGTACCAAGTGAGGAGCACTGACGGTGCTACCCCGCTTCCCACAGGGACGTATGTGCTCTAAATACTACCAGACAAGATAAATTACCTTTTTTTCTACCACCATGCCTTCTACTTGACATATTAATGTGAAATTCTTAGGTAATCAATTGCCAAAGATAATAGAAACAAGAAAAGAGGACACTTGAAACACAAGAATACAAAACACATAAAAGTCTTGAAGAGATTAAAGATGAAAAGTAAGATTATTCAAAACTGCTTGTCAAAGCTACTTTCCACCGATGGAAAAAGAGTCAAGAACTTCTCAATTTGTTTTATGTTCTTCGGATGCTGCCTCCTAAAGCAGCATATCTTTTAACTCACAACTCTGATTTTGGGTTTCTTGCATAGCCCACTGTCTCCCACAACAAAACATTCAAGATTTGTTGCAGGTTTTAATATAACATAATATTTTGCAGCCATATTATGTAGACTTGGGGCCAGCATTGATATAAGAACTCTCGTAACAGTTGATCTTCACGTAACACAAATAATATAAATTCATCTCCCCGACAAAATGACAATTGCAGATAGGTGACCTTCTAGTATTTGAAAGGTTGGAAGATCGGCGACCTTATTTTGGATATAGTATCCCATATATTCCACAGCGGAAAATCAACAAGAAATTAGTATCCGTTCCACAAGTTCAGGTTTATTGAAAATTTAATGCAGGCTGTCCGTCCAACTTCCATTTTACTGGCAATGAGACAAGAGATATTAAGTAACGTTCTTCTGTCAGTTACCCGTAATTAAGCTATTCTGGGAAATTACGACATCCATAATCATTTACACCTGAAATCTTAAACAAGATTGGAAATTTCATTAAAAAAAAATTCTTTTTTTTCTTCTTCCAGTTTTAGTGATGACCAGAGTGATAACAGCTTTGTGAATTTTTTTTTTTTTTTTTTTTATGTGTAAATTCCTAAATCAAAGTTCTGCCCTGATATTTTCCCTCAGACCAACAATGATTTCACTCCCTTAATGATTGTATTTATCTCATCATTACAATGAAATAAAGCAAATTTTCAATTATCAACGTAACACCCAGTATTTCAACACATTCCGCATTTAAAATATCAACCCTTGAATGACTCATTTTGGCGTATTGTTTCTTTCCTTCTACTGCCAAATATGTGGAACCTTTTTCCTGGTTCTGTTTATCCACAACTCTTGCATTCAGCTTTTTTTCTCATGAAGCTGATCACTCGCACGTGGAAGATATTCCACTGTGAACACAGTTTGTCAATATTAGGAAGCACATTTATGTAAAGTCTTTACATGATTTTCAGACTTTGCTATTAATGTGGAAAGTTTCTCAGAAAGAATTTTGCAGTTATCACCTTTTAAACCGATATTTCACCGGAGTCCGAAAGGCGTTTTAAACCATTAACTTTCGCTAACACATTATCATTATCTTTATGACAATATAATTGTTATTCGTCTTTTGACTTTGTTGCTGAAACGTTCGTCACCTGATAAACTTGGTATATATATATATATATATATATATATATATATATATATATATATATATATATATATATATATATATATATATATATATATATATATATATATATATATACATTACATTAAGCTCATTCTGAACAGGAAGTTGTTCTAGTAGAGAAAGATCAAGACAATTTATAATTTAATCAAGGATACACGCGGAACCAAATGCATCCTTTAACGTCTGAATCACCAAGGAACTCCATGTTTACAAATGTTCCAGAGTATTAGTCAATCCCACCACGCCTGTATTGAGTATAATGTTTCGTTCCCTGGACATTATGGCTACGGATTCTTTGTTTGTGGACCAAATTATAAATCTCCTGCTCCTACTCCTTCCCCCAACACTTTCGAGATGCATAATCAAGACTCTCTGATTCTTACCCTCATGTAAACTAAAATTCTGCCATTTCTTTTTGCTTCCACATTTGTCACCCTATCAGTTCTTTTAACTACACATATTCTAATAAAAATACTTTTTATTGCCAATCAGAATGCACATTTCATTTCCTTCAAAAGAGAAATACAGTAGTTTTTCAGAAGATTCCAGCTTTAGATTCCATAGACACTAAAGTTCTCTTCCACGTTTTTTTTACATTGATCCTACTGCCTTCCTTGCTCCAGATGTTTTATAACGAACATTTATTTCATCCCACCCTCAAATACCCATAAGAAGCAACTGTTGGTAATCATCGACTAATAAAATTAATAACATTTCTCTGTTTCTCTGGGTCGTTTTTAACTTCAGAACCTTACTCCTCCCATTCGCTTCTAGTTTACTCGTTTTGCTGCCACTTCAAACATCTTTGATATCTTCTTTTCCTCTGAATTTCTTGCAGCAAAAGTACCGAGTATGTGGCCATAAACTACGCTGAAATGCCCATTTTGGTGATTGGCACCTTACAGAGAGCAGCAGCTTTTGTTTCGATTTCTGGCATATTGGAAGAGTCGAGTATGAGCACCTGAGTGTGAATGACTTTCCCCTTGTGATAAGAGGACCTTTCACCATCTAAGAGGCATTTCTTCCCGCCAGGAGGTCCATAGCTCTCCTTTAATCGCTCCTTTACCTAG
>JANJGK010000008.1:56325780-56393280 GCA_039081455.1 Macrobrachium rosenbergii
TAAGTCCTAATAATTTATTAATTCATTTTCACTCAAAATCATTTCTAAACTAAAAAGGAGCTCACAGTTAGATAACCATTATAACCAAAAAAAAATAAAAAAAATCGAAAGTACTCTCTCTCTCTCTCTCTCTCTCTCTCTCTCTCTCTCTCTCTCTCTCTCTCTCTCTCTCTCTCTCTCTCTCTCTCATCCTCAGTTGTTCCAAAGCTTGAAGAGGAAACTTTTTTTTTAGATATAGTTTCATTCATAAAAATTGGCCATCAAATTGGATTTATGGAAACTCTGCTTACCACTCACTAATTACTCTTTCTTTTCGCGCAAAATGGGATCTGATGGCGTGGAACTAATTAACAGTGACTTCCGATGAATGCATAAGTATAAATACATCTTTTCTAAAAAGGATATTCTCTAGCATGACAAAAGAAATTTTAACCTTATTTTAAATGTGTTAAATGGTGCGGACATGTATGTGCAGGTTTAGTCAAGGTCATTTCGATAATACCTGTAAACAGAACGTTGTTAAAAGAAACGCACAGCTAACCAAGTGCCGTGTCAGTAAAACAAATAACGTTTCTTGTCGTGGTAAAGTTTATTGACGATCTGAAAAAGCTGTTAAGAACTGTTGACAAATTGTAATAATGAGATTCATGATGACAGGAATGAAGTAGCCGTAAAGAGGAGGTACCTATTACCAATTCAATGCAATTAGCATTTCAGCTCCAAATGTAAAAAATTATAATGAACGGTAGTAGTGTCCACGCTCTGTGTTTAATTTTAATTTTTTATTATCTCTGATTTTTATGTAATACATCACACGTGAAATCTGTACGAAGTGTAAAAATATCAGGCATTAAAAATGTTTCCCCTTTGATCTCATCTGGGCACTTATATCCATTTTCAGAGGGCAAAGAATTTTCCTCTTTCGTAACTCACTACTTTGTGTCATGGATTTATTAACGAAATGAGCGCCAGACTTCGAGTATAGATTTTCTAGAGAAACATTTGCGACACGACCTTGAAGAGTGAGACGTGTGATGTTACTGATGTTCAACAGTAAATATTTTGTCAAATAAATTTTAGATATTTCTGTGTTATCCAGTAAAAGGTATAATTTGCAAAAACTTCTCGAGAGTTGATATCATTAAGATGTACAATATATATATATATATATATATATATATATATATATATATATATATATATATATATATATATATATATATATATATATATATATATATATATACATACATATATATATATATATATATATATATATATATATATATAGACATATATATATATATATATATATATATATATATATATATATATATATATATATATATATATATATATATATATATATATATATATATATAACAAACACCATCCACAATTCTAATCACCTGAGTAAAATAATGAGACCTGCCTATTTTCAAATTTACATATAAACCGACAAATAACATTTTCCGTAAGACGGTCACAGACACAACACAAAGAATCAGTCCGGCAAACCAAACAAACAAACAAACATTCCAAATAAAATCAAACATAACCTGTTTGGCGGAGGCAAATTGTTTTCCATTTCACTACGAAACAAATTCTGCTTGCAGGTTTCGAAACAGGAATAACGTGTAAGACTGAGGTCGACACACACGAACACGCACACACACACACGCACACACACACACACACACATACACACACACACACACACACACACAAAAGGAAGAACCATGAAGCAATTTGTATCAGCGCTCCTCCGTTCCAGTCTCCTCCACAAAAGGTAAAATGCTGCTTGGCTTTGGCACAGGCTATTTTCGTGTTTTTCTAAATTACGTTGTGCGTTTCATTGTTTATAAATAATTGTCCACAATTGCATATATAAAATGAAAAAAAATTTGACTACCAGATATCTAACCAATAACAACATGTACACTCAGTCTGCCATGCGCATGCAGATCGTGATCTGTCTGTGTACAGAAGCTGCCTCCCAAGGATATGATCTGGATGGTAATGTAAGCGGCCTAACTTAGCGCGACTAATTCCCGCTGAGTGACGTTTAACAAACGGATTGACAGTTAACACGGGTCTCTGACTACGGCTTGTGCGCAAACATTTATCTCCCGGTTTCAGCGAGCTTTGTGCATGTAAACACGTACAGCCAAATACATAAAGTGATTCGCGTTAGAAAGGGTAAGCCTTTGCCAAATTTTTCTGGTATTTCTTTAGAAATATTGCCTATTTGAAAGCACACACACACACAATATATATATATATATATATATATATATATATATATATATATATATATATATATATATATATATATATATATATATATATATATATTATATATGTGTGTGTGTACATATATATATATATATATATATATATATATATATATATATATATATATATATATATATATATATATATATATATATATATATATATATAGGCATTTGGACCTGTCCCCACTGGCTGTCGGCCTAAGAAGCAGTAGATCAGCGCCTGCCCTATGAGCCTACAAAAGCCCGGGAGGACTTTAACTTAATATATATATACATACATACATATATATATATATATATATATATATATATATATATATATATATATATATATATATATATATATACATACATACATACATACATATATATATACACACATACATACACACACACACATATATATAGTTTATATATGGGTATGCGTTAGTGTGAGTACGAGGGCGTATGATGTGGTTTCGTGCTACTGGTAGAAAGTTAAATATTTGGTGTACATACGTTTATTCTTCACTTATTTGGTAAACGTTATACACGGTTCAGAAGAACTGATTGTAAACACTGGATGTTGGCTTCATGTTTCGCATTGGGAGAAAAAGGACCAAAACTACGATAACATTATTATTATTATTATTATTATTATTATTATTATTATTATTATTATTATTATTATTATTATTTCTGTCGTTGTACTCCATCCTTGCACATGCATGGGAAAAAACCATAAATGACCAGTAACTTACAGAATAATTTCCATTGTGTGAAAATACTGGGGACTGTGAAAGAAAATGTCAGAGGGAAAAGAAATATCAAAATAAAGGTAAACATAACAATTTATGCAGAAAGGAGAAGAATACGGTCCAACTGCCAACATATGATATGGATCAAGCAACGTTCTCCTGAATTTCGATATTTTTTTCTCTTAGTAATCTGGTATTACTTATGCTGTCCATCATGTAAATATTTAAATAAAAAACACATTACTAACGCATCTATTAAATACCATTACTAAAATCTTTGTATTAAACTGCGGAGCATAATCGCTCTCACTCATTCTGTTAATTCCTCAGGCCTCATTATGAACCAGGCCGCCCTCACCAGACCACTAAGGTATGATGAAAAAGTTACTACATCGGTTTGTAGAAAGATGAGGTCGCTAGGCCAGTGTCTATTCCATGTACAATTTCTTAGAAGCTTCTGTACCCACAGCTTGAGCATTCACTAGACCCATCATTGCTAAATCTCGCTGATGCAGAGGTTAGCAGTATAGTGAATCGTGTTACAGTTCGGCTTTTATTTGTGGTATCCATTCAGGTCATCGGCCAAAACCATCGTTGCTGAATTCACTCATTGGACGAAAAGCAATTTAGAAAAAGGAATCACGTGGTGTTTATACAGTATCCAAGAATTTCAGCAATAATATTATTGATAAAAGTATCTATAAGGTATCACATGAAATTCATCTTGGAAGGGTATTAATTTTCTCATGCTGACCATTTAGACCACCATCAGAGGCTAATCACAGTCTAATTATCACCAGATTCTTAATCTTATTATGACTATTGTTGCTTTTTTAAGTCTGTAGAGCTTTGTTATAAGGCAGGGACACTGATATTAACTTTCCATTCATACTACATTATCTACTTTAACTTCTATTTCGAAAGCAAATATCTGTATTTGTTTGGTTTCATAGACGAAGACATAGGGTCATTAAACCAACTGTTCTAAACAAGGAAAGCAGTGTTTCGGTCAAAACTTTATTCTTTAGCAGCTCGATTGAGGTGAACACTCGGTGAGTACCCTGGTCATTCCTATATACACTAAAGATAATAACGATAAAACTATATTCCTTTTTATATTGCTAATTATCTTGCCACTTTTATTTAAGAAATGTCCCCGAACAAAGTACCTAGATGTAATGAACGTAAATGATTTAACGACATAATATTTTTAAAATTTGCTTTCATTACTTCACAGAAAATTTGGAAGTCTAATGGTCCCAAACTGCAACTCACAGATGACTGCCTACTGATGCTTTTCACTTGTAACAATGTTTCCACTTTAGGTTAAACTTATGTCGGTCTCACGTATTGCTATTTCTGCTGATTCCTTTTAATCGCGTTAGAACCTCAATCAGCGCTTACAGCTTCATTCTCCACAGGTTACTCATCATCATCCACCAGATATTTGCTGAAAGCATCCACTCCAAAATATTGATTTGTTGATGAGTACAATGCACCCAGTATAGAATGACCCACTCCAAAACAAATCATGTGAATGTAGACACAGTGATTAAAATTGCGAGTAGCACATTTAAAAAAAAAAAAAAGTCGAATCAAAGTTCTACCCCTGTACAAAGGAAAAATTGATTGCTGTCGTAGAAAGAAAAATAAATATACAAATGCAATCCCATCGACTAAAGAAACCTTGCGGTTATAGAAACATCGCGTAAATCCTGTGCCAATAAAAGCTATGGTAATAAAGAAGAAATGGACCAGCCACTTGGTAGTTAAGCGGGACATTCCCAGAGGAACCGAGAATGAACTTGAGCTGACGACGGTGCAAAGGTGCGATTTACGAGACAGGAATAACGACGGTACACTGACACGACAGTGTTTGCCAACCGAGGAAAAGTATTGGTGTTGTTTACTATTCCGGCTTTTGTTCCTTGTAATGTATATTTTTATTTCGAAGGAATTTTAGTCTTTAAGTCACAGAAACAGACACACACACACACACACACACACACACACACACACACATATATATATATATATATATATATATATATATATATATATATATATATATATATATATATACATACATACATACATACATATATGTATATATATCCAGATCCCGTGAACAGCAGCACCTACTGTATATGTAGCAAATGCCTCGCTGTCGGACTTCTCAGCTCCAGAGGTTCTTTATTCCTCACACCTTTGGACTGTGGAACAGCCTCCCAGAGGATGTCGTGCAATTGGAATTTCAAAAGTTAAAGTGCAAATGCAATGCATTACTACCCTAATACTATTCTTCTTCCATTTTAATACTTTTTTATCTATTTTTCTATTTATTAATCCTTTTTTTTTTCTTTTTTTATAAGTGGGCTCTCTTTTTTCTGTATTTCACTTCGTAATAAACACCATATTCTTTGGAGGCTTGAATAATAATACTTATATATATATATATATATATATATATATATATATATATATATATATATATATATATATATATATATATATATATATATATATATATATATATATATATATATATATATATATATATGTATATATGTATATATATATATATATATATATATATATATATATATATATATATATATATATATATATATATATACTGTATATATATATATATATATATATATATATATATATATATATAATATATGTGTGTGTGTGTGTGAGAGCGATAGTATAAAAGAAAAACGCCAAGGAATTTATCCCATTTACTGAAATACATAAATGCTCAATTGTTATAAAGCACAAAATACCATAACGGTAACCAAGTAACTTTCCCTTTGACTGAGTGCAAACCTCGGCAAGGTCATGGCGCTTTTCTTTTGTGACTGGATATTATTTTTCACTGCCAATGCTTAACCTTTTTTCCTTTGCGCTTTGAGGATTCTCTTAATATAGCGACGTATTTTTTATGATTTCTGACATTTGCTCGATGTTTCCGTCTTGAACGTCAAAAAGGGTTCATCAAACTGAATTTTTGGCGCGGTAACTGGTATTTACAACTTAAAAACTAGCATTAGTAGGTGACGTGATTTACATGTTGTCGCTGATACTAAGGATCAGTAATCCGACGCGAAAATTCCAAAACATACAAAAAAAACTAATCCTTTATAACATACGTTTATAAAAGTTCATTAATTGCGCTACTTTTTGTTTCTTTTGCGAAGTCATTCTGTATTGCTCCTGATGTCAAGAATTTAAAGGAAAATACATTCCAACTCTTGCAACACTAAGGAAAAAATGAGAATTTTAGGCTACAGAGCAAATGTTATTCCTTCATAAAATGCAAAATATTTATAGAACACGAAATAAATGGACAATTAGAAACAATTCTCCCTTGATCATACATAAATGGCCAAGGATTTGGTAGAATTGACTAACCAGTTGGGTATAAATTGCCAATTTAGTTCGAAATCGTATATAGCAATCAGTTACTGCAAGGTTTAACAAAAGCATAAGCAAAGTTAATGGTAAGAATTTTCTATACACGGATATGCATGTAAACACACACGCACACGCATATATATATATATATATATATATATATATATATATATATATATATATATATATATATATATATATATATATATATATATATTTATTTCTTCTTCTTTTAACGTGCTTTTTTCCCATTTGTATGGGGTAAGCACGATACCTTCTTTTGAAGGACTTTGATTTGCTTTGGGATAGACCGTAGCCTCGATCGGCTGCCCTGTCTGTCATCGCTTAGACCCCGGTAGCGTACGTATATGTATTGTACCAGTCACCAGCGCCCTTTCTCCCAGCAGCGAGTTGTTGTGCAGTTAGGTCGACAGTCGAGAAGTGTGAGGTGTCAGTGGCTTTGTTTGTGTGCATGTTAGTCTGTAACACCCATTTGCTTTTAAGCAAACCTATCCGTTGATTACATACATAATCCCGAGGTGTCTACACGGATAGCAAAGTGTCCGCCTCTGTGAGCGGTCGGCTGCGGATTTGAACCAGCGCCACAGACCTCTATGAAGTCTGAAGCTGCTGCTCCAAGCGACTTGGCCACCGAGGCTCAATATATATATATATATATATATATATATATATATATATATATATATATATATATATATATATATATATATATATATATATATATATATATATATATATATATATATATATATATATATATATATATGAATAAAACTCACTTACCCACTTGCGTGAAGTCAAGTTTCAGCAGTTCGAATACTCTTTGATTTGCATCACTTCCCATTATGAAACATACCAAAAAATCTCTCCTTCGTGCTGTTTGTCTCTCATTATAATTTTTGGACCCCTGGCAAGTCCAATTAGGAGGGCCTGAATTTCGAATGCTAAAACTCTTCTTTTATTGTCCGTTGGTGTTACTCAAGGCAGAAGAAAAAAACAATTTAAAGCGTAATTTTTTCCCAAAATTTCTGCAACAGAAATGAATGTTGCCTCCTTATTTTTTTCAGTGAAGAAACTGTTTATGTGTACGCATTGTTGTCAGTATGAAATGTTGATAATCACAAGTGGCATTAAAACTAAATACTTAGTATTGTAAAAAGACCCCCTTAATGGATATCATACAATCTATTGTGAACATATTTTCTGTTGTACGCCCTAACTTGAACTGTAAACAATTTTCATGATAATAATCTGGCTTCATAAAAAGAAACTGATGTCACATAAATCAAAATTACTTTTTGTTTACTATAACAAATATTAAACGAAAGTTTTAAATATGAAAAATCGATTTAAAATTCACGCTTACACATATAACAAAGATATGTGGGAAATGATAAACTAGTCTAAAAACCGAACTGAAACCTACGACTTCGAAAGTGAATGGTACAGAAGTCGAAGCAAAGACCAGCATTTGAGAGCATATAGGGGCGGCATTTGCACTCTTTCAGGTCAAAATGCACAAGTCTTTTAGGACATTCTCCCGTTATGAATAGCATGGAGGGGTCTTCCAGTTAAGAATTTATTCTCCCTGCGGAATGCAGATCTTAAAGCACATATCAAATTGGCCATTGAGAGAGAATATACCTGGGTTTAAAACTGTAAAAGAGAAAGTTATGTAGTTGTTCGCCCAAGAAAAACTGCCCAATGACCTTTTAACGCCGATATATACTCTCAAATTGGATGTTGGTTTATTATGGTGAAAACTTATTTTCTTTAATCTAAATTAAAAAGAAATCGATTCCTTTTTCGATTTCAGTTCCTCATATGCTCATTGTTTTACCGGAAAACCCACAGAATATAAAGACAAGAAATAGATTAACGATACAGGCATCGAAAAGGAACAAGGAAGAGAGTTAAAGGCTTTCAAATGAGGAGGGTGGTAGTTTTAGTAGTCTCTTGATTCTTGGTGGCATGAATGCGTTTAATTGCAAACGCGTCAGGAGAAAAATAAAGAAGCGTGAGAATAATCTTTGCAAATAAAACATATCACTCTCATACATAGACTGATTTATAATAAATATAAAATCACGTATCTGCAAGTTCTCAAGATCTCGAAACGATAAAAAGCCTTAAGAAATTTGCGTAAAAGATTATTACCAAAATGATTCCATTGATGAACTTTCATATAGATATGGGATTTGACTGGTAGATATTTTTACTGGCCTACTCTGGGAACTGCAGTTGCCTTATGAGAATGTTCATAAAACGCAAGTACTGGATAAAATGCCTACCAGCCTTTTAAATTTATCAGTTACCTCTATTAATATTATTAGCCCAAAACCTTTAGAATGATAAATTATGTACAGTTATATATTGATTAACTTTGCTACCCTTTGTAACCTGATACTCTCACACCATGCTCCAAAGTTCTGTCATAAATTTCAGTGATGAATCGATTCAATTGAACAATACGTTTACTGTTCGCTCAACCTTCCCCTCCTGTCCAGTTGCGAACATGGAATGTGTTAACAATCTTTTCTAATAATATTATGGATGAGGTTTAGACCTTAAAAATTGTCCCAATCACATTTTATGGCGGTTACCCATGCAAGAAAAGACCAGACTCGTTTCTCTAATTCACTGAACGAGCCACATGGAAACTGTTCTCTTTTGTTTAGAGGAAAAATGATTATCAGAACATTGACCACAGTGACACGGTATTATACCGCAATCTGCAATAAAGCTGTTTACGTAAATGTTGCACATTTCATATTTCACGCTGTCAGTATTTTTCTTATCCCCTTGCTATGGTATTTTCCCCCTTTTCATCGAAATAATTTACCACTGTGTATATTCTTAATGCGGTACTGTGACGAAAGTAATCAGGCACAACGATCGTAAATAGCAACAAAAAAATACACTTGCTTAAAAATAAACTCACCTGATATATCAGCTCCGTTCTGCACAATAAAACCGTGACCTCCAAGCATTCAGGTGACTCTGAGCCAGACCTCGGTACGAGCAGACAGTTAATCATGTCTTCTCGATAAATGTTCACCTTTTGTTTGGCATCCGGGAAACTTAAGGCTTCTCACTTGAGAACAAAGTATCAGTCTTGTCTCTTTAATATTTAGCCTGAAAGTAGTAATCTGGATAAGGTACGCACAAAGACAAAAGCAAAAGATCATATGTGTATGTATGGAGGCAACCCATGGCATATGGTAATTATATTAAAATTGCACAACATAACGTGTAAAACTTTTAACACAATCAGTGAAAATATATGAAGAAAATATAAGAAGCATTTTCGTCGTTTTCGGAAAGAATCATCTTAATATTTATTCTTGTACTGGAGACACTTTCTCCTGAACACGAGGTTTCACCATCCATTCTAGCAGAAACTTCAGTTGAACCGAATGGACATAAGGGTCTCTAAGATGCGACCCACTGCTTCAGATGAGACGATTTGGAGAACAATGCATCGAAAATAATGCTCCAGGCAGTGAGCAGATAACCTTCAAGCATACTCCAGCGACTCCAAGTGGTCTTTGTGCTTTGAGTGCGTTAACGAACTTTGGTCACTGATCACCATAGTGTCGCCATAGACCGTTTTCATGCTTCGCTTCGATCGATAACGGTAAGAATTCCAGGACAGAATGACGAAAAAAAAAAATAGGAGGTAATCATCATGGCAGGTTCTCTGAAGAAAACAGAAACTTTTTTTCGGAAGTATTGTTTATTGTAGTGCCACTATTAACATATTTAAAATGTTTCCTTCTTCACCATAGAATGAATTCCTTTTCCATACTCCGGACTAAGAACGATATAGAAGACCTACTATCCATTTCAGGGACCGCGAGTCATCATTTTTCTCAAATATCTTTCAAACTAGTTATTGGATCGAAATGGTACTTTAACACAGTGTACAAGACACCTCCCGCTAATTTTTGGTAATATAGTGCATTGTCAAATGTTTTAGTTAAGGCGTTTACTCTTGACTTACATGGTGTTGCCAAGCATCGCCAAACTAAGCATTCGAACGTCCTTTATCCCCATCCCGTCCCTCCCTCTCCCTTCCCTTTCTCATCCCTCCCTCAACCCACTTTCTTGTCCTTCCCATCCGCCCCCCCCCCCCTCTCTTTTCCTGTCTATGGGGGATAGCGGACGTTCGATTACGCAGGATAGTCCTGTTGACTCATGCGACTTTGCCTTTAAAAGTCAAGAGTAAACGCCTTAAGCAACACCATTTGACAATGCACTATATTACCAAAAATTAGCGGGAGGTGGTCTTGTACACTGTGTCAAAGTACCATTTCGATCCAATAATTAGTTTGAAAGATATTTGAGAAAAACGTCGACTCGCTACAAAAAGCTCTTCCGTTCTTCTCTGGTCCACTAAAAATTTTAAAAACTGCAAACGACGTCTAAAAGCTCAGTGTGTTCAGGGTCTTAATTTGATTAATTTATCCTCCCCTGTTATGGACCCTAATGTCCTCACCTACCCCATCCGCTCCCCTAAAAGAATAACTATCTGTTGAAATTTATGAGTGAAAAGCGAGGTCACTTTTAAACGTTTTGCATGTAGATTTGACGCGTTATGCACCTGCATCCAAAGAATATGATCTGGTGGAAATATAAATGCTCACAATGAAAAAGACGAATTCCTGCTGAAGGACATTTTACTTAAGGGTCTTTGGCAAAAGACTTTGGCAAAACTTGTGAGCAAATGTTTATGGACAGTTTGGCTATGTTTTCGCTTGCGAATAGGCAGCCAAATCCATATAACCTTTTTAGTTTCAATGGAGAAAGTATTATCTTTTGTTCTGGTATTTATCAAATTGCAAGGCCTCTTACCATTTGACCCTTATATATATATATATATATATATATATATATATATATATATATATATATATATATATATATATATATATATATATATATATATATATATATACATATATATATATATATATGTATATATATATATATATATATATATATATATATATATATATATATATATATATATATATATATATGTATATATATATATATATATATATATATATATATATATATATATATATATATATATATATATATATATATATATATATATATATATATATATGTATATGTATATATATATATATATATATATATATATATATATATATATATATATAAATACATACATACATATATATATATATACATGTGCTTGTGTGTGTGTGTATGTATATATATATATATATATATATATATATATATATATATATATATATATATATATATATATATATATGTGTGTGTGTGTGTATACAAACACATATTATATATATATATATATATATATATATATATATATATATATATATATATATATATATATATATATATATATATATATATATATATATACATATATACATAAATATATACATATATATATAATTATGTATATATATACATATAAATATATATATGTGTGTGTATGTATATATATAATGTACATATGTGTGTTTGTGTGTGTATGTGTTTGTTTGTTTGTACTTTCATATACATTTTTCACTCAGATAAATATTATTATACTATTTAAAAATATTTTTGCAAAAAAATTATCAAGCATTAAATGGAACAAACTAAAATTGCAATTTTCGCGCTCAGCAAGTTTTCACAGAAAAGAATGCCCAGGCACGAAAGTTGAAAATCAGATAAAATTAAAACAAATTAAAATGTATGTAAAAACGGCAATCGTTAGGCTACTGAGGAAGAGGAGAATACCGGCCAGTTTCTACAATTGGCTTCATATAACAAAGGCTTTCAAGAATCGAAAGGATGAAAGGGTTATAACAAGCAGTGCATTTTTCAATGTATTGATTCTCAATGTGACATTCACTCGGTTGCTATAAAGTTGTATTTCTCTTCCAATTTCCACCTTGAAAATATTTGCTATATTAATACTTTTCACCGTATCCATTCACTGTTAGTTTAATATAATGTGTTACTCTATTAATGCCTATTATGTTAATTATTGTGTTATTAACTCCGTTATAAATGCCATCAGTTTGCATTAAAGTGGCTCCTATTGCATTAAGGGATGAAAAACCACTCTCCTCATTATTAGTTATGTATCTATTGCTTGTTTG
Source organism: Macrobrachium rosenbergii (assembly GCA_039081455.1). NCBI lineage: Eukaryota > Metazoa > Arthropoda > Malacostraca > Decapoda > Palaemonidae > Macrobrachium > Macrobrachium rosenbergii. The sequence goes on from JANJGK010000008.1 coordinate 56,338,408, forward strand.
TGAAGTGGAAGGTACGTATTTACACTTTCATTTCTCTGATAAGCCTTAAATTTTCACACCACACATTTGTTTTTAAGATAACCAATAAACACGATTAGGTTAATTTTCATAAAGTAAAATTTTCACGTATGTGATTAGGCTAATGTGTTAATTTCAGTTAGGTTTTACAGTAATGCTAAAAAAAATAAACACAGAAAACCGGGAATTTATCTAAAAATTTGTATCTAAAAACGTTTAACTGTTATTCCGTTTGTTTGTAACAGTAAATAATATCTTAATAATTAACCGATATACTAAACTGCTCTTACAATATGGCACAAAGATAGATGAAATACTATAAGATTCCCTTGTGTTACTTATTATAAAAGGACACAAACGGAGCTAAAGTTTGTCAAGCATATTGATGGAAAGTAAAAAATGGTTAATGTTTTGATCAAAGACGTGTGGTGTAGGGAAGTGTCCGCTATCAAGAACCCTACCTTAGATGGACGAGTGTAGGTGTAAATGTTAGTAGGTCTGCTGCTAAAGACTTTGGTAGACATGAACAGACTTAGGGGGGAAAAAAAGTTTCTACCTTTCCGGGCAGAATGGTGCTCTCAAGTTCCTTGGTTTTTGCAATAATTTCCACTTGGAATTCTCAAAAAGAAAGTATTTACGTAGAGTAAATTTGCCTTGGTGTTATTTATTCTTACTTTGTTGTAATGCTTTTGTTTTTTTTCTCTCATTATTTATTTACCTTTTTTATTATTTCAGTTTTCGTTACACTAAAATTCTTCTGATTATTTTCAGTAAGAGTAATAGTAGAGGAATTGATACTCGGCATTTCATACTATAAGCTGTTGTGTTAGAATTATATTCTTCACTCTTTTTAAAGTCTAAGACTTATTTAGCTTCTTGTTTGCAAATGTGGCTCCAAAACTCTTCATAAAGATTATGTCTTCCAATCCACTTTATAGTGACACCAACGATAAAGACCCAGTCTCCTAACAAATGATTTTGTTTATCAAAGTCAAGCATTTACTTTACTTCTCTTCAATTTTTCAAGACACCTTTCACAACAACACACGAATACTACTGCTGCTTTAAATATGAAAGGTACATTTGAACAGGCGGTATGGCACCTGACGAAGTGTTTGGAATTCTTGTTAACCGGTTCCCTAAACTTGGAACTACTCGAGAGAAACTTACCGACACACTATGATAATGTTTATTATAAACGTACCGGATCAATAACCCTTCACGAGTTTGACATCCTAAACATACCCCTCCCTGAATGAAATATTTTAATGTAAGCCGCTCAAAAAATGACGGAAGGTATTCTTCTGGGATAAGACAGGTTGAATGATACGAGGAATACTGAAGATGGCTGGGAATTTCATAATCTATAAGCTCATGGTTTGAAAGATTAAGTTCGTACTTCTGACAAAGTAAAAATCTGAGGTGTAAAACCTGACGATTACAACGAAAGGGAAGATTGAATTCTATTATTTGTAAACGATTCTTGTATCAAAAAAACATTTGAGATGACTAAAATCTATTTACGACATTTATTAAAGAAAGTTATTTTCTTTAAGGTGAAGGTATAAATATAAAAATGGTTCCCCAAATATTGAAAAGCATTTTAATTTAAAAGTACAAGTATTTTCTCTTGACAAAACTTCATGTTATTGAAAATAAATATTTATTAAAAGCACAAGAACTATATCAAGACTTTATATTATCTGAAACAATTTACATGCGTTATTCGATAACATGACTCAGTAAACTGGTCTGTAACTATTATTAGCAAGGTTTGATACTCAGTCGTTTTCTAAAGAAAAATCGTGACTATGTACATAAAAACTTATACTTTTTTAAAATTCGCTGATGTGATGTTTCTTTTACGCAGCCACTGTAAATTAACTGTCTCCCCTACTCCTGACTTAGCGAATTTAAAGGATAAAACATTTCAACTAAAGTCAGTTGAACAAAAAAATACGACCGGTTTGTAGAGAGAGAAGAGGCCTATAAAAATAAAACCTTTCAAATCTGAATACGCAGGATACAGTTGACTGCGCGAGTATGATACACATTTCCATTTAAGTTAAAAACTATTCATAATATTCAAACACCGTAAATGTCTAAGAAAATAAAAGGAAAATAATTAAGAAAAAAAAAAAGCTGATAAATGCTTGCGATGCATATCAATGATACTATGCAAATACCCAATGTATTTCCGAAATAAATAATATCCATACTCGTATTTGGGAATAACTTGAATAGGCCCTGATTGGCGTCACGTCTCGGCGCGAGTGTGTAGCAAGAATGCCTTTGTTTGCCCTGTATATTTTTCGTCATGTTTTTTCGGCCGTCCGTCAAACCCAATTAGGAAGACTTAAAACTTCGACGTTTACAAATCCCGCCCCTTCCCCCCACCCCCCCCCCCTTTTTTTTTTATCCCGCATCGATGTTACTTCGGAATGTAAGATTCAAGTTTTTACACGGAGTTTTATGATAAAAGGAACATTAATCGTCGACTTTTCCTCCATATTGGTTACGGAATGACAGTGATTGAAATTAAAATGTCGCAATACATATTTCAAGTACAACCCTGGTAACATATATGTTTAACTCAGACTGTTCACCTGCAGTGCATAAATCACAAATAATAATTATATGAAGGTGATTGCATACTTGCATATCTATAATGTCCCTGAAGTTGAACAGTGAAATGATCATTTGGAATGTTGTCAACATCATATTCATCCAAGATGAAAACTTGCCTAATATCTACTATAATAAGAGAAATTGACTGATCACTTGACATTACTGTTTCTATTTTCATCATATATATACACATTTTCACAGGTAAACATTCAGCTAAATAATTCTTAATTTATTCAGTTTTATATGTTCACCAGGTCGAGATATTTGGATTTGGCCAAACAATGATGCTTTGTAGTGGTGGCAATCTATGTGCTACTCTGACAGCCTTTCCTAATTCTGTTTATATAAGTAAGTATTAATATGTATATGGAGAGGGAGCTCTATAAAGACCATGGGATATTTTTTTCTTTTTTTAATATTTAGGAGGACGTCTAGGTAGGAAAGATGGCTATAATTCCTCTTCTCAAAGCTTAAGTGAAGAACAGAATTGCCTTCAAAAGCTACTCTGAGTTGTAGTAGGCTCTAAACACACTTGATAGCCATAATTGCGTTGTCTACATATCGGATGCATTTTCCCGAGATGTAACCGAGTACCTAGACCTTTCCCTGAAAATAGCGGGACGCCATATCTCAAAAACTAACATAGAATTTTCTTGAATATAATCTCATTGTGTTTCCCACACCCAAATTAATGAAGCGGTACTAGCCTAGTTTACCATAACCCAACTCAACCTAACCTAACCTAGAAGAATGGCAAAAAAAAAACCGTGGCTGGTGCAATACTAGCATACATCTCAGGAATTTGCATACGGGATGCGACTCACGGAATACTTCTCAACGGTAACCTACGTGGATGAGTCCATTTAGATACCGGCAATCTGCTGGTACGCCGTGCATTTAGGCTCTGAGTATAATGAATGTGGCAGATGTCACTGCCTTGTTCTTTTCTTTCTGAAGCTACTCCTTGTTAGGGGAAATCGGTTTAATGGTGTGTGTGTGTATATATATATATATATATATATATATATATATATATATATATATATATATATATATATATATATATATATATATATTTATATATATATACATATATACTGAAGGTCACGTTCATAAAAATAACAATTGCATAATATAATGATATTAATATATTATGCTATTTACTAAGTTTGAACTTCTCTGTTATCATGCTTAGATCACTATAACTTCTCAAATCCTGATGCTAGGCACTATATGTCAACATCGGTATTGATTTAATAAAAACCATAAAGAAGGAAACTCGTAGATAAACGAGACGAACAGTACACTACAACAAGAAAAAAAAAAGCTCAGTAAATGTCATGAGATAAATCGCAGAAATGAGAATAAAATGTACTTCGTGACGCTTTAGGCTTCTCACCACGTTATTCAAAATACAACGCAATCATTTATAAACTTTTATTCACAAAGTACATTTCCAGCTGCACGTCGCTTTGAGATTATCGCATGAAAAGGGCCTGAATAAAACAGAACGCGTTTTAGCAAATGGTGATTTTGTCATGGCGGCAGAAATGTTTAATTTTGTGAAAGGAAAATACTGAAAATATGGTGGCGTTTTTACTTTACTTGCGAGTCATCCCTCTTTAAAGGGAGTACAGTATTTGTTTTATAGTGTTTTTCGTTGCGGCCTTTGCATATTCAGTTATTGCCTTTTGTATATTTTCTACCTGTTTAACGATCTATTGTTATTTATCTTTTATTTTCTTTTGTCTTTTATTTTCTTTTGTAGGCATGGTCTTTTGCTCGCAAAGCGCATATGATACATTGTTATGCAAGCTAATGCTCTTGCAGCCGCATTACATTTGAATGTTTGCACAGTTTCCATAATATTATTAATAACATTCAGTGATTCTTATTCCGTGTTTATTCTGTGTTTCCAGTGAATTGCATTTGATTATTTTAATTCCCTTCAGTTTTATTGTTACTTAAAAGTTTTATATACTATTGTAGAATGGGTGTCTCGCCGTCTCCCCGAGGGCAAAATCCAGTTCTTCAATTTATATGATTACTGTGCACATACTTGCACACATACTTATTCATAAATGTGTGTTTTGTAATCATGTTAAAAATAAGAAAGTGGTGTTGGATTTAATCGGGGAACTTTACAAATATTTGAAAATAGAATTTTAACGACAGATGTAATATTCCCCCCCCCCCCCCAATACAGTACTTTTAATATAAGTGTGATGACGTCTAGTGATGCATCGTTAGAAAATACAGTAATTGAATGAGGAACATGAGGCAAGCAGAAGAGTTACAGCTGTTCAATTGAAACTTTGCTGCCTGCACTTAGTGTGAAGGGCACGAGCTTATAGGGGCAGTGCACTCGCTCGCAGCTTTCCAAAGGGTTCATCGTGTTTCATGTTTTCATCTGTATCAGACCTGATGAGCAATACTACCCATTAACAGCATGAACCATTTTTTTTAAATCTCTGATAACACCATCAGAATCCCGAAACAAAGAAGACACCTCCTAGATGAAGAATGCCTCTTGTTTAAATTTTTGGGCACGTGGAAAAACCTCATAACTTCCATTTCTTACATTGAACTTATGATTAAGGTTCCAAATGGTGATCCCATGTCCGAGCTATGGTAACTAATCGTCAGCATAAATTGTCTGGATCACCCTGAAAATCGGCCAAGAGTGTCCTTAAAGTTACTTGCCAGTCAGCTACTGTTCTGGTGTTGAGAATCCTATTACCCATTTTGCATTGAGCTTCCTCATCTCCAAAATGTTAGTGCGAATAATAGGGACAAGGGATGCACTCATGCCAGTCATCCAGGCTGCTTTTGGATATCCACTCGTTTCACACTATGGCTTCCCAAGGGCCTCACGGTCGGTGTGGGAAAAACAATGAGTTCTTTCGTATAGTTGCTCATGTATGTGTAGTACAATCACACCAAAATCGATCTAGCTACTGTACTGCTTTTCTTACAAGAGACGCCAGTAACTTTTTGAATGACCTTCGCATATTGTTCTCTCTTTACTGACTTTGTTCCGCTAGGAAATAAAATAATTATGTGATGAAAATGCTATGATGAAACAAACTTCAGTATTAAAAGAATCGATAGGAGATTTAGCTTTCAAAAGCATTTAAATTTTATAATAACTGTAAGTAAGGCTAGTGACAGTAGCTGATACATTAAAAATTTCGTACTTTATAATTAGACTCAAAATGAATAATTTTTTAGTGGGTATGAATTGCAAATTATGCTTTCCCAGTTTTCATGCATACAGAAAATCCTCCATTTCCTCGTTTGGTCATCATAAAGAGACGGGTATGTGTAAAAAAAAATCAGGTAAAACAAAAACCAATGTTAAAACGTTTATGAATGAAGCAGTACCTTCATGTCAGATTCATAAATGATTCTAGAAACTTTTAAATTCTAGGAAATCGGTAGTCTTAGTGCTTTCACGAATTTTTGTGCTAAAATCAGTCGAAGTATTCAACTACTTTTTATTTTCGTTTTAATCATGAAGAGAAGTGCAACAAATGTACATGGGCCAAAGAAATCTCTTCTCTCAATCGTATAAATTATTCCAAAATATTCTTCCCTGGCTTTTCTCTTCTAATAAAGTCAACTTCTGGATAAATGTAGTGCCGTCCTCTCCTACATTATAAAGCTGAACTCCAGTAATACGAAAACGATGTTGATTAGTAAGTCTCACATCTTGCTTTTGAGAAACATCTAAGTTAAGTTAAGCATACCTTAGTTAAACCAGACCACTGAGCTGATTAACAGCTCTCCTAGGGCTGGCCCGAAGGACTAGACTTATTTTACGTGGCTAAGAACCAATTGGTTACTTAGCAACGGGACCTACAGCTTATTGTGGAATCCGAACCACATTATAGCGAGAAATGAATTTCTACCACCAGAAATAAATTCCTCTAACTCTTCATCAGCCGGCCGGGGAATTGAACTCCGCCCCATCGAGTGACAGTCCGCAGCTCTACCGACTCACCCAACAAAAAGCTTGAGAAACATCTAAAAAAAAAAAAAAAAAAAAAATCCAAGGAAAGTGTCAGCAAATGCCGCGCGAACGTTAGGTATTGTACGTAAACCCTCATATGTTTATAACAGTGGTAAAATCAATGCAACCTGTTTTAGGACATTTGTCCTTTCTTTACTAGAATACTGTTCTCCAGTGTGTATGTCTGCCTCTGCCAGAGATTTATCTCTTTTAGACAGAGTTGTTCGTGGTGGCAGGTTTCTGTTTTCTAATAATAACAGGTATGACTTGGACCATCGACAGACGGTCTCTTGTTTGTCATTTTTTTTATAAGTTGTATTTTGACACAGACCCTTCAAATTCACAATTGATCCCTGATCCTCTTTCCCTGCCGAGAGCAACCAGAGTCGCTGAACAGTAGCACCAGTATGCAGTAATTGTTTCGCCTAATCCAAATATCTCCCTTTGTGAGCGTATAAAACAGAATATATTAAGTTTAGAATTATTTACCTGAATGTTCATCTGTAAAAATGTATATATAAGAGGGAAATAAAAGTACAAGTTTCACGCGATGGGTCTATTTCTCGTATTATATTAGATTACCGTCATTCGTGCATTCAAGAGATGTTTCTGTATATTAGGCAAACAGTTTTCTGTAGATGTTTTCTTGGATGAATATGATGCAAATCATATTCCATAGAATCATTTCACCGTTCAACTTCACCTACATTATAGAAATGCCATCATCTTCATAGAATTATTATTTGTGATCAATGCATTGCAGCTGAGTTAAACTCACAGGCGTTTGTCAGCGATCTAAAGGAAAGGTGTATTGCAACATTCTAATTTCACTTGCTGTCATTCCATAGCCAGTATGGAAGAAAATTTGGCGATTAATGTCCCTTTTATCACAAAACTCGGTGTAAAAACTTGAATCTTTTATTGTGAAGTAACATCGATAGGAGATTTAGAAAAAGGAAGAAAACGAGAGAGAAAAAAGGGTGGGGGGGATTTGTAAACGTAGAAGTTTTAAGTCTTCCTAATTGGGTTCGACGGAAGGCCGAAAAAACATGATGAAAAACATGCAGGGCAAACAAAGACATTCTTACCGAGGCGTGACGCCAATCAGGGCCTATTCAAGTAATTATTCGCGCATAGGATTATGGATGTAATTTAGTTCGAAAATACATTGAGTATTTGTATTTAAAGGACACATATATGCATTTCATAGCTTCAATGCTTTAAGATGTTATCGTGGAAAGTTCGGTGCGAGATGGTACTGATGGAAGCCGTCAGCTGCAAAATCTTTGTATTCAGCAAATAGTTTGATTCCTCAGCTCTTTGCGCGAGAAGCTCAGCAATATGGAAGATCAGGTGATCTCCGAAGCGCTATGTATATTCGTGAGTACGTGCGTTACTTTGATCTAGATTATGCCAAAATCTGCCCTAAAAGTGAGTTTGATCGTTCATTAACGTGATAGAACTGCAGTTGGCCAGTCATAACTTTGGAGTGGTTCCAGGCTTTGAAAATCGGCAGATAAGGTAGAGTCTCAAATCTCTGTTTTTATGGGAGAAAATTGAACTTGTGATTTTTACCATGACTTTCTAATCATTATGAACTTTTGAACTGGTGTGGGAAATTTAATATGAATATTCATACCTCTTTTATATTATTATTTTGCTATGTTACGTTTGCCATATCTTGGCTATGCATTTTAAACTTTCCATTATTGTGTTTTGTATTTCATATATTTTTGGGAGTTTTCTATCATGTTTAATTCTTTCGACAGATGTCTGTGGATTTGTGGGAATAACATGGTAGACTTTTTTTGACATGACGTTTAGTTGTTGATTTGGGAGAATGTGTGATTTTGTGTATTTCCAGGCTATTAGCCATAATGAGACTTCTTTAGTCAGAAGTGCTTTGCAGTTTAGAGTTTAGTTATCTGACTCGATAATTCATTTATTATGCATTTTAATCTTTGCTTTGTTTTATTCATTTCTTGTTGGGTTATTTGAATAATAAACCTATTTTTGTAGGAATGATTGTGTTTCTTTAAATAGTCCATTTAGTTGCTTTGGTGAGAATGAGTGAGGTCAGGGAGAGAGAGAGAGAGTCGGTACACGGTGAGAGAGAGAGAGGCTGAGAGAGAGAGAGAGAGAGGGGAAAAAAATGCGAGTGGAATCAGGGTTGAACCTTTTTACGTCTTTTTCCTGAAGTTAGATCGCTAAGATCACGCTACGTACACTTCCAAAAAAAGTGTTGATCTGTTCCCTGTAACATTTGCATAGTATCATTGATATGTATCGCGAGCATTTATCAGTTTTGTTTTCTTTACCATTTTCTTTTTGTTTTCTTATACATTTACAGTGTTTGAATATTATGGATAGTTTTTAACTTACCTGGAAATGTGTATCATACACGCAGTTAATTCTGCCTTGTGTGTTCAGATTTGAAAGGTTTTATTTTTATTCGTATTTTCTTTCTCTAAAAATCTGTTATATTTTTTGCTTAACTGATCTTAGTTGAAATGGTTTATCCTTTACAACAACAGGTCAATTAGTTGAAAAAACGACGTTTCTATATAAATTTACCTTTTTCTGTAGAAAATAGCTGAATATCACGTCTTGCTGGTAAAAGTTATCATTCTTTGTATATTTAATAGCAGTTACAGATCAGTTTACTGACTGTTATGAAACAACGTATGCATATTGTTTCAGCTAACATTAGCTTTTAAATGCTTGGTATCATTCTTATTCTGTTATTAAACATATATCTTTTAAAAATCTTGAAAGACTATCACGAGAAGCTATTCATACGTTATTCATATTCTCTTTGGGGAAACCATTTTTTATATACATGCCAACGGCTTAAATACAAAAAATTCCTTATAAGATATTTTGCAAGTAGATTTTAGTTATCACAGATACATTTTCACCTTTATTTTAATTAAGAATCGTGATCAAATGGTAAAATTCAATCTCCACCACCTTTGAATTTTAACTTTCTAAGAAGCACGAACTACATCTTTCATAACATGCGCTTCCAGATTATAAAATTCTTAGCGATCTTCAGTATTCCTCGTATCATTTACCCTGCCTCATCCCGGAGGAGTACCTGCCATCACTTTTTGAGCGATATGCATTATGGACAAGGCTCCTTTAGGCTGTCTTACTCGTGAAGAGTTATTGATCCGGTATGTTAATAATAAACACAATCATCGTACGTCTCTAAGTTTCACTCAAGTAGTTTCAAGTTTAGGGAATCGGGTAATCAGATCACCAAACACTTCGGCAGGTGTCAATCGAGCTGCCATGCCGCCTATTAGAATGTACCCTTCATTCATATTTAAAGCAGCAGTAGTGTCCGCGTGTTGTGGTGAAAGGTATCTTGAAAAAATGAAGAGGAGTAAATTCAATGGGATGAATGCTTGACTTTGACGAACAACAGGCCTGTGTTAAGAGACTGGGTCTTTGTCGTTGATGCTATTATAATGTGAATTGGGAGACAATCTTTATGAAGAGTTAAGAACCAAATTTGTATTTTTAAAGAGAATCTAAATAAGTCTTAGGGTTCAAAAAAGTCAAGAATATGACCCAAACTCAAAAGCTTATAGTATGAAATGTCGGGTATCAATTGCCCTATTAGTCTTATTAAAAATAGTCAGCATAATTTCAGGAAAAAATTAGATAATAAAAAGATGAGCATATATTAAGAGAAAAGACCAAAAGCATTACAACAAAGTAAGAGTAATTAGCACCACCGCAAAGAAACTCTTAGAAAGAGATTAAAAATAAACGCTACGTAAGTGCCTTCTTCCTGAGAACTCTCGGAGGAAACTAATGCAAAAAACAACAAACTTGAGAGCACCATTCTGCTTGCCCGAGTCCCTGCCTGGAAAGGCAGAAAATTTTTTTTCTTATCCTGTTCATGTCTAACAAAGCCTTTGGCAACAGACCTAGTAACATTTACACATATACATCTAAGTTGGTATTATTGGTAGTAGCGCGCTTCCTTCCACCACATTTCCTTGGTAAAAAAAAAAAAAAAAAAAAAAACACACATTTTTGATGTTCCATCAGTATGGTTGACAAACTTTATCTTCTTTTTTAACCTTTTATGAGGAACACAAGACATCTTTTCGCATTTTATTTATCCTTGTACCATATTATAAGAGCAGTTTAGTATGCTGGTTAATTATAAAAGGAAGAATTAATTGCTGTTAATCGGAAACGGAGAAACTGTTAAACATTTTTAGATATAAATATTAAGATAAATTCCTCACTGAAATTTAACCTAATGTGGTTTTATTAGTTCTGTTAAAAATAAATGTAAGGCGTGAAAATTTAAGGCGTTTCAGTGGATTAAAGTGTAAATACGAACCTTCCATTTCACAAACAAGAAATGGATACATAACTATAAATGAGGAGGGTAATTTTCCATCCCTTAATGCGATGAGAACCACTGTGATTTTTAACTGATACTGTTAAAATCACACTAATCAACGTGAACATTTAAAGATTAGCACATTATATCAAAAATATAATTAATGGATACAGTAAAAAATATTAATATAGTAAATATTTGCTCAGTGAAAATTTGGAGAGAAATACAACTTTACAATAACCGAGTAAGTGTCATATGGAATATCAATACAACACTGAAAATTTCATTGCTTGTTATAATCCTCTGTTACTTTGATTCTTGAAAGCCTTCGTTGTATGTCTATATTCTATACTGACAAGTATTCTCCTCTTCCTTAGTACGTATTGCGATTTTTATGTACATTTTAATTCGTTTTCATCTCATATGATTTTCAACTTTAATACTTGAGCATTCTTTTCTTTGGAAAATTGTTTAGCATGAAACTCATTGTTTTAGTTTGCCATTTAATGTTTGATCATATTTTTTCTTTTGCAATAATATTTTCTAATAGTATAATAATAATTAACTTAGTGAAAAATGTATATGATTATACAAACAAACATATACACACACAAATACACACTCTCATATATATATATATATATATATATATATATATATATATATATATACATATACATATACATATACATATACACACACACTCATATTCTCACAGCGCAAAGGACGAATTCCTGCTGAAGGATATTTATTAAGGGGTTTTTGGCAAAAGTCTTTGGCAAAACTTGTGAGCAAATGTTCTAAGCACAGTTTCACCAAGTTTTCGCTTGTAAATAGGCAGCCGAATCCACATAATTGTTTTAGATTCAGTGGTATTCATCAAAGTGAAAGGCCTCCTAGCATTTGATACCTTATATATATATATATATAAATATATATATATATATATATATATATATATATATATATATATATATATATATATATATATATATATAGCCAACAGTCAAGCGGCAAATTCACAATCAGGAGATCCATAAGACAAGAAGTCTTCAAAGTTCTTTATTTAGAAACGTTTCGTGCAATCCTTTGCACATCATCAGTCTGCAATAAATTATAGAGTAGTTAAAACTAAAGTTAAAATAACAATTATTATACCGACAGTAAAAAATTTTTATAAAGTCAACATAAAAGCAGAAAAATTTTATGAAAAAATAAAATAAAATAAAATAAATAAATAAATATATTAAAACTCATCAAGTTTGTGAAGGAAATTTAACTACCTTACAGCACAACGCAAGAGGGAAGAATGGCCAGAAGAAACGTCAATGCCCAGACAACACCTTAAGCGAGAGAGAGAGAAACCGCAGAAGTGTTACTATTCAAATTAGGGGACAGGTGCTTTATATATAATGACTCAAGGGTAGTTAAAAAGGCAGTTTGAGATGTAGCACTGAGAATCGAAAAATGTGTTTTTTCAACATGAATTTTACATTTAGTAGCATGTGTTCGAATGCTAGAAAGTTCTGGATTGGATATACGGGAACCTGTACGATAACTGAGTCCTAAGTGGCTGTAATAGCGGACTTGCAACAGTCTTTTACTGGAACCAACATAAGTACCAAGACATCTTGGGCATTCAAATTTATAGATAATGTTGGACCGCATAAAATCCTGTAACTTGTCCTTATAGGAGAAAAAATTTCCAACCTTTTTTGGATTCATAGGAATCAAATTTAATTTTAAAAAACCTATTTCTCTTTCAATGATACTTTTTATTTTTGAACGTAATTTGTCCGAGTGGGTAAAGGGAATAACAGCATACATGTTCAATTTAGGAACATTAAAGTTTTCAGAGGAGGGAGACATATATTTAGAAAGCATATTATTAATTATTTTCTGGACTAGGAATTGAGGATACGAATTAGCCGAAAAAAACTTTGATAAATAATCAATTTCCAAGTGAAAATTGGACCAACTAGAAGTATATTTGAGAGCTCGATGTACCAATGTTGTAATAGAATTGATCTTAAAAGAATAAAAACAAGAGCTAAAATAGTTACTGCCCAAGCCTGTAAACGTATTCTTACGATAAACAGAAGTCGTAAAGGCATGTTGATCTCTAGTAATTTTTACATCCAAAAAAGATAACGAATTTTGTTGTTCAGTCTCAATAGTAAATTTCATATTGGGATGTACAGAATTAATAAAATCAAGAACTTCATGACATTGCCAAGGATAAGTGAATAGGGCAAAGGTGTCATCAACATATCGTTCATATAGAACAGGCTTAAACTGGGCTGGGCAATTATTTAAAAATTCTTCTTCTAAATGACTCATGAAGAAGTTAGCAAACAACGGGCCCAAAGGGGAACCCATAGCTACTCCCTCGACCTGCAAGTAGAGAGCATTATTAAAAATAAAAACAGTGTCTTGCACTGCTATAAGGACAAGTTGCAGGATTTTATGCGGTCCAACATTATCTATAAATTTGAATGCCCAAGATGTCTTGGTACTTATGTTGGTTCCAGTAAAAGACTGTTACAAGTCCGCTATTACAGCCACTTAGGACTCAGTTATCGTACAGGTTCCCGTATATCCAATCCAGAACTTTCTAGCATTCGAACACATGCTACTAAATGTAAAATTCATGTTGAAAAAACACATTTTTCGATTCTCAGTGCTACATCTCAAACTGCCTTTTTAACTACCCTTGAGTCATTATATATAAAGCACCTGTCCCCTAATTTGAATAGTAACACTTCTGCGGTTTCTCTCTCTCTCGCTTAAGGTGTTGTCTGGGCATTGACGTTTCTTCTGCCCATTCTTCCCTCTTGCGTTGTGCTGTAAGGTAGTTAAATTTCCTTCACAAACTTGATGAATTTTAATATATTTATTTATTTATTTTATTTTATTTTATTTTTTCATAAAATTTTTCTGCTTTTATGTTGACTTTATAAAAATTTTTTACTGTCGGTATAATAATTGTTATTTTAACTTTAGTTTTAACTACTCTATAATTTATTGCAGACTGATGATGTGCAAAGGATTGCACGAAACGTTTCTAAATAAAGAACTTTGAAGACTTCTTGTCTTATGGATCTCCTGATTATATATATATATATATATATATATATATATATATATATATATATATATATATATATATATATATATATATATATATATATATATATATATATATATATATATATATATATATATATATGTATGTATGTATATATAAGGTATCAAATGCTAATACGTTGCCTTGAAATATGTATATCATCCTATAGTTTTGATATATTTACTCTTCTATTTATCATGTGTTATGCGTAATAACAATAATTGTGGAAATATCGTATGTAGTATAATGTCAGATCTCAAAAGAGTTAGTGATTTAGATAACTCTACTACGTAATTCAGAATTAATAATACATTTTTAATAGTAACATAGTATTAAGCAACATGTGTGTGTTGTAGCAAATGGTTTGTTTCGCTTCAGTTGCCATCACGAAAGATAAAGCGCTGACAGGTCAAGAGAAACAATAGCTGCTCCGTTCTGGAAACCAACTTGGGTTTTTGTTTTGTTTTTAAAATATGCCAGTCATAATTAGCCAGTTGCAGTCTGTTTTGATCGTGTTAAGATTTCCGTAAAAGCTTTGTCTCATATGAGACGAAGATGAATGATTTTGCAATGTTACATATATTGCTCTGATTGCATCCCACATGATTTTCTTGTAAAAACATGTATCTTTTGAGAAATATTAATGAGTGTTGCACTGAAGCACATGGCAATTGCATCATGTTTATGATTACATTGCTCTGGTCACGTATTGTTCTAATGCATTAGTTTTGCTCTGGAAATGACGTTATCTTCCTTCTAGAATTTTCTCTCGTATCTCGTTCCCAAAATGCCTTAATGACATCATCTGATTGTTTCATTTCCGACTAGAATCCTAAAGTTTGTTCATTCTGATTTCAGAGACTGTTAGTGGTGGTTATCTCTCTCTCTCTCTCTCTCTCTCTCTCTCTCTCTCTCTCTCTCTCTCTCTCTCTCTCTCTCTCTCTCTCTCCCTGTCTTTCTTCAAAAGAGAGAAGTTATTAACGTAAAATATTTGTGTGGTCATTGATATTAAACTTAGCTTTTGAGATCTGAATGTAGGAAAAGTGTGTTTGGTAACAGCACCTTACAAAAAAGTGTGTTTTGTGAATTTAAAGCAGCTGCGTGATTTTGCAAAGGTTTTCACAAGCTTGTGTAAGGTAAAGTGAATTTTATTTATTGTTACCATGGTATTATGGTATTTTAAGAAAATTTTGCCTTAGTGAAATTATTATTGGTAAATCTTTTGTGTATTTTTGTGTGTTATTGTGTTTGCAGTCTCTTGATTTTTCACGTTTTATATCTTGGTGATTTAACATTTATTTTCTTAGCATTTTAAATATTTCTTGATAATTTAATATTTCATACTTGATTAAATTTTCATTTACAAAGTTTTTCTTTTCAAATTTTGAGTAATTCTTGGTAGTTTAATTTTGCTTGATTAATCTAATTTCTTGGTAAATCAAAGTTTTGTGATTTAGTTTTGTTTAATAATTTAACTCAAGAATTAATTAAATTTTTGTGTTGTTTTCAAGTAATAGTCAATTTTCGGATTGTGAATTCTAATTATAAATTATGAATTTAAAAATAAATGTTAGTATTTTAATTTGTTTAAAAACAGTGTTTCATTTATTGACCACCAGTGAATAGGATTAATTGTGTGCATAAGGCAAAGTGATAAACATGTTTTGTTCCTTTAGTTTTGCTGAAGTGAATTAAGACCAGGGAAACAGTTAAAGTTGTTTGATGTAGTGATGCCCTTTTACTCTAGTATATTTCTTGTTTAATTGTTGATACCTCACACACTTGTTTTGATAAACTTAGTTTGATTTTTCACACAATTAATGAGCTTTTTAAGGGATCACTGCTACCTTTAGAGTACCCAGTCGTAATTTTTACTGTTATGAGAGTTCAGGTATCTGGCTATATATATATATATATATATATATATATATATATATATATATATATATATATATATATATATATATATATATATATATATATATATATATATATATATATATATATATGCATGTATATATATATATATATATATATATATATATATATATATATATATATTATATATATATATATACACACACACACACACACACACACACACACACACACACACACACACACATATATATATATATATATATATATATATATATATATATATATATATATATATATATATGTGTGTGTGTGTGTGTGTGTGTGTGTGTGTGTGTGTGTGTATGTAAGGGATCAAATGCTAAGGGGCCTTTCACTGGTGACGAATACCAGAACAAAATCTAATACCGTTTTCCACTGAATCTAAAATGGTTATATGGATTCGGCTGCCTATTTACCTGAGAAAACTTGACGAAACTGTGCATAGAACATTTGCTCACAAGTTTTGCCAGAGACCCCTTAATAAATGTCCTTCAGCAGGAATTCGTCCTTTTCGTTTTGAGAATTTACATTTCCATTAGTTCATATCGAAATCTACAGGCAAAACTTTTGCAAGACTTAGCGACCTCGCTTCTCGCGGATAAATTGCAACAGAAGTTCTTTTTGGGGAGCTGTTGGGATAGGTGTGGACGTAGGGGCCCATAGGGTAGGGGTGGATAAATTAATCAGATATGACCCTGAACACACTGAGCTTTCAGACGTCGTATGCTTAAAGTTGATAGTCAGCCTGACCTCTCCCAGCATTTTTCATTTTCTGTGGACCAGGGAGGAACGGAAGAGCTTATTGTAGCCACCTAGGTCTTCTACGTCGTTCCTGTTCTGGCTTATGGGAATTGAATTTTTTCAGTAGTGAAGAAAGAACCAATTTAAATTAATTAATGCTGGTACTATAGTAAACAAATTTGTCGAAAAAAATGCTGTTTTCTTCAGAGAAGTCTGTGCCCATACCTTTCATTGATTAACTCCTACTTTTTGTCCATTTTTTTTTTTTCTGTCTCGCTCTCCTGGAGTTCTTATCGATATCGATTGAGGCGAAGCAAGAAAATGATCTATGGTGACAGTATGGTGACCAGTCACCAATGTTCGTTTATGGGCTCAAAGTGCAAAGACCACTTGGAGTCACTGGAGTATACTTGAAGGTTATCTGCTCACTACCTGAAGCATTATTGCCGATGTATTGTTCTCCAGATCGTTCCATCTGGGGCAGCGGGCCGCCATCAAGAAGACCCTGATGTCCATTCGATTCAGTTGAAGTTTCTGCTGGAATGGATGCTGAAACCCCGTGTTGAGGAGAAAGTGACACAAGTACAAGAATAAATATTAAAATTATTCTTTCTTAAAATAGCTGCAACGCTTCTCGTATTTTCTTCCTATATTTTCGTTGATTGTGCAATAAATTTTACACATGGGTAGGCACAATGATTATAAAACTAAATATATTATGTAATGAATGTCTTTTCCTCTAATACTACAGTGTAATATGAAAATAATATTTTCATATTATGTAATGTTCAAGTAATTACCATATACCATGGGTTGCCTCAGTACATACACATATGATCTCTTTTTATACTCATTTTCCCCTAAATGAAAGAGAATAACATCCATAATGGACCTGGAAAGTTTTTGTCAGGTAAAGCTTATCAACACAAACTATCGTCCTTAGATGTCCCATGTTAAAATGTTCCACTGATTAACTGACGCACATTTAAATGTTACAGTGAAATAAGATTCAATATTCGACACTCAGAAGTATAAATGCTTGGGAAGAAAATTGAAAAACCAAAATGGAAGTGAGAAATATTTTAGCCTTTTTCGTAACACACCCATTGATTTCTCGTTTTCAATAGATATTACCATGACGCGATGATTTGGGATGGTCCTTTGTTGTCCATTGATTGATAAATAGTTTGCATGAGAAAAAAGGGGTTAACTGCCTTTGTTCACGCATACAGCATCATTAAATTTAATGAGTTTAAACGCAATAATGGTCGTTCCATGAATGATCACCAATTATTTACGTAAAACGGACAAAATACCAACGCTAATCAATAAATCTGTTTGACCCTTTCAACTTTAATTATTTACTTGTCCTGGTAAAGTTTAACCGGTAGTTATAAACCTCTATAATTAGTAAGGGAAGACTTACCACTAACGAGAAGTATATTATGCTAGTGAAATAATGAAACATCTGGATATGTGTCTTATCTTATGCCTTTTTTTATCATGAAGGATTTTATGGTACGCCTTTCGCTGTTGTCGTATATGTTGTGTTTTCTTTTTTTATTGATAGTTTAGATTTATGTGAACGATGCTAAAATAAGTCTCGAATAGTGTTTGAATATCTATTAAGCATGCTTTGATAAGGGTAAATATTGCTAGTAATCTTGTTCGTTAATCGTTTTCATTTTCCATAAAACAGGACAAGTAAATGTTTTATGTATGTCGGTATCCATCCCGTGACATCAGCGGGAACTGGTAGCGCCATGCTGCATGGGAGAAAGTGATGCTGATCGCACTGATTGAAACGGGAACTCAGTGAGCTCATATCTAATGAAAACATGATTAGGTGGGGATTTTCCCGGTCTCATCTGACGTCAGATGTGATTGAACGAGCGATGCCATTTGGAAGTGGATCTGCAGACTTAGTGTTTCATTATAAACTCCAGAGCAGGTCTGTGTGATATACCTTTTATGATATGGAATCGTATATATTACATGCTCCGAGGATAATCTCAGCATCAGTTTTGCAGGCTAATATGTTGTTTGAATTATTTGATGCAGAGGGATGAAATAGTTTGCTTTTATGTTTATTTCGTTATAGTTATGTGAACGTCAAGCTTGTGAATTTAAAAAACTGTGTAAGTATTTTCGCATAGTATTCTCATACTTATATGATGCTGAAAAAGCACCGAAGACCCAAATAGACATTGCAGGTTAAGAACTGTACAAAAGACAAAGAGAGAGAGAGAGAGAGAGAGAGAGAGAGAGAGAGAGAGAGAGAGAGAGAGAGAGAGAAGTAATGTATGGGTTACAGATATTGTTTACACATTTCTTTGTTCATAACTGGCTTCCTTCAGACTTCACTGAAATTTCCTCACGTGTCCAATTCAAATTAAAACTTTAACCCTATTGTTATATATTATTATTGTTATTTGGGAACAGGAAATAAATATATATTTTTTACATTAACATTCTTCCAAACCGTTTTTTTTTAATTCTCGATTTTATTCATGTGTAAAACTACAGTCAAGGCATAATTTTCAGTTGTAATTTCAAGAAATTATAAACATTTAGAGCTGAAAGAGACATCGGCTAAAATGACACTGTTGTTTGTAGATTAAAAATTAAATTCAAGATGTCCCTTGGGGTTATATAGTAGTTGGTCGTTGAGTGAAAATGAAATTCAGCATGTAGGCTACCTATTAATGTTTACCGTAATTATATTTTTTCAAAGCCCTTTATTCCCAAAGCAATTTATCCTCGGAACGTTCTCTTTTTATATATATAAAAAAAAAGGAAACTGCGACTTAAACATATTTGCTTCAGTACTGATCTTTCGATCGATGACGGTTAACTATGGTGAGTACTAATGTATGCCTTTTGTGTTCACAGGTGGGTTCTCAATTAGTTATATTAAGACTTGTTATACCAAAGAATGATTGAATCTGTTGAATCGGCACCGGGTAAGGGTAGGGTTGAAGCTAATACTTGTATACGGTGTTCGGTGTGTGGTATGAGTGGTGAAGAGTCACAATGGGACCCGAGAAAAGACAATAATGAGTGTGTGAAATCTTGAGAATTCTCCACAATGAAGGAGTAAATGTGTGAGAATTTACCGCTGGAGAAATCACAGTACGGAATTAGCTAAAGTTTGAGAATGCACGAATGGGGAGTGAATCCTTGACAGTCTCTCATAATGGGTGAGTGAATTTTGAGTATTCACCACGATAGGTAAAAGAATGTATGACAGTTAACTAGAGTGAGGGAGTAAAACCTGACCTTAATGGATAAACAGGATTTGACATTTTAGGGAATTAAAATTTTTCGTCTTGTTTTCAATGTGAAACTTTCTTTTCTCTACCTGATGAGACTGCGCTGTTCGTTTCAGTCTGCCATTTATATTGTTTCTAAATTCCTGAAAGATCAGATAATGAATATGAGGACTTCCACTTGCTATGAAACTCATTCAATAAGGATCTAATTTATTTGAAGGTTTAAAACGTAATTATTTTCCATGTTTTAATGTGCTTATTTATTCTTAATTTACTCTCAGATTTATGGCGTGTGTTTCAGTCTTAGTTTCTTTTTGTTCTATGTTCACTTTTAATCGCAGTAAATGTCGTTGCCTCATACTTTCGCCTTATGCTTAGATATTTAATTTTTAACGCCCATATTTCAAAAGTAGAATATAATTTACTTCTCTCTAATTCATAGACTACTATCTCTTTAAACGAAACTTGCATTTCTGAATCATGTAAACTATTCATAAATTATATGTCTTTAAATAAATAACTGTCAGTTGTACTGAATTGGAATAAATACATCACCATCTTCTCGTGGATCAAATACTTGTTAATATGCGGGAAATGAACGATCCCAATAAAGGACAAGATCGATTTTCAACTGCAAATATTTTAATTTCACTTATGAAAATTGCTATAGCTTTAACGAATAATGCTTAAAGAAACTTAATGGGGTTAGGGTACTGTCACTGACGTTTGATAAACCTAGAACAAATATTCTTTTGTATATGATATTTTATATTGGGTTTCGTTTTATACCACAGTTTGCTGACAGATAGGCTAATTAATTTTTTCATTAATCAGAGCATAATATTCAAACTTTTGTAATGGCTGGTCATGAAATGCATATCATTTGAATTCACACCCTAGTCATACATTTTTTTCAGCATTCAGAGTTATCTCAAAGAAACATATTCATCTTCGTGGTTAAGTGAATAGCGTTACCTCGTTCTGATATTCCGGAAGCGACATCGAATCTCGCATAGCGTCAGAATAGTTCTTCTTTGAATCTGAAGCTTGGTAGTTACAAGCGCACCCAACATGTAAAGAAATCGAGTAGTGAAGAGGGCATGGTGGTTATTACAATTACATAAATATATGAAAAAAATTGACCAGTAGATTCTTAATATTTTTTCAGCCTAAAAAGCAGTAAACGATTAAACACGGGGCTGTGATGGTAAAGGTGGGTTCCAACACTAGTAAATGTATCTAAATGCTAAGGATATACGTTTGCATGAGAAGAAATAGACTTACGCTTTCCTTCGTGGTTAAGTGGGTGTCATTACCTCGTTCTGATATTCCGGATGCGAGTACAAATCTGGCATAACGTCAGATTTTTTCATATAGTTCTTTGAAACGGAGGCTTCGTAGTTACAAGCGTAACCAAAATGTAAAGAAATCGAGAAGTGAAGAGGGCATTGTAGTTGTTACAATTTCATATTCATCATTGTTTGCGGGCGATCAACTTCAGGAAGAGAGGTATATCATATTCATTGCTTCCTGAATCATTAACATTCTCCTTTTTGAAGAAAAATGTCGGTGAATACAATGTTCTTGCGAACCTTGGCATCTTACCGTAACGTTCCCTAAAACTTAAAAAAAAAATTCACGAACCTACATTTCTGGATATTTTGAGAAGACTTGGCGTAGGATTCTCAGGTTATATACATACATACATACATACATACACACACACACACACACACACACACATATATATATATATATATATATATATATATATATATATATATATATATATATATATATATATATATATATATATATATATATATATATATATATGTGTGTGTGTGTGTGTGTGTGTGTGTGTGTTTGTACTTATAGTATTTTCATATTCTTATAAGGCGGAAAACTTCGCTGTTGTCATAAAAGAAGAAATACATATTGTGATTAAATCATTTTAAATCTAGTGTAAAGAGCATTTACTCTCCTGATTACTTTCTGTCAGCATCCCTTGAGAATTAGGAATTAGACGATCTCGAAGGAAATTACTCTTGTTTATTCAAAAGCTTCATCCTAAGAACTGGAAACTTCGAAGAATTATCTTTTCATTTGACGTCCGGAGAAGTCTAAGAATAATTAAGAGTGCATCATGTAAGTTCAGGGTATATTTCATAGTGATGGTGAATGCATTTTATGATTCTAATGACGACATAAGTATCCTTTAGCGGAGTTTTGCAATATATTACTTCTCTTCAGTAATACCAGTTATCTAATAAGCAAAAATATCACCATTCAGCGTGAGGAAATATGTGGTGATAAAAGGAGATTAGAATATTTTTATTTATGCTTTTGCTCTCCATGCAGGTCATAGCAATCATTGCCGAGATTGCAAGTTGACACGACAAAAAATATTGATATCTGCCAAGCTGCTAATCATATAGATTTTACCGTAGAATAATTTATCCTATACTCAGTAAGAAGAACAGATTTCAGTCTTCAACACCTTGTGACTTAATATGACAAACGATGGTTATAAAACAAGAAAATATCACCCATATACTTCATAGAGCTTTAATAAATTTTTTAATATTAAGACTAGTATGTTTGTCCGCCTGTCTTTTCGTTTTCCTATTTGTCTATCTGTGTGTAGTCTGTTTGTCCGTTCGTTCGCCTGTCTGTCGGTCTTAATGTTTGCCTATCTATCTAGCTATCTGTCCGTAGACTATTTGTTTGTTTGTTTGTCTGTCTGGTATTTTCAGACGTTCAGTCATTACATATTTCATCTGCTTCTAACAAACATTAACTTATATTCAGTGTTAGATAACTACACCAAAATACACAACAACGCAGAAAACCCTTTACAACTTTAAAAAGACATAAGAACAAAGCTATTAAAAAGAAAGGCATAACTCATATACGTAGAGCTGCAAGTGATTTTCCATTAACACCTTTCAAAATTACAGACTTTTCCGCAGAATATAGTCTTTTGAAAATTCAAGTTTAATTCTTTAGCTTTAGAGGCGCTGTTCTCCTATTTGAGCTAATTGCTGTTAATTGCTTTAATTTCTGTCCACTTTTCCCCGTTTAGTGAAAAGGTTTTTTTATGATGTCAGTTACTTTCTCGTTGTCTCTTGAAACTGTCATCTCGAAAATAGCGCGTTTTACTCGTCTATTTTACACGAAGAAGGTCCCATTTTTCTCACAGAAATGTTTAAAACATTTTACCTGAGCAATATAGTTATTATATATATATATAAATTATATATATGTATATATATATATATATATATATATATATATATATATATATATATATATATATATATATATATATTGCTCAGATAAAATATTTTAAACACTTCTGTAAGAAGATTATTACCTTCGTGATTCGTGATAAATAAACGAGCAAAACATGCTGTTTTCATGATGACAGTTTCAAGAGAC
Source organism: Macrobrachium rosenbergii (assembly GCA_039081455.1). NCBI lineage: Eukaryota > Metazoa > Arthropoda > Malacostraca > Decapoda > Palaemonidae > Macrobrachium > Macrobrachium rosenbergii. Next base: position 56,361,933 of record JANJGK010000008.1, read on the forward strand.
AACGAGAAAGTAACTGAAACACACACACACACACACACACATACACACACACACACACACACACACACATATATATATATATATATATATATATATATATATATATATATATATATATATATATATATATATATATATATATACGTATACTGTACATGTGTGTGCGCGTTTGTTTACATGTATATATACGTACTACGTCCATAAATACATACATACATAGGTAGGTATGCAAAGGGAATGGGAGAGAGAAATAGGGGGAGGTTTGTAAGAGTCCTTGTCTATGCCCTTGCAAAATGAATAAAACAAAATTTGAAATGCTTGGATGAAAGCAATTGCCTGGCTCCTGATAGACAGTTTATATGACCTGGGAAACCCAAAGCTCCAAGAGGGATTCAAAGCCTCTTCCTTTGTTCTATGCTTGATATGACAGGATGGTCTCAGTGGTTAAGCAATTATCATGGTTTTCCTCAAGAGGACAATTTTGTCTCTTTGTGCATTTTTTCTTCATCTTCTGCTACTCTTTATACAGGTTTTCTGCTGGCGGCAAAGTTGCATAAAAAATAATTACATGAGATGAAAGTGCGATGGCTGTGGTATTTCATCTTTGAATTAGGTGATGGTCTTAAAAGTAGAGCAGTTCCACGTCAGTCCTCTTGTTCCTCTTCACATTTAGACAAAGGAAAAAGGCTGGTATAGTCTTGACCCACTTCTCTATTTCCTAAATCCCTCACCTTTCCTCTTTTCTTCAGGAAGGTTTTCTTAACACTCAAGACCTGAAGTTCGTAAACAGACATTTCTCGCATCGCTAGATAAATGTTTTTTTTTAATGATAATGACAGCTTAAAAAGTAATATATTTCGCTGTATCCTTCTGTACACTTTTAAACGCATTTCTACGGAGTTTTGAAGTTTAATTCATGGTCATACTATGTGTCCTCAAATCACGAACATTGCATTTTATGAATAAAATCTGTATGAAATGCTGCAGAGCTCGACTGTCCTCTTTTTTTTTTTTTTTTTTTTTGCGAAATGATTAGAGATTTGAATTTTTAATCAAGGTAGAATCCCGCATACTTTTTTATCAAAACAAAAAGAATTTAATATATCAGCACTGAGGTTTGGTGTTTCAGTTGGAAATTCATTAAAATTACCTGTGACAACTAAATGAGGATTTTTTTTTCTATAATATGGAATATTTATAATTATGAATAACGTTCCCTGATTTTTTAAAGTTTGGAACTCTACCAACGCGTTCATCTCCCTTTTCTTATTTTTATTTTCTTATTTTTATTTTATTTTATTTTATTTTATTTTTTTACGTATGTAGGCCTTATTCTATGGGAGCTTTCCTACCTAGTAATTTAACCGCCCCAGTAGAGTGAAAAAATCCATGACATTTAAAGGTCTCCCCTGAAAATACTGATAGAGAGACAGGCAGACAGAGAGATGGTTTCGTAAGTTTCCTCAGCCTTTGATGGCGCCCTCAGTAAATAAACGAAATGGAACAGAAAATATGTTGCAATTTCAACACTGAACTCGTATTTCAGTCAAGTCGTTATTTGATGCCAGAAGACTGTCACAAAAATGACATGTCAAAGGTACAGGAAGAGAAACAAAAACTTCTCTTTCATGAAGGAACTCTTTAAAGATAAGGAGAAAACAAGACCCGAGTTTACCTAAAACGAACACAAAGGGGTTAAGTTCAATTCGGCTTATCTCACAACATTATTGGGTAACTTTCCTTATCGTGTCTGGAAGCTTATTAATTTTTATTACGGCAATTTTTTCTACCACTTGATTAAAGAACTCTGTTTAACAGATATTTATTTGTATCTTAATTCGTTTGTTTTTTTTTTCATACATATTTCCAGTTTTTTTTTTTATATATTTAATGTCTTCGACTATTAGCTATGCTTTTCCATGTAGCATTGATTATGAAAGTAATCCTTTTTCCTTTTTCCCTTGTCAATACAAACGTTGGCACATTAAGAACAGCTGTGAATGCATATATATATATATATATATATATATATATATATATATATATATATATATATATATATATATATATATATATATATATATACACAGACAGAAATATCAACCAGGCAACAATGAAAAAACACACAAAAAAAACTTGACAATATTTATTACACAAAGAACTGAAATTGAACACAACAAATTTTCCTTAAGGAAATTACTTCCAACAGAAGTACAAACAATTTTTAGCACTTAATAAATGAATACTGTTCACGTAATACTCCTAAAGCTAAATACTAATTCCCTAACATAGACTATTACGTAGGTAATCAAAATTTATATTGTAAAGAAAAGCCGGCTATCAATCATCAACCTCTACCTAAAATTATATATTTAAATATATATATATATATATATATATATATATATATATATATATATATATATATATATATATATATATATATATAAGTCCAGGGCAGCAGCGAGCCAGCTGGAGTAGCAGCAGCAGGTATCCGTACCTGCGAGTCAGGTCCTGGCAGCAGAGCAGAGCAGCAGAGAGTTTCTTGAGGACGAGATGGTTGCCGTGTCGGCTCTGTCTTGGTCGTAATTGAAGGAGGACGTCAGTACGTTTCTTGGAGGACGAGATGGTTGCCGTGTCGGCTCTGTCTTGGTCGTAATTGAAGGAGGACGTCAGTACGTTTCTTGGAGGACGAGATGGTTGCCGTGTCGGCTCTGTCGCGGTCACCGGTACTGGGGGAGGACGTCAGCACTGTGCTTGAGGACGAGATGGGTGTCGTTTCGACTCTGTCGGAGTTGTCCTGCAGTGTTCCTGTAAAGCAGCTTGGGGCTGTTTCGACGGCTCTATTGAGTTCGTCTGGTGATGTTATTTTTCATGATTTTATCTTGATTTTAACCCTGCTGTGCTGATTTTGTTTAATGATCCCGTTTTTGTTCTGGCTTGACGTTTTAATTTTGCTGCTATATTGTTATGAATTGTGTTTTGGTAACTGACCCATTTGATTATGTTTATGGTTTTGATATTTTATTTTATTGATTTGATCATTTATTCCTCTGGCTTTTATTTTTTTTCTGAATTTATGTAACGTAATTATTGTGCTGGTCATTTGTGTTTGTGCTGCTAATGTTTGTTATGTTTTTGACTCGTCATTTATAATGTTTTACTGACCAGTTAATTGTTGCTCCTTCCGTTAAGTGATTAATTCACTTGTAATAATGTTCATTGAATTTAGTTTAAATTTAACCTTGACTCAGTGTACATTATGTATATAACTTTATTGTAAATAAATTAATTTTAAGGTAATTTTTTTGTATTTGTTCTGCTCCTCTCTCCTTTGTTTGTCACCTCTCGTCAGTCATTACAGCCCAATTGCTTGTTTATTTTAAAGAACCTGTCGATCTCGAGAGGCGAGATCGTAATATATATATATGTGTGTATATATATATATATATATATATATATATATATATATATATATATATATATATATATATATATATATATATATATATATATATATATAAGTCCTTCAAAAGAAGGCATCGTGCTTACCCCATATAGAAATGGGAAAAAGGCACGTTAATTCGAAGAAGAAGAAGATTATATTTATATATATATATATATATATATATATATATATATATATATATATATATACTGTATATATATATATAATTTTTTTTTTTTCGTATTTCCCTGTATTTTATGGTATTTCTACAGGCCAGCAACGGAACTTTATTTAATTGGCCTTGGAGTTCTGACTTGCGTAAAGGGAAATCGTAAAAAAAAAAAATAAGAAAAAGGGGAGAATTTAGGAGCTGAAGGCTCTACTTCATAAGGAAATGTTACAAAAACACTTGGGATAAATTAAAGAATTATATTTACAAAAGGAAGCATTTGAAGGGAAAGTGGATAAGTAAACTGATAAAGGGCTTGCAACGCCTGAAGGTCCTTCTACCAGAGTCTTGAATAAAGGCAAGGCACAGTCCAAGATGAGTCCACTGCGAATGGGTCCCTCTGCAAGAGAGATTTACACATTACACGCCAGTAAAGGAACAATATAACACCGAATATGACTCGAGTTTGCACTGAGGGTGCCAAAGACTCGAGGAGTGAATGACCACTTTACACTCGAACACAGGACCTTGGTAATGGCACTGGATAAACTGGCACAAGGACAGAAGTGAAATGCTGGTACTCCAAACTTTCTAAAAGGGCAAACTGTCGTGACTGAAAAGTCTTCACCCGCACTTTACCTTAGGGGAAGCGGGTCTCTGCCGAAGAAGGACGAGGGACGATCACACATATGGCGGTGCCCTCGAAGATGACTGGAGTCTGGAGTCGGACAGGGGGGAATGAATGGTCTCTCAGCAAGTGTACCGCTCGCCTGCGTCTATGGCTGTCCCCCTACGACTGCTACTGCATGGCTCCTACTCACACTACTAACTAACTGCTCAACTGCTACTGCGGTCTCTTCCTTTTAAGGCAGCGGCCAGGGGTAGGAGCCGTGTGCAAACGATGAATCACTTGCCAGGTGTTCAGCGATCGGTGGCCTCTTCCCAGGTTTCCTGCGGATACAGACAATTCAGGCAGCTTAATTTGCCTCTAGAAAGGTCGTTTTAAGAAGCTTAGTTGGGCTAAGCTTTTTAAGGGAGTGGCATCCAGTTTTCTCTCCTTGCCCCTTTTTATCTGTGTCATCTCAATATCTGTTCCAGGTAAAAAAAAAAAAAAGGACAGATCGGAATGTTGATAACCGTGCTCTGATTTCTAGGTCAAATACGATCGGCCATGCGGTTCTCAATAAACAAAGGGTAAATTAGGTGGGGGGGGGAGGTGCGCTGTGCACGACTTCTTGTAGATTATAATATATATATATATATATATATATATATATATATATATATATATATATATATATATATATATATATATATATAGCATTTGTACGAACCCACATGTCAAAAAGTGTATTTATGTAAATATTGAAAAGGCAATCATTTGAAAGAAGAAGCGCAATCTTGCTTCAAAAACCAGGCACTCAAATGGATCCCAAAATAAGGAGTTGGTCATTTTTCCTTACCTTGGAACTTCGTTCGTTCTTTGAATGTCAAGGTCAAGTTCCACTTTTGTTTTCCTTTTTATTTATAATTTCTTTTAATCTTCGTCGGGCGTGGCCCAGATGAGGGTATATACCATCCTCATCTCATCTACTTCTGAAATGAAACCAACAGGTTTTTTAATCGTGTCGCGAGATGAAACTCGGAAGCAAAAGTAAACGTTGTCAATGAAGTGATGACTCACCAGAGTTTGTAAAAGCATCCGTCGCAGAAAAATGGCTTTTACTGAAACACAGTTGAATTGCATTCTCGCTGATTATAACATTAATCGCATATGTAATATTACAAAGACGGCCTTTCTTTTCAGGAGGTGACCCAAGTCTTACGGTATTGATTGGGATTCCTAATCTGTTAAACATAAGTATTCCCCTGCCTTAGATTCCCAAACCTTAATGTGCTTCCATGTATCGGAGTTAATTGCTAAATGGGTTTGGTTTCTGGAAAGACTACGGAGATGTTTCGGCCTTAGTTTAATTTTAATAAAAACAAAAAAACTGTAGTGGCTTGACATTAAAAGTTAAATTCTTTTATCCGTCTCAGGTAACTCTTCTACCGATTTCTGTTCACAAAATATATTTTCCTAACGAAATAATATGGGCTAACGAATTTCGCCTTTGAATGCTGTTGGTAACAACACTAGTTATAGTTGTAAGAGGCCGCCATTCAAATGCCCATTGTTTTTTTTAGATAGAGGTAGATGTTCCTAATTCCATTATTCTTACTCATTTCTCTTGTATAGAACAGGTTAATGATTTAGTAATTTCCATACTCGTAGCCATCTGTCCATTTCAACACGGAACTGTCTGTACCATGCTGTGATTGTACAAGAGATGCTGACTATAGCAGAGGCTCCCTGAGCTTATATTTAATCAAAATATGATTACTTGAGGATTTTCCTGATCTCATTTTGCGTCTGATGTGATTGAACAAGCTAAGCCCTTTGGATGGGGACCCACTAACTTAATATTTTATCATTAATTCTGGCAGAGGTCTGCCTAATATCGCAGCGTATTTCCGTGTTACGAAAAAATGATTTTTCAGTGGTAGTGTTTTATAGACTGAAATAACCTTTGAATTCATATAAAATTTAAGAAAATTTTTGTTATAAGGACATCGGATCCATACTGCAGGTTGAATAAACAGCTATCAACGTCTGAGTAAATATTCCGCTAGGTTGATACTGTAAGTTTCACATTTATCCTTCGGGCCACTAATCAGATCTTTTAGATTTTCTCTATCTAACGTATTATAATTCTCTTTATCTATTTAAAAATTACATAGATAAAGTAACAGAGTGCACTCTTAAATGGTAAAGACCTTAGAGAGAGAGAGAGAGAGAGAGAGAGAGAGAGAGAGAGAGATAGGAGGGGTACTGAATCATTCTGAATTGTGGTTTCGATGTATTGGCATGCAGATAAAAAATAAATAAATAAATAAATAAATAAATAAATAAATATGACAGTCGAAGTCAAGAACTCTCTGCGATGTGATATGGAAGTAAATGGGATTCTAAACTACTTCAAATGTAGATGTTCGGTCATTTAAAAAAGTAAAAGAATTCAATCATTTACATCACTTATCGTTCAGATTTCATCGTCTGTTTCTGTTTGATTTTCAGCCAAACATAATATTATAAAACACTGTTTTTTAAATTATAATCGGATTCCCAATTATGTTGATAAACTGAATAAATCTTGAAATGGTTCACATCCACAATCTGAATGTGAGGATGAAAGTGTGTGCCAGATTGGGGCAATATCTATAATTCTTTGGGACGTAAAGGCTGCTCCTCGGTTATAGATGAATTTCATTATCTACATACAAGTACTAATTTGAATACAATTTTCCTTCGTGTCTTTGTAGTACCCTCTTTTCATTCTAATACCCATAGATTAAAATAAACGTCAGTAACACGGCCGCTTCAACGATGACCTGTTCAGTACTTGACTGCTGAACACTAGGAAGAAACACGTACGTAACAAATATGATTCTGAATCAGTGCACGCTATGCCAAATTGGATGTGGTCAACACTGGGTTGGGTGATCGTTAGCTAATGCTTTGTAATCAGAGATGACACGTTTTGTGAGATAGCAACTTGAATCACATGAAACTTGTGCTTAGGATGAAGGGGATTACACCTTCTGCCACCTACACTGGATAGAAGAATGTATATGAACCAACGCTTTTATTTAGTTCATTATTTTCGAGAAAAACAATGAATTCAAATATAGCTATCACGGAGATACGTTTGAGGGTAAGTGGGCGTAAATAAGTAGAGGATGACTTCATTGTTTGCCATTCATAAAATGCCAGCGTAATTTAAAATAATTCAAGATTTTTCCATCTCTGAGTCATTATGTCATTCAAAGACCCAAGCAGTATTGAATCTCGTAATAGGCATTGCTTAAAAATCTTTATATATATATATATATATATATATATATATATATATATATATATATATATATATATATATATATATATATATATATGTATGTATATATGTATATATATATATATATATATATATATATATATATATATATATATATATATATATATATATAGATAGATATATATATATATATATATATATATATATATATATATATATATATATATATATAATATTATATATATATATATATATATATATATATATATATATATATATATATATATATATATATATATATATATATATATATATATATATATATTGTATGTTTTCGTTCTTCTTTTCTGGGAAAATTCAGTCCCTGTTATGCGTTGTCATTTTTCAGATTTTTCCCCGGTGTTTTAATATTCACGAGGAAAGCGAAATGTTAAAAGTTTGAATATGTAAAAGAACTCTTTTAATTTTCTGAAGTATCTGCAAACATTACAAACAAGAAGCAGTTTCAGAAATTTCCTCTATGTAACATTTACTTATATTTTCATTAACTTTTTATAATTTTGTCTTAACTGGTGAATTTGAATAATTATTTTTTTTTTTTGCTTTGCCTGATCATGTTCAAAGTTATCGTTACTTACATATCTCCTCATATTCTCTTTGCATACATTTCTCCTGTTGTTCTCGTTGCTTACATTTCTCATCTTATTCGCTTTGCTTATAATTCTCTTATTCTCGTTGCTTGCATTTCCCTTCTTATTCCCTTTGATTATGTTTCTCTTCTTACTCCCTTTGCTTATGTTTGTCTTCTTATTCTCTTTGCTTACATCTCTCTACTTGTTTACTTTGCTTACAACTCTCTTCTTATTCTCTTTACTTACATTTCTCTTCGTTTTCTGTTTGCTTGCATCTCTCTTCTTATTCTATTTGTTTACATTTCTCTTCTTATTCTCTTTGCTTATATCTCTCCTCTTATCTTATATATTTTTATATAATCTTTATGTGCTTCTCTTCAATTGATGGAGTGATAATTTTCATAAAAGAATTTAAAATAATGAAATCATCTAAAAATTACAAATTTCTTCTTAGCATATGAACAGCTCTCGCTTGCTTAAACAAAACAGTAATATCAAAATCCTATCACAGGTTAAATATTTGATCCGTTAGAAGTTTCTGGTCAACATGTAGCAGAGCTTGTTAGGAAATAAATGGATAAAAATTGCTGGAGATATAGATTCTCCAGTGAATTTTTTTTCAATTACATCAGTTTAAAAAATCTTTCCTATACCTTCGCAAATGTATCATAGAGGAATGATTGACTGGAACATGAGAGGACCAATGGAATTTAGTCACATATGCTAATATTTATCATACCAAATATTTATTTCTATAATAAAGAATTTTCTGTGCAGTTACATATTTAAGATACATGTACTACAGTCGTTTGATAACAGGAAATTTAGTGATGATAAGAATGATATTTATGCTTTGTGAGATATTCTTGATGAGATCTTAACTTACTTTGATCATAAAAGCTTAGAAGGCTTTGAAAGAATAAAAATTATTATAATAATCAGGACTTTATACTGTAGTGTTTTCATCTCTGTCTTTTCGTTGGATTCAGAGATGTTTTCATTGTTTCTTCACTCTTAAGAAAACGTAATTAATGAGTGTATGTACTTATGACAGCATACTCTGGAAGCCTTAATAAAACATTTCCCCTATTAGCCTTCCAACTAAGCTATTAAAAATAAGACTTAGTGACAAAAAAAAAATGTTTTCGTGTACATATATGTACAACCCGGTACATGCTTATAATTTTTTTTTTATTTTTATATAACTGAATTTTATTAGCAATGTGACTATTGAGTACAACATTTCTCAGGCCTGAAAATCAAACATATGCAGTGCAGCTTTCAACATAGTATTACAACACTGTCAGTTCATTCCTGCTCTCTCCTTAATTTCATATGTACCAGAATATATTTTCTGTTCCCTCAGCATTATACGACTCAACCAGACTAGGGACCACTAAATGTAATGTATAAATTTCAAAAAATTTTGATAAACAACCCTCCAGTGGTTGTAAATGCTCTGCACCCCAAGGAAATGTTGGTAACACTGCTTACACTCAGACTGAGGAAGGGTTTTGGGGGTGTGAGAGGGTTGGAGAAGCTTCCAAGGTGGGGTGGGGGTGTCAGATGGCTGGCCACCATAGCAGTAAGGCTGTTTCGAGGAAAATGCACTCAGAGAGAGATTGTTTTTTGAAGGTGGGTGGAGCAGGGAGGGAGTTTCCTGTTAAGCAGGAGTTTGACTTCGTTTGAGCCTTTTTCTCTTTTTGTTTTTCACATTTTGGCTTTTTCACCTTTCATTAAGTATGTACTGTACTGTACTGTGACTAGTAATGAAATAAACCAAGCACAAGGCAAAGAGAGAGAGAGAGAGAGAGAGAGAGAGAGAGAGAGAGAGAGAGAGAGAGAGAGAGAGAGAGAGAGAGAAACAACAAGTGAGGTATTGGATATGTTAAAGCCTGTGCCACACTCATTCCTTCGCTTTTTTAATTTTTATTTACTCTCTTCTCATATTTATTTTCACAACATAAAAGATGAAAAAACAATCAAATTTCTAACCCAGAAGAGATAAATGCATTGGATGCCCCCTAACTTTTGTGTAAACAGTACATACACACTTCTTTGCTTCGGTTGATGGCATCGAGACAAGTTATATAAAGCATAGTGTGTTGCCAACATCTGCAAATTCACATTTTAAATATTTTTAATTAGAGATGAGATATCAAGGGTGAAAAAAATATTCTCTTGTGCACTGTTATACTGTGATAATCATACTTAGAATTTACGAAGCGAAAAACGTATGTAGAGAATTTGTTATTGGCTTAAAAGTACAGTGTCACTTAACACGTCATGAAACGTCACCTTGTTTTCATGAAATGTCACTTTCTTTATCACTTTTTATTGGCTGATACAGATACGTCATCAGTTTAATAGCATATGGTGAAAGGTGCGGGGATGGACAAGTACTCCTCGCTACTGGAGGAAATGCATACGTCATTGTGATTTTTCATTTTTAATGGCTGATAGGCATGTGCTTCTTAAACATATTTTACTCTGATTAGCCACATGAGGAAAGTATCAGTGCACTTGATAATAAAGACTTTTCCCTCTTTGTGCAGTTGTGACTTATCAGTCGCTTGTTTGAAGTTTTTGTGAATGTTAGCATTACTTTCTTGATGATATACCCTGAGCATGCGACTTTCATTGCAGTGCCTGCAGCATTGAAGGTCCTGGTGGTGTGTATATTGTGCTGTGTATATTTTTGTATGGCCCCACCTCGTCCTAAGAGGGCAAGGAAAGTGTTGGCCCTTCAACAGAAACTAGAAATCATTGGGAGAATGGAGGCAGGTCTGTCTAGGTCATGTATGATGGAGAAGGATGGCATTGGCCGGTCAACCTTGCATGATATCAAGACTTCCCAGGACAAGCTGAAGGAGTACATGACAGACTTCGGGAAGAAGATTGTCAGGAGTCAAGCCTGCAAGGTTATGACAAAAGGCGTTTATGAGGACACTAGGAGTCGACCTAGATGTGTTTTAGTCAGCCAAGGGCTGCTGGCATGAACATACACGGTGCTGAGTTGAAGGCTGTAGCTGCGAGGTTTACAGGCTTGCATGAGGTTGCAGACTTTAAGGTGTCTAGAGGTTGTCTGTTTTTATTCAAAATTTGATGTGGGATTTTTAACAAAAAGACTCATGGTGAAGCTTTGGAAGCTTCCAAGGAAGGAGTAGAGGAATTTCACCAGCCACTGCAAGATTTGATGAGAAAAGAAGTCATTGTTTTAGGGCAAATCTACAACACTAACGAAACTGGTCTATTCTATCTCTCCTTTTCCACTAACTCCAAAGCTTTCTGCTTTGGTATGTTCATTACAAACCAGTGGTGGTCGGACATGCAAAGCAAACACGTGACCTATATGGGGTGATGGATAGGCTCCCAGTGGTTTGGTAGCATTCAGTGAAGGCTTGGTTCCCCACCCCCCTTCCCCCCATCGTAACCAATTGGTTCCATAATCATTTTTGTAAGGAGCTTATTTGTCCTCAAACACAGGACCTTGTCATTGCTAGGTGTCGGGTGAAGGCTTTGCTTCTCATCCTGTGCATTCTAATACAGCCCAGTTGGTTGTGATGAAGGTTGCAATAGTACCATGTATTTGCTCTTAATAAGACTGCACTCATTCAGCCAATTGACCAAGGTGGAATTGTTACAATGAAACAGCTATGACGGAGGAGTATTGGAAGACTAGAAGGAGCAAGGTTTGGTACACAGGGGGAATTGACACTGGGGAATCTTTGCAATTATTTGCTGAAGTCTGACATCTACACCTTCGTAGTTGCTTGGAGGGAAGTTTCCATAGAGGCCTTCAACCACATCTGGAATTGTGTGTTGAATGGAGAAGTGGGCATGATGGACTTCAGTAGTTCAAACACATTGTGACTGGAGGCGACGACGTTACTGAGGATGATGTACAGGAATGGCTGGATGATGACGGTGGCAATCCTGGCTACCATTAACTCTTCAACAGTGAGATAGGTACTCCAGTTGCTGTTGGTAGTGAGGAAGCATCTGAAGAAAACGTCGATGACAAGGGTGTTTCACAACAACTGCCCTTGCACAAGTATATGCCCATGGCCTTGATATGTTTATTGAGACATTGGAGAATCCCATGGACCCCAACAAATCGTCGTTCATATCGTCAAAGTACACTCGAGAGCTTCGGGTCCCAAACCCCAGTGAACCTAAACCACTCACCATCTGCTTCTTCGGTAACTCAGTCCTTCATCTTGGGGCTGCAGGCAAGTACTTCTGCTGCCTTTGTTGATATTGGGTCTCATTCAGCCAAGAAAAATTATGTGTCGCTGTCCCAATTCTGTAACCCTAACCCTCTGGGCATCTCTACGCCTCTTGCTACCACTTCACCACTTAATGATTCCCGAGAGTCACATAAGACACAATAAGATCTCGTTCTCAACGATACAGGTGAGCTGGTGGAGGGGGAGGAGGTGGAGGAGCACTTTTAAACCTCCTTACAAGTTTTTAAAAAGTCAGGCACAGAGGAAAAGTATTTCTGTATTTGTAGATTTTTGTTTTGTTTTAGGAAAATAAAAAAAAATTGTGTAAACTATGTATTGAATTTTGTGTATAAGAGAGAAAAAAGGGTTTAGTTTTTTGTGTACAATATACTCTGCAGCGTTTGGGGAAAATAAAAAAAAAATGTTTGTGTAAACTATTGTACTGTGTGTTGTGTACAAGGGAAAGAAAGGGGTATACTTTTATGTGTGTACAGAACGATGTATTTTAGTGATGGAGGAAAATGAAAAAAAAAAATTGATTGCTTTTTGCGTTAAGTTTTCAATTAAAAATGTGATTTTTTTTTTGCAAAAAGCATTTTTATTGTTACCAGTTATTAAGTGTTGACATGGTAGGGATAGGAAGGGTGCAGAGTTGCCACTGAACACCCATAGTGTTTTTACTTGCGTTTATGTGGATATCGCCCTTATCCGACATGGCCTTAACTCTGTTAGTCTGGATAACTGAGATATTATAACCACCACCCTACTTACGAACATTCATAGATATCAGTCTTCTTGATTTAACGCGTTCTTCGATGAATTCCCATTTTCTATATTCCCTCTCCCATAGAAAACGTTTAGTATGCATTTTTGTCAATAGAAGGCGGTGTGCACTGTTTACTTTGCGAACTTCCAATGTCAGATGCTACTCCTGCAAAATTCTCTGCAAGTTCATAACTTTCAAAGCATGGAAAAAATACTAAATTTTGAATGTTGCATCGATCAAAATTTTATTTTCTTCTTTTTACCTTTCTAGCATCCAAAGTAATTATTTATAACACTGCACGATTTAAAAATTCTGTGAAAATAGTATAATCTATGGCTCCCAAGTTAACTCGGGAATGTAAAGATCAACAAAAATTATGCACTGCATATTAAACAAGTAAAACATGCGCCAAAGAAACTTCGGCACAATCGAGTTTTCTGCACATGGTATATAGCAAAATTCACCGCTCTTCACATCTAAGCTCCGCCCACTGCTTACGTCACGACCATCCCTTGAAGCTGATTGGTTGGCAGTGGTTTCGAAAAATTAGTCATTCTGGTTCTTTTCATCTTCATTAATTTTGCAGTGGTTGTTTTACTGAACTAAAATACGTTCTGCTGCTTGTCAAAAGGAAACGTTATATTATCCCGTGAAATAAAATCATAATACGCATCTCCCTAAAAATGGTAAAAAAAACAGGAAAATAGGAATGAAGTCAGGAGTGTTCCACGATGCCTCAATGTTGTTTTTCTTAAATGAGGTTCACCTGAATACAGAGCTGACACAGGGCAAGGTCTATACTCTCTAGACCTTGACACAGAAAATGTCTTGCATTCGAATCGGTGCACTTGAATTACAGGACAATGATGATTACCGTCTGATATTGTCAAGCGTGTTCGCCATCCTAAACTTGAACACAAAGACTTTCTCAGAGCTATGCAGATTAGTATTCCATATTGATTTTAGGAAAGTTTACTACATTTTAATAGTCATAAAATCGGTTTCATTCCATTCGGTGGGATGACAAGGAGTGACTGCACTCTACTAAACCAGAATATGCCTGTGTTTAACTTGAAGTTACAGTATGATTCATATTGGATATAATTTGCCGAGTTTTCATAAGAACAATTTCTCCTTTCGAAATAACAGGATCATAAAAAATGACGTAGGCCTATGATGTCCTATGTCTTTTTGTCGGTTTACACAGCTTATGACTTTTGGATTATAGGCCTATCCCTATCTTATATTCTGCGGTTTTATTGTGGCTCCTGTTGTGGTTATTCTTGTTTTTGTTGCTGCTGTTATGGTGTTTGTAGTGTCTTCGAAAATTTTTCATATGGTAACCTAACTTGGCAGAATAAACATAGACCTATTCGTAAAATACTAGTGTCAAGAATTATCTGCCTGCTGTTGTTCATTGAAATTTGTTCATTTGTTTTAATTAAAAGCAATCGAGAGCTTTATGAATGTAGTCTACCCTAGAATATTCTCCTAATAAGAGAGAGAGAGAGAGAGAGAGAGAGAGAGAGAGAGAGAGAGAGAGAGAGAGAGAGAGAGAGAGAGAGAATGAATTTACTGACTCGTATGTATCCTTTTGTCCAACAGGGTGATCTACAAGAATCCCCCCAAAGAGCAAATGAATCATGGGCCACTCACAGAGTGGTTTGGATCATCTCATACATAACTTTTCAGCTATCATAGCCTTCATTTTCATAGAAATGCTACAGTAGTCTTATATTTACCCATCACAGTAATATAACTTGTTATCCCTTTTGTAAATATATTTTCAATATAATTCATTGCGAGCTGTTCGATAGTTATGTGTAAGGCTGAGACAGTCTTATGATTGTTCTATGTGTGCTATCGACTACATGCCCACAAATTTTACTTTTGTTCTCTGTGGTATAAGTGGCTTTACATTTACTATGACCATCGACGCAAGTTCACATATATGTGCTTATGCACATGCTTATACGTGTACATTTCACCGTATGCATATACATTATATATCGTGGGGTCGGCGCTACTATATTAATTAAAAGCTACTCTATTTCCAACTGATACGGGTGGAAAACTATTTGCAATAAGAAATTGACGCGTTGGCCCATGCCCTGCCATTGCTTCAAAATATAAGAATTTGATGTGTAGGCCTATGCCCGGTCTTTGTCTCAAAATATAAGAATTTGATGTGTAGGCCCATGCCCTGTCCTTGCTACAAAATATAAAAAATTGACGTGTAGGCCTGTGCCCTGCATTGCCTCAAAATATAAGAATTTTATATGTAGGCCTAATCTTACAGTGATATTAACATTGACATGCAGGATTATGATGAATTAATACCCTAATATCTGAACTGGCTGCATAAGTCTATGCTTCACTTCAATTAATGTGGTCTATGAGGGATCGCTGATGTAGCCCACCACCAATTTAAAAGAAAAAAAAAAGCAAGATGCTTGTGAAATTAGGCTGCGCATGGTAAAAAAAATAATATGCTCAGGCAGAATGATCCAAGATCTTCGTAATGATTTTATATAACTTAATATATCTTTTATCGGAGATATCAATTGCATGCTTCACAAATCCGGGAACTCAAATCTGTGATGTCATCGTTCATAGACAGATCTCACATGACCGAACGGAGTCAGATCCGTACTGGCAATCATTTTGGACTGCTAACCAGTGTGACGTAATTCCTCTTTCGAGAGCTAGCCAATCACTGGCGTGCAGTAGGCGGAGCTTAGCTACAAAGGGCCATGGATTTTGCTTATAATCAAGGCCACCGAAAATAAATCTACCTTTCGGTGGTCTCGGTATAATGCTGTGTGAGCCGCGGCCCATGAAACTTTAACCACAGCCCGGTGGTGGCCTTTCCTATATTGTTACGAGAAGCACGATTATGGCTAAC
The DNA here is from genome assembly GCA_039081455.1 of Macrobrachium rosenbergii. Classification (NCBI taxonomy): domain Eukaryota; kingdom Metazoa; phylum Arthropoda; class Malacostraca; order Decapoda; family Palaemonidae; genus Macrobrachium; species Macrobrachium rosenbergii. Next base: position 56,377,978 of record JANJGK010000008.1, read on the forward strand.
TTTAACCTTAAATAAGATAACCACTACAGAGGCTAGAGGGCTGCAATTTGGTATGTTTGATGATTGGAGGGTGGATGATCAACAAACCAGTTTGCAGCCTTCTAGCCTCAGTAGTTTTTAAGATCTGACAGAAAACGTGCCCACCACCGACAGACAAAGCTGGCCCAATAGTTTTCTTTTCAGAAAACTAATAAAAACCAACTTATGAACAATTCAAGGTAAGAACGGCTGTCCGGAACATAACTTGTTCATAAGTCTGGTGGTGACTGTCTTTATATTATTTATCACCTTTTCCTATAACTCTCTGTTGCACATTGATTTCCCTTCGGAGCCCTATTGGCTTTATAGTTTGTTGACTGTCCATAAGGCTCTTCAACTGAAGATTTAAAAAAGAAACAAAGAAAGAAAGCATCAATTAATATTTGACATATATATATATATATATATATATATATATATATATATATATATATATATATATATATATATATATATATATATATATATATATATATATATATATATTTTCATGATGTTGCCTTGTAATACGTATATCCTCCTATAATTTTGACATATTTACTTTTTTCATGTGTTATGTTTAATGATAATGGTTGTTAAAGTGTCATATTTAGTTTGGCATCAGATCTCAAAAGAGCTAATGATTACTTGATAGCGTAATTTAGAATTGTTATTATAATTTTAATAGTAACGTAATTTAGAACAAATATCTTTCTTGGTAAAAGCGTAGTATGTGAACACATGTGTGTGTCCACCAGGGCTTGTTTCATTTCAGTTGTCATCAGTTGAGATAAGAGGGAACGCTTTGTTTTGGGTTAGCGATGACAGGTTTGCAAAACAAACGCCGATTCGTCCCATACGGGCTCGAGACGAGTGATTTCATGTTGTTGCATGTTCAAGTCACGTACGCCACTTGGAGAGAAAGAATACGTGTCCTGATCAATTACATCATGTTTTGTAAGATGCGTTCAAAACGTTTTGCTGGGATGACGTAACTTCCTTCTAGAAGCTTCTGCATTGTATCTCGCACCCAAAATGCTTTAGTGACGTCACTTCCCTGCTTCTAGAACTTTTGTATCTCGCACCCAAAATGCTTTAATGACATCACGTAATTGTTTCACGTATTACTGGAATCCTAAAATTTTGTTTCATTCTGATTTCTGAGACCAGTGAAGTTGGTTCTCTCTCTCTCTCATTCCTAATTAGGAAGAGATTACTTTTAACGTAATTTTTTGTGGTCACTTTTAACATTAACTTTTGAGATCTGAATTTAGCAAAGTTATTTAGTTCGTAACGGCGCCTGGTAAAAAAGTGTGTATTGTGTAACGCAGCTGCAGCAAGTGATTTACAGAGGTTTTCACAAGTTGTGTAAGGTAACGTGAAATTTTACTTATTGATACCATGGTATGATAAGTTAGGAAGTTGTGGTATGATAAGTTAAGAAATTTTGAACAAGTGAAATCATTATTGATAAATCTTATGTGTATTTTTGTGTTTTTCTATTTACAATTTCTTTATATTTTCACATTTTTTTATGTTTGTGATGTAACATTTATTTACATAGCATTGTAAATATTTCTTGGTAATTTAACATTGCATACTTAATTTAACATTGCATACTTGATTTCATTTATTGAGATTTTCTTTTTAAATCTTGAGTAATTCTTGATAGTTTAAATTTTGCTTGATTAATTTAAATTCCTGATAAAGTTTTTGTGAATTAGTTTTGTTTCATAATTTAATTCAAGAATTAATTGAGTGTTGTGTTATTTTCGAATAATAGTAAATTTTTCAGATTGTGAATTCTAATTAATTGTGAATTCTAATTATAAACTTTGAATTTAAAAATAAATATTTGTATTTAACATTTTTAGAAAAACAGTGTTTCATTTATTGACCATCAGTGAATAGGATTGATTGTGTGTGCATAAGGCAAAGTGATAAACATGTTTTGTTCTTTTAGTTTTGCTAAAGTGAATTAAGACCAGGGAAACAGTTAGAGTTTTTTGATGGAGTGATGCCCTTTTACTCTAGAAGATTTCTAGTTTAATTTTTGATACCTCACACATATTCTGATGAACTTAGTTTGATTTTTCAAGTAATTAAGTTTTTTCTTAAGGGATCACTGTTACCTTAAGAGTACTCAGTCGTAATAATTAATGTTATGAGAGTTCAGGTATCTGGCTGAAGTGAGGTATATTTTTGAATCTTGAGATTAGTTGTGTAGTAACCAGGTACTTGATACGCATCGTGACAATATATATATATATATATATATATATATATATATATATATATATATATATATATATATATATATATATATATATATATATATATATATATATATATATATATATATAATATATGTGTGTGTATATATATATATATATATATATATATATATATATATATATATATTTTTATGTATTTCCCTGGGTTTATGGTATTTTACAGGCCGGCAACGGAAACTTTATTTAATTGGCCTTGGAGTTCTGACTTGCGTAAAGGGAAATCGTAAAAAAAATAAGAAAAGGGGGAGAATTTAGGAGCTGAAGGCTCTACTTCATAAGATGTTACACAAACACTTGGGATAAATTAAAGAATTATATTTACAAAAGGAAGCAATTGAAGGGAAAGTGGATAAGTAAATTGATAAAGGGCTTGCAACGCCTGAAGATCCTTCTACTGGAGTCTTCAATAAAGGCAAGGCACAGTCCAAGATGAGTCCACTGCGAATAGGTCCCTCTGCAAGAGAGATTTACACATTACATGCCAGTAAAGAAACAATATAACACCGAATATGACTCGAGTTTGCACTGAGGGTGCCAAAGACTCGAGGAATGAATGACCACTTTACACTCGAACACAGGACATTGGAAATGGCACTGGATAAACTGGCACAAGGACAGAAGTGAAATGCTGGTACTCCAAACTTTCTAAAGGGCAAACTGTCGTGACTGAAAAGTCTTTACTCGCACTTTACCTTAGGGGAAGCGGGTCTCTGGCAAAGAATGACGAGGGACGATGACCGACGATGCACACTGTCCCTCGAGGATGACTCGAGTCTGGTAGGGGGAGAACGAAGGTCTCAGCAAATGTACCGCTCACCCACGTGTATGGCACTCCCTCAAGGACTGTTACTGCATGGCTCCTGCTCCCACAACTAACTAACTGCTTGACTCCTTTTAGCCTCCTCCGGTCTCTTCCTTTTAAGGCAAGCGGCCAGGAGTAGGAGCCGTGTGCAAACGATGAATCACTTGCCAGGTGTTCAGCGATTCGGTGACCTCTTCCCAGGTTTCCTGCAGAGGTCAGACAATTCAGGCAGCTTAATTTGCCTTTAGAAAGGCCGTTTTAAGAAGTTTAGTTGGGCTAAGCTTCCTAAGGGAGTGGCATCCAGTTTCCTCTCCTTGCCCCTTTTTATCTGTGTCATCTCAATATCTGTTCCAGGTAAAAAAAAGGACAGATCGGAATGTTGATAACCGTGCACTGATTTCTAGGTCAAATACGATGGCCATGCGGTTCTCAATAAACAAAGGGTAAATTAGGGTGGGGGAGGGAGGTGCGCTGTGCACGACTTCTGGTAGGTTATAATATATATATATATATATATATATATATATATATATATATATATATATATATATATATATATATATATATACATATATATGTGTGTGTGTGTGTGTGTGTGTGTGTGTGTGTGTGTGTGTGTGTGTGTATATATATATATATATATATATATATATATATATATATATATATATATATATATATATATATATATATATATATATATATATATATATATATATATGTGTGTTATATTTATGAATGTCAGTGCAAATTTTCTTGTTTATCAGCTTGCATTGGATGAACCAATTGTATTTATGCACGAAAGTGAACGCATGCAATTTAGAATTATGATAAAAAAAAATTTCAAGACTGGGATAAAACTAAGGAGGAAGAGCATATTGCAAAACTGATATTAAATTTTAATACCAACTTGCTGAAGCAATACACACACCGAAACCATCGAAAGATAGATATATTTTTGGTGGTCTTGATTATACGCTGTACAGAAAACTCAATTGCGCTGAGGAAACTCTGACACAATAAATATGCAAACATTCACTTTCATACATAGATTTCATATTCTAGCAAATAGAAAAAAAGAGTACATTCCTGATAACAATATCAAGCTAAGTAAAACTAATTACAGGCATCTTATGCTTTCATTTTTTTGTGAAGTGGGGATGGGTTTGTTCTCGGGTCTTAGTATGACCCCTCTTAATCCACGCATATTGATATCCAGAAAATGTAAATTCTGAAATTCATTGACTGTTCGTTCTTGCGTCATCTGCTAATAATAAACAATTTTTTCCTTCAGCTGCCAATCGTTTAGAATGTGTTTTTTTTTACGAAAAAAATTTTTTTTTTTTTTACACGAAGCTTATCCATCAAACATGATATCTCTTTCTTTTTTTTTTATCTTTTTTTTTTTTTTTTCTTCTTTTTTTTTCCCTTTTTATTTTTTTATCCCTTTTTTTTTTTTTTTTTTTTTTTTTCTTTTTTTTTTACCTTTTTTCTTTTTTTTTTTTTTTCTTATTTTTTTTTTTTTTTTTCTTTTTTTTTTCTTATTTTATTTTTTTTTTAAAAAATCGTATCGTCTTCACAAACAAAAATGTGTTAGGAAAATAATATTAGTAAAGGTAATACCAAGGATGGTAAAAGTAATTTGATGATAGAGTTAGTATTGGTAAATGTGATTCTTAAACAACAACAACAACAACAACAATAATAATAATAATAATAATAATAATAATAATAATAATAATAATAATAATAATAATATCTAAAAGAATCTCTCATTGGTAAACTTTAGTATGCCAGTGTTTTGATGGTTCCGCCTTCAGTTTAGAAATTTGGTGCATTTCTGAAATTCCCTTATCATTAGTAAAATGAGATTATATAGATATATATGTATATTATATATATATATATATATATATATATATATATATATATATATGTATATATATATATATATATATATATATATATATATATATATATACATAACATATATCTATCTATCTATCTATCTCTCTCTCTCTCTATATATATATATATATATATATATATATATATATATATATATATATATATATATATATATATATATATATATATATATATATATATATATATATATATATGTATATATATATATATATATATATATATATATATATATATATATATATATATATATATATATATATATATATAGATAGATAGATAGATATATGTTATGTATATGTACATAACATATATCTATCTATCTATATATATATATATATATATATATATATATATATATATACATATATATATATATATATATATATATATATATGTATTCAGATATTTAGAAAATTCGTCCCTTCAGCCCGATGGCTAGGAAATCAAATTTAATGGCGGCTGGAGGAGACTCCATTAGCGGGTGGACCCATGTAGACGTCATACCCCCATATCATCTGATTTGGGGGGGGGAGGCGGGGAAGAAATTCGCTAGGGACAGAAGGACCAGTCAGGACCGTAATTGGGCTGTTATGCTGACCCTAGTAGCCTTAGCAATAAGACCTATTTCCCTTCGACCCTTTTGCTGGCTGTTATCGCTCTTTCAGATCGACCAATGTAATGGGGCCCCAACGCTTGAAATCGAATGGCAGACGCATCGCGACCTGACTGGATACACAGACTCTCAGAAAGACCATGAACACACGCAAATAGTGCAGTCTTTCTGCCTCTTACTGGCCAGGTGTCAGAACTTCGGCGGCTGAAATTCGTCTTTTGCAAGCGAGCTCCATGCACAGATGCAATGACTGCCAGTAATCTTTCTCTTCTCTTGAATTTCTCTCCATTTTCAGTATTTCCAACTTTTCATTCTCCCAAAACAAAGCCCCTTTCTTTCCCACAGCCTAGCACGCACATTTGCCCTCATGACTTGTTCCAAGCTCAAATTAAATTATTTCTGTGATAATAATTAAAGCATTCCCACCAAAGTCTTACTATGTGCTTATTAAATCTAATTGATAATTTCCTCCATCGTGCATAAGTAATTTCATGTGAGAGAAAGTCATTAGATCTGAATGCTAACCTGGAATTCTCCTCCAGAATCCTGTCATCTGGCTCTTTGAGTGGTCTGCCCCTGCCCTTGTGAACCAGCCTTAGACGTTTAACTGCCATCTTACTACGTGCAAGAGTCTTCTGATTATCAGCAGTCTAGGGGCGCTTGACAAAGTTCCCCTTGTATTCACTTTCCTCTAAACTAGAAAGTCAACCAGACTCAACAGCAGTAGTTTTCATTTGTTTGCCAAACTCTTTCAGGGCTATAGCCCTTTCAGATTCATTTAGCCTACTTGTTATGCATTGTCTTGCTTTTATTGCACATTGTGTGTGCCTTGCTTGCTGCTCAGTCAGCCATTTCATATTAATTTCCTGATTACTCAGTTTGTAAATAAATTAATTTTAAAATTATTTGACTGGTTTTGAAAGGCAACCTCCATTTCTTTGTTTACTTAGATGTGATATCAGGGTAAGTCAGCTTAGTCATCACATTTACTGTTTATATTCTGAGCGCTAGGTGTTGACCCTTAAGGCAGTTGACATTAAAAATCCAGTTTCATCCTTCCAACTGCCCTCAGAATATAACAGTGGCGATCTTGCCAGGATCCTAGTCGACTAGTAACTAGAACTAGCTTCACTATTACTAGAATAGGAAGGAAGACGAAGCAAGGGATGATATAATTCATAAATAATTTAATTCTGTTATTCGCAAGGCAAAATATAAGGGTGACAGAACCGAAGCTAAAGATAACAAGGTAAGGGTTATTATTATAATTGTTGTAAAATTAAGGACACATTAGGAACAGATGGGGAAGAAGTGTCTTAAAAAGAAACGATATGTAGCAAAAATTTTGGTTAGAATATCATAAGGATAAAAGTGAGAGCACAAAAAAGCTTCTTAAGTTAGCGACGCAGAATAACTGTCTGCAAAATTTTGCGTCGTGAGAAGAATAGCAGCTCTGTTGTAATGCCAAATGATTGATATTTAGGAATTAGGATGTGCTTTGCTAAGGATTTGTTGCATGTGTTAGCCGTGGACAGTCAGCTAAGTGTGTTGTTCAAAAACAGTCACGGCAGAGGAAGTGTACAATTCCTGTGTTAGTGAAGTGTAGTTTGAAAATATGTTTTTGTTAAAATAAGTGTGACAACCTCAGGCAACTCAGCGCATGTGCCTTCCATCATCTCACTCCCACAATTCAAAGACCATCATATCCAGTTCAGATTTACACTTAATGTTTTAAGTAAAGTAAAGGCATTTGATGTTTTAAGTCAAATAATTCGATTCTACATATCAGCACCAATAATTCAGTCAGAAAAGTTTAGTGTTCCTTTTCTTAAATTTTAAATCACCATCGATTGTTGTATCTGGTGATTGACGCCACCAGTACCAGTTGTTTCTCTCCCACGCATTCCATGCCATTTCTCACCATTCACTCACCGAACGAAATTCCATTTCTTTTCGCCCCCTAATGTAAAACCCAACTAAATATTTTGATATTATTTTGAAAACCCTTTCCCTCATATAACTTGTCATGACGGGAGCTAGGTATTAAATTACATAAATACCAAAAGTACATTTTTAGAAGAAAAAAGTAACTTAGCATAATTTTTCAAAACGTAATTTATCATAAGAAGGAATTAGAGTAAATCAAATCACACAACGAATATGTTCCAATATAAATACACTCTCAAAGAGAGAGAGAAAGAACTCTAATATTCTTCCATCATCACCAGGACATAATAAATGAATATTAGAAAATAAACCCACTGATTCATAAAGCCAAGTGCACTATTTTTTTTTTCCATTTACACTCAAAACTTTGATCTTTTTAGATAACAATCAATTCTTCCTTTTACTCATTCACACATAGTGCATGAATTTATATACATGCCCGTGTTCATTGAATTGTCTCCCATAGTTATTTCTATATTAAGTGCTTCAGCCAGCGGAGTGAGCTCTCTTGCGTTTCACAGAACGAACGTACAACCATTTAATAACAGTTACCAACTGTTTTGCATGTGTGGGTTTCCATTATCCAAGACTTGCGTATACCGCAAGCACCAAATCGCACATTACGTGCAAACCCCCGAAATCTTCTCTCCTCATGTCAAGGGGTAGCCACTAGTTCTTAGAACTAGCCACCCACGAGTGCAAGCCCAAGGGTTTCCCCTTCCACAGTGCCACTAATCTGAGGCACTGCCAACAACCTAAGTTACTGAAGCGCTTACCTTTTCACTTTCCCTTTTACTCATTACTCACGCTCTGCATTGGGCAGAGTGCCATTTCCTTCAGTGCAGTTTGGTTGCACTGCCTCTTAGTGTCGTTCCCCCGGAAAACACCAGCACTCTAGTGCCACCAAGACATAGTCCTCACATATAAGCCACTGCACCTGTACCTGAGATACAGAGTGCCAACGACAGTGTATCTGCCCATAAGGACCTTTGTTCCTTCAGGATCACTTCCACTTTACCAGCTCATCCGCCCATGAGGATTGTTCCATCAGTGTGACCTTTGCACGGCACACTCAGCCACAGTGCCATCTTATTGAAAGGGTGCCACACCACTGAAGTGTCACCCAAATCTGAGGGACACTTCCTCAATCCTAAAGTACTTTCTCAATTCCAAGTAGACGCCCTTACCTACCAGAACCATGGCGACAGAGCATTACAGAACCTTCATGGATCTGTGGAAGGAGGCAGGTCTCATGGGACCCGAACTCACCAGGAGGGTCAAGGAACAGATGGATGGCTTGGCCAAGCAAGAGAGGGAAGACAGAGCAGAACAGCAAAGGTATGAAGAAAAACAGAGGACATATGAAGCAGAACAAAGACAGCATGAATTAACCCTCAAGGCAAGTGAGCTGGCTCTCAAAGAAAAGGAGCTCGAGCTGGAGAAGGCTCGAAGGGAAAATGCTGAAGCCATGGCTATCCAACAAGCCTCCAACCCCACACCTGCTGCACCAAATGTTCTGATCTCAAGCATTAATTCCCTAGTCCCCAAGTGGATAGAGATAGAGCCAGAAGCATAGTTGGAGGGAATAGAGGCGCTCTTTGAAAACTGCAGCACCACCAAGACAGAGATGGCCTTAGTGCTTACCAGACACATGGAAGGAAAAGCTAAGGCAACTGTCTGCTCACTAGAGAAGAGTCAAAGAGGCAACATGGTCTAAGTTAGTAGGTCATAACGAAAACCTACAAAATAACCCTGGAGAAATGGAGACAGCGGTTCTGAGGTCTTGCAAAGGAGGTCTGTTGGTCCTGGACAGAATGGGCCTGTCACAAGACCCAGTCTGATACCCACTGGTTCGACTCTGTGTCATGCGTTACCTTCGAGGACCTATTCAATCAGACCATACTGGAGGATCTTTTCGAATGTATGCCTGGGCCCCTTGTTGTGTATCTCGGTGATAAGCAGCCCATCACACTTATGGAAGCCTGCCATATGACCAATTCATGGGAAACCTACAACCAGTCCCACAGCACATCTCAGCAGCGCATAGTGCCACCCAGGTACCTCTCAGGCTTGACTCACCCGAAAAACGGACTGCCTAGCAAGCCTATGTGTACCTACTGTAAGAAATTGGGCCACACTGAATCTGATTGCTGCTACAAGTTAGGCAACAATAGGCAGCCTACTGCCAACAACCAGAACTCCTCTCGCTCGGCATCCACTCAGTCTTCTCCAACGACAGCCACCATAGGGAAATCAGCCCTGTTGAGATTGTGGAACTCCAGGGTGCTATACTGCTGGATATCCTGGTTGCCCAAAGCATATCCCCTCTAACAAGCACATCAACCTGATAGTGCCACTGTTGATGAAAAGACCAGGTGGACGATGACTTGGATAGAGGAGCAGACCAAGACCATTTCAACAGTCAAGCTTCAGGTGACAACCCCTTGGGGTACACACCCTCACCGCATTGGCGTGGTGAATAAAATCAGGCACTGAGTGAGTTCCTGTTGGGATGGGACCTCCTCTGGGCATGTCCTTCCCCAGCATAACTCTGTTGCCTAGTAGCCTAGCTACCCCCACCAGGGAAGCCTTGACTCCAAAACCACCTGACCGGAACACTGCCACTGCATCAGGCATGCCACCATCAGCTCTATCTTCTGCTCACCAAGGTGTTTGACGGAAGAGGCACTCTCCATGCAATTCCAGGCCCAGTCTTTAGTCCTCACAAAAGGATGGCCACCCAAAGTTTCCTCCCTCACCGTGAAGAGAAATCGCCAGGTACCGCTGCAAGACTTGTAATGTAACAGGCCACTCAGTGAATTGGGTGAGGTGCCCTAGCAAGCAAAATGCAGCGGACACCACACCCACAACCATTTCAAGAGGCTCTGCCCTCCACCTAGGACAGGAACCTCTTGTCTCATGGTACGTAAGGTACACCGAGAGTTTTGCACCCCTGGGTCCCTTGTCAGATACGCTTGACTCCAATTCTCTGCCGGTGCCACTTGAGAGCCCTAAGCAGTGCTAAGCTCCGTCTATCTCGGACGTAGCACCTCTACTAACCTTAATCTCATTGCCAATTGTAAGCCTCTGACCCCTGATGTTTCTTTTTCTCAATCACCTTCATCTGCCAAGGATGAACCTCTGGCATACCTTAATGCTACACCTTCTCTGGTCGACCAGGAACTGTCCAGCCGGGATGCAGATGCTGGTTCTACCCTTACAACGGTTGTCGCAGCAGCTGAAGTAGGGAGCCTCCCTGTAGCTCCGAGGGCTACCTCTGATACTGCTCCTGATGGCGCTTCTGGCCTTCCCCCAGAGTCGGTGTCCTCGTCGCCCCGTAAGAATGGCGTAGCCAGACCTTGGAGGAAGTGAAGAAGAAGAAGAAGGGGCGGAAGGGATCCAATTAACCCATAAGAGCCACAAGCTCTCCTTGGCACTCGTGTCCCATTGGCACAGTGCCTTTTCCATCTCAGAGTGATCCTGGCACCTACCCAGAGGAGGTAGCCTGTGTGATCTCTGCCCAAGTAGACTAACATGTAACACCCTAGGCAATCTTGTAGAACTAACCCTGATAATACTCATGATAAAACTGTCCAGTACTCAAGCTGGTACAAACCTGACCGCTTAACATAATTAACCCTTCAGGTTGCTCATGTCCAAAATTATGGCATGTGTTATTCTGTAAAGAATTGCATAATCCGTAATTAATTGCATTTAGTTAGGTCAGTGTCATTTAATTTAGTGCCAGAGCAGTATGATAGTAGACCATGTCAATAAGACACATTTACCATGTACCTGTTGCCTAGGAGTAGAGTTCACCTGTCGTCAGAGACAGCCAGTAGAAGTCTGTAGATACCTTTGCATAGGCAATAGGCTATGCTGTAGTAAGTAAGTTAGCAAAACTAGTATCCCCTCCTAGCAGTTAGGTAGGTCCTTTTAGCTAGCTGCATTGCAAAGGTACAACTCATTTAGGGAAGCTAACTGACTAGTCAAGACAAATAACTTACTTAGCCAAAGCCTTCATGCCCAAAAGGGAGTGAATGCTTTCTTAAAGGTGGGAGCTTTCACATATTTAGAAAACTCGTCCCTTCAGCCCATTAGCTAAGAAATCAAATTTAATGGCGGCTGGAGGAGACTCCACTAGGGGCTGGACCTATGTAGACGTCCTACCCCCTTATCGTCTGATTTTGGGGGACAGAAAGTTGTTAGGGACAGAAGGACCAGGCAGGACCGTAATTGGGCTGCTATGCTGACCCTAGTAGCCTTAGCTATAAAATCTATTTCCCTCCGACCCTTTTGTTGGCTGTTATTGCTTTTTCAGATCGATTGATGTACTGGGGTTCCAGCACTTGAAATCGAATGGGAGACGTATCGCAACCTGACTGGACACACAGACTCCGGGAAAGACTGTGAATGCATGCTGTTAGTGCGGTCTTTCTGCCTCTTACTGGTCAGGTGTCAGAACTTCGGCGGCTGAAATTCATCTTTTGCAAGCGAGCTCCATGCACAGATGCAATAAGGTACGTCTGAAGTTGCAATGACTGCCAGTAATCTTTCTCTTCTCTTGAATTTCTCTCCATTTTCAGTATTTCCAACTTTTCAGTCTCCTTAAACAAAACCCCTTTCTTTCCCTCAGCCTAGCATGCATATTTGCCCTCATGACTTGTTCCAAGCTCAAATTAATTAGTTCTGTGATAATAATTAGAGCATTCCCACAATAGTGTTACCATGTGCTAATTAAATCTAATTCATAATTTCCTCCATCGTGCATAAGTAATTTCCTCTTATCTGGCTCTTCGAATGGTCTGCCCCTGCCCTTGTGAACCAAACAGCCTTAGACGTTTAACTGCCACCTTGCTACATGCAAGAGTCTTCTGATAATCAGCGATCTAGGGGTGCTTGACACAGTTCCCCTTTGCTTTCACGTTGCACTAAATTAGAAAGTCACCAGTCTCAACAGCAGTGGTTTTCATTTGTGTCAAACTCTTTTAGGGCTATAGCTCTTTCAGATTCATTTACTTGCTACACAGTGTCTTGCTTTTATTGCACATTGTAAGTGCCTTGCTTGCTGCTCAGTCAGCCATTTCATATTAATTTCCTGATTACTCAGCTTGTAAATAAATTCAATTTAAAATTATTTGTTTGATTTTGAAAGGCAACCTCCATTTCTCTGTTTACTTAGATGTGATATGAAGGTAAGCCAGCTTGGTCATTACATTCATTGCTTATATACTGAGCACTAGGGGTTGGTCCCTAAGGCAATTTACAGTAAAAATCCAATTTCATTCTTCCAACTGGCCTCAGAATATAACAATATATACACATATATATATATATGTGTGTATATATATATATATATATATATATATATATATATATATATATATATATATATATATATATATATATATATATATATATATATATACATGTACAGTATGTATATATATATATATATATATATATATATATATATATATATAAAGGATGTAGGTATGTATTTGCGTTTGTATGTTCCAGCATAACTCTGAAATGCATTGAGGAATTTCAACCAAACTTGGTATACAAATGACTTACTACCTGGAAAAGAATTCTGTGGGGGTGAGGCATCACTAGCACCAAAGGGCACCATATATATATATATATATATATATATATATATATATATATATATATATATATATATATATATATATATATATATATATATATAGATGTATGTATGTGTGTATGTATGTCCCAGCATAACTCTGAAATGCATAGAGCAATTTCAACCAAACTTGGTATTCATATGACTTACTATTTGGAAAAGAATACTGTGGGGGTAAGACATCATTAGCACCAAAGGGCACCAAAGAGGATAAGGGGGTGGGAAGGGCTGACCTGAAACGGGGCTGGTTCTGCCTGTAGACTTAGTAACTAAATAAATTCTATGGGCTTATCATACCTCATTTTGGTATACATATGACTTACTGTATGGAAAACAATATTGTGGGGAGGGGGTAAGACATCACTGCCACCAAAGGGGGTGGGGGTGGGGATGGGGTGACGTAAAAATAACTGAAAACACCAGATATTAGTGTCTAATCCATAGGTTTTGAGGTCGCTGAGATGAATAGTGACTTCCGATGCCCTTTAAGTCCAATTTCAGCCCAGACAGGAAGGCGGGGTGGGAAGGGGTGAAATATAAACTCTGAAAAATGTTGGGCAATGTAACTGAAGCAACTGTCTTAACAGGAAAGGGAGAGAATGCGAGGGAGAAGAAGTGAGAGAGAGTGTAGAGGGCCTGTTAGGGAGGAGAAAGAAGGAAAGAGTAAGAGAGAGAGAGAAAGTTTATCGGGTGTCATCCAGAGTTTTCCCAGGCAGTGCTGGGTTGGTTAGCTAATGGTATATATATATATATAAATATATATATATATATATATATATATATATATATATATATATATATATATATATATATATATATATATATATATATATCTCACGAGGCAAGATCACATGATATATACAAATTAGTTTTATCTTTTTACATGTTTCTCCTTAGCTGTGGTATTTTACATACCAGATTTAAATGCAATCTGCCTAATCATTTTCTGAATAAAAAATCGTGTTGATAATCTTGGGTCGTGACCAAATAAATACTGTCACAGTTGAATCTGCATTAAAAATCATATGAAATTAGCACATGGTATATGTGCTATGTATATAAATGTTACGAGCTATGTATCATGAATTTTCCACCAGTCGTACAGAAGAGGATTTTTTTTAGCAAACACCAATATGGCTGCCATGTCACGTGACGTAAGCCATCAACATTTCAAGGTATCATTTTAACCTAGATAGCTATCATTGTGTAAGGTATGTAATTTTTCATTCAACAGGTTATTGTGTAGGTCTTCCAAAATATCAGACAGTACAATTATAACAATATTCCGAACAATTCCAACAAGTAAAATAATTCGGATAAAAGATAACGCTTGTAGTGTTGTTGATGCCAGCATGGGTAGTAGAATTATAGGAAAATATGTAAATTCAGAATACAGATAGATGCAACAGGTGTTAGCCATAAACAATTGCAAAAGGTTTTGCAATTATTAATGTCATGAGTTGCGAGCCTCACGCACATTAACTGCGCTGACTGGATTACGAGGTGGTATACATATATGTTACAGCCGACGGTAGTAAGACGCTTAAATTTCTACCTCTTGTGAGGATCAAACCCGCGACACTCATGTAAAAAGTAAAGGTGATACCAATGGACCCATACAGATCACGAAAGATGTTGGAACCTAAGCACTTACACAGTACGCGAGACCACTTGGTAGCCAACCTTACCTTTCACCAAATTTATTACCAATAGGCACATGATAACGTTATTTTCAGTAATACGATTATTATTCACACTTCAATAAGCGATGTGGTAGAAGAGTGAGATAAGAGAGCTGAGAGTTAGGCAGAAAGACAGACAGACACAAACTTCAGACCCACTGTTCATCTTTTATCATTTCTCTTGGATTTAGAGCCGACTTGCATGATAAAATTCACATGTAAAAATATATTATTGTTTTACACGCTCTAGTCTTAGAATACTAATTGACTGTAAGTTATCTGACGCCATAGCTATGACAAATTTGGAGAAAACTGACCTGTCGACTGATATAGGAGTCGTTTACAGAAACGCCATAGGTTTTACTAAG